>AP027109.1:19729482-20375107 GCA_028142955.1 Pinctada fucata
ATGAGGAAGTCAATGAAATTTTTCCTATCTGAAACCAAATCAATCTCGATGAAACTTGACATGTACCTAGCCCCAAGTCTCCTCTTTCGATTGGTATAGCGCATAAATGATCAATATGAGTAAATTAATGAAATTTTACTTATCTGAAACCAAATCAATCTCGATGAAAATAGACATGTACCTAGCCCCAAGTCTCCTTTTTTGATTGGTATAGCGCATACATCCCTATCGAACCTGGTAGAAGACGTAGGAGCGCGCATATAGAGGTCTAATGTGCGCTTTTTATAGCAGAAATGATCAGTATGAGTAAATGAATGAAATTTTACCTATTTGAAACCAAATCAATCTCGATGAAAATTGAAATATACCTAGCACCAAGTCTCTTCTTTTGATTGGTATAGCGCATACATCCCTATCGAACCTGGAAGAAGACGTAGGAGCGCGCATATAGAGGTCCAATGGGCGCTTTTTATAGCAGAAATGATCAATATGAGTAAATAAATGAAATTTTAACTATCTGAAATCAAATCAATCTTGATGAAACTTGACATGCTCCTAGCCCCAAGTCTCCGCTTTCGATTGGTATAGCGCATACATCCCTATCGAACCTGGTAGAAGACGTAGGAGCGCGCATATAGAGGTCTAATGTGCGCTTTTTATAGCAGAGATGATCAGTATGAGTAAATCAATGAAATTTTTCCTATCTGAAACCAAATCAATCTCGATGGAAATTGCCATCTACCTAGCCCCAAGTCTCTTCTGTCGATTGGTATAGCGCATACATCCCTATCGAACCTGGTAGAAGACGTAGGAGCGCGCATATAGAGGTCTAATGGGCGGTTTTTATAGCAGAAATGATCAATATGATTAAATGAATGATATTTTACCTATTTGAAACCAAATCAATCTCGATGAAAATTGAAATATACCTAGCACCAAGTCTCTTCTTTTGATTGGTATAGCGCATACATCCCTATCGATCCTGGAAGAAGACGTAGGAGCGCGCATATAGAGGTCCAATGGGCGCTTTTTATAGCAGAAATGATCAATATGAGTAAATAAATGAAATTTTAACTATCTGAAATCAAATTAATCTTGATGAAACTTGACATGCTCCTAGTCCCAAGTCTCCTCTTTCGATTGGTATAGCGCATACATCCCTATCGAACCTGGTAGAAGATATAGGAGCGCGCATATAGAGGTCTAATGGGCGCTTTTTATAGAAGAAATGATCATTACGAGAAAATCCATGAAATTTTACCTATCTGAAACCAAATCAATCTCGATGAAACTTGACATGTATCTAGCACCAAGTCTCTTCTTTCGATTGGTATAGCGCATACATCCCTATCGAACCTGGTAGAAGACGTAGGAGCGCGCCTATAGAGGTCTAATGGGCGCCTTTTGTCGCAGAAATGATCAGTATGAGTAAATGAATGAAATTCTACCTATCTGAAACCGAATCAATCTTTGATGAAACTTGACATGTACCTATCACCAAGTCTCTTCTTTTGATTGGTTTAGTACGAGAAAATCCATGAAATTTTACCTATCTGAAACCAAATCAATCTCGATGAAACTTGACATGTACCTAGCACCAAGTCTTCTCTTTCGATTGGTATAGCGCATACATCCCTATCGAACCTGGTAGAAGACGTTGGAGCGCGCCTATAGAGGTCTAATGGGCGCTTTTTGTCGCAGAAATGATCAGTATGAGTAAATGAATAAAATTCTACCTATCTGAAACCGAATCAATCTTTGATGAAACTTGACATGTACCTATCACCAAGTCTCTTCTTTTGATTGGTTTAGCGCATACATCCCTATTGAACCTGGTAGAAGACTTAGGAGCGCGCATATATAGGTCTAATGGGCGCTTTTTATAGCAGAAATGATCAATATGAATAAATGAATGAAATTTCACCTATCTGAAACCAAATCAATCTCGATGAAACTTGACATGTACCTAGCACCAAGTCTCCTCTTTCGATTGGTATAGCGCATACATCCCTATCGAACCTGGTAGAAGACGTTGGAGCGCAAATATAGAGGTCTAAAGGGCTCTTTTTATAGCAGAAATGATCAATATGAGTAAATGAATGAAATTTTACCTATCTGAAACCAAATCAATCTCGATGAAACTTCACAAGTACCTAGTCCCAAGTCTCTTCTTTTGATTGGTATAGCGCATACATCCCTATCGAACCTGGTAGAAGACGTAGGAGCGCGCATATAGAGGTCTAATGGGCGCTTTTTATAGCAGAGATGATCAGTATGAGTAAATCAATGAAATTTTTCCTATCTGAAACCAAATCAATCTCGATGGAAATTGACATCTACCTAGCCCCAAGTCTCTTTTGTCGATTGGTATAGCGCATACATCCCTATCGAACCTGGTAGAAGATATAGGAGCGCGCATATAGAAGTCTAATGGGCGCTTTTTATAGAAGAAATGATCAATATTAGTAAATAAATGAAATTCTACCTATCTGACATGTACCTAGCCCCAAGTCTCCTCTTTCGATTGGTATAGCGCATAAATGATCAATATGAGTAAATTAATGAAATTTTACTTATCTGAAACCAAATCAATCTCGATGAAAATAGACATGTACCTAGCCCCAAGTCTCCTTTTTTGATTGGTATAGCGCATACATCCCTATCGAACCTGGTAGAAGACGTAGGAGCGCGCATATAGAAGTCTAATGTGCGCTTTTTATAGCAGAAATGATCAGTATGAGTAAATGAATGAAATTTTACCTATTTGAAACCAAATCAATCTCGATGAAAATTGAAATATACCTAGCACCAAGTCTCTTCTTTTGATTGGTATAGCGCATACATCCCTATCGAACCTGGAAGAAGACGTAGGAGCGCGCATATAGAGGTCCAATGGGCGCTTTTTATAGCAGAAATGATCAATATGAGTAAATAAATGAAATTTTAACTATCTGAAATCAAATCAATCTTGATGAAACTTGACATGCTCCTAGCCCCAAGTCTTCGCTTTCGATTGGTATAGCGCATACATCCCTATCGAACCTGGTAGAAGACGTAGGAGCGCGCATATAGAGGTCTAATGTGCGCTTTTTATAGCAGAGATGATCAGTATGAGTAAATCAATGAAATTTTTCCTATCTGAAACCAAATCAATCTCGATGGAAATTGACATCTACCTAGCCCCAAGTCTCTTCTGTCGATTGGTATAGCGCATACATCCCTATCGAACCTGGTAGAAGAAGTAGGAGCGCGCATATAGAGGTCTAATGGGCGCTTTTTATAGCAGAAATGATCAGTATGAGTAAATCAATGAAATTTTACCTATCTGAAACCAAATCAATCTCGATGAAACTTGACATGTACCTAGCACCAAGTCTCTTCTTTCGATTGGTATAGCGCATACATCCCTATCAAACCTGGTAGAAGACATAGGAGCGCGCATATAGAGGTCCAATGGCCCTTTTATAGCAGAAATTATCAATATGAGTAAATGAATGACATTTTACCTATCTGAAACCAAATCAATCTCGATGAAACTTGACATGTACCTAGCCCCAAGTCTCTCCTTTCGATTGGTATAGCGCATACATCCCTATCGTTCCTGGAAGAAGACGTAGGAGCGCGCATATAGAGGTCCAATGGGCGCTTTTTATAGCAGAAATGATCAATATGAGTAAATAAATGAAATTTTAACTATCTGAAATCAAATTAATCTTGATGAAACTTGACATGCTCCTAGCCCCAAGTCTCC
Organism: Pinctada fucata; assembly: GCA_028142955.1. Lineage (NCBI taxonomy): Eukaryota > Metazoa > Mollusca > Bivalvia > Pterioida > Pteriidae > Pinctada > Pinctada fucata. The sequence continues at coordinate 19,733,234 of AP027109.1, forward strand.
TCTTTCGATTGGTATAGCGCATACATCCCTATCGAACCTGGTAGAAGATATAGGAGCGCGCATATAGAGGTCTAATGGGCGCTTTTTATAGAAGAAATGATCAATATTAGTAAATAAATGAAATTCGACCTATCTGACATGTACCTAGCCCCAAGTCTCCTCTTTCGATTGGTATAGCGCATAAATGATCAATATGAGTAAATTAATGAAATTTTACTTATCTGAAACCAAATCAATCTCGATGAAAATAGACATGTACCTAGCCCCAAGTCTCCTTTTTTGATTGGTATAGCGCATACATCCCTATCGAACCTGGTAGAAGACGTAGGAGCGCGCATATAGAGGTCTAATGTGCGCTTTTTATAGCAGAAATGATCAGTATGAGTAAATGAATGAAATTTTACCTATTTGAAACCAAATCAATCTCGATGAAAATTGAAATATACCTAGCACCTAGCGCTTTTTATAGCAGAAATGATCAATATGAGTAAATAAATGAAATGAAATGAAATTTTAACTATCTGAAATCAAATCAATCTTGATGAAACTTGACATGCTCCTAGCCCCAAGTCTCCGCTTTTGATTGGTATAGCGCATACATCCCTATCGAACCTGGTAGAAGACGTAGGAGCGCGCATATAGAGGTCTAATGGGCGCTTTTTATAGCAGAGATGATCAGTATGAGGAAATCAATGAAATTTTACCTATCTGAAACCAAATCAATCTCGATGAAAATTGACATCTACCTAGCCCCAAGTCTCTTCTGTCGATTGGTATAGCGCATACATCCCTATCGAACCTGGATGAAGACGTAGGAGCGCGCATATAGAGGTCCAATGGGCGCTTTTTATAGCAGAAATGATCAATATGAGTAAATAAATGAAATACTACCTATCTGAAACCAAATCAATCCTGAGGAAACTTGAACTATACCTAGCCCCAAGTCTCCTCTTTTGATTGATATAGCGCATACATCCCTATCGAACCTGGTAGCAGAATTAGGAGCGCGCATATAGAGTCTAATGGGCGCATTTTATAGCAGAAATGATCAATATGACTATATGAATGAAATTTCACCTATCTGAAACCAAATCAATCTCGATGAAACTTGACATGTACCTAGCCCAGAGTCTTCTCTTTCGATTGGTATAGCGCATACATCCCTATCGAACCTGGTAGAACCCTTAGGAGCGCGCATAGAGAGGTCTAACGGGCGGTTTTTATAGCAGAAATGATCAGTACGAGAAAATCCATGAAATTTTACCTATCTGAAACCAAATCAATCTCGATGAAACTTGACATGTACCTAGCACCAAGTCTCTTCTTTCGATTGGTATAGCGCATACATCCCTATCGAACCTCGTAGAAGACGTAGGAGCGCGCCTATAGAGATCTAATGGGCGCTTTTTGTCGCAGAAATGATCAGTATGAGTAAATGAATGAAATTCTACCTATCTGAAACCGAATCAATCTTTGATGAAACTTGACATGTACCTATCACCAAGTCTCTTCTTTTGATTGGTTTAGTACGAGAAAATCCATGAAATTTTACGTATCTGAAACCAAATCAATCTCGATGAAACTTGACATGTACCTAGCAACAAATCTTTTCTTTCGATTGGTATAGCGCATACATCCCTATCGAACCTGGTAGAAGACGTAGGAGCGCGCCTATAGAGGTCTAATGGGTGCTTTTTGTCGCAGAAATGATCAGTATGAGTAAATGAATGAAATTCTACCTATCTGAAACCGAATCAATCTTTGATGAAACTTGACATGTACCTATCACCAAGTCTCTTCTTTTGATTGGTTTTGCGCATACATCCCTATTGAACCTGGTAGAAGACTTAGGAGCGCGCATATAGAGGTCTAATGGGCGCTTTTTATAGCAGAAATGATCAATATGAATAAATGAATGAAATTTCACCTATCTGAAACCAAATCAATCTCGATGAAACTTGACATGTACCTAGCACCAAGTCTCCTCTTTCGATTGGTATAGCGCATACATCCCTATCGAACCTGGTAGAAGACGTTGGAGCGCAAATATATAGGTCTAAAGGGCTCTTTTTATAGCAGAAATGATCAATATGAGTAAATGAATGAAATTTTACGTATCTGAAACCAAATCAATCTCGATGAAACTTGACAAGTACCTAGTCCCAAGTCTCTTCTTTTGATTGGTATAGCGCATACATCCCTATCGAACCTGGCAGAAGACGTAGGAGCGCGCATATAGAGGTCTAATGGGCGCTTTTTATAGCAGAAATGATCAGTATGAGTAAATCAATGAAATTCTACCTATCTCAAACCAAATCAATCTCGACTAACTGGACAGGTACCTAGCACCAAGTCTCTTCTTTCGATTGATTTAGAACATACATCCCTATCGAACCTGGTAGAAGACGTTGGAGCGCGCATATAGAGGTCTAAGGGGCTCTTTATATTGCAGAAATGATCAATATGAGTAAATGAATGAAATTTTACCTATCTGAAACCAAATCAATCTCGATGAAACTTGACAAGTACTTAGTCCCAAGTCTCCTCTTTCGATTGGTATAGCGCATACATCCCTAACAAATCTGGTAGGAGAGGTAGGAGCGCGCATATAGAGGTCTAATGGGCGCTTTTTATAGCAGAAATGATCAGTATGAGCAAATGAATGAAATTCTACCTATCTGAAACCAAATCAATCTTTGATGAAACTTGACATGTACCTAGAACCTAGTCTCTTCTTTTGATTGGTTTAGCGCATACATCCCTATCGAACCTGGTAGAAGACGTAGGAGCGCGCATATAGAGGTCTAATGGGCGCTTTTTATAGCAGAAATGATCAATATGAGTAAATAAATAAAATTTTACGTATCTGAAATCAAATCAATCTTAATGAAACTTGACATGTTCCTAGCCCGAAGTCTCCACTTCCGATTGATATAGCGCATACATCCCTATTGAACCTGGTAGAAGACTTAGGAGCGCGCATATAGAGGTCTAATTGGCGCTTTTTATAGCAGAAATGATCAATATGAATAATGAATAAAATTTCACCTATCTGAAACCAAATCAATCTCGATGAAACTGGGCAAGTACCTAGTCCCAAGTTTTCTCTTTCGATTGGTATAGCGCATATATCCCTATCGAACCTGGTAGGAGGCGTAGGAGCGCGCATATAGAGGTCTAATTGGCGCTTTTTATAGCAGAAATGATCAGTATGAGTAAATGAATGAAATTCTACCTATCTGAAACCAAATCAATCTTAATGAAACTTGACATGTACCTAGCCGCAAGTCTTCTCTTTCGATTGGTATAGCGCATACATCCCTATCGAACCTGGTAGAAGACGTAGGAGCGCGCATATAGAGGTCTAATGGGTGCTTTTTGTCGCAGAAATGATCAGTATGAGTAAATCAATGAATTTCTACCTATCTGAAATCAAATCAATCTTGATGAAACTTGACACATACCTAGCCCAAAGTCTCCTCTTTTGAGTGGTATAGCGCATACACCCCTATCGAACCTGGTAGCAGAATTAGGAGCGCGCATATAGAATTTAATGGGCGCTTTTTATAGCAGAAATGATCTTTATGAGTAAATGAATGAAATTCTACCTATCTGTAACCAAATCAATCTTGATGAAACTTGACAAGTACCTAGCACCAAGTCTCTTCTTTCGATTGGTATAGCGCATACATCCCTATCAAACCTGGTAGAAGACGTAGGAGCGCGCATATAGAGGTCTATTGGTCACTCTTTATAGTAGAAATGATCAATATGAGTAAATGAATGAAATTTTACCTATCTGAAACCAAATCAATCTCGATGAAAATTGACATCTACCTAGCACCAAGTCTCCTCTTTCGATTGGTATAGCGCATACATCCCTATCGAACCTGGTAGAAGACGTAGGAGCGCGCATATAGAGGTCTAATGGGCGTTTTTTATAGCAGAAATGATCAGTATGAGTAAATCAATGAAATTTTACCTATCTGAAACTAAATCAATCTCGATGAAACTTGACATGTACCTATCCCCAAGTCTCCTCTTTTGATTGGTATAGCGCATACATCCCTATCGAACCTGGTAGCAGAAATAGGAGCGCGCATATAGAATCCATGGGCGCTTTTTATAGCAGAAATGATCAATATGACTAAATGAATGAAATTTTACCTATCTGAAACCAAATCAATCTCAATGAAACTTGACATGTACCTAGCACCAAGTCTCCTCTTTCGATTGGTATAGCGCATACATCCCTATCGAACCTGGTATAAGACATTGGAGCTTGCATATAGAGGTCCAATGGGCGCTTTTTATAGCAGAAATGATCAATATGAGTAAATGAATGAAAGTTTACCTATCTGAAACCAAATCAATCTCGATGAAACTTGACATGTACCTAGTCCCAAGTCTCCTTTTTCGATTGTTATAGCGCATACATCCCTATCGAACCTGGTAGAAGACGTAGGAGCGCGCATATAGAGGTCTATTGGGCGCTTTTTATAGTAGAAATGATCAATATGAGTAAATGAATGAAATTTTACCTATCTGAAACCAAATCAAACTCGATGAAACTTGATATGTACCTAGCACCAAGTCTCCTCTTTCGATTGGTATAGCGCATGCATCCCTATCGAACCTGGTAGAAGACGTAGGAGCGCGCATATAGAGGTCTAATGGGCGCTTTTTATAGCAGAAATGATCAGTACGAGTAAATCAATGAAATTTCACCTATCTGAAACCAAATCAATCTCGATGAAACTTGACATGTACCTATCCCCAAGTCTCATCTTTCGATTGGTATAGCGCATACATCCCTATCGAACCTGGTAGAAGACGTAGGAGCGCGCATATAGAGGTCTAATGGTCACTCTTTATAGTAGAAATGATCAATATGAGTAAATGAATGAAATTTTACCTATCTGAAACCAAATCAATCTCGATGAAACTTGACATGTACCTAGCACCAAGTGTCCTCTTTCGATTGGTATAGCGCATACATCCCTATCGAACCTGGTAGAAGACGTAGGAGCGCGCATATAGAGGTCTAATCTGCGTTTTTTATAGCAGAAATGATCAGTATGAGGAAATCAATGAAATTTTACCTATCTGAAACCAAATCAATCTGGATGAAACTTGACATGCCTAAGTCTCCTCTTTCGATTGGTATAGCGCACACATCCCTATCGAACCTGGTAGAAGACGTAGGAGCGCGCATTTATCAATGAAATTTCACCTATCTGAAACCAAATCAATCTCGATGAAACTTGACATGTAACCTAGCACTAAGTCTCTTCTTTCGATTGGTATAGCGCGTACATTCCTATCCTATAGAGGTCTAATGGGCGGGTTTTATAGCAGAAATGATCAACATGTCAAGTTTCATCGAGATTGATTTGGTTTCAGATAGGTAAACTTTCATTCATTTACTCATATTGATCATTTCTGCTATAAAAAGCGCCCATCACACCTCTACATGCGTGCTCCTACGTCTTCTACCAGGTTCGATAGTGATGTATGCGCTATACCAATCGAAAGAGGAGAATTGGTGCTAGGTACATGTCAAGTTTCGTCGAGATTGATTTGGTTTCAGATAGGTAAAATTTCATTCATTTACTCATATCGATCATTTCTGCTATTCAAAGCGCCCATTTGACCTCTTTATGCGCTCCTACTTCTTGTAGCAGGTTCGATAGGGATGTATGCGCTATACCAATCGAAAGAGGAGACTTGGTGCTAGGTACATGTTAAATTTCATGGAGATTGATTTGGTTTCAGATAGGTAAAATTTCATTCGTTTACTCATATTGATCATTTCTGCTATAAAAAGCGCCAATTAGACCTCTATTTGCGCGCTCCTACGTCTTGTACCAGGTTCGATAGGGATGTATGCGCTATACCAATCGAAAGAGGAGATTTGGTGCTAGGTACATGTCAAGTTTCATCGAGATTGATTGGATTTCAGATAGGTAGAATTTCATTCATTTCCTCATACTGATCATGCGTCCATTAGATCTCTATATGCGCGCTCCTAATTCTGCTACCAGGTTCGATAGGGATTTATGCGCTATACCAATCGAAAGAAGAGACACTTGGGGCTAGGTACATGTCAAGTTTCATCGAGATTGATTTGATTTCAGATAGTTAAAATTTCATTCATTTACTCATATTGATTATTTCTGCTATAAAACTCGCCCATTGTACCTCTGTATGCGCGCTCCAACGTCTTCTACCAGGTTCGATAGGGATGTATGCGCTTTACCAATCGAAAGAAGAGACTTGGTGCTAGGTCCATGTCAATTTTCATCGAGATTGATTTGGTTTCAGAAAGGTAAAATTTCATTCATTTACTCATATTGATCATTTCTACTATAAAAAGCGCCCATATGACCTCTATATGCGTGCTCTTCTACCAGGTTCGGTAGGGATGTATGCGCTATACTAATCGAAAGAGGAGACTTGGTGCTAGGTACATGTCAAGTTTCATCGAGATTGATTTGGTTTCAGATAGGTAAAATGTCATTCATTTAGTCATATAGATCATTCCTGCTATAAAACGCGCCCATTAGATTCTATATGCGCGCTCCTATTTCTGCTACCAGGTTCGGTAGGGATGTATGCGCTATACTAATCAAAAGAGGAGACTTGGTGCTAGGTACATGTCAAGTTTCATCGAGATTGATTGGGTTTCAGATAGGTAGAATTTCATTCATTTACTCATACTGATCATTTCTGCTATAAAAAGCGTCCATTAGACCTCTATATGCGCGCTCCTAATTCTGCTACCAGGTTCGATAGGGATGTATGCGCTATACCAATCGAAAGAGGAGACTTGGGGCTAGGTACATGTCAAGTATCATCAAGATTGATTTGGTTTCAGATAGGTAAAATTTCATTTATTTACTCATATTGATCATTTCTGCTATAAAAAGCGCCCATTGGACTTCTATATGCGCGCTCCTACTTCCTCTACCAGGTTCGATAGGGAAGTATGCGCTATACCAATCGAAAAAAGTGACTTGGGGCTAGGTACATGTCAAGTTTCATCAAGATTGATTTGGTTACAGATAGATAAAATTTCATTTATTTACTCATATTGATCATTTCTGCTATAAAAAGCGCCCATTGGACCTCTATATGCGCGTTCCTACTTCCTCTACCAGGTTCGATAGGGATGTATGCGCTATACCAATCGAAAGAAGAGACTTGGGGCTATAGGTACATGTCAAGTTTCATCAAGATTGATTTGATTTCAGATAGGTAAAATTTCATTTATTTACTCATATTGATCATTTCTGCTATAAAAAGCGCCCATTGGACCTCTATATGCGCGCTCCTACTTCCTCTACCAGGTTCGATAGGGATGTATGCGCTATACCAATCGAAAGAGGAGACTTGGGGCTAGGTACATGTCAAGTTTCATCAAGATTGATTTTTTTAAGATAGGTAGAATTTCATTCATTTACTCATATTATCATTTCTGCTATAAAAAGCGACCATTAGACCTCTATTTGCGCTCCTACGTCTTGTACCAGGTTCGATAGGGATGTATGCGCTTTACCAATCGAAATAGGAGACTTGGTGCTAGGTACATGTCAAGTTTCATCGAGATTGATTTGGTTTCAGATAGGTAAAATTTCATTTATTTACTCATATTGATCATTTCTGCTATAAAAAGGGCCCATTAGACCTCTATATGCGCGCTCCTACGTCTTCTACCAGGTTCGATAGGGATGAATGCGCTATACCAATCGAAAGAGGAATGTTGGTGCTAGGTACATGTCAAGTTTCACCGAGATTGATTTGGTTTCAGATAGGTAAAATTTCATTCATTTACTCATATTGATCATTTCTGCTATAAAAAGCGCCCATTAGACCTCTATATGCGCGCTCCTAATTCTGCTACCAGGTTCGATAGGGATGAATGCCTATACCAATCGAAAGAGGAGACTTGGGGCTAGGTACATGTCAAGTATCATCAAGATTGATTTGGTTTCAGATAGGTAAAATGTCATTCATTTAGTCATATAGATCATTCCTGCTATAAAACGCGCCCATTAGATTCTATATGCGCGCTCCTATTTCTGCTACCAGGTTCGGTAGGGATGAATGCGCTATACTTATCAAAAGAGGAGACTTGGGGCTAGGTACATGTCAAGTTTCATCATCTATTTGCGCTCCTACGTCTTGTACCAGGTCTTGTACCAGGTTCGATAGGGATGTATGCGCTTTACCAATCGAAATAGGAGACTTGGTGCTAGGTACATGTCAAGTTTCATCGAGATTGATTTGGTTTCAGATAGGTAAAATTTCATTTATTTACTCATATTGATCATTTCTGCTATAAAAAGGGCCCATTAGACCTCTATATGCGCGCTCCTACGTCTTCTACCAGGTTCGATAGGGATGAATGCGCTATACCAATCGAAAGAGGAATGTTGGTGCTAGGTACATGTCAAGTTTCACCGAGATTGATTTGGTTTCAGATAGGTAAAATTTCATTCATTTACTCATATTGATCATTTCTGCTATAAAAAGCGCTCATTAGACCTCTATTTGCGCGCTCCTACGTCTTGTACCAGGTTCGATAGGGATGTATGCGCTATACCAATCGAAAGAGGAGATTTGGTGCTAGGTACATGTCAAGTTTCATCGTGATTGATTGGATTTCAGATAGGTAGAATTTCATTCATTTCCTCATACTGATCATGCGTCCATTAGATCTCTATATGCGCGCTCCTAATTCTGCTACCAGGTTCGATAGGGATTTATGCGCTATACCAATCGAAAGAAGAGACACTTGGGGCTAGGTACATGTCAAGTTTCATCGAGATTGATTTGATTTCAGATAGTTAAAATTTCATTTATTTACTCATATTGATCATTTCTGCTATAAAAAGCGCCCATTGGACTTCTATATGCGCGCTCCTACTTCCTCTACCAGGTTCGATAGGGAAGTATGCGCTATTACCAATCGAAAAAAGTGACTTGGGGCTAGGTACATGTCAAGTTTCATCAAGATTGATTTGGTTACAGATAGGTAAAATTTCATTTATTTACTCATATTGATCATTTCTGCTATAAAAAGCGCCCATATGACCTCTATATGCGTGCTCTTCTACCAGGTTCGGTAGGGATGTATGCGCTATACCAATCGAAAGAGGAGACTTGGGGCTAGGTACATGTCAAGTTTCATCAAGATTGATTTGGTTTCAGATAGGTAAAATGTCATTCATTTAGTCATATAGATCATTCCTGCTATAAAACGCGCCCATTAGACCTCTATATGCGCGCTCCTAATTCTGCTACCAGGTTCGATAGGGATTTATGCGCTATACCAATCGAAAGAAGAGACACTTGGGGCTAGGTACATGTCAAGTTTCATCGAGATTGATTTGATTTCAGATAGTTAAAATTTTATTTATTTACTCATATTGATTATTTCTGCTATAAAACTCGCCCATTGTACCTCTGTATGCGCGCTCCAACGTCTTCTACCAGGTTCGATAGGGATGTATGCGCTTTACCAATCGAAAGAAGAGACTTGGTGCTAGGTCCATGTCAATTTTCATCGAGATTGATTTGGTTTCAGAAAGGTAAAATTTCATTCATTTACTCATATTGATCATTTCTACTATAAAAAGCGCCCATATGACCTCTGACCTTGATTTCAGATAGTTAAAATTTCATTTATTTACTCATATTGATTATTTCTGCTATAAAACTCGCCCATTGTACCTCTGTATGCGCGCTCCAACGTCTTCTACCAGGTTCGGTAGGGATGTATGCGCTATACTAATCGAAAGAGGAGACTTGGTGCTAGGAACATGTCAAGTTTCATCGAGATTGATTTGGTTTCAGATAGGTAAAATGTCATTCATTTAGTCATATAGATCATTCCTGCTATAAAACGCGCCCATTAGATTCTATATGCGCGCTCCTATTTCTGCTACCAGGTTCGGTAGGGATGAATGCGCTATACTAATCAAAAGAGGAGACTTGGTGCTAGGTACATGTCAAGTTTTATCGAGATTGATTGGGTTTCAGATAGGTAGAATTTCATTCATTTACTCATACTGATCATTTCTGCTATAAAAAGCGTCCATTAGACCTCTATATGCGCGCTCCTAATTCTGCTACCAGGTACGATAGGGATGTATGCGCTATACCAATCGAAAGAGGAGACTTGGGGCTAGGTACATGTCAAGTTTCATCAAGATTGATTTGGTTTCAGATAGGTAAAATTTCATTTATTTACTCATATTGATCATTTCTGCTATAAAAAGCGCCCATTGGACTTCTATATGCGCGCTCCTACTTCCTCTACCAGGTTCGATAGGGAAGTATGCGCCCTACCAATCGAAAAAAGTGACTTGGGGCTAGGTACATGTCAAGTTTCATCAAGATTGATTTGGTTTCAGATAGGTAAAATTTCATTTATTTACTCATATTGATCATTTCTGCTATAAAAAGCGCCCATTGGACCTCTATATGCGCGTTCCTACTTCCTCTACCAGGTTCGATAGGGATGTATGCGCTATACCAATCGAAAGAAGTGACTTGGGGCTATAGGTACATGTCAAGTTTCATCAAGATTGATTTGATTTCAGATAGGTAAAATTTCATTTATTTACTCATATTGATCATTTCTGCTATAAAAAGCGCCCATTGGACCTCTATATGCGCGCTCCTACTTCCTCTACCAGGTTCGATAGGGATGTATGCGCTAAACCAATTGAAAGAGGAGACTTGGGGCTAAGTACATGTCAAGTTTCATCAAGATTGATTTTTTTAAGATAGGTAGAATTTCATTCATTTACTCATATTATCATTTCTGCTATAAAAAGCGACCATTAGACCTTTATTTGAGCTCCTACGTCTTGTACCAGGTTCGATAGGGATGTATGCGCTTTACCAATCGAAATAGGAGACTTGGTGCTAGGTACATGTCAAGTTTCATCGAGATTGATTTGGTTTCAGATAGGTAAAATTTCATTTATTTACTCATATTGATCATTTCTGCTATAAAAAGGGCCCATTAGACCTCTATATGCGCGCTCCTACGTCTTCTACCAGGTTCGATAGGGATGAATGCGCTATACCAATCGAAAGAGGAATGTTGGTGCTAGGTACATGTCAAGTTTCACCGAGATTGATTTGGTTTCAGATAGGTAAAATTTCATTCATTTACTCATATTGATCATTTCTGCTATAAAAAGCGCCCGTTAGACCTCTATATGCGCGCTCCTACGTCTTCTACCAGGTTCGATAGGGATGTATGCGCTATACCAATCGAAAGAAGAGACTTGGGGCTAGGTAGATGTCAAGTTTCATCAAGATTGATTTGGTTTCAGATAGGTAAAATTTCATTTATTTACTCATATTATCATTTCTGCTATAAAAAGCGACCATTAGACCTCTATTTGCGCTCCTACCTCTTCTACCAGGTTCGATAGGGATGTATGCGCTATACCAATCGAAAGAAGAGACTTCGTGCTAGGTACATGTCAAGTTTCATCAAGATTGATTTGGTTTCAGATAGGTAGAATTTCATTAATTTACTCATATTATTCTCTGCTATAAAAAGCGCCCATTGGACCTCCCTATGCGCGCTCCTACGTCTTCTACCAGGTTCGATAGGGATGTATGCGCTATACCAATCGAAAAAGGGGACTTGACGCTAGGTACATGTCAAGTTTCATCGAGATTGATTGGGTTTCAGATAGGTAGAATTTCATTCATTTACTCATATTGATCATTTCTGCGATAAAAAGCGCCCATTAGACCTCTATATGCGCTAATCTACGTCTTCTACCAGGTTCGATAGGGATGTATGCGCTATACCAATCGAAAGAGGCTGCTTGATGCTAGGTAAATGTCAAGTTTCATCGAGATTGATTTGGTTTCAGATAGGTAGAATTTCATTTATTTACTCATACTGATAATATCTGCTTTAAAAAGCGTCCATTAGACCTCTATATGCGCGCTCCTACGTCTTGTACCAGGTTCGATAGGGATGTATGCGCTATACCAATCGAAAGAGGAGACTTGGGGCTAGTTACATGTCAAGTTTGATCAAGATTGATTTTGTTTCAGATAGGTAAAATTCCATTTATTTACTCTTATTGATCATTTCTGCTATATAAAGCGCCCATTTGACCTCTATATGCGCGCTCCTACTTCCTCTACCAGGTTCGATAGGGATGTATGCGCTATACCAATCGAAAGAAGAGACTTGGTGCTAGGTACATGTCAAGTTTCATCGAGATTGTTTTGGTTTCAGATAGGTAAAATTTCATTCATTTACTCATATTGATCATTTCTGCTATAAAAAGCACCCATTAGACCTCTATTTGCGCGCACCTACGTCTTGTACCAGGTTCGATAGGGATGTATGCGCTTTACCAATCGAAAGAAGAGACTTGGTGCTAGGTACATGTCAAGTTTCATCGAGATTGATTTGGTTTCAGATAGGTAAAATTTCATTCGTTTACTCATATTGATCATTTCTGCTATAAAAAGCGCCCATTAGACCTCTATATGCGTGCTCCTACTTCTTCTACCAGGTTCGATAGGGATGTATGCGCTATACCAATCGAAAGAGAAAACTTGGTGCTAGGTACATGTCAAGTTTCATCGAGATTGATTTGATTTCAGATAGGTAAAATTTCATTCATTTACTCATATTGATCAAAGTGCCCATTAGACCGCGAATCTACGTCTTCTACCAGGTTCGATAGGGATATGTCTGCTATACCAATCGAAAGAAGAGACTTGGTGGTAGGTACATGTCAAGTTTCATCGAGATTGCTTTGGTTTTAGATAGGTAGAATTTCATTTATTTACTCATATTGATAATTTCTACTATGAAAAGCGCCCATATGACCTCTTTATGCGTGCTCTTCTACCAGGTTCGATAGGGATGTATGCGCTATACTAATCGAAAGAGGAGACTTGGTGCTAGGTACATGTCAAGTTTCATCGAGATTGATTTGGTTTCAGATAGGTAAAATGTCATTCATTTAGTCATATAGATCATTCCTGCTATAAAAAGCGCCAATTAGATTCTATATGCGCGCTCCTAATTCTGTTACCAGGTTCGATAGGGATGTATGCGCTATACTAATCAAGAGAGGAGACTTGTAGCTAGTTACGTGTCAAGTTTCATCGAGATTGATTGGGTTTCAGATAGGTAGAATTTCATTCATTTACTCATATTGATCATTTCTGCGATAAAAAGCGCCCATTAGACCTCTATATGCGCTAATCTACGTCTTCTACCAGGTTCGATAGGGATGTATGCGCTATACCAATCGAAAGAGGCTGCTTGATGCTAGGTAAATGTCAAGTTTCATCGAGATTGATTTGGTTTCAGATAGGTAGAATTTCATTCATTTACTCATACTGATAATATCTGCTTTAAAAAGCGTCCATTAGACCTCTATATGCGCGCTCCTACGTCTTGTACCAGGTTCGATAGGGATGTATGCGCTATACCAATCGAAAGAGGAGACTTGGGGCTAGTTACATGTCAAGTTTGATCAAGATTGATTTTGTTTCAGATAGGTAAAATTCCATTTATTTACTCTTATTGATCATTTCTGCTATATAAAGCGCCCATTTGACCTCTATATGCGCGCTCCTACTTCCTCTACCAGGTTCGATAGGGATGTATGCGCTATACCAATCGAAAGAAGAGACTTGGTGCTAGGTACATGTCAAGTTTCATCGAGATTGTTTTGGTTTCAGATAGGTAAAATTTCATTCATTTACTCATATTGATCATTTCTGCTATAAAAAGCACCCATTAGACCTCTATTTGCGCGCACCTACGTCTTGTACCAGGTTCGATAGGGATGTATGCGCTTTACCAATCGAAAGAAGAGACTTGGTGCTAGGTACATGTCAAGTTTCATCGAGATTGATTTGGTTTCAGATAGGTAAAATTTCATTCGTTTACTCATATTGATCATTTCTGCTATAAAAAGCGCCCATTAGACCTCTATATGCGTGCTCCTACTTCTTCTACCAGGTTCGATAGGGATGTATGCGCTATACCAATCGAAAGAGAAAACTTGGTGCTAGGTACATGTCAAGTTTCATCGAGATTGATTTGATTTCAGATAGGTAAAATTTCATTCATTTACTCATATTGATCAAAGTGCCCATTAGACCGCGAATCTACGTCTTCTACCAGGTTCGATAGGGATATGTCTGCTATACCAATCGAAAGAAGAGACTTGGTGGTAGGTACATGTCAAGTTTCATCGAGATTGCTTTGGTTTTAGATAGGTAGAATTTCATTTATTTACTCATATTGATAATTTCTACTATGAAAAGCGCCCATATGACCTCTTTATGCGTGCTCTTCTACCAGGTTCGATAGGGATGTATGCGCTATACTAATCGAAAGAGGAGACTTGGTGCTAGGTACATGTCAAGTTTCATCGAGATTGATTTGGTTTCAGATAGGTAAAATGTCATTCATTTAGTCATATAGATCATTCCTGCTATAAAAAGCGCCAATTAGATTCTATATGCGCGCTCCTAATTCTGTTACCAGGTTCGATAGGGATGTATGCGCTATACTAATCAAGAGAGGAGACTTGTAGCTAGGTACGTGTCAAGTTTCATCGAGATTGATTTGGTTTCAGATAGGTGAAATTTTATTCATTTACTCATATTGATCATTTCTGCTATAAAAAGCGCCCATCAGACTTCTACATGCGCGCTCCTACTTCTTCTACCAGGTTCGATAGGGATGTATGCGCTATACCAATCAAAAGAGGAGACTTGGTGCTAGGTACATGTCAAGTTTCATCGAGATTGATTTGGTTTCAGATAGGTAAAATTTCATTCATTTACTCATATTGATCATTTCTGCTATAAAAAGCGCCCATTAGACCTCTACATGCGCGCCCCTACGTCTTCTACAAGGTTCGATAGGGATGTATGCGCTATACCAATCGAAAGAGGAGACTTGGTGCTAGGTACATGTCAAGTTTCATCGAGATTGATTTTGTTTAAGATAGGTCGAATTTCATTCATTTACTCACATTATCATTTCTGCTATAGAAAGCGCCCATCAGACCTCTACATGCGCGCTCCTACGTCTTCTACCAGGTTCGATAGGGATGTATGCGCTATACAAATCGAAAGAGGAGACTTGGTGCTAGGTACATGTCAAGTTTCATCGAGATTGATTTGGTTTCAGATAGGTAAAATTTCATTTATTTACTCATATTGATCATTTCTGCTATAAAAAGCGCCCATTAGACCTCTATATGCGTGCTCCTACGTCTTCTACCAGGTTCGATAGGGATGTATGCGCTATACCAATCGAAAGAGGAGACTTGGGGCTAGGAACATGTCAAGTTTCATCGAGATTGATTGGGTTTCAGATAGGTAGAATTTCATTCATTTACTCATACTGATAATATCTGCTTTAAAAAGCGTCCATTAGACCTCTATATGCGCGCTCCTAATTCTGCTACCAGGTTCGATAGGGATGTATGCGCTATACCATTCGAAAGAGGGTACTTGATGCTAGGTACGTGTCAAGTTTCATCGAGATTGATTTGATTTCAGATAGGTAAAATTTCATTCATTTACTCATATTGATCAAAGTGCCCATTAGACCTCTATATGCGCGAATCTACGTCTTCTACCAGGTTCGATAGGGATGTATCTGCTATACCAATCGAAAGAAGAGACTTGGTGGTAGGTACATGTCAAGTTTGATCGAAATTGATTTGGTTTCAGATAGGTAGAATTTCATTCATTTACTCATATTGATCATTTCTACTATAAAAAGCGCCCATATGACCTCTATATGCGTGCTCTTCTACCAGGTTCGATAGGGATATAAGCGCTATACTAATCGAAAGAGGAGACTTTTTGCTAGGTACATGTCAAGTTTCATCGAGATTGATTTGTTTTTAGATAGGTAAAATGTCATTCATTTAGTCATATAGATCATTCCTGCTATAAAAAGCGCCAATTAGATTCTATATGCGCGCTCCTAATTCTGTTACCAGGTTCAATAGGGATGTATGCGCTATACTAATCAAGAGAGGAGACTTGTGGCTAGGTACATGTCAAGTTTCATCAAGATTGATTTGATTTCAGATAGGTAAAGTTTCATTTATTTACTTATTGGTCATTTCTTCTATAAAAAGAGCACATTGGACCTCTATATGCGCACTCCAACGTCTTCTACCAGGTTCGATAGGGATATATGCGCTATACCAATCGAAAGAAGAGACTTGGTGCTAGGTACATGTCAAGTTTCATCGAGACTGATTTGGTTTCAGATAGGTGAAATTTCATTCATTTACTCATATTGATCATTTCTGCAATAAAAAGCCCCCATCACACCTCTACATGCGCGCTCCTACGTCTTCTACCAGGTTCGATAGGGATGTATGCGCTATACCAATCGAAAGAAGAGACACTTGGGGCTAGGTATATGTCAAGTTTCATCGAGATTGATTTGGTTTCAGATAGGTAAAATTTCATTCATTTACTCATATTGATCATTTCTGCTATACAAAGCGCCCATTAGACCTCTATATGCGCTCCTACTTCTTGTACCAGGTTCGATAGGGATGTATGCGCTATACCAATCGAAGGAGGAGACTTGGTGCTAGGTACATGTTAAATTTCATCGAGATTGATTTGGTTTCAGATAGGTAAAATTTCATTCATTTACTCATATTGATGATTTCTGCAATAAAAAGCGCCCATTAGACCTCTATATGCGCGGTCCTACTTCTTGTACCGGGGTTCGATAGGGATGATTGCGCTATACCAATCGAAGGAGGAGACTTGGTGCTAGGTACATGTTAAATTTCATCGAGATTGATTTGGTTTCAGATAGGTAAAATTTCATTCATTTACTCATATTGATGATTTCTGCAATAAAAAGCGCCCATTAGACCTCTATATGCGCGGTCCTACTTCTTGTACCGGGTTCGATAGGGATGATTGCGCTATACCAATCGAAAGAGGATACTTTGAGCTAGGTCCATGTCATGTTTCATCGAGATTGAATTGGTTTCAGATAGGTAAAATTTCATTCATTTACTCATATTGATCATTTCTGCTATAAAAAGCGCCCATTAGACCTCTATATGCGCGCTCCTACGTCTTCTACCAGGTTCGATAGGGATGTATGCGCTATACCAATCGAAAGAGGAGACTTGGTGCTAGGTACATGTCAAGTTTCATCGAGATTGATTTGGTTTCAGATAGGTAAAATTTCATTCATTTACTCATATTGATCATTTCTGCTATAAAAAGCGCCCATTAGACCTCTATATGCGCGCCCCTACGTCTTCTGCAAGGTTCGATAGGGATGTATGCGCTATACCAATCAAAAGAGGAGACTTGGTGCTAGGTACATGTCAAGTTTCATCGAGATTGATTTGGTTTTCAGATAGGTGAAATTTTATTCATTTACTCATATTGATCATTTCTGCTATAAAAAGCGCCCATCAGACCTCTACATGCGCGCTCCTACGTCTTCTACCAGGTTCGATAGGGATGTATGCGCTATACCAATCGAAAGAGGAGCATTGGTGCTAGGTACATGTCAAGTTTCATCGAGATTGATTTTGTTTCAGATAGGTAGAATTTCATTCATTTACTCATATTGATCATTTCTGCTATCAAAAGCGCCCATTAGACCTCTATTTGCGCTCCTACGTCTTGTACTAGGTTCGATAGGGATGTATGCGCTTTACCAATCGAAAGAGGAGACTTGGTGCTAGGTACATGTCAAGTTTCATCGAGATTGATTTGGTTTCAGATAGGTAAAATTTCATTCATATACTCATATTGATCATTTCTGCCATAAAAAGTGCCTATTAGACTTCTATATGCGCGCTCCTACTTCTTCTACCAGGTTCGATAGGGATGTATGCGCTATACTAATCGAAAGAGGAGACTTGGTGCTAGGTACATGTCAAGTTTCATCGAGATTGATTTGGTTTAAGATAGGTCGAATTTCATTCATTTACTCACATTATCATTTCTGCTATAGAAAGCGCCCATTGGACCTCTACATGCGCACTCCTACGTCTTCTACCAGGTTCGATAGGGATGTATGCGCTATTACAATCGAAAGAAGAGACTTGGTGCTAGGTACATGGCAAGTTACATCGAGATTGATTTGGTTTCAGATAGGTAAAATTTCATTCATTTACTCATATTGATCATTTCTGCTATAAAAAGCGCCCATTAGACCTCTATATGCGCGCTCCTACGTCTTGTACCAGGTTCGATAGGGATAAATGCGCTATACCAATCGAAAGAGGAGACTTGAGGCTAGGTACATGTCAAGTTTCATCAAGATTGATTTGGTTTCAGATAGGTAAACTTTCATTCATTTACTCATATTGATCATTTCTGCTATAAAAAGCGTCCATTAGACCTCTATATGCGTGCTTCTACGTCTTCTACCAGGTTCGATAGGGATGTATGCGCTATACCAATCGAAAGAGGAGAGTTGGGGCTTCATCAAGGGCTTCATCAAGATTGATTTGGTTTCAGATAGGTAAAATTTCATTCATTTACTCATATTGATCATTTCTGCTATAAAAAGCGTCAATTAGACCTCTATATGCGTGCTCCTACGTCTTCTACCAGGTTCGATAGGGATGTATGCGCTATACCAATCGAAAGAAGAGACTTGGTGCTAAGTACATGTCAAGTTTCATCGAGATTGATTTGGTTTCAGATAGGTAAAATTTCATTCATTTACTCATATTGATCATTTCTGCTATACAAAGCGCCCATTAGACCTCTATATGAGCGCTCCTACGTCTTCTACCAGGTTTGATAGGGATGTATACGCTATACCAATCGAAAGAGAAGACTTGGGGCTTCATCAAGGGCTTCACCAAGATTGATTTGGTTTAAGATGGGTAGAATTTCATTCATTTACTCATATTATCATTTCTGCTATAAAAAGCGTCAATTAGACCTCTATATGCGTGCTCCTTCGTCTTCTACCAGGTTCGATAGGGATGTATGCGCTATACCAATCGAAAGAGGAGACTTAGTGCTAAGTACATGTCAAGTTTCATCGAGATTGATTTCGTTTCAGATAGGTAAAATTTCATTCATTTACTCATATTGATCATTTCTGCTATAAAAAGCGCCCATCAGACCTCTACATGCGCGCTCCTACGTCTTGTACCAGGTTCGATAGGGATGTATGCGCTATACCAATCGAAAGAGGAGACCTGGGGCTGGGTACATGTCAAGTTTCATCGAGATTGATTTGGTTTCAGATAGGTAAAATTTCATTCATTTACTTTTATTGATCATTTCTGCTATACAAAGCGCCCATTAGACCTCTACATGCGCGCTCCTACGTCTTGTACCAGGTTCGATAGGGATAAATGCGCTATACCAATCGAAAGAGGAGACTTGAGGCTAGGTACATGTCAAGTTTCATCAAGATTGATTTGGTTTCAGATAGGTAAACTTTCATTCATTTACTCATATTGATCATTTCTGCTATAAAAAGCGCCCATTAGACCTTTATATGCGTGCTTCTACGTCTTCTACCAGGTTCGATAGGGATGTATGCGCTATACCAATCGAAAGAGGAGAGTTGGGGCTTCATCAAGGGCTTCATCAAGATTGATTTGGTTTCAGATAGGTAGAATTTCATTCATTTACTCATATTGATCATTTCTGCTATAAAAAGCGCCGATTAGACCTCTATATGCGCGCTCCTACGTCTTGTACCAGGTTCGATAGGGATGCATTCGCTATACCAATCGAAAGAGGAGACTTGGTGCTAGGTACATGTCCAAGATTCATCGAGATTGATTTGGTTTCAGATAGGTAAAATTTCATTCATTTACTCATATTGATCATTTCTGCTATAAAAAGCGTCCATTAGACCTCTATATGCGTGCTTCTACGTCTTCTACCAGGTTCGATAGGGATGTATGCGCTATACCAATCGAAAGAGGAGAGTTGGGGCTTCATCAAGGGCTTCATCAAGATTGATTTGGTTTCAGATAGGTAAAATTTCATTCATTTACTCATATTGATCATTTCTGCTATAAAAAGCGTCAATTAGACCTCTATATGCGTGCTCCTACGTCTTCTACCAGGTTCGATAGGGATGTATGCGCTATACCAATCGAAAGAAGAGACTTGGTGCTAAGTACATGTCAAGTTTCATCGAGATTGATTTGGTTTCAGATAGGTAAAATTTCATTCATTTACTCATATTGATCATTTCTGCTATAAAAAGCGCCCATTAGACCTCTATATGCGCGCTCCTACGTCTTGTACCAGGTTCGATAGGGATGTATGCGCTATACCAATCGAAAGAGGAGACTTAGTGCTAAGTACATGTCAAGTTTCATCGAGATTGATTTGGTTTCAGATAGGTAAAATTTCATTCATTTACTCATATTGATCATTTCTGCTATAAAAAGCGCCCATTAGACCTCTATATGCGCGCTCCTACGTCTTGTACCAGGTTCGATAATGATAAATGCACTATACCAATCGAAAGAGGAGACCTGGGGCTAGGTACATGTCAAGTTTCATCGAGATTGATTTGGTTTCAGATAGGTAAAATTTCATTCATTTACTCATATTGATCATTTCTGCTATACAAAGCGCCCATTAGACCTCTATATGAGCGCTCCTACGTCTTCTACCAGGTTTGATAGGGATGTATACGCTATACCAATCGAAAGAGAAGACTTGGGGCTTCATCAAGGGCTTCACCAAGATTGATTTGGTTTAAGATGGGTAGAATTTCATTCATTTACTCATATTATCATTTCTGCTATAAAAAGCGTCAATTAGACCTCTATATGCGTGCTCCTTCGTCTTCTACCAGGTTCGATAGGGATGTATGCGCTATACCAATCGAAAGAGGAGACTTAGTGCTAAGTACATGTCAAGTTTCATCGAGATTGATTTCGTTTCAGATAGGTAAAATTTCATTCATTTACTCATATTGATCATTTCTGCTATAAAAAGCGCCCATCAGACCTCTACATGCGCGCTCCTACGTCTTGTACCAGGTTCGATAGGGATGTATGCGCTATACCAATCGAAAGAGGAGACCTGGGGCTGGGTACATGTCAAGTTTCATCGAGATTGATTTGGTTTCAGATAGGTAAAATTTCATTCATTTACTTTTATTGATCATTTCTGCTATACAAAGCGCCCATTAGACCTCTATATGCGCGCTCCTACGTCTTCTACCAGGTTCGATAGGGATGTATGCGCTATACCAATCGAAAGAGAAGACTTGGGGCTTCATCAAGGGCTTCATCAAGATTGATTTGGTTTCAGATAGGTAGAATTTCATTCATTTACTCATATTGATCATTTCTGCTATAAAAAGCGCCCATCAGGCCTCTACATGCGTGCTCCTACGTCTTGTACCAGGTTCGATAGGGATGTATGCGCTATACCAATCGAAAGAGGAGACTTGGGGCTAGGTACATGTCAAGTTTCATCGAGATTGATTTGGTTTCAGATAGGTAAAATTTCATTCATTTACTTTTATTGATCATTTCTGCTATACAAAGCGCCCATTAGACCTCTATATGCGCGCTCCTACGTCTTCTACCAGGTTCGATAGGGATGTATGCGCTATACCAATCGATAGAGGAGACTTGGTGCTAGGTACATGTCAAGTTTCATTCAGATTGATTTGGTTTCAGATAGGTAAAATTTCATTCATTTACTCATATTGGTCATTTCTGCAATAAAAAGCGCCCATTAGACCTCTATATGCGCGCTCTTACGTCTTCTACCAGGTTTGATAGGGATGTATGCGCTATACCAATCGAAAGAGAAGACTTGAGGCTTCATCAAGGGCTTCATCAAGATTGACTTGGTTTAAGATGGGTAGAATTTCATTCATTTACTCATATTTATCATTTCTGCTATAAAAAGCGTCAATTAGACCTCTATATGCGTGCTCCTTCGTCTTCTACCAGGTTCGATAGGGATGTATGCGCTATACCAATCGAAAGAGTAGACTTGGTGCTAAGTACATGTCAAGTTTCATCGAGATTGATTTGGTTTCAGATAGGTAAAATTTCATTCATTTACTCATATTGATCATTTCTGCTATAAAAAGCGCCCATCAGACCTCTACATGCGCGCTCCTACGCCTTGTACCAGGTTCGATAGGGATGTATGCGCTATACCAATCGAAAGAGGAGACTTGGGGCTAGGTACATGTCAAGTTTCATCGAGATTGATTTGGTTTCAGATAGGTAAAATTTCATTCGTTTACTCATATTGATCATTTCTGCTATACAAAGCGCCCATTAGACCTCTATATGCGCGCTCCTACGTCTTCTACCAGGTTTGATAGGGATGTATGCGCTATACCAATCGAAAGAGAAGACTTGGGGCTTCATCAAGGGCTTCATCAAGATTGATTTGGTTTCAGATAGGTAGAATTTCATTCATTTACTCATATTGATCATTTATGATATAAAAAGCGCCGATCAGACCTCTACATGCGCGCTCCTACTTCTTGTACCAGGTTCGATAGGGATGTGTGCGCTATACCAATCGAAAGAGGAGACTTGGTGCTAGTTACATGTCAAGTTTCATCGAGATTGATTTGGTTTCAGATAGGTAAAATTTCATTCATTTACTCATATTGATCATTTTCTATAAAAAGCGCCCATTAGACCTCTATATGCGCGCTCCTACGTCTTCTATCAGGTTCGATAGGGATGTATGCGCTATACAAATCAAAAGAGGAGACTTGGTGCTAGGTACATGTCAAGTTTCATCGAGATTGATTTGGTTTCAGATAGGTAAAATTTCATTCATTTACTCATATTGATCATTTCTGCTATAAAAAGCGCCGATTAGACCTCTATATGCGCGCTCCTACGTCTTGTACCAGGTTCGATAGGGATGCATGCGCTATACCAATCGAAAGAGGAGACTTGGTGCTAGGTACATGTCCAAGATTCATCGAGATTGATTTGGTTTCAGATAGGTAAAATTTCATTCATTTACTCATATTGATCATTTCTGCTATAAAAAGCGCCCATTAGACCACTATATGCGCTCCTACTTTTTGTACCAGGTTCGATAGGGATTTATGCGCTATACCAATCGAAAGAGGAAACTTGGTACTAGGTACATATCAAGTTTCATCAAGATTGATTTGGTTTCAGATAGGTAAACTTTCATTCATTTACTCATATTGATCATTTCTGCTATAAAAAGCGCCCATTAGACCTCTATATGCGTGCTCCTACGTCTTCTACCAGGTTCGATAGGGATGTATGCGCTATACCAATCGAAAGAGAGACTTGGGGCTAGGTACATGTCAAGTTTCATCGAGATTGATTTGGTTTCAGATAGGAAAAATTTCATTCATTTACTTTTATTGATCATTTCTGCTATACAAAGCGCCCATTAGACCTCTATATGCGCGCTCCTACGTCTTCTACCAGGTTCGATAGGGATGTACGCGCTATACCAATCGAAAGAGGAGACTTGGTGCTAGGTACATGTCAAGTTTCATTCAGATTGATTTGGTTTCAGATAGTTAAAATTTCATTCATTTACTCATATTGGTCATTTCTGCAATAAAAAGCGCCCATTAGACCTCTATATGCGCGCTCCTACGTCTTGTACCAGGTTCGATAGGGATGTATGCGTTATACCAATCAAAAGAGGATTTGGTGCTAGGTACATGTCAAGTTTCATCGAGATTGATTTGGTTTCAGATAGGTAAAATTTCATTCATTTACTCATATTGATCATTTCTCCTATACAAAGCGCCCATTAGACCTCTATATGCGCGCTCCTACGTCTTCTACCAGGTTTGATAGGGATGTATGCGCTATACCAATCGAAAGAGAAGACTTGGGGCTTCATCAAGGGCTTCATCAAGATTGATTTGGTTTCAGATAGGTAGAATTTCATTCATTTACTCATATTGATCATTTCTGCTATAAAAAGCACCCATCAGACCTCTACATGCGCGCTCCTACGTCTTGTACCAGGTTCGATAGGGATGTATGCGCTATACCAATCGAAAGAGGAGACTTGGGGCTAGGTACATGTCAAGTTTCATCGAGATTGATTTGGTTTCAGATAGGTAAAATTTCATTCATTTACTTTTATTGATCACTTCTGCTATACAAAGCGCCGATTAGACCTCTATATGCGCGCTCCTACGTCTTGTACCAGGTTCGATAGGGATGTATGCGCTATACCAATCGAAAGAGGAGACTTGGTGCTAGGTACATGTCAAGTTTCATTCAGATTGATTTGGTTTCAGATAGGTAAAATTTCATTCATTTACTCATATTGGTCATTTCTGCAATAAAAAGCGCCCATTAGACCTCTATATGCGCGCTCCTACGTCTTCTACCAGGTTTGATAGGGATGTATGCGCTATACCAATCGAAAGAGAAGACTTGGGGCTTCATCAAGGGCTTCATCAAGATTGACTTGGTTTAAGATGGGTAGAATTTCATTCATTTACTCATATTTATCATTTCTGCTATAAAAAGCGTCAATTAGACCTCTATATGCGTGCTCCTTCGTCTTCTACCAGGTTCGATAGGGATGTATGCGCTATACCAATCGAAAGAGTAGACTTGGTGCTAAGTACATGTCAAGTTTCATCGAGATTGATTTGGTTTCAGATAGGTAAAATTTCATTCATTTACTCATATTGATCATTTCTGCTATAAAAAGCGCCCATCAGACCTCTACATGCGCGCTCCTACTCCTTGTACCAGGTTCGATAGGGATGTATGCGCTATACCAATCGAAAGAGGAGACTAGGGGCTAGGTACATGTCAAGTTTCATCGAGATTGATTTGGTTTCAGATAGGTAAAATTTCATTCATTTACTCATATTGATCATTTCTGCTATACAAAGCGCCCATTAGACCTCTATATGCGCGCTCCTACGTCTTCTACCAGGTTTGATAGGGATGTATGCGCTATACCAATCGAAAGAGAAGACTTGGGGCTTCATCAAGGGCTTCATCAAGATTGATTTGGTTTCAGATAGGTAGAATTTCATTCATTTACTCATATTGATCATTTATGATATAAAAAGCGCCGATCAGACCTCTACAATCGCGCTCCTACGTCTTGTACCAGGTTCGATAGGGATGTATGCGCTATACCAATCGAAAGATGAGACTTGGTGCTAGTTACATGTCAAGTTTCATCGAGATTGATTTGGTTTCAGATAGGTAAAATTTCATTCATTTACTCATATTGATCATTTTCTGCTATAAAAAGCGCCCATTAGACCTCTATATGCGCGCTCCTACGTCTTGTACCAGGTTCGATAGGGATGTATGCGCTATACCAATCGAAAGAAGAGACTTGGGGCTAGGTACATGTCAAGTGTCATCGAGATTAATTTGGTTTCAGATAGGTAAAATTTCATTCATTTACTCACATTGATCATTTCTGCTATAAAAAGCGCCCATTAGACCACTATATGCGCTCCTACTTTTTGTACCAGGTTCGATAGGGATTTATGCGCTATACCAATCGATAGAGGAAACTTGGTACTAGGTACATATCAAGTTTCATCAAGATTGATTTGGTTTCAGATAGGTAAACTTTCATTCATTTACTCATATTGATCATTTCTGCTATAAAAAGCGCCCATTAGACCTCTATATGCGTGCTCCTACGTCTTCTACCAGGTTCGATAGGGATGTATGCGCTATACCAATCGAAAGAGGAGACTTGGGGCTAGGTACATGTCAAGTTTCATCGAGATTGATTTGGTTTCAGATAGGAAAAATTTCATTCATTTACTTTTATTGATCATTTCTGCTATACAAAGCGCCCATTAGACCTCTATATGCGCGCTCCTACGTCTTCTACCAGGTTCGATAGGGATGTACGCGCTATACCAATCGAAAGAGGAGACTTGGTGCTAGGTACATGTCAAGTTTCATTCAGATTGATTTGGTTTCAGATAGTTAAAATTTCATTCATTTACTCATATTGGTCATTTCTGCAATAAAAAGCGCCCATTAGACCTCTATATGCGCGCTCCTACGTCTTGTACCAGGTTCGATAGGGATGTATGCGTTATACCAATCAAAAGAGGATTTGGTGCTAGGTACATGTCAAGTTTCATCGAGATTGATTTGGTTTCAGATAGGTAAAATTTCATTCATTTACTCATATTGATCATTTCTCCTATACAAAGCGCCCATTAGACCTCTATATGCGCGCTCCTACGTCTTCTACCAGGTTTGATAGGGATGTATGCGCTATACCAATCGAAAGAGAAGACTTGGGGCTTCATCAAGGGCTTCATCAAGATTGATTTGGTTTCAGATAGGTAGAATTTCATTCATTTACTCATATTGATCATTTCTGCTATAAAAAGCGCCCATCAGACCTCTACATGCGCGCTCCTACGTCTTGTACCAGGTTCGATAGGGATGTATGCGCTATACCAATCGAAAGAGGAGACTTGGGGCTAGGTACATGTCAAGTTTCATCGAGATTGATTTGGTTTCAGATAGGTAAAATTTCATTCATTTACTTTTATTGATCACTTCTGCTATACAAAGCGCCGATTAGACCTCTATATGCGCGCTCCTACGTCTTGTACCAGGTTCGATAGGGATGTATGCGCTATACCAATCGAAAGAGGAGACTTGGTGCTAGGTACATGTCAAGTTTCATTCAGATTGATTTGGTTTCAGATAGGTAAAATTTCATTCATTTACTCATATTGGTCATTTCTGCAATAAAAAGCGCCCATTAGACCTCTATATGCGCGCTCCTACGTCTTCTACCAGGTTTGATAGGGATGTATGCGCTATACCAATCGAAAGAGAAGACTTGGGGCTTCATCAAGGGCTTCATCAAGATTGACTTGGTTTAAGATGGGTAGAATTTCATTCATTTACTCATATTTATCATTTCTGCTATAAAAAGCGTCAATTAGACCTCTATATGCGTGCTCCTTCGTCTTCTACCAGGTTCGATAGGGATGTATTCGCTATACCAATCGAAAGAGTAGACTTGGTGCTAAGTACATGTCAAGTTTCATCGAGATTGATTTGGTTTCAGATAGGTAAAATTTCATTCATTTACTCAAATTGATCATTTCTGCTATAAAAAGCGCCCATCAGACCTCTACATGCGCGCTCCTACGCCTTGTACCAGGTTCGATAGGGATGTATGCGCTATACCAATCGAAAGAGAAGACTTGGGGCTTCATCAAGGGCTTCATCAAGATTGATTTGGTTTCAGATAGGTAGAATTTCATTCATTTACTCATATTGATCATTTATGATATAAAAAGCGCCGATCAGACCTCTACAATCGCGCTCCTACGTCTTGTACCAGGTTCGATAGGGATGTATGCGCTATACCAATCGAAAGATGAGACTTGGTGCTAGTTACATGTCAAGTTTCATCGAGATTGATTTGGTTTCAGATAGGTAAAATTTCATTCATTTACTCATATTGATCATTTTCTGCTATAAAAAGCGCCCATTAGACCTCTATATGCGCGCTCCTACGTCTTGTACCAGGTTCGATAGGGATGTATGCGCTATACCAATCGAAAGAAGAGACTTGGGGCTAGGTACATGTCAAGTGTCATCGAGATTGATTTGGTTTCAGATAGGTAAAATTTCATTCATTTACTCATATTGATCATTTCTGCTATAAAAAGCGCCGATTAGACCTCTATATGCGCGCTCCTACGTCTTGTACCAGGTTCGATAGGGATGCATGCGCTATACCAATCGAAAGAGGAGACTTGGTGCTAGGTACATGTCCAAGATTCATCGAGATTGATTTGGTTTCAGATAGGTAAAATTTCATTCATTTACTCATATTGATCATTTCTGCTATACAAAGCGCCCATTAGACCTCTATATGCGCTCCTACTTTTTGTACCAGGTTTGATAGGGATTTATGCGCTATACCAATCGATAGAGGAAACTTGGTACTAGGTACATATCAAGTTTCATCAAGATTGATATGGTTTCAGATAGGTAAAATTTCATTCATTTACTAATATTGATCATTTCTGCTATAAAAAGCGCCAATTAGACCTCTATATGCGTGCTCCTACGTCTTCTACCAGGTTCGATAGGGATAAATGCACTATACCAATCGAAAGAGGATACTTGGTGCTAGGTACATGTCAAGTTTCATTCAGATTGATTTGGTTTCAGATAGGTAAAATTTTATTCATTTACTCATATTGATCATTTCTGCTATAAAAAGCGCCCATTAGACCTCTATTATGCGCGCTCCTACGTCTTGTACCAGGTTCGATGAGGGATGCATGCGCTATACCAATCGAAAGAGGAGACTTGGTGCTAGGTACATGTCCAAGATTCATCGAGATTGATTTGGTTTCAGATAGGAAAAATTTCATTCATTTACTCATATTGATCATTTCTGCTATACAAAGCGCCCATTAGACCTCTATATGCGCGCTCCTACTTTTTGTACCAGGTTTGATAGGGATTTATGCGCTATACCATTCGATAGAGGAGACTTGGTACTAGGAACATATCAAGCTTCATCAAGATTGATTTGGTTTCAGATAGGTAAAATTTCATTCATTTACTCATATTGATCATTTCTGCTATAAAAAGCGCCCATTAGACCTCTATATGCGCGCTCCTACGTCTTGTACCAGGTTCGATAGGGATAAATGCGCTATACCAATCGAAAGAGGAGACTTGAGGCTAGGTACATGTCAAGTTTCATGGAGATTTATTTGGTTTCAGATAGGTAAACTTTCATTCATTTACTCATATTGATCATTTCTGCTATAAAAAGCTCCCATTAGACCTCTATATGCGTGCTCCTACGTCTTCTACCAGGTTCGATAGGGATGTATGCGCTATACCAATCGAAAGAGGAGACTTTGGGCTAGGTATATGTCAACTTTCATAAAGATTGATTTGGTTTCAGATAGGTAAAATTTCATTTATTTACTCATATTGATCATTTCTGCTATACAAAGCGCCCATTAGACCTCTATATGCGCTCCTACTTCTTGTACCAGGTTCGATAGGGATGTATGCGCTATACCAATCGAAGGAGGAGACTTGGTGCTAGGTACATGTTAAATTTCATCGAGATTGATTTGGTTTCAGATAGGTAAAATTTCATTCATTTACTCATATTGATGATTTCTGCAATAAAAAGCGCCCATTAGACCTCTATATGCGCGGTCCTACTTCTTGTACCGGGGTTCGATAGGGATGATTGCGCTATACCAATCGAAGGAGGAGACTTGGTGCTAGGTACATGTTAAATTTCATCGAGATTGATTTGGTTTCAGATAGGTAAAATTTCATTCATTTACTCATATTGATGATTTCTGCAATAAAAAGCGCCCATTAGACCTCTATATGCGCGGTCCTACTTCTTGTACCGGGTTCGATAGGGATGATTGCGCTATACCAATCGAAAGAGGATACTTTGAGCTAGGTCCATGTCATGTTTCATCGAGATTGAATTGGTTTCAGATAGGTAAAATTTCATTCATTTACTCATATTGATCATTTCTGCTATAAAAAGCGCCCATTAGACCTCTATATGCGCGCTCCTACGTCTTCTACAAGGTTCGATAGGGATGTATGCGCTATACCAATCGAAAGAGGAGACTTGGTGCTAGGTACATGTCCAAGATTCATCGAGATTGATTTGGTTTCAGATAGGTAAAATTTCATTCATTTACTCATATTGATCATTTCTGCTATAAAAAGCGCCCATTAGACCTCTATATGCGCGCCCCTACGTCTTCTGCAAGGTTCGATAGGGATGTATGCGCTATACCAATCAAAAGAGGAGACTTGGTGCTAGGTACATGTCAAGTTTCATCGAGATTGATTTGGTTTTCAGATAGGTGAAATTTTATTCATTTACTCATATTGATCATTTCTGCTATAAAAAGCGCCCATCAGACCTCTACATGCGCGCTCCTACGTCTTCTACCAGGTTCGATAGGGATGTATGCGCTATACCAATCGAAAGAGGAGCATTGGTGCTAGGTACATGTCAAGTTTCATCGAGATTGATTTTGTTTCAGATAGGTAGAATTTCATTCATTTACTCATATTGATCATTTCTGCTATCAAAAGCGCCCATTAGACCTCTATTTGCGCTCCTACGTCTTGTACTAGGTTCGATAGGGATGTATGCGCTTTACCAATCGAAAGAGGAGACTTGGTGCTAGGTACATGTCAAGTTTCATCGAGATTGATTTGGTTTCAGATAGGTAAAATTTCATTCATATACTCATATTGATCATTTCTGCTATAAAAAGTGCCTATTAGACTTCTATATGCGCGCTCCTACTTCTTCTACCAGGTTCGATAGGGATGTATGCGCTATACTAATCGAAAGAGGAGACTTGGTGCTAGGTACATGTCAAGTTTCATCGAGATTGATTTGGTTTAAGATAGGTCGAATTTCATTCATTTACTCACATTATCATTTCTGCTATAGAAAGCGCCCATTGGACCTCTACATGCGCACTCCTACGTCTTTTACCAGGTTCGATAGGGATGTATGCGCTATTACAATCGAAAGAAGAGACTTGGTGCTAGGTACATGGCAAGTTACATCGAGATTGATTTGGTTTCAGATAGGTAAAATTTCATTCATTTACTCATATTGATCATTTCTGCTATAAAAAGCGCCCATTAGACCTCTATATGCGCGCTCCTACGTCTTGTACCAGGTTCGATAGGGATAAATGCGCTATACCAATCGAAAGAGGAGACTTGAGGCTAGGTACATGTCAAGTTTCATCAAGATTGATTTGGTTTCAGATAGGTAAACTTTCATTCATTTACTCATATTGATCATTTCTGCTATAAAAAGCGCCCATTAGACCTCTATATGCGCGCTCCTACGTCTTGTACCAGGTTCGATAATGATAAATGCACTATACCAATCGAAAGAGGAGACTTGAGGCTAGGTACATGTCAAGTTTCATCGAGATTGATTTGGTTTCAGATAGGTAAACTTTCATTCATTTACTTTTATTGATCATTTCTGCTATACAAAGCGCCCATTAGACCTCTATATGCGCGCTCCTACGTCTTGCACCAGGTTCGATAGGGATAAATGCACTATACCAATCGAAAGAGGAGACTTGGTGCTAGGTACATGCATGTCAAGTTTCATTCAGATTGATTTGGTTTCAGATAGGTAAAATTTCAATCATTTACTCATATTGGTCATTTCTGCAATAAAAAGCGCCCATTAGACCTCTATATGCGTGCTCCTACGTCTTCTACCAGGTTCGATAGGGATGTATGCGCTATACCAATCGAAAGAGGAGACTTGGGGCTAGGTACATGTCAAGTTTCATCGAGATTGATTTGGTTTCAGATAGGTAAAATTTCATTCATTTACTCATATTGATCATTTCTGCTATACAAAGCGCCCATTAGACCTCTATATGAGCGCTCCTACGTCTTCTACCAGGTTTGATAGGGATGTATACGCTATACCAATCGAAAGAGAAGACTTGGGGCTTCATCAAGGGCTTCACCAAGATTGATTTGGTTTAAGATGGGTAGAATTTCATTCATTTACTCATATTATCATTTCTGCTATAAAAAGCGTCAATTAGACCTCTATATGCGTGCTCCTTCGTCTTCTACCAGGTTCGATAGGGATGTATGCGCTATACCAATCGAAAGAGGAGACTTAGTGCTAAGTACATGTCAAGTTTCATCGAGATTGATTTGGTTTCAGATAGGTAAAATTTCATTCATTTACTCATATTGATCATTTCTGCTATAAAAAGCGCCCATCAGACCTCTACATGCGCGCTCCTACGTCTTGTACCAGGTTCGATAGGGATGTATGCGCTATACCAATCGAAAGAGGAGACCTGGGGCTGGGTACATGTCAAGTTTCATCGAGATTGATTTGGTTTCAGATAGGTAAAATTTCATTCATTTACTTTTATTGATCATTTCTGCTATACAAAGCGCCCATTAGACCTCTACATGCGCGCTCCTACGTCTTGTACCAGGTTCGATAGGGATAAATGCGCTATACCAATCGAAAGAGGAGACTTGAGGCTAGGTACATGTCAAGTTTCATCAAGATTGATTTGGTTTCAGATAGGTAAACTTTCATTCATTTACTCATATTGATCATTTCTGCTATAAAAAGCGCCCATTAGACCTTTATATGCGTGCTTCTACGTCTTCTACCAGGTTCGATAGGGATGTATGCGCTATACCAATCGAAAGAGGAGAGTTGGGGCTTCATCAAGGGCTTCATCAAGATTGATTTGGTTTCAGATAGGTAGAATTTCATTCATTTACTCATATTGATCATTTCTGCTATAAAAAGCGTCAATTAGACCTCTATATGCGTGCTCCTACGTCTTGTACCAGGTTCGATAGGGATGTATGCGCTATACCAATCGAAAGAAGAGACTTGGTACTAAGTACATGTCAAGTTTCATCGAGATTGATTTGGTTTCAGATAGGTAAAATTTCATTCATTTACTCATATTGATCATTTCTGCTATAAAAAGCGCCCATTAGACCTCTATATGCGCGCTCCTACGTCTTGTACCAGGTTCGATAGGGATAAATGCACTATACCAATCGAAAGAGGAGACTTGAGGCTAGGTACATGTCAAGTTTCATCGAGATTGATTTGGTTTCAGATAGGTAAACTTTCATTCATTTACTTTTATTGATCATTTCTGCTATACAAAGCGCCCATTAGACCTCTATATGCGCGCTCCTACGTCTTGCACCAGGTTCGATAGGGATAAATGCACAATCGAAAGAGGAGACTTGGTGCTAGGTACATGCATGTCAAGTTTCATTCAGATTGATTTGGTTTCAGATAGGTAGAATTTCATTCATTTACTCATATTGATCATTTCTGCTATCAAAAGCGCCCATTAGACCTCTATTTGCGCTCCTACGTCTTGTACTAGGTTCGATAGGGATGTATGCGCTTTACCAATCGAAAGAGGAGACTTGGTGCTAGGTACATGTCAAGTTTCATCGAGATTGATTTGGTTTCAGATAGGTAAAATTTCATTCATATACTCATATTGATCATTTCTGCTATAAAAAGTGCCTATTAGACTTCTATATGCGCGCTCCTACTTCTTCTACCAGGTTCGATAGGGATGTATGCGCTATACTAATCGAAAGAGGAGACTTGGTGCTAGGTACATGTCAAGTTTCATCGAGATTGATTTGGTTTAAGATAGGTCGAATTTCATTCATTTACTCACATTATCATTTCTGCTATAGAAAGCGCCCATTGGACCTCTACATGCGCACTCCTACGTCTTTTACCAGGTTCGATAGGGATGTATGCGCTATTACAATCGAAAGAAGAGACTTGGTGCTAGGTACATGGCAAGTTACATCGAGATTGATTTGGTTTCAGATAGGTAAAATTTCATTCATTTACTCATATTGATCATTTCTGCTATAAAAAGCGCCCATTAGACCTCTATATGCGCGCTCCTACGTCTTGTACCAGGTTCGATAGGGATAAATGCGCTATACCAATCGAAAGAGGAGACTTGAGGCTAGGTACATGTCAAGTTTCATCAAGATTGATTTGGTTTCAGATAGGTAAACTTTCATTCATTTACTCATATTGATCATTTCTGCTATAAAAAGCGTCCATTAGACCTCTATATGCGTGCTTCTACGTCTTCTACCAGGTTCGATAGGGATGTATGCGCTATACCAATCGAAAGAGGAGAGTTGGGGCTTCATCAAGGGCTTCATCAAGATTGATTTGGTTTCAGATAGGTAAAATTTCATTCATTTACTCATATTGATCATTTCTGCTATAAAAAGCGTCAATTAGACCTCTATATGCGTGCTCCTACGTCTTCTACCAGGTTCGATAGGGATGTATGCGCTATACCAATCGAAAGAAGAGACTTGGTGCTAAGTACATGTCAAGTTTCATCGAGATTGATTTGGTTTCAGATAGGTAAAATTTCATTCATTTACTCATATTGATCATTTCTGCTATAAAAAGCGCCCATTAGACCTCTATATGCGCGCTCCTACGTCTTGTACCAGGTTCGATAATGATAAATGCACTATACCAATCGAAAGAGGAGACTTGAGGCTAGGTACATGTCAAGTTTCATCGAGATTGATTTGGTTTCAGATAGGTAAACTTTCATTCATTTACTTTTATTGATCATTTCTGCTATACAAAGCGCCCATTAGACCTCTATATGCGCGCTCCTACGTCTTGCACCAGGTTCGATAGGGATAAATGCACTATACCAATCGAAAGAGGAGACTTGGTGCTAGGTACATGCATGTCAAGTTTCATTCAGATTGATTTGGTTTCAGATAGGTAAAATTTCAATCATTTACTCATATTGGTCATTTCTGCAATAAAAAGCGCCCATTAGACCTCTATATGCGTGCTCCTACGTCTTCTACCAGGTTCGATAGGGATGTATGCGCTATACCAATCGAAAGAGGAGACTTGGGGCTAGGTACATGTCAAGTTTCATCGAGATTGATTTGGTTTCAGATAGGTAAAATTTCATTCATTTACTCATATTGATCATTTCTGCTATACAAAGCGCCCATTAGACCTCTATATGAGCGCTCCTACGTCTTCTACCAGGTTTGATAGGGATGTATACGCTATACCAATCGAAAGAGAAGACTTGGGGCTTCATCAAGGGCTTCACCAAGATTGATTTGGTTTAAGATGGGTAGAATTTCATTCATTTACTCATATTATCATTTCTGCTATAAAAAGCGTCAATTAGACCTCTATATGCGTGCTCCTTCGTCTTCTACCAGGTTCGATAGGGATGTATGCGCTATACCAATCGAAAGAGGAGATTTAGTGCTAAGTACATGTCAAGTTTTATCGAGATTGATTTGGTTTCAGATAGGTAAAATTTCATTCATTTACTCATATTGATCATTTCTGCTATAAAAAGCGCCCATCAGACCTCTACATGCGCGCTCCTACGTCTTGTACCAGGTTCGATAGGGATGTATGCGCTATACCAATCGAAAGAGGAGACCTGGGGCTGGGTACATGTCAAGTTTCATCGAGATTGATTTGGTTTCAGATAGGTAAAATTTCATTCATTTACTTTTATTGATCATTTCTGCTATACAAAGCGCCCATTAGACCTCTACATGCGCGCTCCTACGTCTTGTACCAGGTTCGATAGGGATAAATGCGCTATACCAATCGAAAGAGGAGACTTGAGGCTAGGTACATGTCAAGTTTCATCAAGATTGATTTGGTTTCAGATAGGTAAACTTTCATTCATTTACTCATATTGATCATTTCTGCTATAAAAAGCGCCCATTAGACCTTTATATGCGTGCTTCTACGTCTTCTACCAGGTTCGATAGGGATGTATGCGCTATACCAATCGAAAGAGGAGAGTTGGGGCTTCATCAAGGGCTTCATCAAGATTGATTTGGTTTCAGATAGGTAGAATTTCATTCATTTACTCATATTGATCATTTCTGCTATAAAAAGCGTCAATTAGACCTCTATATGCGTGCTCCTACGTCTTGTACCAGGTTCGATAGGGATGTATGCGCTATACCAATCGAAAGAAGAGACTTGGTACTAAGTACATGTCAAGTTTCATCGAGATTGATTTGGTTTCAGATAGGTAAAATTTCATTCATTTACTCATATTGATCATTTCTGCTATAAAAAGCGCCCATTAGACCTCTATATGCGCGCTCCTACGTCTTGTACCAGGTTCGATAGGGATAAATGCACTATACCAATCGAAAGAGGAGACTTGAGGCTAGGTACATGTCAAGTTTCATCGAGATTGATTTGGTTTCAGATAGGTAAACTTTCATTCATTTACTTTTATTGATCATTTCTGCTATACAAAGCGCCCATTAGACCTCTATATGCGCGCTCCTACGTCTTGCACCAGGTTCGATAGGGATAAATGCACAATCGAAAGAGGAGACTTGGTGCTAGGTACATGCATGTCAAGTTTCATTCAGATTGATTTGGTTTCAGATAGGTAAAATTTCAATCATTTACTCATATTGGTCATTTCTGCAATAAAAAGCGCCCATTAGACCTCTATATGCGTGCTCCTACGTCTTCTACCAGGTTCGATAGGGATGTATGCGCTATACCAATCGAAAGAGTAGACTTGGTGCTAAGTACATGTCAAGTTTCATCGAGATTGATTTGGTTTCAGATAGGTAAAATTTCATTCATTTACTCATATTGATCATTTCTGCTATAAAAAGCGCCCATCAGACCTCTACATGCGCGCTCCTACGCCTTGTACCAGGTTCAATAGGGATGTATGCGCTATACCAATCGAAAGAGAAGACTTGGGGCTTCATCAAGGGCTTCATCAAGATTGATTTGGTTTCAGATAGGTAGAATTTCATTCATTTACTCATATTGATCATTTATGATATAAAAAGCGCCGATCAGACCTCTACAATCGCGCTCCTACGTCTTGTACCAGGTTCGATAGGGATGTATGCGCTATACCAATCGAAAGATGAGACTTGGTGCTAGTTACATGTCAAGTTTCATCGAGATTGATTTGGTTTCAGATAGGTAAAATTTCATTCATTTACTCATATTGATCATTTTCTGCTATAAAAAGCGCCCATTAGACCTCTATATGCGCGCTCCTACGTCTTGTACCAGGTTCGATAGGGATGTATGCGCTATACCAATCGAAAGAAGAGACTTGGGGCTAGGTACATGTCAAGTGTCATCGAGATTGATTTGGTTTCAGATAGGTAAAATTTCATTCATTTACTCATATTGATCATTTCTGCTATAAAAAGCGCCGATTAGACCTCTATATGCGCGCTCCTACGTCTTGTACCAGGTTCGATAGGGATGCATGCGCTATACCAATCGAAAGAGGAGACTTGGTGCTAGGTACATGTCCAAGATTCATCGAGATTGATTTGGTTTCAGATAGGTAAAATTTCATTCATTTACTCATATTGATCATTTCTGCTATACAAAGCGCCCATTAGACCTCTATATGCGCTCCTACTTTTTGTACCAGGTTTGATAGGGATTTATGCGCTATACCAATCGATAGAGGAAACTTGGTACTAGGTACATATCAAGTTTCATCAAGATTGATATGGTTTCAGATAGGTAAAATTTCATTCATTTACTAATATTGATCATTTCTGCTATAAAAAGCGCCAATTAGACCTCTATATGCGTGCTCCTACGTCTTCTACCAGGTTCGATAGGGATAAATGCACTATACCAATCGAAAGAGGATACTTGGTGCTAGGTACATGTCAAGTTTCATAGAAATTGAGTTGGTTTCAGATAGGTAAAATTTCATTCATTTACTCATATTGATCATTTCTGCTATAAAAAGCGCCCGTTAGACCTCTATATGCGCGCTCCTACGTCTTGTACCAGGTTCGATAGGGATGTATGCGCTATACCAATCGAAAGAGGAGCCTTGGGGCTAGGTACATGTCAAGTTTCATTGAGATTGATTTGGTTTCAGATAGGTAAAATTTCATTCATTTACTTTTATTGATCATTTCTGCTATACAAAGCGCCCATTAGACCTCTATATGCGCGCTCTTACGTCTTCTACCAGGTTCGATAGGGATGTATGCGCTATACCAATCGAAAGAGGAGACTTGGTGCTAGGTACATGTCAAGTTTCATTCAGATTGATTTGGTTTCAGATAGGTAAAATTTTATTCATTTACTCATATTGATCATTTCTGCTATAAAAAGCGCCCATTAGACCTCTATTATGCGCGCTCCTACGTCTTGTACCAGGTTCGATGAGGGATGCATGCGCTATACCAATCGAAAGAGGAGACTTGGTGCTAGGTACATGTCCAAGATTCATCGAGATTGATTTGGTTTCAGATAGGAAAAATTTCATTCATTTACTCATATTGATCATTTCTGCTATACAAAGCGCCCATTAGACCTCTATATGCGCGCTCCTACTTTTTGTACCAGGTTTGATAGGGATTTATGCGCTATACCATTCGATAGAGGAGACTTGGTACTAGGAACATATCAAGCTTCATCAAGATTGATTTGGTTTCAGATAGGTAAAATTTCATTCATTTACTCATATTGATCATTTCTGCTATAAAAAGCGCCCATTAGACCTCTATATGCGCGCTCCTACGTCTTGTACCAGGTTCGATAGGGATAAATGCGCTATACCAATCGAAAGAGGAGACTTGAGGCTAGGTACATGTCAAGTTTCATGGAGATTTATTTGGTTTCAGATAGGTAAACTTTCATTCATTTACTCATATTGATCATTTCTGCTATAAAAAGCGCCCATTAGACCTCTATATGCGTGCTCCTACGTCTTCTACCAGGTTCGATAGGGATGTATGCGCTATACCAATCGAAAGAGGAGACTTTGGGCTAGGTATATGTCAACTTTCATAAAGATTGATTTGGTTTCAGATAGGTAAAATTTCATTTATTTACTCATATTGATCATTTCTGCTATACAAAGCGCCCATTAGACCTCTATATGCGCTCCTACTTCTTGTACCAGGTTCGATAGGGATGTATGCGCTATACCAATCGAAGGAGGAGACTTGGTGCTAGGTACATGTTAAATTTCATCGAGATTGATTTGGTTTCAGATAGGTAAAATTTCATTCATTTACTCATATTGATGATTTCTGCAATAAAAAGCGCCCATTAGACCTCTATATGCGCGGTCCTACTTCTTGTACCGGGGTTCGATAGGGATGATTGCGCTATACCAATCGAAGGAGGAGACTTGGTGCTAGGTACATGTTAAATTTCATCGAGATTGATTTGGTTTCAGATAGGTAAAATTTCATTCATTTACTCATATTGATGATTTCTGCAATAAAAAGCGCCCATTAGACCTCTATATGCGCGGTCCTACTTCTTGTACCGGGTTCGATAGGGATGATTGCGCTATACCAATCGAAAGAGGATACTTTGAGCTAGGTCCATGTCATGTTTCATCGAGATTGAATTGGTTTCAGATAGGTAAAATTTCATTCATTTACTCATATTGATCATTTCTGCTATAAAAAGCGCCCATTAGACCTCTATATGCGCGCTCCTACGTCTTCTACAAGGTTCGATAGGGATGTATGCGCTATACCAATCGAAAGAGGAGACTTGGTGCTAGGTACATGTCAAGTCTCATCGAGATTGATTTGGTTTCAGATAGGTAAAATTTCATTCATTTACTCATATTGATCATTTCTGCTATAAAAAGCGCCCATTAGACCTCTATATGCGCGCCCCTACGTCTTCTGCAAGGTTCGATAGGGATGTATGCGCTATACCAATCAAAAGAGGAGACTTGGTGCTAGGTACATGTCAAGTTTCATCGAGATTGATTTGGTTTTCAGTTAGGTGAAATTTTATTCATTTACTCATATTGATCATTTCTGCTATAAAAAGCGCCCATCAGACCTCTACATGCGCGCTCCTACGTCTTCTACCAGGTTCGATAGGGATGTATGCGCTATACCAATCGAAAGAGGAGCATTGGTGCTAGGTACATGTCAAGTTTCATCGAGATTGAATTTGTATCAGATAGGTAGAATTTCATTCATTTACTCATATTGATCATTTCTGCTATCAAAAGCGCCCATTAGACCTCTATTTGCGCTCCTACGTCTTGTACTAGGTTCGATAGGGATGTATGCGCTTTACCAATCGAAAGAGGAGACTTGGTGCTAGGTACATGTCAAGTTTCATCGAGATTGATTTGGTTTCAGATAGGTAAAATTTCATTCATATACTCATATTGATCATTTCTGCTATAAAAAGTGCCTATTAGACTTCTATATGCGCGCTCCTACTTCTTCTACCAGGTTCGATAGGGATGTATGCGCTATACTAATCGAAAGAGGAGACTTGGTGCTAGGTACATGTCAAGTTTCATCGAGATTGATTTGGTTTAAGATAGGTCGAATTTCATTCATTTACTCACATTATCATTTCTGCTATAGAAAGCGCCCATTGGACCTCTACATGCGCACTCCTACGTCTTTTACCAGGTTCGTTAGGGATGTATGCGCTATTACAATCGAAAGAAGAGACTTGGTGCTAGGTACATGGCAAGTTACATCGAGATTGATTTGGTTTCAGATAGGTAAAATTTCATTCATTTACTCATATTGATCATTTCTGCTATAAAAAGCGCCCATTAGACCTCTATATGCGCGCTCCTACGTCTTGTACCAGGTTCGATAGGGATAAATGCGCTATACCAATCGAAAGAGGAGACTTGAGGCTAGGTACATGTCAAGTTTCATCAAGATTGATTTGGTTTCAGATAGGTAAACTTTCATTCATTTACTCATATTGATCATTTCTGCTATAAAAAGCGTCCATTAGACCTCTATATGCGTGCTTCTACGTCTTCTACCAGGTTCGATAGGGATGTATGCGCTATACCAATCGAAAGAGGAGAGTTGGGGCTTCATCAAGGGCTTCATCAAGATTGATTTGGTTTCAGATAGGTAAAATTTCATTCATTAACTCATATTGATCATTTCTGCTATAAAAAGCGTCAATTAGACCTCTATATGCGTGCTCCTACGTCTTCTACCAGGTTCGATAGGGATGTATGCGCTATACCAATCGAAAGAAGAGACTTGGTGCTAAGTACATGTCAAGTTTCATCGAGATTGATTTGGTTTCAGATAGGTAAAATTTCATTCATTTACTCATATTGATCATTTCTGCTATAAAAAGCGCCCATTAGACCTCTATATGCGCGCTCCTACGTCTTGTACCAGGTTCGATAATGATAAATGCACTATACCAATCGAAAGAGGAGACTTGAGGCTAGGTACATGCATGTCAAGTTTCATTCAGATTGATTTGGTTTCAGATAGGTAAAATTTCAATCATTTACTCATATTGGTCATTTCTGCAATAAAAAGCGCCCATTAGACCTCTATATGCGTGCTCCTACGTCTTCTACCAGGTTCGATAGGGATGTATGCGCTATACCAATCGAAAGAGGAGACTTGGGGCTAGGTACATGTCAAGTTTCATCGAGATTGATTTGGTTTCAGATAGGTAAAATTTCATTCATTTACTCATATTGATCATTTCTGCTATACAAAGCGCCCATTAGACCTCTATATGAGCGCTCCTACGTCTTCTACCAGGTTTGATAGGGATGTATACGCTATACCAATCGAAAGAGAAGACTTGGGGCTTCATCAAGGGCTTCACCAAGATTGATTTGGTTTAAGATGGGTAGAATTTCATTCATTTACTCATATTATCATTTCTGCTATAAAAAGCGTCAATTAGACCTCTATATGCGTGCTCCTTCGTCTTCTACCAGGTTCGATAGGGATGTATGCGCTATACCAATCGAAAGAGGAGACTTAGTGCTAAGTACATGTCAAGTTTCATCGAGATTGATTTGGTTTCAGATAGGTAAAATTTCATTCATTTACTCATATTGATCATTTCTGCTATAAAAAGCGCCCATCAGACCTCTACATGCGCGCTCCTACGTCTTGTACCAGGTTCGATAGGGATGTATGCGCTATACCAATCGAAAGAGGAGACCTGGGGCTGGGTACATGTCAAGTTTCATCGAGATTGATTTGGTTTCAGATAGGTAAAATTTCATTCATTTACTTTTATTGATCATTTCTGCTATACAAAGCGCCCATTAGACCTCTACATGCGCGCTCCTACGTCTTGTACCAGGTTCGATAGGGATAAATGCGCTATACCAATCGAAAGAGGAGACTTGAGGCTAGGTACATGTCAAGTTTCATCAAGATTGATTTGGTTTCAGATAGGTAAACTTTCATTCATTTACTCATATTGATCATTTCTGCTATAAAAAGCGCCCATTAGACCTTTATATGCGTGCTTCTACGTCTTCTACCAGGTTCGATAGGGATGTATGCGCTATACCAATCGAAAGAGGAGAGTTGGGGCTTCATCAAGGGCTTCATCAAGATTGATTTGGTTTCAG
Organism: Pinctada fucata; assembly: GCA_028142955.1. Taxonomy (NCBI): domain Eukaryota; kingdom Metazoa; phylum Mollusca; class Bivalvia; order Pterioida; family Pteriidae; genus Pinctada; species Pinctada fucata. The sequence continues at coordinate 19,775,250 of AP027109.1, forward strand.
ATAGGTAGAATTTCATTCATTTACTCATATTGATCATTTCTGCTATAAAAAGCGTCAATTAGACCTCTATATGCGTGCTCCTACGTCTTGTACCAGGTTCGATAGGGATGTATGCGCTATACCAATCGAAAGAAGAGACTTGGTACTAAGTACATGTCAAGTTTCATCGAGATTGATTTGGTTTCAGATAGGTAAAATTTCATTCATTTACTCATATTGATCATTTCTGCTATAAAAAGCGCCCATTAGACCTCTATATGCGCGCTCCTACGTCTTGTACCAGGTTCGATAGGGATAAATGCACTATACCAATCGAAAGAGGAGACTTGAGGCTAGGTACATGTCAAGTTTCATCGAGATTGATTTGGTTTCAGATAGGTAAAATTTCATTCATTTACTTTTATTGATCATTTCTGCTATACAAAGCGCCCATTAGACCTCTATATGCGCGCTCCTACGTCTTCTACCAGGTTCGATAGGGATGTATGCGCTATACCAATCGAAAGAGGAGACTTCGTGCTAGGTAAATGTCAAGTTTAATCGAGATTGATTTGGTTTCAGATAGGTAAAATTTCATTCATTTACTCATATTGATCATTTCTGCTATAAAAAGCGCCGATTAGACCTCTATATGCGCGCTCCTACGTCTTGTACCAGGTTCGATAGGGATGCATTCGCTATACCAATCGAAAGAGGAGACTTGGTGCTAGGTACATGTCTAAGATTCATCGAGATTGATTTGGTTTCAGATAGGTAAAATTTCATTCATTTACTCATATTGATCATTTCTGCTATACAAAGCGCCCATTAGACCTCTATATGCGCTCCTACTTTTTGTACCAGGTTTGATAGGGATTTATGCGCTATACCAATCGATAGAGGAAACTTGGTACTAGGTACATATCAAGTTTCATCAAGATTGATTTGGTTTCAGATAGGTAAAATTTCATTCATTTACTCATATTGATCATTTCTGCTATAAAAAGCGCCCATTAGACCTCTATATGCGCACTCCTACGTCTTGTACCAGGTTCGATAGGGATAAATGCGCTAAACCAATCGAAAGAGAGGACTTGAGGCTAGGTACATGTCAAGTTTCATGGAGATTGATTTGGTTTCAGATAGGAAAACTTTCATTCATTTACTCATATTGATCATTTCTGCTATAAAAAGCGCCCATTAGACCTCTATATGCGTGCTCCTTCGTCTTCTACCAGGTTCGATAGGGATGTATGCGCTATACCAATCGAAAGAGGAGACTTGGGGCTAGGTACATGTCAAGTTTCATCGAGATTGATTTGGTTTCAGATAGGTAAAATTTCATTCATTTACTCATATTGATCATTTCTCCTATACAAAGCGCCCATTAGACCTCTATATGCGCGCTCCTAGGTCTTCTACCAGGTTTGATAGGGATGTATGCGCTATACCAATCGAAAGAGAAGACTTGGGGCTTCATCAAGGGCTTCATCAAGATTGATTTGGTTTCAGATAGGTAGAATTTCATTCATTTACTCATATTGATCATTTCTGCTATAAAAAGCGCCCATCAGGCCTCTACATGCGTGCTCCTACGTCTTGTACCAGGTTCGATAGGGATGTATGCGCTATACCAATCGAAAGAGGAGACTTGGGGCTAGGTACATGTCAAGTTTCATCGAGATTGATTTGGTTTCAGATAGGTAAAATTTCATTCATTTACTTTTATTGATCATTTCTGCTATACAAAGCGCCCATTAGACCTCTATATGCGCGCTCCTACGTCTTCTACCAGGTTCGATAGGGATGTATGCGCTATACCAATCGATAGAGGAGACTTGGTGCTAGGTACATGTCAAGTTTCATTCAGATTGATTTGGTTTCAGATAGGTAAAATTTCATTCATTTACTCATATTGGTCATTTCTGCAATAAAAAGCGCCCATTAGACCTCTATATGCGCGCTCTTACGTCTTCTACCAGGTTTGATAGGGATGTATGCGCTATACCAATCGAAAGAGAAGACTTGGGGCTTCATCAAGGGCTTCATCAAGATTGATTTGGTTTCAGATAGGTAGAATTTCATTCATTTACTCATATTGATCATTTATGATATAAAAAGCGCCGATCAGACCTCTACATGCGTGCTCCTACTTCTTGTACCAGGTTCGATAGGGATGTGTGCGCTATACCAATCGAAAGAGGAGACTTGGTGCTAGTTACATGTCAAGTTTCATCGAGATTGATTTGGTTTCAGATAGGTAAAATTTCATTCATTTACTCATATTGATCATTTTCTATAAAAAGCGCCCATTAGACCTCTATATGCGCGCTCCTACGTCTTCTATCAGGTTCGATAGGGATGTATGCGCTATACAAATCAAAAGAGGAGACTTGGTGCTAGGTACATGTCAAGTTTCATCGAGATTGATTTGGTTTCAGATAGGTAAAATTTCATTCATTTACTCATATTGATCATTTCTGCTATAAAAAGCGCCGATTAGACCTCTATATGCGCGCTCCTACGTCTTGTACCAGGTTCGATAGGGATGCATGCGCTATACCAATCGAAAGAGGAGACTTGGTGCTAGGTACATGTCCAAGATTCATCGAGATTGATTTGGTTTCAGATAGGTAAAATTTCATTCATTTACTCATATTGATCATTTCTGCTATAAAAAGCGCCCATTAGACCACTATATGCGCTCCTACTTTTTGTACCAGGTTCGATAGGGATTTATGCGCTATACCAATAGAAAGAGGAAACTTGGTACTAGGTACATATCAAGTTTCATCAAGATTGATTTGGTTTCAGATAGGTAAACTTTCATTCATTTACTCATATTGATCATTTCTGCTATAAAAAGCGCCCATTAGACCTCTATATGCGTGCTCCTACGTCTTCTACCAGGTTCGATAGGGATGTATGCGCTATACCAATCGAAAGAGGAGACTTGGGGCTAGGTACATGTCAAGTTTCATCGAGATTGATTTGGTTTCAGATAGGAAAAATTTCATTCATTTACTTTTATTGATCATTTCTGCTATACAAAGCGCCCATTAGACCTCTATATGCGCGCTCCTACGTCTTCTACCAGGTTCGATAGGGATGTACGCGCTATACCAATCGAAAGAGGAGACTTGGTGCTAGGTACATATCAAGTTTCATTCAGATTGATTTGGTTTCAGATAGTTAAAATTTCATTCATTTACTCATATTGGTCATTTCTGCAATAAAAAGCGCCCATTAGACCTCTATATGCGCGCTCCTACGTCTTGTACCAGGTTCGATAGGGATGTATGCGTTATACCAATCAAAAGAGGATTTGGTGCTAAGTACATGTCAAGTTTCATCGAGATTGATTTGGTTTCAGATAGGTAAAATTTCATTCATTTACTCATATTGATCATTTCTCCTATACAAAGCGCCCATTAGACCTCTATATGCGCGCTCCTACGTCTTCTACCAGGTTTGATAGGGATGTATGCGCTATACCAATCGAAAGAGAAGACTTGGGGCTTCATCAAGGGCTTCATCAAGATTGATTTGGTTTCAGATAGGTAGAATTTCATTCATTTACTCATATTGATCATTTCTGCTATAAAAAGCGCCCATCAGACCTCTACATGCGCGCTCCTACGTCTTGTACCAGGTTCGATAGGGATGTATGCGCTATACCAATCGAAAGAGGAGACTTGGGGCTAGGTACATGTCAAGTTTCATCGAGATTGATTTGGTTTCAGATAGGTAAAATTTCATTCATTTACTTTTATTGATCACTTCTGCTATACAAAGCGCCCATTAGACCTCTATATGCGCGCTCCTACGTCTTGTACCAGGTTCGATAGGGATGTATGCGCTATACCAATCGAAAGAGGAGACTTGGTGCTAGGTACATGTCAAGTTTCATTCAGATTGATTTGGTTTCAGATAGGTAAAATTTCATTCATTTACTCATATTGGTCATTTCTGCAATAAAAAGCGCCCATTAGACCTCTATATGCGCGCTCCTACGTCTTCTACCAGGTTTGATAGGGATGTATGCGCTATACCAATCGAAAGAGAAGACTTGGGGCTTCATCAAGGGCTTCATCAAGATTGACTTGGTTTAAGATGGGTAGAATTTCATTCATTTACTCATATTTATCATTTCTGCTATAAAAAGCGTCAATTAGACCTCTATATGCGTGCTCCTTCGTCTTCTACCAGGTTCGATAGGGATGTATGCGCTATACCAATCGAAAGAGTAGACTTGGTGCTAAGTACATGTCAAGTTTCATCGAGATTGATTTGGTTTCAGATAGGTAAAATTTCATTCATTTACTCATATTGATCATTTCTGCTATAAAAAGCGCCCATCAGACCTCTACATGCGCGCTCCTACGCCTTGTACCAGGTTCGATAGGGATGTATGCGCTATACCAATCGAAAGAGGAGACTAGGGGCTAGGTACATGTCAAGTTTCATCGAGATTGATTTGGTTTCAGATAGGTAAAATTTCATTCATTTACTCATATTGATCATTTCTGCTATACAAAGCGCCCATTAGACCTCTATATGCGCGCTCCTACGTCTTCTACCAGGTTTGATAGGGATGTATGCGCTATACCAATCGAAAGAGAAGACTTGGGGCTTCATCAAGGGCTTCATCAAGATTGATTTGGTTTCAGATAGGTAGAATTTCATTCATTTACTCATATTGATCATTTATGATATAAAAAGCGCCGATCAGACCTCTACAATCGCGCTCCTACGTCTTGTACCAGGTTCGATAGGGATGTATGCGCTATACCAATCGAAAGATGAGACTTGGTGCTAGTTACATGTCAAGTTTCATCGAGATTGATTTGGTTTCAGATAGGTAAAATTTCATTCATTTACTCATATTGATCATTTTCTGCTATAAAAAGCGCCCATTAGACCTCTATATGCGCGCTCCTACGTCTTGTACCAGGTTCGATAGGGATGTATGCGCTATACCAATCGAAAGAAGAGACTTGGGGCTAGGTACATGTCAAGTGTCATCGAGATTGATTTGGTTTCAGATAGGTAAAATTTCATTCATTTACTCACATTGATCATTTCTGCTATAAAAAGCGCCCATTAGACCACTATATGCGCTCCTACTTTTTGTACCAGGTTCGATAGGGATTTATGCGCTATACCAATCGATAGAGGAAACTTGGTACTAGGTACATATCAAGTTTCATCAAGATTGATTTGGTTTCAGATAGGTAAACTTTCATTCATTTACTCATATTGATCATTTCTGCTATAAAAAGCGCCCATTAGACCTCTATATGCGTGCTCCTACGTCTTCTACCAGGTTCGATAGGGATGTATGCGCTATACCAATCGAAAGAGGAGACTTGGGGCTAGGTACATGTCAAGTTTCATCGAGATTGATTTGGTTTCAGATAGTTAAAATTTCATTCATTTACTCATATTGGTCATTTCTGCAATAAAAAGCGCCCATTAGACCTCTATATGCGCGCTCCTACGTCTTGTACCAGGTTCGATAGGGATGTATGCGTTATACCAATCAAAAGAGGATTTGGTGCTAAGTACATGTCAAGTTTCATCGAGATTGATTTGGTTTCAGATAGGTAAAATTTCATTCATTTACTCATATTGATCATTTCTCCTATACAAAGCGCCCATTAGACCTCTATATGCGCGCTCCTACGTCTTCTACCAGGTTTGATAGGGATGTATGCGCTATACCAATCGAAAGAGAAGACTTGGGGCTTCATCAAGGGCTTCATCAAGATTGATTTGGTTTCAGATAGGTAGAATTTCATTCATTTACTCATATTGATCATTTCTGCTATAAAAAGCGCCCATCAGACCTCTACATGCGCGCTCCTACGTCTTGTACCAGGTTCGATAGGGATGTATGCGCTATACCAATCGAAAGAGGAGACTTGGGGCTAGGTACATGTCAAGTTTCATCGAGATTGATTTGGTTTCAGATAGGTAAAATTTCATTCATTTACTTTTATTGATCACTTCTGCTATACAAAGCGCCCATTAGACCTCTATATGCGCGCTCCTACGTCTTGTACCAGGTTCGATAGGGATGTATGCGCTATACCAATCGAAAGAGGAGACTTGGTGCTAGGTACATGTCAAGTTTCATTCAGATTGATTTGGTTTCAGATAGGTAAAATTTCATTCATTTACTCATATTGGTCATTTCTGCAATAAAAAGCGCCCATTAGACCTCTATATGCGCGCTCCTACGTCTTCTACCAGGTTTGATAGGGATGTATGCGCTATACCAATCGAAAGAGAAGACTTGGGGCTTCATCAAGGGCTTCATCAAGATTGACTTGGTTTAAGATGGGTAGAATTTCATTCATTTACTCATATTTATCATTTCTGCTATAAAAAGCGTCAATTAGACCTCTATATGCGTGCTCCTTCGTCTTCTACCAGGTTCGATAGGGATGTATGCGCTATACCAATCGAAAGAGTAGACTTGGTGCTAAGTACATGTCAAGTTTCATCGAGATTGATTTGGTTTCAGATAGGTAAAATTTCATTCATTTACTCATATTGATCATTTCTGCTATAAAAAGCGCCCATCAGACCTCTACATGCGCGCTCCTACGCCTTGTACCAGGTTCGATAGGGATGTATGCGCTATACCAATCGAAAGAGGAGACTAGGGGCTAGGTACATATCAAGTTTCATCGAGATTGATTTGGTTTCAGATAGGTAAAATTTCATTCATTTACTCATATTGATCATTTCTGCTATACAAAGCGCCCATTAGACCTCTATATGCGCGCTCCTACGTCTTCTACCAGGTTTGATAGGGATGTATGCGCTATACCAATCGAAAGAGAAGACTTGGGGCTTCATCAAGGGCTTCATCAAGATTGATTTGGTTTCAGATAGGTAGAATTTCATTCATTTACTCATATTGATCATTTATGATATAAAAAGCGCCGATCAGACCTCTACAATCGCGCTCCTACGTCTTGTACCAGGTTCGATAGGGATGTATGCGCTATACCAATCGAAAGATGAGACTTGGTGCTAGTTACATGTCAAGTTTCATCGAGATTGATTTGGTTTCAGATAGGTAAAATTTCATTCATTTACTCATATTGATCATTTTCTGCTATAAAAAGCGCCCATTAGACCTCTATATGCGCGCTCCTACGTCTTGTACCAGGTTCGATAGGGATGTATGCGCTATACCAATCGAAAGAAGAGACTTGGGGCTAGGTACATGTCAAGTGTCATCGAGATTGATTTGGTTTCAGATAGGTAAAATTTCATTCATTTACTCACATTGATCATTTCTGCTATAAAAAGCGCCCATTAGACCACTATATGCGCTCCTACTTTTTGTACCAGGTTCGATAGGGATTTATGCGCTATACCAATCGATAGAGGAAACTTGGTACTAGGTACATATCAAGTTTCATCAAGATTGATTTGGTTTCAGATAGGTAAACTTTCATTCATTTACTCATATTGATCATTTCTGCTATAAAAAGCGCCCATTAGACCTCTATATGCGTGCTCCTACGTCTTCTACCAGGTTCGATAGGGATGTATGCGCTATACCAATCGAAAGAGGAGACTTGGGGCTAGGTACATGTCAAGTTTCATCGAGATTGATTTGGTTTCAGATAGTTAAAATTTCATTCATTTACTCATATTGGTCATTTCTGCAATAAAAAGCGCCCATTAGACCTCTATATGCGCGCTCCTACGTCTTGTACCAGGTTCGATAGGGATGTATGCGTTATACCAATCAAAAGAGGATTTGGTGCTAAGTACATGTCAAGTTTCATCGAGATTGATTTGGTTTCAGATAGGTAAAATTTCATTCATTTACTCATATTGATCATTTCTCCTATACAAAGCGCCCATTAGACCTCTATATGCGCGCTCCTACGTCTTCTACCAGGTTTGATAGGGATGTATGCGCTATACCAATCGAAAGAGAAGACTTGGGGCTTCATCAAGGGCTTCATCAAGATTGATTTGGTTTCAGATAGGTAGAATTTCATTCATTTACTCATATTGATCATTTCTGCTATAAAAAGCGCCCATCAGACCTCTACATGCGCGCTCCTACGTCTTGTACCAGGTTCGATAGGGATGTATGCGCTATACCAATCGAAAGAGGAGACTTGGGGCTAGGTACATGTCAAGTTTCATCGAGATTGATTTGGTTTCAGATAGGTAAAATTTCATTCATTTACTTTTATTGATCACTTCTGCTATACAAAGCGCCCATTAGACCTCTATATGCGCGCTCCTACGTCTTGTACCAGGTTCGATAGGGATGTATGCGCTATACCAATCGAAAGAGGAGACTTGGTGCTAGGTACATGTCAAGTTTCATTCAGATTGATTTGGTTTCAGATAGGTAAAATTTCATTCATTTACTCATATTGGTCATTTCTGCAATAAAAAGCGCCCATTAGACCTCTATATGCGCGCTCCTACGTCTTCTACCAGGTTTGATAGGGATGTATGCGCTATACCAATCGAAAGAGAAGACTTGGGGCTTCATCAAGGGCTTCATCAAGATTGACTTGGTTTAAGATGGGTAGAATTTCATTCATTTACTCATATTTATCATTTCTGCTATAAAAAGCGTCAATTAGACCTCTATATGCGTGCTCCTTCGTCTTCTACCAGGTTCGATAGGGATGTATGCGCTATACCAATCGAAAGAGTAGACTTGGTGCTAAGTACATGTCAAGTTTCATCGAGATTGATTTGGTTTCAGATAGGTAAAATTTCATTCATTTACTCATATTGATCATTTCTGCTATAAAAAGCGCCCATCAGACCTCTACATGCGCGCTCCTACGCCTTGTACCAGGTTCGATAGGGATGTATGCGCTATACCAATCGAAAGAGGAAACTAGGGGCTAGGTACATGTCAAGTTTCATCGAGATTGATTTGGTTTCAGATAGGTAAAATTTCATTCATTTACTCATATTGATCATTTCTGCTATACAAAGCGCCCATTAGACCTCTATATGCGCGCTCCTACGTCTTCTACCAGGTTTGATAGGGATGTATGCGCTATACCAATCGAAAGAGAAGACTTGGGGCTTCATCAAGGGCTTCATCAAGATTGATTTGGTTTCAGATAGGTAGAATTTCATTCATTTACTCATATTGATCATTTATGATATAAAAAGCGCCGATCAGACCTCTACAATCGCGCTCCTACGTCTTGTACCAGGTTCGATAGGGATGTATGCGCTATACCAATCGAAAGATGAGACTTGGTGCTAGTTACATGTCAAGTTTCATCGAGATTGATTTGGTTTCAGATAGGTAAAATTTCATTCATTTACTCATATTGATCATTTTCTGCTATAAAAAGCGCCCATTAGACCTCTATATGCGCGCTCCTACGTCTTGTACCAGGTTCGATAGGGATGTATGCGCTATACCAATCGAAAGAAGAGACTTGGGGCTAGGTACATGTCAAGTGTCATCGAGATTGATTTGGTTTCAGATAGGTAAAATTTCATTCATTTACTCATATTGATCATTTCTGCTATAAAAAGCGCCGATTAGACCTCTATATGCGCGCTCCTACGTCTTGTACCAGGTTCGATAGGGATGCATGCGCTATACCAATCGAAAGAGGAGACTTGGTGCTAGGTACATGTCCAAGATTCATCGAGATTGATTTGGTTTCAGATAGGTAAAATTTCATTCATTTACTCATATTGATCATTTCTGCTATACAAAGCGCCCATTAGACCTCTATATGCGCTCCTACTTTTTGTACCAGGTTTGATAGGGATTTATGCGCTATACCAATCGATAGAGGAAACTTGGTACTAGGTACATATCAAGTTTCATCAAGATTGATATGGTTTCAGATAGGTAAAATTTCATTCATTTACTAATATTGATCATTTCTGCTATAAAAAGCGCCAATTAGACCTCTATATGCGTGCTCCTACGTCTTCTACCAGGTTCGATAGGGATAAATGCACTATACCAATCGAAAGAGGATACTTGGTGCTAGGTACATGTCAAGTTTCATAGAAATTGAGTTGGTTTCAGATAGGTAAAATTTCATTCATTTACTCATATTGATCATTTCTGCTATAAAAAGCGCCCGTTAGACCTCTATATGCGCGCTCCTACGTCTTGTACCAGGTTCGATAGGGATGTATGCGCTATACCAATCGAAAGAGGAGCCTTGGGGCTAGGTACATGTTAAGTTTCATTGAGATTGATTTGGTTTCAGATAGGTAAAATTTCATTCATTTACTTTTATTGATCATTTCTGCTATACAAAGCGCCCATTAAACCTCTATATGCGCGCTCTTACGTCTTCTACCAGGTTCGATAGGGATGTATGCGCTATACCAATCGAAAGAGGAGACTTGGTGCTAGGTACATGTCAAGTTTCATTCAGATTGATTTGGTTTCAGATAGGTAAAATTTTATTCATTTACTCATATTGATCATTTCTGCTATAAAAAGCGCCCATTAGACCTCTATTATGCGCGCTCCTACGTCTTGTACCAGGTTCGATGAGGGATGCATGCGCTATACCAATCGAAAGAGGAGACTTGGTGCTAGGTACATGTCCAAGATTCATCGAGATTGATTTGGTTTCAGATAGGAAAAATTTCATTCATTTACTCATATTGATCATTTCTGCTATACAAAGCGCCCATTAGACCTCTATATGCGCGCTCCTACTTTTTGTACCAGGTTTGATAGGGATTTATGCGCTATACCATTCGATAGAGGAGACTTGGTACTAGGAACATATCAAGCTTCATCAAGATTGATTTGGTTTCAGATAGGTAAAATTTCATTCATTTACTCATATTGATCATTTCTGCTATAAAAAGCGCCCATTAGACCTCTATATGCGCGCTCCTACGTCTTGTACCAGGTTCGATAGGGATAAATGCGCTATACCAATCGAAAGAGGAGACTTGAGGCTAGGTACATGTCAAGTTTCATGGAGATTTATTTGGTTTCAGATAGGTAAACTTTCATTCATTTACTCATATTGATCATTTCTGCTATAAAAAGCGCCCATTAGACCTCTATATACGTGCTCCTACGTCTTCTACCAGGTTCGATAGGGATGTATGCGCTATACCAATCGAAAGAGGAGACTTTGGGCTAGGTACATGTCAACTTTCATAAAGATTGATTTGGTTTCAGATAGGTAAAATTTCATTTATTTACTCATATTGATCATTTCTACTATAAAAAGCGCCCATTGGACCTGTATATGCGCGCTCCTACGTCTTGTACCAGGTTCGATAGGGATGTATGCGTTATACCAATCAAAAGAGGATTTGGTGCTAGGTACATGTCAAAGTTTCATCGAGATTGATTTGGTTTCAGATAGGTAAAATTTCATTCATTTACTCATATTGATCATTTCTGCTATAAAAAGCGCCAATTAGACCTCTATATGCGTGCTCCTACGTCTTCTACCAGGTTCGATAGGGATAAATGCACTATACCAATCGAAAGAGGAGACTTGAGGCTAGGTACATGTCAAGTTTCATCGAGATTGATTTGGTTTCAGATAGGTAAACTTTCATTCATTTACTCATATTGATCATTTCTGCTATAAAAAGCGCCCATTAGACCTCTATATGCGTGCTCCTACGTCTTGTACCAGGTTCGATAGGGATGTATGCGCTATACCAATCGAAAGAGGAGCCTTGGGGCTAGGTACATGTCAAGTTTCATTGAGATTGATTTGGTTTCAGATAGGTAAAATTTCATTCATTTACTTTTATTGATCATTTCTGCTATACAAAGCGCCCATTAGACCTCTATATGCGCGCTCTTACGTCTTCTACCAGGTTCGATAGGGATGTATGCGCTATACCAATCGAAAGAGGAGACTTGGTGCTAGGTACATGTCAAGTTTCATCGAGAATGATTTGGTTTCAGATAGGAAAAATTTCATTCATTTACTCATATTGATCATTTCTGCTATACAAAGCGCCCATTAGACCTCTATATGCGCGCTCCTACTTTTTGTACCAGGTTTGATAGGGATTTATGCGCTATACCATTCGATAGAGGAGACTTGGTACTAGGAACATATCAAGTTTCATCAAGATTGATTTGGTTTCAGATAGGTAAAATTTCATTCATTTACTCATATTGATCATTTCTGCTATAAAAAGCGCCCATTAGACCTCTATATGCGCGCTCCTACGTCTTGTACCAGGTTCGATAGGGATAAATGCGCTATACCAATCGAAAGAGGAGACTTGAGGCTAGGTACATGTCAAGTTTCATGGAGATTTATTTGGTTTCAGATAGGTAAACTTTCATTCATTTACTCATATTGATCATTTCTGCTATAAAAAGCGCCCATTAGACCTCTATATGCGTGCTCCTACGTCTTCTACCAGGTTCGATAGGGATGTATGCGCTATACCAATCGAAAGAGGAGACTTTGGGCTAGGTACATGTCAACTTTCATAAAGATTGATTTGGTTTCAGATAGGTAAAATTTCATTTATTTACTCATATTGATCATTTCTACTATAAAAAGCGCCCATTGGACCTGTATATGCGCGCTCCTACGTCTTGTACCAGGTTCGATAGGGATGTATGCGTTATACCAATCAAAAGAGGATTTGGTGCTAGGTACATGTCAAAGTTTCATCGAGATTGATTTGGTTTCAGATAGGTAAAATTTCATTCATTTACTCATATTGATCATTTCTGCTATAAAAAGCGCCCATCAGACCTCTACATGCGCGCTCCTACGTCTTGTACCAGGTTCGATAGGGATGTATGCGCTATACCAATCGAAAGAGGAGACTTGGGGCTTCATCAAGGGCTTCATCAAGATTGATTTGGTTTCAGATAGGTAGAATTTCATTCATTTACTCATATTATAATTTCTGCTATAAAAAGCGCCCATTGGACCTCTATATGCGCGCTCCTACGTCTTGTACCAGGTTCGATAGGGATGTATGCGCTATACCAATCGAAAGAGAAGACTTGGGGCTTCATCAAGGGCTTCATCGAGATTGATTTGGTTTCAGATAGGTAGAATTTCATTCATTTACTCATATTATCATTTCTGCTATAAAAAGCGCCCATTAGACCTCTATATGCGCACTCTTACGTCTTGTACCAGGTTCGATAGGGATAAATGCGCTATACCAATCGAAAGAGGAGACTTGAGGCTAGGTACATGTCAAGTTTCATGGAGATTTATTTGGTTTCAGATAGGTAAACTTTCATTCATTTACTCACATTGATCATTTCTGCTATAAAAAGCGCCCATTAGACCTCTATATGCGTGCTCCTACGTCTTCTACCAGGTTCGATAGGGATGTATGCGCTATACCAATCGAAAGAGGAGACTTTGGGCTAGGTACATGTCAACTTTCATAAAGATTGATTTGGTTTCAGATAGGTAAAATTTCATTTATTTACTCATATTGATCATTTCTGCTATAAAAAGCGCCCATTGGACCTCTATATGCGCGCTCCTACGTCTTGTACCAGGTTCGATAGGGATGTATGCGTTATACCAATCAAAAGAGGATTTGGTGCTAGGTACATGTCAAGTTTCATCGAGATTGATTTGGTTTCAGATAGGTAAAATTTCATTCATTTACTCATATTGATCATTTCTGCTATAAAAAGCGCCCATCAGACCTCTACATGCGCTCCTACGTCTTGTACCAGGTTCGATAGGGATGTATGCGCTATACCAATCGAAAGAGAAGACTTGGGGCTTCATCAAGGGCTTCATCAAGATTGATTTGGTTTCAGATAGGTAGAATTTCATTCATTTACTCATATTATCATTTCTGCTATAAAAAGCGTCAATTAGACCTCTATATGCGTGCTCCTACGTCTTCTACCAGGTTCGATAGGGATGTATGCGCTATACCAATCGAAAGAGGAGACTTGGTGCTAAGAACATGTCAAGTTTCATCGAGATTGATTTGGTTTCAGATAGGTAAAATTTCATTCATTTACTCATATTGATCATTTCTGCTATAAAAAGCGCCGATTAGACCTCTATATGCGCGCTCCTACGTCTTGTACCAGGTTCGATAGGGATGCATGCGCTATACCAATCGAAAGAGGAGACTTGGTGGTAGGTACATGTTCAAGATTCATCGAGATTGATTTGGTTTCAGATAGGTAAAATTTCATTCATTTACTCATATTGATCATTTCTGCTATAAAAAGCGCCCATTGGACCTCTATATGCGCGCTCCTACGTCTTGTACCAGGTTCGATAGGGATGTATGCGCTATACCAATCGAAAGGAAGACTTGGGGCTTCATCAAGGGCTTCATCAAGATTGATTTGGTTTCAGATAGGTAGAATTTCATTCATTTACTCATATTGATCATTTCTGCTATAAAAAGCGCCCATTAGACCTCTATATGCGTGCTCCTACGTCTTCTACCATGTTCGATAGGGATGTATGCGCTATACCAATCGAAAGAGGAGACTTTGGGCTAGGTACATGTCAACTTTCATAAAGATTGATTTGGTTTCAGATAGGTAAAATTTCATTTATTTACTCATATTGATCATTTCTGCTATAAAAAGCACCCATCAGACCTCTACATGCGCGCTCCTACGTCTTGTTCCAGGTTCGATAGGGATGTATGCGCTATACCAATCGAAAGAGGAGACTTGGTGCTAGGTACATATCAAGTTTCATCGAGATTGATTTGGTTTCAGATAGGTAAACTTTCATTCATTTACTTTTATTGATCATTTCTGCTATACAAAGCGCCCATTAGACCTCTATATGCGCGCTCTTACGTCTTCTACCAGGTTCGATAGGGATGTATGCGCTATACCAATCGAAAGAGGAGACTTGGTTCGATAGGAATGTATGCGCTATACCAATCGAAAGAGGAGACTTGGTGCTAGGTACATGTCAAGTTTCATCGAGATTGATTTGGTTTCAGATAGGTAAAATTTCATTCATTTACTCATATTGATCATTTCTGCTATAAAAAGCGCCGATTAGACCTCTATATGCGCGCTCCTACGTCTTGTACCAGGTTCGATAGGGATGCATGCGCTATACCAATCGAAAGAGGAGACTTGGTGGTAGGTACATGTTCAAGATTCATCGAGATTGATTTGGTTTCAGATAGGTAAAATTTCATTCATTTACTCATATTGATCATTTCTGCTATAAAAAGCGCCCATTAGACCTCTATATGCGCTCCTACTTTTTGTACCAGGTTTGATAGGGATTTATGCGCTATACCAATCGATAGAGGAAACTTGGTACTAGGTACATATCAAGTTTCATCAAGATTGATTTGGTTTCAGATAGGTAAAATTTCATTCATTTACTCATATTGATCATTTCTGCTATAAAAAGCGCCCATTAGACCTCTATATGCGTGCTCCTACGTCTTCTACCAGGTTCGATAGGGATAAATGCACTATACCAATCGAAAGAGGAGACTTGGGGCTAGGTACATGTCAAGTTTCATCGAGATTGATTTGGTTTCAGATAGGTAAACTTTCATTCATTTACTTTTATTGATCATTTCTGCTATACAAAGCGCCCATTAGACCTCTATATGCGCGCTCTTACGTCTTCTACCAGGTTCGATAGGGATGCATGCGCTATACCAATCGAAAGAGGAGACTTGGCGCTAGGTACATGTCAAGTTTCATTCAGATTGATTTGGTTTCAGATAGGTAAAATTTCATTCATTTACTCATATTGGTCATTTCTGCTATACAAAGCGCCCATTAGACCTCTATATGCGTGCTCCTACGTCTTCTACCAGGTTCGATAGGGATGTATGCGCTATACCAATCGAAAGAGAAGACTTGGGGCTTCATCAAGGGCTTCATCAAGATTGATTTGGTTTAAGATAGGTAGAATTTCATTCATTTACTCATATTATCATTTCTGCTATAAAAAGCGTCAATTAGACCTCTATATGCGTGCTCCTACGTCTTCCACCAGGTTCGATAGGGATGTATGCGCTATACCAATCGAAAGAGGAGACTTGGTGCTAGGTACATGTCAAGTTTCATCGAGATTGATTTGGTTTCAGATAGGTAAAATTTCATTCATTTACTCATATTGATCATTTCTGCTATAAAAAGCGCCCATTAGACCTCTATATGCGCGCTCCTACTATCAGGTTCGATAGGGATGTATGCCCTATTCAAATCAAAAGAGGAGACTTGGTGCTAGGTACATGTCAAGTTTCATCGAGATTGATTTGGTTTCAGATAGGTAAAATTTCATTCATTTACTCATATTGATCATTTCTGCTATAAAAAGCGCCGATTAGACCTCTATATGCGCGCTCCTACGTCTTGTACCAGGTTCGATAAGGGATGCATGCGCTATACCAATCGAAAGAGGAGACTTGGTGCTAAGTACATGTCAAGTTTCATCGAGATTGATTTGGTTTCAGATAGGTAAAATTTCATTCATTTACTCATATTGATCATTTCTGCTATAAAAAGCGCCCATTATACCTCTATATGCGCGCTCCTACTATCAGGTTCGATAGGGATGTATGCGCTATACAAATCAAAAGAGGAGACTTGGTGCTAGGTACATGTCAAGTTTCATCGAGATTGATTTGGTTTCAGATAGGTAAAATTTCATTCATTTACTCATATTGATCATTTCTGCTATAAAAAGCGCCGATTAGACCTCTATATGCGCGCTCCTACGTCTTGTACCAGGTTCGATAGGGATGTATGCGCTATACCAATCGAAAGAGGAGACTTGGTGCTAGGTACATGTCCAAGATTCATCGAGATTGATTTGGTTTCAGATAGGTAAAATTTCATTCATTTACTCATATTGATCATTTCTGCTATACAAAGTGCCCATTAGACCTCTATATGCGCTCCTACTTTTTGTACCAGGTTTGATAGGGATTTATGCGCTATACCAATCGATAGAGGAGACTTGGTACTAGGTACATATCAAGTTTCATCAAGATTGATTTGGTTTCAGATAGGTAAAATTTCATTCATTTACTCATATTGATCATTTCTGCTATAAAAAGCGCCCATTAGACCTCTATATGCGCGCTCCTACGTCTTGTACCAGGTTCGATAGGGATGTATGCGCTATACCAATCGAAAGAGGAGACTTTGGGCTAGGTACATGTCAACTTTCATAAAGATTGATTTGGTTTCAGATAGTTAAAATTTCATTTATTTACTCATATTGATCATTTCTGCTATAAAAAGCGCCCATTGGACCTCTATATGCGCGCTCCTACGTCTTGTACCAGGTTCGATAGGGATGTATGCGTTATACCAATCAAAAGAGGATTTGGTGCTAGGTACATGTCAAGTTTCGTCGAGATTGATTTGGTTTCAGATAGGTAAACTTTCATTCATTTACTCATATTGATCATTTCTGCTATAAAAAGCGCCCATTAGACCTCTATATGCGTGCTCCTACGTCTTCTACCAGGTTCGATAAGGGATGTATGCGCTATACCAATCGAAAGAGGAGACTTTGGGCTAGGTACATGTCAACTTTCATAAAGATTGATTTGGTTTCAGATAGGTAAAATTTCATTTATTTACTCATATTGATCATTTCTGCTATAAAAAGCGCCCATTGGACCTCTATATCCGCGCTCCTACTATCAGGTTCGATAGGGATGTATGCGCTATACAAATCAAAAGAGGAGACTTGGTTCTAGGTACATGTCAAGTTTCATCGAGATTGATTTGGTTTCAGATAGGTAAAATTTCATTCATTTACTCATATTGATCATTTCTGCTATTAAAGCGCCGATTAGACCTCTATATGCGCGCTCCTACGTCTTGTACCAGGTTCGATAAGGGATGTATGCGCTATACCAATCGAAAGAGGAGACTTGGTGCTAGGTACATGTCCAAGATTCATCGAGATTGATTTGGTTTCAGATAGGTAAAATTTCATTCATTTACTCATATTGATCATTTCTGCTATACAAAGCGCCCATTAGACCTCTATATGCGCTCCTACTTTTTGTACCAGGTTTGATAGGGATTTATGCGCTATACCAATCGATAGAGGAGACTTGGTACTAGGTACATATCAAGTTTCATCAAGATTGATTTGGTTTCAGATAAGTAAAATTTCATTCATTTACTCATATTGATCATTTCTGCTATAAAAAGCGCCCATTAGACCTAAAAAAAAGCGCCCATTAGACCTCTATATGCGCGCTCCTACGTCTTGTACCAGGTTCGATAGGGATGTATGCGCTATACCAATCGAAAGAGGAGACTTTGGGCTAGGTACATGTCAACTTTCATAAAGATTGATTTGGTTTCAGATAGTTAAAATTTCATTTATTTACTCATATTGATCATTTCTGCTATAAAAAGCGCCCATTGGACCTCTATATGCGCGCTCCTACGTCTTGTACCAGGTTCGATAGGGATGTATGCGTTATACCAATCAAAAGAGGATTTGGTGCTAGGTACATGTCAAGTTTCGTCGAGATTGATTTGGTTTCAGATAGGTAAACTTTCATTCATTTACTCATATTGATCATTTCTGCTATAAAAAGCGCCCATTAGACCTCTATATGCGTGCTCCTACGTCTTCTACCAGGTTCGATAAGGGATGTATGCGCTATACCAATCGAAGGAGGAGACTTTGGGCTAGGTACATGTCAACTTTCATAAAGATTGATTTGGTTTCAGATAGGTAAAATTTCATTTATTTACTCATATTGATCATTTCTGCTATAAAAAGCGCCCATTGGACCTCTATATGCGCGCTCCTACGTCTTGTACCAGGTTCGATAGGGATGTATGCGTTATACCAATCAAAAGAGGATTTGGTGCTAGGTACATGTCAAGTTTCATCGAGATTGATTTGGTTTCAGATAGGTAAAATTTCATTCATTTACTCATATTGATCATTTCTGCTATAAAAAGCGCCCATTAGACCTCTATATGCGCGAATCTACGTCTTCTACCAGGTTCGATAGAATGTATCCGCTATACCAATCAAAAGAGGAGACTTGGTGCTAGGTACATGTCAAGTTTCATCAAAATTGATTTGGTTTCAGATAGGTAAAAGTTCATTCATTTACTCATATCGATCATTTCTGCTATAAAAAGCGCCCATTAGACCTCTATATGCGCGAATCTACGTCTTCTACCAGGTTCGATAGGGATGTATACGCTATACCAATCGAAAGAGGAGACTTGGTGCTAGGTACATGTCAAGTTTCATCGAGATTGATTTGGTTTCAGATAGGTAAAATTTCATTCATTTACTCATATTGATCATTTCTGCTATAAAAAGCGTCCATTAGACCTCTATATGCGCGCTCCTACGTCTTGTACCAGGTTCGATAGGGATATATGCGCTAT
This sequence comes from Pinctada fucata, assembly GCA_028142955.1. Classification (NCBI taxonomy): domain Eukaryota; kingdom Metazoa; phylum Mollusca; class Bivalvia; order Pterioida; family Pteriidae; genus Pinctada; species Pinctada fucata. The sequence goes on from AP027109.1 coordinate 19,794,592, forward strand.
ACCAATCGAAAGAAGAGACTTGGGGCTAGGTACATGTCAAGTGTCATCGAGATTGATTTGGTTTCAGATAGGTAAAATTTCATTCATTTACTCATATTGATCATTTCTGCTATAAAAAGCGCCCATTAGACCTCTATATGCGCGCTCCTACGTCTTCTACCAGGTTCGATAGGGATGAATGCTATACCAATCGATAGAGGAGACTTTGGGCTAAGGAACATGTCAACTTTCATAAAGATTGATTTGGTTTCAGATAGGTAAAATTTCATTTATTTACTCATATTGATCATTTCTGCTATAAAAAGCGCCCATTGGACCTCTATATGCGCGCTCCTACGTCTTGTACCAGGTTCGATAGGGATGTATGCGTTATACCAATCAAAAGAGGATTTGGTGCTAGGTACATGTCAAGTTTCATCGAGATTGATTTGGTTTCAGATAGGTAAAATTTCATTCATTTACTCATATTGATCATTTCTGCTATAAAAAGCGCCCATTAGACCTCTATATGCGCGAATCTACGTCTTCTACCAGGTTCGATAGAATGTATCCGCTATACCAATCAAAAGAGGAGACTTGGTCCTAGGTACATGTCAAGTTTCATCAAAATTGATTTGGTTTCAGATAGGTAAAAGTTCATTCATTTACTCATATCGATCATTTCTGCTATAAAAAGCGCCCATTAGACCTCTATATGCGCGAATCTACGTCTTCTACCAGGTTCGATAGGGATGTATACGCTATACCAATCGAAAGAGGAGACTTGGTGCTAGGTACATGTCAAGTTTCATCGAGATTGATTTGGTTTCAGATAGGTAAAATTTCATTCATTTACTCATATTGATCATTTCTGCTATAAAAAGCGTCCATTAGACCTCTATATGCGCGCTCCTACGTCTTGTACCAGGTTCGATAGGGATGTATGCGCTATACCAATCGAAATTCTTTCGATTGAGACTTGGGGCTAGGTACATGTCAAGTGTCATCGAGATTGATTTGGTTTCAGATAGGTAAAATTTCATTCATTTACTCATATTGATCATTTCTGCTATAAAAAGCGCCCATTAGACCTCTATATGCGCGCTCCTACGTCTTGTACCAGGTTCGATAGGGATGAATGCTATACCAATCGAAAGAGGAGACTTGGGGCTAGGTACATGTTAAGTTTCATGGAGATTGATTTGGTTTCAGATAGGCAAACTTTCATTCATTTACTCATATTGATCATTTCTGCTATAAAAAGCGCCCAGTAGACCTCTATATGCGCCCTCCTACGTCTTCTACCAGGTTCGATAGGGATGTATGCGCTATACCAATCAAGAGAGGAGACATGGTGCTAGGTACATGTCAAGTTTCATCGAGATTGATTTGGTTTCAGATAGGTAAAATTTCATTCATTTACTCATATTGATCATTTCTGCTATACAAAGCGCCCATTAGACCTCTATATGCGCGCTCCTACGTCTTCTACCAGGTTCCTTAGGGATGTATGCCCTATACCAATCGAAAGAAGAGACTTGGTGCTAGGAACCTGTCAAGTTTCATCGAGATTGATTTGGTTTCAGATTGGGAAAATTTCATTCATTTACTCATATTGATCATTTCTGCTATAAAAAGCGCCCATCAGACCTCTATATGCGCTCTCCTACGTCTTGCACCAGGTTCGATAGGGATGTATGCGCTATAACAATCGAAAGAGAAGACTTGGGGTTAGGTACATGTCAAGTTTCATCAAGATTGATTTGGTTTCAGATAGGTAAAATTTCATTCATTTACTCATATTGATCATTTCTGCTATAAAAAGCGCCCATTAGACCTCTACATGCGCGCTCCTACGTCTTGTACCAGGTTTGATAGGGATTTATGCGCTATACCAATCGAAAGAGGAGACTTGGTGCTAAGTACATGTCAAGTTTCATCGAGATTGATTTGGTTTCAGATAGGTAAAATTTCATTTATTTACTCATATTGATCATTTCTGCTATAAAAAGCACCCATTAGACCTCTATATGCGCGCTCCTACGTCTTCTACCAGGTTCGATAGAATGTATGCGCTGTACCAATCAAAAGAGGAGACTTGGTGCTAGGTACATGTCAAGTTTCATCAAAATTGATTTGGTTTCAGATAGGAAAAATTTAATTCATTTACTTATATTGATCATTTCTGCTATAAAAAGCGCCGATTAGACCTCTATATGCGCGCTCCTACGTCTTGTACCAGGTTCGATAAGGGATGCATGCGCTTTACCAATCGAAAGAGGAGACTTGGTGCTAGGTACATGTCCAAGATTCATCGAGATTGATTTGGTTTCAGATAGGTAAAATTTCATTCATTTACTCATATTGATCATTTCTGCTATACAAAGCGCCCATTAGACCTCTATATGCGCTCCTACTTTTTGTACCAGGTTTGATAGGGATTTATGCGCTATACCAATCGATAGATGAGACTTGGTACTAGGTACATATCAAGTTTCATCAAGATTGATTTGGTTTCAGATAGGTAAAATTTCATTCATTTACTCATATTGATCATTTCTGCTATAAAAAGCGCCCATTAGACCTCTATATGCGCGCTCCTACGTCTTGTACCAGGTTCGATAGGGATAAATGCGCTATACCAATCGAAAGAAGAGACTTGAGGCTAGGTACATGTCAAGTTTCATGGAGATTGATTTGGTTTCAGATAGGTAAAATTTCATTCATTTACTCATATTGATCATTTCTGCTATAAAAAGCGCCCATTAGACCTCTATATGCGTGCTCCTACGTCTTCTACCAGGTTCGATAGAGATGTATGCGCTATACCAATCGAAAGAGGAGACTTTGGGCTAGGTACATGTCAACTTTCATAAAGATTGATTTGGTTTCAGATAGGTAAAATTTCATTTATTTACTCATATTGATCATTTCTGCTATAAAAAGCGCCCATTGGACCTCTATATGCGCGCTCCTACGTCTTGTACCAGGTTCGATAGGGATGTATGCGTTATACCAATCAAAAGAGGATTTGGTGCTAGGTACATGTCAAGTTTCATCGAGATTGATTTGGTTTCAGATAGGTAAAATTTCATTCATTTACTCATATTGATCATTTCTGCTATAAAAAGCGCCCATTAGACCTCTATATGCGCGCTCCTACGTCTTCTACCAGGTTCGATAGGGATGAATGCTATACCAATCGAAAGAGGAGACTTGGGGCTAGGTACATGTCAAGGTTCATCAAAATTGATTTGGTTTCAGATAGGTAAAAGTTCATTCATTTACTCATATCGATCATTTCTGCTATAAAAAGCGCCCATTAGACCTCTATATGCGCGAATCTACGTCTTCTACCAGGTTCGATAGGGATGTATACGCTATACCAATCGAAAGAGGAGACTTGGTGCTAGGTACATGTCAAGTTTCATCGAGATTGATTTGGTTTCAGATAGGTAAAATTTCATTCATTTACTCATATTGATCATTTCTGCTATAAAAAGCGTCCATTAGACCTCTATATGCGCGCTCCTACGTCTTGTACCAGGTTCGATAGGGATGTATGCGCTATACTAATCGAAAGAAGAGACTTGGGGCTAGGTACATGTCAATTGTCATCGAGATTGATTTGGTTTCAGATAGGTAAAATTTCATTCATTTACTCATATTGATCATTTCTGCTATAAAAAGCGCCCATTAGACCTCTATATGCGCGCTCCTACGTCTTCTATCAGGTTTGATAGGGATGAATGCTATACCAATCGAAAGAGGAGACTTGGGGCTAGGTACATGTCAAGTTTCATGGAGATTGATTTGGTTTCAGATAGGCAACCTTTCATTCATTTACTCATATTGATCATTTCTGCTATAAAAAGCGCCCAGTAGACCTCTATATGCGCGCTCCTACGTCTTCTACCAGGTTCGATAGGGATGTATGCGCTATACCAATCAAGAGAGGAGACATGGTGCTAGGTACATGTCAAGTTTCATCGAGATTGATTTGGTTTCAGATAGGTAAAATTTCATTCATTTACTCATATTGATCATTTCTGCTATAAAAAGCGCCCATTAGACCTCTATATGCGCGCTCCTACGTCTTCTACCAGGTTCGATAGGGATGTATGCGCTATACCAATCGAAAGAAGAGACTTGGTGCTAGGTACCTGTCAAGTTTCATCGAGATTGATTTGGTTTCAGATTGGTAAAATTTCATTCATTTACTCATATTGATCATTTCTGCTATAAAAAGCGCCCATCAGACCTCTACATGCGCTCTCCTACGTCTTGTACCAGGTTCGATAGGGATGTATGCGCTATAACAATCGAAAGAGAAGACTTGGGGTTAGGTACATGTCAAGTTTCATCAAAGATTGATTTGGTTTCAGATAGGCAAAATTTCATTCATTTACTCATATTGATCATTTCTGCTATAAAAACCGCCCATTAGACATCTACATGCGCGCTCCTACGTCTTGTACCAGGTTTGATAGGGATGTATGCGCTATACCAATCGAAAGAGGAGACTTGGTGCTAGGTACATGTCAAGTTTCATCAAAATTGATTTGGTTTCAGATAGGTAAAATTTCATTCATTTACTCATATTGATCATTTCTGCTATAAAAAGCGCCCATAAGACCTCTATATGCGCGAATCTACGTCTTCTACCAGGTTCGATAGGGATGTATGCGCTATACCAATCGAAAGAGGAGACTTGGTGCTAGGTACATGTCAAGTGTCATCGAGATTGATTTGGTTTCAGATAGGTAAAATTTCATTCATTTACTCATATTGATCATTTCTGCTATAAAAAGCGTCCATTAGACCTCTATATGCGCGCTCCTACGTCTTGTACCAGGTTCGATAGGGATGTATGCGCTATACCAATCGAAAGAAGAGACCGGGTGCTAGGTACATGCCAAGTGTCATCGAGATTGACTTGGTTTCAGATAGGTAAAATTTCATTCATTTACTCATATTGATCATTTCTGCTATAAAAAGCGCCAATTAGACCTCTATATGCACGCTCCTACGTCTTCTACCAGGTTCGATAGGGATGAATGCTATACGCATCGAAAGAAGAGACTTGGTGCTAGGTACATGTCAAGTTTCATCGAGATTGATTTGGTTTCAGATAGGCAGAATTTCATTCATTTACTCATATTGATCATTTCTGCTATAAAAAGCGCCCAATAGACCTCTACATGCGCATTCCTACGCCTTCTACCAGGTTCGATAGGGATGTATGCGCTATACCAATCAAAAGAGGAGACTTGGTGCTAGGTACATGTCAAGTTTCATCGAGATTGATTTGGTTTCAGATAGGTAAAATTTCATTCATTTACTCATATTGATCATTTCTGCAATAAAAAGCGCCCATTAGACCTCCTTATGCGCGCTCCTACATCTTCTACCAGGTTCGATAGGGATGAATGCGCAATACCAATCGAAAGAGTAGACTTGGGGCTAGGTACATGTCAAGTTTCATCAAGATTGATTTTGTTTCAGATAGAAAAACTTTCATTCATTTACTCATATTGATCATTTCTGCTATAAAAAGCGCCCATTAGACCTCTATATGCGCGCATCTACGTCTTGTACCAGGTTCGATAGGGATGTATGCGCTATACCAATCGAAAGAAGAGACTTCGGGCTAGGTATATGTCAAGTTTCATCGAGATTGATTTGGTTTCAGATAGGTAAAATTTCATTCATTTACTCATATTGATCATTTCTGCTATAAAAAGCGCCAATTGGACCTCTATATGCGCGCTCCTACGTCTTCTAATACCAATCGAAAGAGGAGACTTGGTGCTAGGTACATGTCAAGTTTCATCGAGATTGATTTGGTTTCAGATAGGAAAAATTTCATTCATTTACTCATATTGATCATTTCTGCTATAAAAAGCGCCCATTAGACCTCTATATGCGCGCTCCTACGTCTTCTACCAGGTTCGATAGGGATGTATGCGCTATACCAATCGAAAGAGGAGATTTGGTGCTAGGCATATGTCAAGTTTCATCGAGATTGATTTGGTTTCAGATAGGTAAAATTTCATTCATTTACTCATATTGATCATTTCTGCTATAAAAAGCGCCCATTAGACCTCTATATGAGCGCTCCTACGTCTTCTACCAGGTTCGATAGAATGTATGCGCTATATTAATCAAAAGAGGAGACTTGGTGCTAGGTACATGTCAAGTTTCATCAAAATTGATTTGGTTTCAGATAGGTAAAATTTCATTCATATACTCATATTGATCATTTCTGCTATAAAAAGCGCCCATTAGACCTCTATATGCGCGAATCTACGTCTTGTACCAGGTTCGATAGGGATGTATGCGCTATACCAATCGAAAGAGGAGACTTGGTGCTAGGTACATGTCAAGTTTCATCGAGATTGATTTGGTTTCAGATAGGTAAAATTTCATTCATTTACTCATATTGATCATTTCTGCTATAAAAAGCGTCCATTAGACCTCTATATGCGCACTCCTACGTCTTGTACCAGGTTCGATAGGGATGTATGCGCTATACCAATCGAAAGAGGAGACTTGGTGCTAGGTACATGTCAAGTGTCATCGAGATTGATTTGGTTTCAGTTAGGTAAAATTTCATTCATTTACTCATATTGATCATTTCTGCTATAAAAGGCGCCCATTAGACCTCTATATGCGCGCTCCTACGTCTTCTATCAGGTTCGATAGGGATGAATGCTATACGAATCGAAAGAGGAGACTTGGGGCTAGGTACATGTCAAGTTTCATGGAGATTGATTCGGTTTCAGATAGGTAAACTTTCATTCATTTACTCATATTGATCATTTCTGCTATAAAAAGCGCCCAGTAGACCTCTATATGCGCGCTCCTACGTCTTCTACCAGGTTCGATAGGGATGTATGCGCTAATACCAATCAAAAGAGGAGACTTGGTGCTAGGTACATGTCAAGTTTCATCGAGATTGATTTGGTTTCAGATAGGTAAAATTTCATTCATTTACTCATATTGATCATTTCTGCTATAAAAAGCGCCCATTAGACTTCTACATGCGCGCTCCTACGTCTTCTACCAGGTTCGATAGGGATGTATGCGCTATACCAATCGAAAGAGGAGACTTGGTGCTAGGTACATGTCAAGTGTCACCTAGATTGAATTGGTTTCAGATAGGTAAAATTTCATTCATTTACTCATATTGATCATTTCTGCTATAAAAAGCGCCCATTGGACATCTATATGCGCGCTCCTACGTCTTGTACCAGGTTCGATAGGGATGTATGCGCTATACCAACCGAAAGAGGAGACTTGGTGCTAGGTACCTGTCAAGTTTCATCAAGATTGATTTGGTTTCAGATAGGTAAAATTTCATTCATTTACTATTATCTGTGATAGGTTCTACTCTACCATATTGTGACAGAGAACGGTTCAGGTGTACACTATCACCTTTCTAAGTGTGCACTATCACCCTAATAGTGCACCCCTGTCTTTCCACAGTAGTGTTCTTAATATAAGTGATGCTGACCTGTTTATATATACAGACATGTCGTTTTCATACAAGATATTTAATTAAATTTGTTTGCATACCCAAGTAAATGTTCCTAGATATTTATTTTTTCCTTTAAAATTAATGCCAAATTTATGTTGCTATATTTTTCTTGTTAAATAATGCCTGTACTTATCAACCACACTATAGGTCTTTTACAGTCAAAGAGTTGTAAATCCAGAATATGCACAAGGTTTTTTGAAAGAGAGGTAACTCGTACAATCAATATTCATAACATATATCTTGAAAACGTTTTCTATGAAGGGAGTACACTATCAAAAACAAATGTTCCTAGATAGTTATTTTTTCCTTTAAAATTAATGCCAAATTTATGTTGCTATATTTTTTCTTGTTAAATTATGCCTATACTAAATGACCACACTATAGAAGAGGGGTAAATTCAGAATATGACCCTTCGGGTCGTGCACTATGTGCCAGAACCCTGACTACTATTTCGACATAGTGAACACTAAACCTAACTATGCCGAAATAGTAGTCAGGGTTCTGGCAAATAGTGCACTCCCCTTCGGGTCGTGCACTATGTGCAAGAACCCTGACTACTATTTCGGCATAGTGAACACTAAACCTAACACTATTATATAATAAGTGATCATTTCTGCTATAAAAAGCGCCCATGAGACCTCTATATGCGCGCTCCTACGTCTTGTACCAGGTTCGATAGGGATGTATGCGCTATACCAATCGAAAGAGGAGACTTGGTGCTAGGTACATGTCAAGTGTCATCGAGATTGATTTGGTTTCAGATAGGTAAAATTTCATTCATTTACTCATATAGATCATTTCTGCTATAAAAAGCGGCCATTAGACCTCTATATGCGCGCTCCTACGTCTTGTACCAGGTTCGATAGGGATGAATGCTATACCAATCGAAAGAGGAGACTTGGGGCTAGGTACATGTCAAGTTTCATCGAGATTGATTTGGTTTCAGATAGGTAAAATTTCATTCATTTACTCATATTGGTCATTTCTGCTATAAAAAGCGCCCATTAGACCTCTATATGCGTGAATCTACGTCTTGTACCAGGTTCGATAGGGATGTATGCGCTATACCAATCAAAAGAGGAGACTTGGTGCTAGATACATGTCAAGTTTCATCGAGATTGATTTGGTTCCAGATAGGTAAAATTTCATTCATTTACTCATATTGATCATTTCTGCTATACAAAGCGCCCATTAGACCACTATATGCGCTCCTACTTCTTGTACCAGGTTCGATAGGGATGTATGCGCTATACCAATCGAAAGAGGAGACTTGGTGCTAGATACATGTCAAGTTTCATCGAGATTGATTTGGTTTCAGATAGGAAAAATTTCATTCATTTACTCATATTGATCATTTCTGCTATACAAAGCGCCCATTAGACCACTATATGCGCTCCTACTTCTTGTACCAGGTTCGATACGGATGTATGCGCTATACCAATCGAAAGAGGAGACTTGGTGCTAGGTACATGTCAAGTTTCCTCAAGATTGATTTGATTTAAGATAGGAAGAATTTCATTCATTTACTCATATTATCATTTCTGCTATAAAAGGTGCCAATGAGACCTCTATATCCGCTCTCCTACGTCTTGTACCAGGTTCGATAGGGATGTATGCGCTATACCAATCGAAAGAGGAGACTTGGTGCTAGGTACCTGTCACGTTTCATCAAGATTGATTTGGTTTCAGATAGGTAAAATTTCATTCATTTACTATTATTGATCATTTCTGCTATAAAAAGCGCCCATTGGACATCTATATGCGCGCTCCTACGTCTTGTACCAGGTTCGATAGGGATGTATGTGCTATACCAATCGAAAGAGGAGACTTGGTGCTAGGTACATGGAAAGTGTCATCGAGATTGATTTGGTTTCAGATAGGTAAAATTTCATTCATTTACTCATATTGATCATTTCTGCTATAAAAAGCGCCCATTAGACCTCTATATGCGCGCTCCTACGTCTTCTACAAGGTTCGATAGGGATGTATGCGCTATACCAATCAAAAGAAGAGACTTGGTGCTAGGTACATGTCAAGTTTCATCGAGATTGATTTGGTTTCAGATAGGCAGAATTTCATTCATTTACTCATATTGATCATTTCTGCTATAAAAAGCGCCCATAGACCTCTATATGCGTGCTCCTACGTCTTGTACCAGGTTCGATAGGGATGTATGCGCTATACCAATCGAAAGAAGAGACTTGGGGCTAGGTACATGTAAAGTTTCATCGAGATTGATTTGGTTTCAGATAGGTAGATTTCATTCATTTACTCATATTGATCATTTCTGCTATAAAAAGCGCCCATTAGACCTCTATATGCGCGCTCCTACGTCTTCTTCCAGGTTTGATAGGGATGTATGCGCTATACCAATCAAACGAGAAGATTTGGGGGTACGTACATGTCAAGTTTCATCAAGATTGATTTGATTTAAGATAGGTAGAATTTCATTCATTTACTCATATTGATCATTTCTGCTATAAAAAGCGCCCATTAGACCTCTATATGCGCTCTCCTACGTCTTGTACCAGGTTCGATAGGGATGTATGCGCTATACCAATCGAAAGAGGAGACTTGGTGCTAGGTACCTGTCAAGTTTCATCAAGATTGATTTGGTTTCAGATAGGTAAAATTTCATTCATTTACTATTATTGATCATTTCTGCTATAAAAAGCGCCCATGAGAACTCTATATGTGCGCTCCTAAGTCTTGTTCCAGGTTCGATAGGGATGTATGCGCTATACCAATCGAAAGAGGAGACTTGGTGCTAGGTACATGTCAAGTGTCATCGAGATTGATTTGGTTTCAGATAGGTAAAATTTCTGCTATAAAAAGCGCCCATTAGACCTCTATATGCGCGCTCCTACGTCTTCTACCAGGTTCGATAGGGATGAATGCTATACCAATCCAAAGAGGAGATTTGGGGCTAGGTACATGTCAAGTTTCATGGAGATTGATTTGGTTTCAGACAGGTAAACTTTCATTCATTTACTCATATTGATCATTTCTGCTATAAAAAGCGCCCATTAGACCTCTATATGCGCGCTCCTACGTCTTCTACAAGGTTCGATAGGGATGTATGCGCTATACCAATCAAAAGAAGAGACTTGGTGCTAGGTACATGTCAAGTTTCATCGAGATTGATTTGGTTTCAGATAGGTAAAATTTCATTCATTTACTCATATTGATCATTTCTGCTATAAAAAGCGCCCAATAGACCTCTACATGCGCGCTCCTACGTTTTCTACCAGGTTCGATAGACTATTAGACTGATAGATGTATGCGCTATACCAATCGAAAGAGAAGACTTGGTGCTAGGTACATGTCAAGATTCATCGAGACTGATTTGGTTTCAGATAGGTAAAATTTCATTCATTTACTCATATCGATCATTTCTGCTATACAAAGCGCCCATTAGACCACTATATGCGTTACTACTTCTTGTACCTGGTTTGATGGGGATGTATGCGCTATATCAATCGAAAGAGGAGACTTGGGGCTAGGTACATGTCAAGTTTCATCAAGATTGATTTGGTTTCAGATAGGTAAAATTTCATTTATTTAGTCATATTGATCATTTCTGCTATAAAAAGCGCCCAATAGACCTCTACATGCGCGCTCCTACGTTTTCTACCAGGTTCGATAGGCTGTTAGACTGATAGATGTATGAGCTATACCAATCGAAAGAGGAGACTTGGTGCTAGGTACATGTCAAGTTTCATCAAGATTGATTTGGTTTAAGATAGATAAAATTTAATTTATTTACTCATATTATCATTTCTGCTATAAAAAGCGCCCATTAGACCTCTATATGCGCGCTCCTACGTCTTCTACCAGGTTCGATAGGGATGTATGCGCTATACCAATCGAAAGAGGAGACTTGGTACGAGGTACATGTCAAGTTTCATCGAGATTGATTTGGTTTCAGATAAGTAGAATTTCATTCATTTACTCATATTGATCATTTCTGCTATAAAAAGCGCCCATCAGACATCTACATGCGCGCTCCTACGTCTTCTACCAGGTTCGATAGGGATGTATGCGCTATACCAATCGAAAGAGGAGACTTGGTACGAGGTACATGTCAAGTTTCATCGAGATTGATTTGGTTTCAGATAAGTAGAATTTCATTCATTTACTCATATTGATCATTTCTGCTATAAAAAGCGCCCATTAGACCTCTATATGCGTGCTCCTACGTCTTCTAACAGATTTGATAGAGATGTATGCGCTATACCAATCGAAAGAAAAGAGTTGGGGCTAGGTAAATGTCAAGTTTCATCAAGATTGATTTGGTTTAAGATAGATAAAATTTAATTTATTTACTCATATTATCATTTCTGCTATAAAAAGCGCCCATTAGACCTCTATATGCGCGCTCCTACCTCTTGTACCAGGTTCGATAGGGATGTATGCGCTATACCAATCGAAAGAAGAGACTTGGTGCTAGGAACATGTCAAGTTTCATCGAGATTGAATTGGTTTCAGATAGGTAAAATTTCATTCATTTACTCATATTGATCATTTCTGCTATAAAAAGCGCCCATTAGACCTCTATATGCGCGCTCCTACGTCTTCTACCAGATTCGATAGGGATGTATGCGCTATACCAATCGAAAGAAGAGACTTGGTGCTAGGTACATGTCGGATTCATCGAGATTGATTTGGGTTCAGATAGGTAAAATTTCATTCATTTACTCATATTGATCATTTCTGCTATAAAAAGCGCCAATTAGACCTCTACATGCGCGCTCCTACGTCTTCTACCAGGTTCGATAGGGATGTATGCGCTATACCAATCAAAAGAGGAGACTTGGTGCTAGATACATGTCAAGTTTCATCGAGATTGATTTGGTTTCAGATAGGTAAAATTTCATTCATTTACTCATATTGATCATTTCTGCTATACAAAGCGCCCATTAGACCACTATATGCGCTCCTACTTATTGTACCAGGTTCGATAGGGATGTATGCGCTATACCAATCGAAAGAGGAGACTTGGTGCTAGATACATGTCAAGTTTCATCGAGATTGATTTGGTTTCAGATAGGTAAAATTTCATTCATTTACTCATATTGATCATTTCTGCTATAAAAAGCGCCCATTAGACCTCTATATGCGCGCTCCTACGTCTTCTACAAGGTTCGATAGGGATGTATGCGCTATACCAATCAAAAGAAGAGACTTGGTGCTAGGTACATGTCAAGTTTCATCGAGATTGATTTGGTTTCAGATAGGCAGAATTTCATTCATTTACTCATATTGATCATTTCTGCTATAAAAAGCGCCCAATAGACCTCTACATGCGCGCTCCTACGTTTTCTACCAGGTTCGATAGGGATGTATGCGCTATACCAATTAAAAGAAGAGACTTGGTGCTAGGTACATGTCAAGTTTCATCGAGATTGATTTGGTTTCAGATAGGCAGAATTTCATTCATTTACTCATATTGATCATTTCTGCTATAAAAAGCGCCCAATAGACCTCTACATGCGCGCTCCTACGTTTTCTACCAGGTTCGATAGGGATGTATACGCTATACCAATCGAAAGAAGAGACTTGGTGCTAGGTACATGTCAAGATTCATCGAGATTGATTTGGTTTCAGATAGGTAAAATTTCATTCATTTACTCATATCGATCATTTCTGCTATACAAAGCGCCCATTAGACCACTATATGCGCTACTACTTCTTGCACCAGGTTTGATGGGGATGTATGCGCTATACCAATCGAAAGAGGAGACTTGGTGCTAGGTACATGTCAAGTTTCATCAAGATTCATTTGGTTTCAGATAGGTAAAATTTCATTCATTTACTCATATTGATCATTTCTGCTATACAAAGCGCCCATTAGACCACTATATGCGCTCCTACTTCTTGTACCAGGTTCGATAGGGATGTATGCGCTATACCAATCGAAAGAGGAGACTTGGTGCTAGATACATGTCAAGTTTCATCGAGATTGATTTGGTTTCAGATAGGTAAAATTTCATTCATTTACTCATATTGATCATTTCTGCTATACAAAGCGCCCATTAGACCACTATATGCGCTCCTACTTCTTGTACCAGGTTCGATAGGGATGTATGCGCTATACCAATCGAAAGAGGAGACTTGGTGCTAGGTACATGTCAAGTTTCATCAAGATTGATTTGATTTAAGATAGGAAGAATTTCATTCATTTACTCATATTATCATTTCTGCTATAAAAGGTGCCAATAAGACCTCTATATGCGCTCTCCTACGTCTTGTACCAGGTTCGATAGGGATGTATGCGCTATACCAATCGAAAGAGGAGACTTGGTGCTAGGTACCTGTCACGTTTCATCAAGATTGATTTGGTTTCAGATAGGTAAAATTTCATTCATTTACTATTATTGATCATTTCTGCTATACAAAGCGCCCATTAGACCACTATATGCGCTCCTACTTCTTGTACCAGGTTCGATAGGGATGTATGCGCTATACCAATCGAAAGAAGAGACTTTGTGCTAGGTACATGTCGGATTCATCGAGATTGATTTGGGTTCAGATAGGTAAAATTTCATTCATTTACTCATATTGATCATTTCTGCTATGAAAAGCGCCAATTAGACCTCTACATGCGCGCTCCTACGTCTTCTACCAGGTTCGATAGGGATGTATGCGCTATACCAATCAAAAGAGGAGACTTGGTGCTAGATACATGTCAAGTGTCATCGAGATTGATTTGGTTTCAGATAGGTAAAGTTTCATTCATTTACTCATATTGATCATTTCTGCTATACAAAGCGCCCATTAGACCACTCTATGCGCTCCTACTTCTTGTACCAGGTTCGATAGGGATGAATGCGCTATACCAATCGAAAGAGGAGACTTGGTGCTAGATACATTTCAAGTTTCATCGAGATTGATTTGGTTTCAGATAGGTAAAATTTCATTCATTTACTCATATTGATCATTTCTGCTATACAAAGCGCCCATTAGACCACTATATGCGCTCCTACTTCTTGTACCAGGTTCGATAGGGATGTATGCGCTATACCAATCGAAAGAGGAGACTTGGTGCTAGGTACATGTCAAGTTTCATCAAGATTGATTTGATTTAAGATAGGAAGAATTTCATTCATTTACTCATATTATCATTTCTGCTATAAAAGGTGCCAATGAGACCTCTATATCCGCTCTCCTACGTCTTGTACCAGGTTCGATAGGGATGTATGCGCTATACCAATCGAAAGAGGAGACTTGGTGCTAGGTACCTGTCACGTTTCATCAAGATTGATTTGGTTTCAGATAGGTAAAATTTCATTCATTTACTATTATTGATCATTTCTGCTATAAAAAGCGCCCATGAGACCTCTATATGCGCGCTCCTACGTCTTGTACCAGGTTCGATAGGGATGTATGTGCTATACCAATCGAAAGAGGAGACTTGGTGCTAGGTACATGTCAAGTGTCATCGAGATTGATTTGGTTTCAGATAGGTAAAATTTCATTCATTTACTCATATTGATCATTTCTGCTATAAAAAGCGCCCATTAGACCTCTATATGCGCGCTCCTACGTCTTCTACAAGGTTCGATAGGGATGTATGCGCTATACCAATCAAAAGAAGAGACTTGGTGCTAGGTACATGTCAAGTTTCATCGAGATTGATTTGGTTTCAGATAGGCAGAATTTCATTCATTTACTCATATTGATCATTTCTGCTATAAAAAGCGCCTAATAGACCTCTACATGCGCGCTCCTACGTTTTCTACCAGGTTCGATAGGGATGTATGCGCTATACCAATAAAAAGAAGAGACTTGGTGCTAGGTACATGTCAAGTTTCATTGAGATTGATTTGGTTTCAGATAGGCAGAATTTCATTCATTTACTCATATTGATCATTTCTGCTATAAAAAGCGCCCAATAGACCTCTACATGCGCGCTCTTACGTTTTCTACCAGGTTCGATAGGGATGTATGCGCTATACCAATCGAAAGAAGAGACTTGGTGCTAGGTACATGTCAAGATTCATCGAGATTGATTTGGTTTCAGATAGGGAAAATTTCATTCATTTACTCATATCGATCATTTCTGCTATACAAAGCGCCCATTAGACCACTATATGCGCTCGTACGTTTTCTACCAGGTTCGATAGGGATGTATGCGCTATACCAATCGAAAGAGGAGACTTGGTGCTAGGTACCTGTCACGTTTCATCAAGATTCATTATTTTCAGATAGGTAAAATTTCATTCATTTACTATTTTTTATTGATCATTTCTGCTATAAAAAGCGCCCATCAGACCTCTATATGCGCGCTTCTACGTCTTCTACCAGGTTCGATAGGGATGTATGCGCTATACCAATCGAAAGAGGAGACTTGGTAAGAGGTACATGTCAAGTTTCATCGAGATTGATTTGGTTTCAGATAGGTAAAATTTCATTCATTTACTCATATTGATCATTTCTGCTATAAAAAGCACCCATCAGACCTCTACATGCGCGCTCCTACGTCTTCTACCAGGTTCGATAGGGATGTATGCGCTATACCAATCAAAAGAAGAGACTTGGGGCTAGGTACATGGCAAGTTTCATCGAGATTGATTTGGTTTCAGATAGGTAAAATTTCATTTATTTACTCATATTGATCATTTCTGCTATAAAAAGCGCCCATTAGACCTCCATATGCGTGCTCCTACGTCTTCTAACAGATTTGATAGAGATGTATTCGCTATACCAATCGAAAGAGAAGACTTGGGGCTCGGTACATGTCAAGTTTCATCAAGATTGATTTGGTTTAAGATAGATAAAATTTCATTTATTTACTCATATTATCATTTCTGCTATAAAAAGCGCCAATTAGACCTCTATATGCGTGCTCCTACGTCTTCTACCAGGTTCGATAGGGATGTATGCGCTATACCAATCAAAGGAAGAGACTTGGTGCTAGATACATGTCAAGTGTCATCGAGATTGATTTGGTTTCAGATAGGTAAAGTTTCATTCATTTACTCATATTGATCATTTCTGCTATACAAAGCGCCCATTAGACCACTATATGCGCTCCTACTTCTTGTACCAGGTTCGATAGGGATGAATGCGCTATACCAATCGAAAGAGGAGACTTGGTGCTAGATACATTTCAAGTTTCATCGAGATTGATTTGGTTTCAGATAGGTAAAATTTCATTCATTTACTCATATTGATCATTTCTGCTATACAAAGCGCCCATTAGACCACTATATGCGCTCCTACTTCTTGTACCAGGTTCGATAGGGATGTATGCGCTATACCAATCGAAAGAGGAGACTTGGTGCTAGGTACATGTCAAGTTTCATCAAGATTGATTTGATTTAAGATAGGAAGAATTTCATTCATTTACTCATATTATCATTTCTGCTATAAAAGGTGCCAATGAGACCTCTATATCCGCTCTCCTACGTCTTGTACCAGGTTCGATAGGGATGTATGCGCTATACCAATCGAAAGAGGAGACTTGGTGCTAGGTACCTGTCACGTTTCATCAAGATTGATTTGGTTTCAGATAGGTAAAATTTCATTCATTTACTATTATTGATTATTTCTGCTATAAAAAGCGCCCATGAGACCTCTATATGCGCGCTCCTACGTCTTGTACCAGGTTCGATAGGGATGTATGTGCTATACCAATCGAAAGAGGAGACTTGGTGCTAGGTACATGTCAAGTGTCATCGAGATTGATTTGGTTTCAGATAGGTAAAATTTCATTCATTTACTCATATTGATCATTTCTGCTATAAAAAGCGCCCATTAGACCTCTATATGCGCGCTCCTACGTCTTCTACAAGGTTCGATAGGGATGTATGCGCTATACCAATCAAAAGAAGAGACTTGGTGCTAGGTACATGTCAAGTTTCATCGAGATTGATTTGGTTTCAGATAGGAAGAATTTCATTCATTTACTCATATTGATCATTTCTGCTATAAAAAGCGCCTAATAGACCTCTACATGCGCGCTCCTACGTTTTCTACCAGGTTCGATAGGGATGTATGCGCTATACCAATCAAAAGAAGAGACTTGGTGTTAGGTACATGTCAAGTTTCATTGAGATTGATTTGGTTTCAGATAGGCAGAATTTCATTCATTTACTCATATTGATCATTTCTGCTATAAAAAGCGCCCAATAGACCTCTACATGCGCGCTCCTACGTTTTCTACCAGGTTCGATAGGGATGTATGCGCTATACCAATCGAAAGAAGAGACTTGGTGCTAGGTACATGTCAAGATTCATCGAGATTGATTTGGTTTCAGATAGGGAAAATTTCATTCATTTACTCATATCGATCATTTCTGCTATACAAAGCGCCCATTAGACCACTATATGCGCTCCTACGTTTTCTACCAGGTTCGATAGGGATGTATGCGCTATACCAATCGAAAGAGGAGACTTGGTGCTAGGTACCTGTCACGTTTCATCAAGATTCATTTGGTTTCAGATAGGTAAAATTTCATTCATTTACTATTTTTTATTGATCATTTCTGCTATAAAAAGCGCCCATCAGACCTCTATATGCGCGCTTCTACGTCTTCTACCAGGTTCGATAGGGATGTATGCGCTATACCAATCGAAAGAGGAGACTTGGTAAGAGGTACATGTCAAGTTTCATCGAGATTGATTTGGTTTCAGATAGGTAAAATTTCATTCATTTACTCATATTGATCATTTCTGCTATAAAAAGCACCCATCAGACCTCTACATGCGCGCTCCTACGTCTTCTACCAGGTTCGATAGGGATGTATGCGCTATACCAATCAAAAGAAGAGACTTGGGGCTAGGTACATGGCAAGTTTCATCGAGATTGATTTGGTTTCAGATAGGTAAAATTTCATTTATTTACTCATATTGATCATTTCTGCTATAAAAAGCGCCCATTAGACCTCCATATGCGTGCTCCTACGTCTTCTAACAGATTTGATAGAGATGTATTCGCTATACCAATCGAAAGAGAAGACTTGGGGCTCGGTACATGTCAAGTTTCATCAAGATTGATTTGGTTTAAGATAGATAAAATTTCATTTATTTACTCATATTGATCATTTCTGCTAAAAAAAGCGCCCATTAGACCTCTATATGCGCGCTCCTACGTCTTCTACCAGGTTCGATAGGGATGTATGCGCTATACCAATCGAAAGAAGAGACTTGGTGCTAGGTACATGTCGGATTCATCGAGATTGATTTGGTTTCAGATAGGTAAAATTTCATTCATTTACTCATATTGATCATTTCTGCTATAAAAAGCGCCCATTAGACTTCTACATGCGCGCTCCTACGTCTTGTACCAGGTTCGATAGGGATGTATGCGCTATACCAATCAAAAGAGGAGACAAGGTGCTAGGTACCTGTCACGTTTCATCAAGATTGATTTGGTTTCAGATAGGTAAAATTTCATTCATTTACTCATATTGATCATTTCTGCTATACAAAGCGCCCATTAGACCACTATATGCTCTCATACTTCTTGTACCAGGTTCGATAGGGATGTATGCGCTATACCAATCGAAAGAGTAGACTTGGTGCTAGGTACATGTCAAGTTTCATCGAGATTGATTTGGTTTCAGATAGGAAGAATTTCATTCATTTACTCATATTGATCATTTCTGCTATAAAAAGCGCCCATTAGACCTCTATATGCGCGCTCCTACGTCTTCTACCAGGTTTCATAGAGATGTATGCGCTATACCAATCGAAAGAGAAGACTTGGTGCTAGGTACATGTCAAGTTTCATCAAGATTGATTTAAGATAGGAAGAATTTTATTCATTTACTCATATTATCATTTCTGCTATAAAAGGCGCCAATGAGACCTCTATATGCGTGCTCCTACATCTTGTACCAGGTTCGATAGGGATGTATGCGCTATACCAATCGAAAGAAGAGACTTGGGGCTAGGTACATGTCAAGTTTGATCGAGATTGATTTGGTTTCAGATAGGTAAAATTTCATTCATTTACTCATATTGATCATTTCTGCTATAAAAAGCGCCCATAAGACCTCTATATGCGCGCTCCTACGTCTTCTACCAGGTTTCATAGAGATGTATGCGCTATACCAATCGAAAGAGAAGACTTGGTGCTAGGTACATGTCAAGTTTCATCAAGATTGATTTGGTTACAGATAGGTAGAATTTCATTCATTTACTCATATTGATCATTTCTGCTATAAAAAGCGTACATTAGACCTCTATTTGCTCTCCTACTTCTTGTACCAGGTTCGATAGGGATGTATGCGCTATACCAATCGAAAGAGTAGACTTGGTGCTAGGTACATGTCAAGTTTCATCGAGATTGATTTGGTTTCAGATAGGTAGAATTTCATTCATTTACTCATATTGATCATTTCTGCTATAAAAAGCGCCCATTAGACCTCTATATGCGCGCTCCTACGTCTTCTACCAGGTTTCATAGAGATGTATGCGCTATACCAATCGAAAGAGAAGACTTGGTGCTAGGTACATGTCAAGTTTCATCAAGATTGATTTGGTTTCAGATAGGTAGAATTTCATTCATTTACTCATATTGATCATTTCTGCTATAAAAAGCGTACATTAGACCTCTATATGCACGCTCCTACGTCTTGTACCAGGTTCGATAGGGATGTATGCGCTATACCAATCGAAAGAGGAGACTTGGTGCTAGGTACATGTCAAGTTTCATCGAGATTGATTTGGTTTCAGATAGGTAAAATTTCATTCATTTACTCATATTGATCATTTCTGCTATACAAAGCGCCCATTAAACCACTATATGCGCTCCTACTTCTTGTACCAGGTTCGATTGGGATGAATGCGCTATACCAATCGAAAGAGGAGACTTGGTGCTAGGGACATGTCAAGTTTCATCAAGATTGATTTGATTTAAGATAGGAAGAATTTCATTCATTTACTCATATTATCATTTCTGCTATAAAAGGCGCCAATGAGACCTCTATATGCGTGCTCCTACATCTTGTACCAGGTTCGATAGGGATGTATGCGCTATACCAATCGAAAGAAGAGACTTGGGGCTAGGTACATGTCAAGTTTCATCGAGATTGATTTGGTTTCAGATAGGTAAAATTTCATTCATTTACTCATATTGATCATTTCTGCTATACAAAGCGCCCATTAGACCACTATATGCGCTCCTATTTCTTGTACCAGGTTCGATAGGGATGTATGCGCTATACCAATCAAAAGAGGAGACTTGGTGCTAGGTACATGTCAAGTTTCATCAAGATTGATTTGATTTAAGATAGGAAGAATTTCATTCATTTACTCATATTATCATTTCTGCTATAAAAGGTGCCAATGAGACCTCTATATGCGCGCTCCTACGTCTTGTACCAGGTTCGATAGGGATGTATGTGCTATACCAATCGAAAGAGGAGACTTGGTGCTAGGTACCTGTCACGTTTCATCAAGATTGATTTGGTTTCAGATAGGTAAAATTTCATTCATTTACTATTATTGATCATTTCTGCTATAAAAAGCGCACATGAGACCTCTATGTGCGCGCTCCTACGTCTTGTACCAGGTTCGATAGGGATGTATGCGCTATACCAATCGAAAGAGGAGACTTGGTGCTAGGTACATGTCAAGTGTCATCGAGATTGATTTGGTTTCAGATAGGTAAAATTTCATTCATTTACTCATATTGATCATTTCTGCTATAAAAAGCGCCAATTAGACCTCTATATTCGTGCTCCTACGTCTTGTACCAGGTTCGATAGGGATGTATGCGCTATACCAATCGAAAGAAGAGACTTGGTGCTAGGTACATGTTGGATTCATTGAGATTGATTTGGTTTCAGATAGGTAAAATTTCATTCATTTACTCATATTGATCATTTCTGCTATACAAAGCGCCCATTAGACCACTATATGCGCTCCTACTTCTTGTACCAGGTTCGATAGGGATGTATGCGCTATACCAATCGAAAGAAGAGACTTGGGGCTAGGAACATGTCAAGTTTCATCGAGATTGATTTGGTTTCAGATAGGTAAAATTTCATTCATTTACTCATATTGATCATTTCTGCTATAAAAAGCGCCCATTGGACCTCTATATGCGCACTCCTACTTCTTGTACCAGGTTCGATAGGGATGTATGCGCTATACCAATCGAAAGAGGAGGCTTGGTGCTAGGTACAAGTTTTATTCAGATTGATTTGGTTTCAGATAGGTAAAATTTCATTCATTTACTCATATTGGTCATTTCTGCTATAAAAAGCGCCCATTAGACCTCTATATATGCGCTCCTACGTCTTGTACCAGGTTCGATAGGGATGTATGCGCCATACCAATCGAAAGAGGAGATTTGGTGCTAGGTATATGTCAAGTTTCATCGAGATTGATTTGGTTTCAGATAGGTAAAAATTCATTCATTTACTCATATTGATCATTTCTGCTATAAAAAGCGCCCATCAGACCCCTACATGCGCGCTCCTACGTCTTCTACCAGGTTCGATAGGGATGTATGCGCTATACCAATCAAAAGAGAAGACTTGGGGCTAGGTACATGTCAAGATCCATCGAGATTGATTTGGTTTCAGATAGGTAAAATTTCATTCATTTACTCATATTGATCATTTCTGCTATAAAAAGCGCCCATTAGACCTACATATGCGCGCTCCTACGTCTTGTACCAGGTTCGCTAGGGATGTATGCGCTATACCAATCGAAAGAGGAGACTTGGTGCCAGGTATATGTCAAGTTTCATCGAGATTGATTTGTTTCAGATAGGTAAAATTTCATTCATTTACTCATATTGGTCATTTCTCCTATAAAAAGCGACCATTAGACCTCTATATGCGCAAATCTACGTCTTGTACCAGGTTCGATAGGGATGTATGCGCTATACCAATCAAAAGAGGAGACTTGGTGCTAGGTACATGTCAAGTTTCATCGAGATTGATTTGGTTTCAGATAGGTAGAATTTCATTCATTTACTCATATTGATCATTTCTGCTATAAAAAGCGCCCATTAGACCTCTATATGCGCGCTCCTACGTCTTCTACCAGGTTTCATAGAGATGTATGCGCTATACCAATCGAAAGAGAAGACTTGGTGCTAGGTACATGTCAAGTTTCATCAAGATTGATTTGGTTTAAGATAGGTAGAATTTCATTCATTTACTCATATCGATCATTTCTGCTATAAAAAGCGCCCATTAGACCTCTATATGCACACTATTACGTCTTGTATTAGGTTCGATAGGGATGTATGCGCTATACCAATCGAAAGAGGAGACTTGGTGCTAGGTGCATGTCAAGTTTCATCGAGATTGATTTGGTTTCAGATAGGTAAAATTTCATTCATTTACTCATATTGATCATTTCTGCTATAAAAAGCGCCCATGAGACCTCTATATGCGCGATCCTACGTCTTGTACCAGGTTCGATAGGGATGTATGCGCTATACCAATCGAAAGAGGACACTTGGTGCTAGGTACATGTCAAGTTTCATCGAGATTGATTTGGTTTTAGATAGGTAGAATTTCATTCATTTACTCATATTGATCATTTCTGCTATAAAAAGCGCCAATTAGACCTCTATATGCGTGCTCCTACGTCTTCTACCAGGTTCGATAGGGATGTATGCGCTATACCAATCGAAAGAGGAGACTTGGTGCTAGGTACATGTCAAGTTTCATCGAGATTGATTTGGTTTCAGATAGGTAAAATTTCATTCATTTACTCATATTGGTCATTTCTGCTATAAAAAGCGCCCATTAGACCTCTATATGCGCGAATCTACGTCTTGTACCAGGTTCGATAGGGATGTATGCGCTATACCAATCAAAAGAAGAGACTTGGTGCTAGGTACATGTCAAGTTTCATTGAGATTGATTTGGTTTCAGATAAGTAGAATTTCATTCATTTACTCATATTGATCATTTCTGCTATAAAAAGCGCCCATTAGACCTCTATATGCGCGCTCCTACGTCTTCTACCAGGTTTGATAGAGATGTATGCGCTATACCAATCGAAAGAGAAGACTTGGGGCTAGGTACATGTCAAGTTTCATCAAGATTGATGTGGTTTAAGATAGGAAGAATTTCATTCATTTACTCATATTGATCATTTCTGCTATAAAAGGCGCCAATTAGACCTCTATATGCGTGCTCCTACGCCTTGTACCAGGTTCGATAGGGATGTATGCGCTATACCAATCGAAAGAGGAGACTTGGTGCTAGGTGCATGTCAAGTTTCATCGAGATTGATTTGGTTTCAGATAGGTAAAATTTCATTCATTTACTCATATTGATCATTTCTGCTATAAAAAGCGCCCATTGGACCTATATATGCGCACTCCTACTTCTTGTACCAGGTTCGATAGGGATGTATGCGCTATACCAATCGAAAGAGGAGGCTTGGTGCTAGGTACAAGTTTTATTCAGATTGATTTGGTTTCAGATAGGTAAAATTTCATTCATTTACTCATATTGGTCATTTCTGCTATAAAAAGCGCCCATTAGACCTCTATATATGCGCTCCTACGTCTTGTACCAGGTTCGATAGGGATGTATGCGCCATACCAATCGAAAGAGGAGATTTGGTGCTAGGTATATGTCAAGTTTCATCGAGATTGATTTGGTTTCAGATAGGTAAAAATTCATTCATTTACTCATATTGATCATTTCTGCTATAAAAAGCGCCCATCAGACCCCTACATGCGCGCTCCTACGTCTTCTACCAGGTTCGATAGGGATGTATGCGCTATACTAATCAAAAGAGAAGACTTGGGGCTAGGTACATATCAAGATCCATCGAGATTGATTTGGTTTCAGATAGGTAAAATTTCATTCATTTACTCATATTGATCATTTCTGCTATAAAAAGCGCCCATTAGACCTACATATGCGCGCTCCTACGTCTTGTACCAGGTTCGCTAGGGATGTATGCGCTATACCAATCGAAAGAGGAGACTTGGTGCCAGGTATATGTCAAGTTTCATCGAGATTGATTTGTTTCAGATAGGTAAAATTTCATTCATTTACTCATATTGGTCATTTCTCCTATAAAAAGCGACCATTAGACCTCTATATGCGCAAATCTACGTCTTGTACCAGGTTCGATAGGGATGTATGCGCTATACCAATCAAAAGAGGAGACTTGGTGCTAGGTACATGTCAAGTTTCATCGAGATTGATTTGGTTTCAGATAGGTAGAATTTCATTCATTTACTCATATTGATCATTTCTGCTATAAAAAGCGCCCATTAGACCTCTATATGCGCGCTCCTACGTCTTCTACCAGGTTTCATAGAGATGTATGCGCTATACCAATCGAAAGAGAAGACTTGGTGCTAGGTACATGTCAAGTTTCATCAAGATTGATTTGGTTTAAGATAGGTAGAATTTCATTCATTTACTCATATCGATCATTTCTGCTATAAAAAGCGCCCATTAGACCTCTATATGCACACTATTACGTCTTGATTTAGGTTCGATAGGGATGTATGCGCTATACCAATCGAAAGAGGAGACTTGGTGCTAGGTGCATGTCAAGTTTCATCGAGATTGATTTGGTTTCAGATAGGTAAAATTTCATTCATTTACTCATATTGATCATTTCTGCTATAAAAAGCGCCCATGAGACCTCTATATGCGCGATCCTACGTCTTGTACCAGGTTCGATAGGGATGTATGCGCTATACCAATCGAAAGAGGACACTTGGTGCTAGGTACATGTCAAGTTTCATCGAGATTGATTTGGTTTTAGATAGGTAGAATTTCATTCATTTACTCATATTGATCATTTCTGCTATAAAAAGCGCCAATTAGACCTCTATATGCGTGCTCCTACGTCTTCTACCAGGTTCGATAGGGATGTATGCGCTATACCAATCGAAAGAGGAGACCTGGTGCTAGGTATATGTCAAGTTTCATCGAGATTGATTTGGTTTCAGATAGGTAAAATTTCATTCATTTACTCATATTGATCATTTCTGCTATAAAAAGCGCCCATTAGACCTCTATATGCGCGAATCTACGTCTTGTACCAGGTTCGATAGGGATGTATGCGCTATACCAATCAAAAGAAGAGACTTGGTGCTAGGTACATGTCAAGTTTCATTGAGATTGATTTGGTTTCAGATAAGTAGAATTTCATTCATTTACTCATATTGATCATTTCTGCTATAAAAAGCGCCCATTAGACCTCTATATGCGCGCTCCTACGTCTTCTACCAGGTTTGATAGAGATGTATGCGCTATACCAATCGAAAGAGAAGACTTGGGGCTAGGTACATGTCAAGTTTCATCAAGATTGATGTGGTTTAAGATAGGAAGAATTTCATTCATTTACTCATATTGATCATTTCTGCTATAAAAGGCGCCAATTAGACCTCTATATGCGTGCTCCTACGCCTTGTACCAGGTTCGATAGGGATGTATGCGCTATACCAATCGAAAGAGGAGACTTGGTGCTAGGTGCATGTCAAGTTTCATCGAGATTGATTTGGTTTCAGATAGGTAAAATTTCATTCATTTACTCATATTGATCATTTCTGCTATAAAAAGCGTCCATGAGACCTCTATATGCGCGATCCTACGTCTTGTACCAGGTTCGATAGGGATGTATGCGCTATACCAATCGAAAGAGGAGACTTAATGCTAGGTACATGTCAAGTTTCATCGAGATTGATTTGGTTTTAGATAGGTAGAA
This sequence comes from Pinctada fucata, assembly GCA_028142955.1. Taxonomy (NCBI): domain Eukaryota; kingdom Metazoa; phylum Mollusca; class Bivalvia; order Pterioida; family Pteriidae; genus Pinctada; species Pinctada fucata. The sequence goes on from AP027109.1 coordinate 19,820,768, forward strand.
TTTCATTCATTTACTCATATTGATCATTTCTGCTATAAAAAGCGCGCATCAGACCTCTATATGCGCGTTCCTACGTCTTGTACCAGGTTCGATAGGGATGTATGCGCTATAACAATCGAAAGAAGAGACTTTGGGCTAGGTACATGGCAAGTTCCATCGAGAATGATTTGGTTTCAGATAGGTAAAATTTCATTCATTTACTCATATTGATCATTACTGATATAAAAAGCGCCCATTAGACATCTACATGCGCGCTCCTACCTCTTGTACCAGGTTCGATAGGGATGTATGCGCTATACCAATCAAAAGAGAAGACTTGGTGCTAGGTACATGTCAAGTTTCATCAAGATTGATGTGGTTTAAGACAGGTAAAATGTCATTCATTTACTCATATTGATCATTTCTGCTATAAAAAGCGCCCATTAGACCTCTATATGCGCGCTCCTACCTCTTGTACCAGGTTCGATAGAGATGTATGCGCTATACCAATCGAAAGAGAAGACTTGGGGCTAGGTACATGTCAAGTTTCATCAAGATTGATGTTGTTTAAGATAGGAAGAATTTCATTCATTTACTCATATTATCATTTCTGCTATAAAAGGCGCCAATTAGACCTCTATATGCGTGCTCCTACGCCTTGTACCAGGTTCGATAGGGATGTATGCGCTATACCAATCGAAAGAAGAGACTTGGTGCTAGGTACATGTCAAGTTTCATCGAGATTGAATTGGTTTCAGATAGGTAAAATTTCATTCATTTACTCATATTGATCATTTCTGCTATAAAAAGCGCCCATTAGACCTCTATATATGCGCTCCTAGGTCTTGTACCAGGTTCGATAGGGATGTATGCGCCATACCATTCGAAAGAGGAGACTTGGAGCTAGGTACATGTCAAGTTTCATCGAGATTGATTTGGTTTCAGATAGGTAAAATTTCATTCATTTACTCATATTGATCATTTCTGCTATAAAAAGCGCCCATTAGACCTACATATGCGCGCTCCTACGTCTTGTACCAGGTTCGAAAGGGATGTGTGCGCTATACCAATCGAAAGAGGAGACTTCGTGCCAGGTACATGTCAAGTTTCATCGAGATTGATTTGTTTCAGATAGGTAAAATTTCATTCATTTACTCATATTGATCATTTCTGCTATAAAAAGCGCCCATTAGACCTCTATATGCGCGAATCTACGTCTTGTACCAGGTTCGATAGGGATGTATGCGCTATACCAATCAAAAGAGAAGACTTGGTGCTAGGTAAATGTCAAGTTTCATCGAGATTGATTTGGTTTCAGATAGGTAGAATTTCATTCATTTACTCATATTGATCATTTCTGCTTTAAAAAGCGCCCATTAGACCTCTATATGCGCGCTCCTACCTCTTCTACCAGGTTTCATAGAGATGTATGCGCTATACCAATCGAAAGAGAAGACTTGGTGCTAGGTACATGTCAAGTTTCATCAAGATTGATTTGGTTTCAGATAGGTAAAATTTCATTCATTTACTCATATTGATCATTTCTGATATAAAAAGCGCCCATTAGACATCTATATGCGCGCTCCTACCTCTTGTACCAGGTTCGATAGGGATGTATGTGTTATACCAATCAAAAGAGAAGACTTGGGGCTAGGTACATGTGAAGTTTCATCAAGATTGATGTGGTTTAAGACAGGTAAAATTTCATTCATTTACTCATATTGATCATTTCTGCTATAAAAAGCGCCCATTAGACCTCTATATGCGCGCTCCTACCTCTTGTACCAGGTTCGATAGAGATGTATGCGCTATACCAATCGAAAGAGATGACTTGGGGCTAGGTACATGTCAAGTTTCATCAAGATTGATGTGGTTTAAGATAGGAAGAATTTCATTCATTTACTCATATTATCATTTCTGCTATAAAAGGCGCCAATTAGACCTCTATATGCGTGCTCCTACGTCTTGTACCAGGTTCGATAGGGATGTATGCGCTATACCAATCGAAAGAAGAGACTTGGGGCTAGGTACATGTCAAGTTTCATCGAGATTGATTTGGTTTCAGATAGGTAAAATTTCATTCATTTACTCATATTGATCATTTCTGCTATAAAAAGCGCCCATTGGACATCTATATGCGCGCTCCTACGTCTTGTACCAGGTTCGATAGGGATGTATGCGCTATACCAATCGAAAGAGGAGACTTGGTGCTAGGTACATGTCAAGTTTCATTCAGATTGATTTGGTTTCAGATAGGTAAAATTTCATTCATTTACTCATATTGGTCATTTTTGCTATAAAAAGCGCCCATTAGACCTCTATATGTGCGCTCCTACGTCTTCTACCAGGTTCGATAGGGATGTATGCGCTATACCAATCGAAAGAAGAGATTTGGTGCTAGGTACATGTCAAGTTTCATCGAGATTGATTTGGTTTCAGATAGGTAAAATTTCATTCATTTACTCATATTGATCATTTCTGCTATAAAAAGCGCCCATTAGACCTCTATATGCGCGCTCCTACGTCTTGTACCAGGTTCGATAGGGATGTATGCGCTATACCAATCGAAAGAGGAGACGTGGTGCTAGGTACATGTCAAGCTTCATCGAGATTGATTTGGTTTCAGATAGGAAAAATTTCATTCATTTACTCATATTGATCATTTCTGCTATAAAAAGCGCCCATCAGTCCTCTATATGCGCGCTCCTACGTCTTGTACCAGGTTCGATAGGGATGTATGCGCTATACCAATCGAAAGAAGAGACTTGGTGCTAGGTACATGGCAAGTTTCATCGAGATTGATTTGGTTTCAGATAGGTAGAATTTCATTCATTTACTCATATTGATCATTTCTGCTATAAAAAGCGCCCATTAGACCTCTATATGCGCGCTCCTACTTCTTCTACCAGGTTTGATAGAGATGTATGCGCTATACCAATCGAAAGAGAAGACTTGGGGCTAGGTACATGTCAAGTTTCATCGAGATTGATCTGGTTTAAGATAGGTAGAATTTCATTCATTTACTCATATTGATCATTTCTGCTATAAAAAGCGCCCATTAGACCTCTATATGTGCGCTCCTACATCTTGTACCAGGTTCGATAGGGATGTATGCGCTATACCAATCGAAAGAGGAGACGTGGTGCTAGGTACATGTCAAGTTTCATCGAGATTGAATTGGTTTCAGATAGGTAAAATTTCATTCATTTACTCATATTGATCATTTCTCGTATAAAAAGCGCCCATTAGACCTCTATATGCGCGCTCCTACGTCTTGTACCAGGTTCGATAGGGATGTATGCGCTATAACAATCGAAAGAAGAAACTTGGGGCTATGTACATGGCAAGTTCCATCGAGATTGATTTGGTTTCAGATAGGTAAAATTTCATTCATTTACTCATATTGATCATTTCTGCTATAAAAAGCGCCCATTAGACCTCTACATGCGCGCTCCTACATCTTCTACCAGGTTTCATAGAGATGTATGCGCTATACCAATCAAAAGAGAAGACTTGGGGCTAGGTACATGTCAAGTTTCATCAAGATTGATCTGGCTAAAGATAGGTAGAATTTCATGCATTTACTCACATTGGTCATTTCTGCTATAAAAAGCGCCCATGAGACCTCTACATGCGCGCTCCTACGTCTTCTACCAGGTTCGATAGAGATGTATGCGCTATACCAATCGAAAGAGGTGACTTGGTGCTAGGTACATGTCAAGTTTCATCGAGATTGATTTGGTTTTAGATAGGTAGAATTTCATTCATTTACTCATATTGATCATTTCTGCTATAAAAAGCGCCCATTAGACCTCTATATGCGCGCTCATACGTCTTCTACCAGGTTTGATAGGGATTTATGGGCTATACCAATCGAAAGAGAAGACTTGGGGCTTCATCAAGATTGATTTGGTTTTAGATAGGTAGAATTTCATTCATTTACTCATATTGATCATTTCTGCTATAAAAAGCGTCAATTAGACCTCTATATGCGTGCTCCTACGTCTTCTACCAGGTTCGATAGGGATGTATGCGCTATACCAATCGAAAGAAGAGACTTGGTGCTAGGTACATGGCAAGTTTCATCGAGATTGATTTGGTTTCAGATAGGTAGAATTTCATTCATTTACTCATATTGATCATTTCTGCTATAAAAAGCGCCCATTAGACCTCTATATGCGCGCTCCTACGTCTTCTACCAGGTTTGATAGAGATGTATGCGCTATACCAATCGAAAGAGAAGACTTGGGGCTAGGTACATGTCAAGTTTCATCGAGATTGATCTGGTTTAAGATAGGTAGAATTTCATTCATTTACTCATATTGATCATTTCTGCTATAAAAAGCGCCCATTAGACCTCTATATGTGCGCTCCTACATCTTGTACCAGGTTCGATAGGGATGTATGCGCTATACCAATCGAAAGAGGAGACGTGGTGCTAGGTACATGTCAAGTTTCATCGAGATTGAATTGGTTTCAGATAGGTAAAATTTCATTCATTTACTCATATTGATCATTTCTCGTATAAAAAGCGCCCATTAGACCTCTATATGCGCGCTCCTACGTCTTGTACGAGGTTCGATAGGGATGTATGCGCTATACCAATCGAAAGAGGAGACTTGATGCTAGGTACATGTCAAGTTTCATCGAGATTGATCTGGTTTAAGATAGGTAGAATTTCATTCATTTACTCATATTGATCATTTCTGCTATAAAAAGCGCCCATGAGACCTCTATATGCGCGCTCCTACGCCTTGTACTAGGTTCGATAGGGATGTATGCGCTATAACAATGGAAAGAAGAGACTTGGGGCTAGGTACATGGCAAGTTCATCGAGATTGATTTGGTTTCAGATAGGTAAAATTTCATTCATTTACTCATATTGATCATTTCTGCTATAAAAAGCGCCCATTAGACCTCTATATGCGCGCTCCTACGTCTTCTACCAGGTTTGTTAGAGATGTATGCGCTATACCAATCGAAAGAGAAGACTTGGGGCTAGGTACATGTCAAGTTTCATCAAGATTGATCTGGTTTAAGATAGGTAGAATTTCATTCATTTACTCATATTGATCATTTCTGCTATAAAAAGCGCCCATCAGATCTCTATATGCGCGCTCCTACGTCTTGTACCAGGTTCGATAGGGATGTATGCGCTATACCAATCGAAAGAAGAGACTTGGGGCTAGGTACAAAGGAAGTTCAATTGAGATTGATTTGGTTTCCGATCGGTAAAATTTCATTCATTTACTCATATTGATCATTTCTGCTATAAAAAGCGCCCATCAGACCTCTATATGCGCGCTCATACGTCTTCTACCAGGTTCGATAGAGATGTATGCGTTATACCAATCGAAAGAAAAGACTTGGGGCTAGATACATGTCAAGTTTCATCTAGATTGATTTGGTTTAAGATAGGTAGAATTTCATTCATTTACTCATATTGATCATTTCTGCTATAAAAAGCGCCCATTAGACCTCTATATGCGCGCTCCTACGTCTTCTACCAGGTTCGATAGGGATGTATGCGCTATACCAATCGAAAGAGGAGACTTGGTGCTAGGTACATGTCAAGTTTCATCAAGATTGATTTGGTTTAAGATAGGTAGAATTTCATTCATTTACTCATATTATTATTTCTGCTATAAAATGCTCCAATTAGACCTCTATATGCATGGTCCTACGTCATCTACAGGTTCGATAGGGATGTATGCTCTATACCAATCGAAAGAAGAGACTTGGTGCTAGGTAACTGTCAAGTTTCATCGAGATTGATTTGGTTTCAGATAGGTTAAATTTCATTCATTTACTCATATTGATCATTTCTGCTATAAAAAGCGCCCATTAGACCTCTATATGCGCGCTCCTACGTCTTCTACCAGGTTTGATAGGGATGTATGCGCTATACCAATCGAAAGAGAAGACATAGTGCTAGGTACATGTCAAGTTTCATCAAGATTGATTTGGTTTCAGATAGGTAAAATTTCATTCATTTACTCATATTGATCATTTCTGCTATAAAAAGCGCCCATTAGACCTCTATATGCGCGCTCCTACTTCTTCTACCAGGTTTGATAGAGATGTATGCGCTATACCAATCGAAAGAGGAGACTTGGGGCTAGGTACATGTCAAGTTTCATCAAGATTGATCTGGTTTAAGATAGGTAGAATTTCATTCATTTACTCATATTGATCATTTCTGCTATAAAAAGCGCCCATCAGATCTCTATATGCGCGCTCCTACGTCTTGTACCAGGTTCGATAGGGATGTATGCGCTATACCAATCGAAAGAAGAGACTTGGGGCTAGGTACAAAGGAAGTTCAATTGAGATTGATTTGGTTTCCGATCGGTAAAATTTCATTCATTTACTCATATTGATCATTTCTGCTATAAAAAGCGCCCATCAGACCTCTATATGCGCGCTCATACGTCTTCTACCAGGTTCGATAGAGATGTATGCGTTATACCAATCGAAAGAAAAGACTTGGGGCTAGATACATGTCAAGTTTCATCTAGATTGATTTGGTTTAAGATAGGTAGAATTTCATTCATTTACTCATATTGATCATTTCTGCTATAAAAAGCGCCCATGAGACCTCTATATGCGCGCTCCTACGTCTTCTACCAGGTTCGATAGGGATGTATGCGCTATACCAATCGAAAGAGGAGACTTGGTGCTAGGTACATGTCAAGTTTCATCAAGATTGATTTGGTTTAAGATAGGTAGAATTTCATTCATTTACTCATATTATTATTTCTGCTATAAAATGCTCCAATTAGACCTCTATATGCATGGTCCTACGTCATCTACAGGTTCGATAGGGATGTATGCTCTATACCAATCGAAAGAAGAGACTTGGTGCTAGGTAACTGTCAAGTTTCATCGAGATTGATTTGGTTTCAGATAGTTTAAATTTCATTCATTTACTCATATTGATCATTTCTGCTATAAAAAGCGCCCATTAGACCTCTATATGCGCGCTCCTACGTCTTCTACCAGGTTTGATAGGGATGTATGCGCTATACCAATCGAAAGAGAAGACATAGTGCTAGGTACATGTCAAGTTTCATCAAGATTGATTTGGTTTCAGATAGGTAAAATTTCATTCATTTACTCATATTGATCATTTCTGCTATAAAAAGCGTCCATTAGACCTCTATATGCGCGCTTCTACTTCTTGTACCAGGTTCAATAGGGATGTATGCGCTATACCAATCGAAAGAGGAGACTTGGTGCTAGGTACATGTCAAGTTTCATCGAGATTGATTTGGTTTCAAATAGGTAAAATTTCATTCATTTACTCATATTGATCATTTCTGCTATAAAAAGCGCCCATTAGACCTCTATATGCGCGATCCTACGTCTTGTACCAGATTCGATAGGGATAAATGCGCTATACCAATCGAAAGAGGAGACTTGGGGCTAGGTACATGTCAAGTTTCATCAAGATTGCGTTGGTTTCAGATAGGTAAACTTTCATTCATTTACTCATATTGATCTTTTCTGCTATAAAAAGCGCCCATTAGACCTCTATATGCGCACTCCTACCTCTTCTATCAGGTTCGATAGGGATGTATCCGCTATACCAATCGAAAGAAGAGACGTGGTGCTAGGTATATGTCAGTTTCATCGAGATTGATTTGGTTTCAGATAGGTAAAATTTCATTCATTTACTCATATTGATCATTTCTGCTATAAAAAGCGCCCATTAGACCTCTACATGCGCGCTCCTACGTCTTCTACCAGGTTCCATAGGGATGTATGCGCTATACCAATCGAAAGAGGGGACTTGGTGCTAGATACATGTCAAGTTTCGTCGAGATTGATTTGGTTTCAGATAGGTAAAATTTCATTCATTTACTCATATTGATCATTTCTCCTATACAAAGCGCCCATTAGACCACTATATGCGCTCCTACTTCTTGTACCAGGTTCGATAGGGATGTATGCGCTATACCAATCGAATGAGGACACTTGGTGCTAGGTACATGTCAAGTTTCATCAAGATTGGTTTGATTTAAGATAGGTAGAATTTCATTCATTTACTCATATTATCATTTCTGCTATAAAAGGCGCCAATTAGACCTCTATATGCGTGCTCCTACTTCTTCTACAAGGTTCGATAGGGATGTATGCGCTATACCAATCGAAAGAGGAGACTTGGTGCTAGGAACATGTCAAGTTTCATCGAGATTGATTTGGTTTCAAATAGGTAAAATTTCATTCATTTACTCATATTGATCATTTCTGCTATAAAAAGCGCCAATCAGACCTCTATATGCGCGCTCCTACGTCTTGTACCAGGTTCGATAGGGATGTATGCGCTATAACAATCGAAAGAAGAGTCTTGGGGCTAGGTACATGGGAAGTTCCATCGAGATTGATTTGGTTTCAGATAGGTAATATTTCATTCATTTACTCATATTGATCATTTCTGCTATAAAAAGCGCCCATTAGACCTCTATATGCGCGCTCCTACTTCTTCTACCAGGTTCGATAGGGATGTATGCGCTATACCAATCAAAAGAGAAGACTTTTGGCTAGGTACATGTCAAGTTTCATCAAGATTGATTTGGTTTAAGATAGGTAATATTTCATTCATTTACTCATATTGATCATTTCTGCTATAAAAAGCGCCCATTAGACCTCTATATGCGCGCTCCTACCTCTTCTACCAGGTTCGATAGGGATGTATGCGCTATACCAATCAAAAGAGGAGACCTGGGGCTAGGTACATATCAAGTGTCATCGAGATTGATTTGGTTTCAGATAGGTAAACTTTCATTCATTTACTCATATTGATCATTTCTGCTATAAAAAGCGCCCATTAGACCTCTATATGCGCGATCCTACGTCTTGTACCAGATTCGATAGGGATGAATGCGCTATACCAATCGAAAGAGGAGACTTGGGGCTAGGTACATGTCAAGTTTCATCAAGATTGCGTTGGTTTCAGATAGGTAAACTTTCATTCATTTACTCATATTGATCTTTTCTGCTATAAAAAGCGCCCATTAGACCTCTATATGCGCACTCCTACCTCTTCTATCAGGTTCAAAAGGGATGTATGCGCTATACCAATCGAAAGAAGAGACGTGGTGCTAGGTATATGTCAGTTTCATCGAGATTGATTTGGTTTCAGATAGGTAAAATTTCATTCATTTACTCATATTGATCATTTCTGCTATAAAAAGCGCCTATTAGACCTCTACATGCGCGCTCCTACGTCTTCTACCAGGTTCCATAGGGATGTATGCGCTATACCAATCGAAAGAGTTGACTTGGTGCTAGATACATGTCAAGTTTCATCGAGATTGATTTGGTTTCAGATAGGTAAAATTTCATTCATTTACTCATATTGATCATTTCTGCTATAAAAAGCGCCGATTAGACCTCTATATGCGCGCTCTTACGTCTTGTACCAGGTTCGATAGGGATGTATGCGCTATAACAATCGAAAGAAGAGTCTTGGGGCTAGGTACATGGGAAGTTCCATCGAGATTGATTTGGTTTCAGATAGGTAATATTTCATTCATTTACTCATATTGATCTTTTCTGCTATACAAAGCGCCCATTAGACCACTATATGCGCTCATACTTCTTGTACCAGGTTCGATAGGGATGTATGCGCTATACCAATCGAATGAGGACACTTGGTGCTAGGTACATGTCAAGTTTCATCAAGATTGGTTTGATTTAAGATAGGTAGAATTTCATTCATTTACTCATATTATCATTTCTGCTATAAAAAGCGCCCATTAGACCTCTATATGCGCGCTCCTACGTCTTCTACCAGGTTCGATAGGGATGTATGCGCTATACCAATCAAAAGAGAAGACTTTTGGCTAGGTACATGTCAAGTTTCATCAAGATTGATTTGGTTTAAGATAGGTAATATTTCATTTACTCATATTATCATTTCTGCTATAAAAGGCGCCCATTATACCTCTATATGCGTGCTCCTACTTCTTCTACAAGGTTCGATAGGGATGTATGCGCTATACCAATCGAAAGAGGAGACTTGGTACTAGGTATATGTCAAGTGTCATCGAGATTGATTTGGTTTCAGATAGGTAAACTTTCATTCATTTACTCATATTGATCATTTCTGCTGTAAAAAGCGCCCATTGGACCTCTATATGCGCGCTCCTACTTCTTCTACCAGGTTCGATAGGGATGTATGCGCTATACCAAACGAAAGAAAAGACTTGGCGCTAGGTACATGTCAAGTTTCATCAAAGATTGATTTGGTTTCAGATAGGTAGAATTTCATTCATTTACTCATACTGATCATTTCTGCTATAAAAAGTGCCCATTAGACCTCTATATGCGAGCTCCTACTTCTTCTACCAGGTTCGATAGGGATGTATGCGCTATACCAATCGAAAGAAGAGACTTGGGACTAGGTACTTGTCAAGTTTCATCGAGATTGATTTGGTTTCAGATAGGTAAAATTTCATTCATTTACTCATATTGATCATTTCTATTATAAAAAGCGCCCATTAGACCTCTATATGCGCGCTCATTCGTCTTCTACCAGGTTCGATAGGGATGTATCCGCGACAACAATCGAAAGAGGAGACTTGGTGCTAGGTACATGTCAAGTTTCATTGAGATTGATTTGGTTACAGATAGATAAAATTTCATTCATTTACTCATATTGATCATTTCTGCTATAAAAAGCGCCCATTGGACCTCTATATGCGCGCTCCAATGTCTTCTAACAGGTTCGATAGGGATGTATGCGCTATACCAATCAAAAGAGGAGACTTGGTGCTAGGTACATGTCAAGTTTCATCGAGATTGATTTGGTTTCAGATAGGTAGAATTTCATTCATTTACTCATATTGATCATTTCTGCTATAAAAAGCGCCCATCAGACCTCTATATGCGCGCTCCTACGTCTTGTACGAGGTTCGATAGGGATGTATGCGCTAAAACAATCGAAAGAAGAGACTTGGGGCTAGGTACATGTCAAGTTTCATCGAGATTGATTTGGTTTCAGATAGGTAAAATTTCATTCATTTACTCATATTGATCATTTCTGCTATAAAAAGCGCCCATTAGACCTCTACATGCGCGCTCCTACGTCTTCTACCAGGTTCGATATGGATGTATGCGCTATACCAATCGAAAGAAGAGACTTGGGGCTAGGTACATGTCAAGTTTCATTGAGATTGATTTGGTTTCAGATAGGTAAAATTTCATTCATTTACTCATATTGATCATTTCTGCTATAAAAAGCGCCCATTAGACCTCTACATGCGCGCTCCTACTTCTTCTACCAGTTTCGATAGGGATGTATGCGCTATACCAATCGAAAGAAAAGACTTGGCGCTAGGTACATGTCAAGTTTCATCAAAGATTGATTCGGTTTCAGATAGGTAGAATTTCATTCATTTACTCATACTGATCATTTCTGCTATAAAAAGCGCCCATTAGACCTCTATATGCGAGCTCCTACTTCTTCTAACAGGTTCGATAGGGATGTATGCGCTATACCAATCGAAAGAGGAGACTTGGGACTAGGTACTTGTCAAGTTTCATCGAGATTGATTTGGTTTCAGATAGGTAAAATTTCATTCATTTACTCATATTGATCATTTCTATTATAAAAAGCGCCCATTAGACCTCTATATGCGCGCTCATTCGTCTTCTACCAGGTTCGATAGGGATGTATGCGCTATAACAATCGAAAGAGGAGACTTGGTGCTAGGTACATGTCAAGTTTCATCGAGATTGATTTGGTTACAGATAGGTAAACTTTCATTCATTTACTCATATTGATCATTTCTGCTATAAAAAGCGCCCATTGGACCTCTATATGCGTGCTCCAATGTCTTCTACCAGGTTCGATAGGGATGTATGCGCTATACCAATCAAAAGAGGAGACTTGGTGCTAGGTACATGTCAAGTTTCATCGAGATTGATTTGGTTTCAGATAGGTAGAATTTCATTCATTTACTCATATTGATCATTTCTGCTATAAAAAGCGCCCATCAGACCTCTATATGCGCGCTCCTACGTCTTGTACGAGGTTCGATAGGGATGTATGCGCTATAACAATCGAAAGAAGAGACTTGGGGCTAGGTACATGTCAAGTTTCATCGAGATTGATTTGGTTTCAGATAGGTAAAATTTCATTCATTTACTCATATTGATCATTTCTGCTATAAAAAGCGCCCATTAGACCTCTACATGCGCGCTCCTACGTCTTCTACCAGGTTCGATAGGGATGTATGCGCTATACCAATCGAAAGAAGAGACTTGGGGCTAGGTACATGTCAAGTTTCATCGAGATTGATTTGGTTTCAGATAGGTAAAAGTTCATTCATTTACTCATATTGATCATTTCTGCTATAAAAAGCGCCCATTAGACCCCTATATGCGCGCTACTACGTCTTCTACCAGGTTTGATAGGGATATATGCGCTATACCAATCGAAAGAGAAGACTTGGGGCTTCATCAAGATTGATTTGGTTTAAGATAGGTAGAATTTCATTCATTTCCTCATATTATCATTTCTGCTATAAAAAGCGTCAATTTGACCTCTATATGCGTGCTCCTAAGTCTTCTACAAGGTTCGATAGGGATGTATGCGCTATACCAATCGAAAGAGGAGACTTGGTGTTTGGTACATGTCAAGTTTCATCGAGATTAATTTGGTTTCAGATAGGTAAAATTTCATTCATTTACTCATATTGATCATTTCTACTATAAAAAGCGCCCATTAGACCTCTATATGCGCGCTCCTACGTCCTGTACCAGGTTCGATTGGGATGTCTGCGCTATACCAATCGAAAGAGGAGACTTGGTGCTAGGTACATGTCAAGTTTCATCGAGATTGATTTGGTTTCAGATAGGTAAAATTTCATTCATTTACTCATATTGGTCATTTCTGCTATAAAAAGCGCCCATTAGACCTCTATATGCGCGAATCTACCTCTTGTACCAGGTTCGATAGGGATGTATGCGCTATACCAATCAAAAGAGGAGACTTGGTGCTAGGTACATGTCAAGTTTCATCGAGATTGATTTGGTTTCAGATAGGTAATATTTCATTCATTTACTCATATTGATCATTTCTGCTATAAAAAGCGATCATTAGACCTCTATATGCGCGCTCCTATTTCTTCTACCAGGTTTGATAGGGATGTATGCGCTATACCAATCGAAAGAGGAGACTTGGTGCTAGGTACATGTCAAGTGTCATCGAGATTGATTTGGTTTCAAATAGGTAAAAGTTCATTCATTTACTCATATTGATCATTTCTGCTATAAAAAGCGCCCATTAGACCTCTATATGCACGCTCCTACGTCTTCTACCAGGTTCGATAGGGATGTATGCGCTATACCAATAGAAAGAGGAGACTTGGTGCTAGGTACATGTCAAGTGTCATCGAGATTGATTTGGTTTCAAATAGGTAAAATTTCATTCATTTACTCATATTGATCATTTCTGCTATAAAAAGCGCCCATTAGACCTCTATATGCGCGCTTCTACGTCTTGTACCAGGTTCGATAGGGATGAATGCGCTATACCAATCGAAAGAGGAGACTTGGGGCTAGATACATGTCAAGTTTCATTAACATTGATTTGATTTCAGATAGGTAAACTTTCATTCATTTACTCATATTGATCATTTCTGCTATAAAAAGCGCCCATTAGACCTCTATATGCGAGCTCCTACATCTTCTACCAAGTTCGATAGGGATGTATGCGCTATACCAATCGAAAAAAGAGACGTGGTGCTAGGTACAAGTCAGTTTGATCGAGATTGATTTGGTTTCAGATGGGTAAAATTTCATTCATTTACTCATATTGATCATTTCTGCTATAAAAAGCGCCCATTAGACCTCTACATGCGCGCTCCTACGTCTTCTACCAGGTTCGATAGGGATGTATGCGCTATACCAATCGAAAGAGGAGACTTGGTGCTAGATACATGTCAAGTTTCATCGAGATTGATTTGGTTTCAGATAGGTAAATTTCATTCATTTACTCATATTGATCATTTCTGCTATAGAAAGCGTCCATTAGACCTCTATATGCGCGCTCTTACGTCTTCTACCAGGTTCGATAGGGATGTATGCGCTATAACAATCGAAAGAAGAGACTTGGTGCTAGGTACATGTCAAGTTTCATCGAGATCGATTTGATTTCAGATAGGTAAAATTTCATTTATTTAATCATATTGATCATTTCTGCTATAAAAAGCGCTCATTAGACCTCTATATGCGCGCTCCTACCTCTTGTACCAGGTTCGATAGGGATGTATGCGCTATACCAATAGAAAGAGGAGACTTGGTGCTAGGTACATGTCAAGTGTCATCGAGATTGATTTGGTTTCAAATAGGTAAAATTTCATTCATTTACTCATATTGATCATTTCTGCTATAAAAAGCGCCCATTAGACCTCTACATGCGCGCTCCTACGTCTTGTACCAGGTTCGATAGGGATGTATGCGCTATACCAATCGAAAGAGGAGACTTGGTGCTAGATACATGTCAAGTTTCATCGAGATTGATTTGGTTTCAGATTGGTAAATTTCATTCATTTACTCATATTGATCATTTCTGCTATACAAAGCGCCAATTAGACCACTATATGCGCTCCTACTTCTTGTACCAGGTTCGATAGGGATGTATGCGCTATACCAATCGAATGAGGACACTTGGTGCTAGGTACATGTCAAGTTTCATCAAGATTGGTTTGATTTGAGATAGGTAGAATTTCATTCATTTACTCATATTATCATTTCTGCTATAAAAGGCGCCAATTAGACCTCTATATGCGTGCTCCTACTTCTTCTACAAGGTTCGATAGGGATGTATGCGCTATACCAATCGAAAGAGGAGACTTGGTGCTAGGTACATGTCAAGTTTCATCGAGATTGATTTGGTTTCAGATAGGTAAAATTTCATTCATTTACTCATATTAATCATTTCTGCTATAAAAAGCGCCCATTAGACCTCTATATGCGCGCTCCTACGTCTTCTACCAGGTTCGATAGGGATGTATGCGCTATACCAATCAAAAGAGAAGACTTTTGGCTAGGTACATGTCAAGTTTCATCAAGATCGATTTGATTTCAGATAGGTAAAATTTCATTTATTTACTCATATTGATCATTTCTGCTATAAAAAGCGCTCATTAGACCTCTATATGCGCGCTCCTACCTCTTGTACCAGGTTCGATAGGGATGTATGCGCTATACCAATAGAAAGAAGAGACTTGGTGCTAGGTACATGTCAAGTTTCATCGAGATCGATTTGATTTCAGATAGGTAAAATTTCATTTATTTACTCATATTGATCATTTCTGCTATAAAAAGCGCTCATTAGACCTCTATATGCGCGCTCCTACCTCTTGTACCAGTTTCGATAGGGATGTATGCGCTATACCAATAGAAAGAGGAGACTTGGTGCTAGGTACATGTCAAGTGTCATCGAGATTGATTTGGTTTCAAATAGGTAAAATTTCATTCATTTACTCATATTGATCGTTTCTGCTATAAAAAGCGCCCATTAGACCTCTACATGCGCGCTCCTACGTCTTGTACCAGGTTCGATAGGGATGTATGCGCTATACCAATCCAAAGAGGAGACTTGGTGCTAGATACATGTCAAGTTTCATCGAGATTGATTTGGTTTCAGATTGGTAAATTTCATTCATTTACTCATATTGATCATTTCTGCTATACAAAGCGCCAATTAGACCACTATATGCGCTCCTACTTCTTGTACCAGGTTCGATAGGGATGTATGCGCTATACCAATCGAATGAGGACACTTGGTGCTAGGTACATGTCAAGTTTCATCAAGATTGGTTTGATTTGAGATAGGTAGAATTTCATTCATTTACTCATATTATCATTTCTGCTATAAAAGGCGCCAATTAGACCTCTATATGCGTGCTCCTACTTCTTCTACAAGGTTCGATAGGGATGTATGCGCTATACCAATCCAAAGAGGAGACTTGGTGCTAGGTACGTGTCAAGTTTCATCGAGATTGATTTGGTTTCAGATAGGTAAAATTTCATTCATTTACTCATATTAATCATTTCTGCTATAAAAAGCGCCCATTAGACCTCTATATGCGCGCTCCTACGTCTTCTACCAGGTTCGATAGGGATGTATGCGCTATACCAATCAAAAGAGAAGACTTTTGGCTAGGTACATGTCAAGTTTCATCAAGATTGATTTGGTTTAAGATAGGTAATATTTCATTCATTTACTCATATTGATCATTTCTGCTATAAAAAGCGCCCATTAGACCTCTTTATGCGCGCTCCTACGTCTTCTACCAGGTTCGATAGGGATGTATGCGCTATACCAATCAAAAGAGGAGACCTTGGGCTAGGTACATATCAAGTGTCATCGAGATTGATTTGGTTTCAGATAGGTAAACTTTCATTCATTTACTCATACTGATCATTTCTGCTATAAAAAGCGCCCATTAGACCTCTATATGCGAGCTCCTACTTCTTCTAACAGGTTCGATAGGGATGTATGCGCTATACCAATCGAAAGAGGAGACTTGGGACTAGGTACTTGTCAAGTTTCATCGAGATTGATTTGGTTTCAGATAGGTAAAATTTCATTCATTTACTCATATTGATCATTTCTATTATAAAAAGCGCCAATTAGACCTCTATATGCGCGCTCATTCGTCTTCTACCAGGTTCGATAGGGATGTATGCGCTATAACAATCGAAAGAGGAGACTTGGTGCTAGGTACATGTCAAGTTTCATCGAGATTGATTTGGTTACAGATAGGTAAACTTTCATTCATTTACTCATATTGATCATTTCTGCTATAAAAAGCGCCCATTGGACCTCTATATGCGTGCTCCAATGTCTTCTACCAGGTTCGATAGGGATGTATGCGCTATACCAATCAAAAGAGGAGACTTGGTGCTAGGTACATGTCAAGTTTCATCGAGATTGATTTGGTTTCAGATAGGTAGAATTTCA
The DNA here is from genome assembly GCA_028142955.1 of Pinctada fucata. Classification (NCBI taxonomy): domain Eukaryota; kingdom Metazoa; phylum Mollusca; class Bivalvia; order Pterioida; family Pteriidae; genus Pinctada; species Pinctada fucata. The sequence continues at coordinate 19,837,728 of AP027109.1, forward strand.
TTCATTTACTCATATTGATCATTTCTGCTATACAAAGCGCCCATCAGACCTCTATATGCGCGCTCCTACGTCTTGTACGAGGTTCGATAGGGATGTATGCGCTATAACAATCGAAAGAAGAGACTTGGGGCTAGGTACATGTCAAGTTTCATCGAGATTGATTTGGTTTCAGATAGGTAAAATTTCATTCATTTACTCATATTGATCATTTCTGCTATAAAAAGCGCCCATTAGACCTCTACATGCGCGCTCCTACGTCTTCTACCAGGTTCGATAGGGATGTATGCGCTATACCAATCGAAAGAAGAGACTTGGGGCTAGGTACATGTCAAGTTTCATCGAGATTGATTTGGTTTCAGATAGGTAAAAGTTCATTCATTTACTCATATTGATCATTTCTGCTATAAAAAGCGCCCATTAGACCCCTATATGCGCGCTACTACGTCTTCTACCAGGTTTGATAGGGATATATGCGCTATACCAATCGAAAGAGAAGACTTGGGGCTTCATCAAGATTGATTTGGTTTAAGATAGGTAGAATTTCATTCATTTCCTCATATTATCATTTCTGCTATAAAAAGCGTCAATTTGACCTCTATATGCGTGCTCCTAAGTCTTCTACCAGGTTCGATTGGGATGTCTGCGCTATACCAATCGAAAGAGGAGACTTGGTGCTAGGTACATGTCAAGTTTCATCGAGATTGATTTGGTTTCAGATAGGTAAAATTTCATTCATTTACTCATATTGGTCATTTCTGCTATAAAAAGCGCCCATTAGACCTCTATATGCGCGAATCTACCTCTTGTACCAGGTTCGATAGGGATGTATGCGCTATACCAATCAAAAGAGGAGACTTGGTGCTAGGTACATGTCAAGTTTCATCGAGATTGATTTGGTTTCAGATAGGTAATATTTCATTCATTTACTCATATTGATCATTTCTGCTATAAAAAGCGATCATTAGACCTCAATATGCGCGCTCCTATTTCTTCTACCAGGTTTGATAGGGATGTATGCGCTATACCAATCGAAAGAAAAGACTTGGGGCTAGGTACATGTCAAGTTTCATCAAGATTGATTTGGTTTAAGATAGGTAAAATTTCATTCATTTACTCATATTGATCATTTCTGCTATAAAAAGCGCCCATCAGACCTCTATATGCACGCTCCTACGTCTTCTACCAGGTTCGATAGGGATGTATGCGCTATAACAATCGAAAGAAGAGACTTGGTGCTAGGTACATGTCAAGTTTCATCGACATCGATTTGATTTCAGATAGGTAAAATTTCATTCATTTACTCATATTGATCATTTCTGCTATAAAAAGCGCCCATTAGACCTCTACATGCGCGCTCCTACGTCTTCTACCAGGTTCGATAGGGATGTATGCGCTATACCAATCGAAAGAAGAGACTTGGGGCTAGGTACATGTCAAGTTTCATCGAGATTGATTTGGTTTCAGATAGGTAAAAGTTCATTCATTTACTCATATTGATCATTTCTGCTATAAAAAGCGCCCATTAGACCCCTATATGCGCGCTACTACGTCTTCTACCAGGTTTGATAGGGATATATGCGCTATACCAATCGAAAGAGAAGACTTGGGGCTTCATCAAGATTGATTTGGTTTAAGATAGGTAGAATTTCATTCATTTCCTCATATTATCATTTCTGCTATAAAAAGCGTCAATTTGACCTCTATATGCGTGCTCCTAAGTCTTCTACAAGGTTCGATAGGGATGTATGCGCTATACCAATCGAAAGAGGAGACTTGGTGTTTGGTACATGTCAAGTTTCATCGAGATTAATTTGGTTTCAGATAGGTAAAATTTCATTCATTTACTCATATTGATCATTTCTACTATAAAAAGCGCCCATTAGACCTCTATATGCGCGCTCCTACGTCTTGTACCAGGTTCGATTGGGATGTCTGCGCTATACCAATCGAAAGAGGAGACTTGGTGCTAGGTACATGTCAAGTTTCATCGAGATTGATTTGGTTTCAGATAGGTAAAATTTCATTCATTTACTCATATTGGTCATTTCTGCTATAAAAAGCGCCCATTAGACCTCTATATGCGCGAATCTACCTCTTGTACCAGGTTCGATAGGGATGTATGCGCTATACCAATCAAAAGAGGAGACTTGGTGCTAGGTACATGTCAAGTTTCATCGAGATTGATTTGGTTTCAGATAGGTAATATTTCATTCATTTACTCATATTGATCATTTCTGCTATAAAAAGCGATCATTAGACCTCTATATGCGCGCTCCTATTTCTTCTACCAGGTTTGATAGGGATGTATGCGCTATACCAATCGAAAGAAAAGACTTGGGGCTAGGTACATGTCAAGTTTCATCAAGATTGATTTGGTTTAAGATAGGTAAAATTTCATTCATTTACTCATATTGATCATTTCTGCTATAAAAAGCGCCCATCAGACCTCTATATGCACGCTCCTACGTCTTCTACCAGGTTCGATAGGGATGTATGCGCTATAACAATCGAAAGAAGAGACTTGGTGCTAGGTACATGTCAAGTTTCATCGACATCGATTTGATTTCAGATAGGTAAAATTTCATTTATTTACTCATATTGATCATTTCTGCTATAAAAAGCGCTCATTAGACCTCTATATGCGCGCTCCTACCTATTGTACCAGGTTCGATAGGGATGTATGCGCTATACCAATAGAAAGAGGAGACTTGGTGCTAGGTACATGTCAAGTGTCATCGAGATTGATTTGGTTTCAAATAGGTAAAATTTCATTCATTTACTCATATTGATCATTTCTGCTATAAAAAGCGCCCATTAGACCTCTATATGCGCGCTTCTACCTCTTGTACCAGGTTCGATAGGGATGAATGCGCTATACCAATCGAAAGAGGAGACTTGGGGCTAGATACATGTCAAGTTTCATTAAGATTGATTTGATTTCAGATAGGTAAACTTTCATTCATTTACTCATATTGATCATTTCTGCTATAAAAAGCGCCCATTAGACCTCTATATGCGAGCTCCTACATCTTCTACCAAGTTCGATAGGGATGTATGCGCTATACCAATCGAAAGAAGAGACGTGGTGCTAGGTACAAGTCAGTTTCATCGAGATTGATTTGGTTTCAGATGGGTAAAATTTCATTCATTTACTCATATTGATCATTTCTGCTATAAAAAGCGCCCATTAGACCTCTACATGCGCGCTCCTACGTCTTGTACCAGGTTCGATAGGGATGTATGCGCTATACCAATCGAAAGAGGAGACTTGGTGATAGATACATGTCAAGTTTCATCGAGATTGATTTGGTTTCAGATAGGTAAATTTCATTCATTTACTCATATTGATCATTTCTGCTATAGAAAGCGCCCATTAGACCTCTATATGCGCGCCTCTACCTCTTGTACCAGGTTCGATAGGGATGAATGCGCTATACCAATCGAAAGAGGAGACTTGGGGCTAGATACATGTCAAGTTTCATTAAGATTGATTTGATTTCAGATAGGTAAACTTTCATTCATTTACTCATATTGATCATTTCTGCTATAAAAAGCGCCCATTAGACCTCTATATGCGAGCTCCTACATCTTCTACCAAGTTCGATAGGGATGTATGCGCTATACCAATCGAAAGAAGAGACGTGGTGCTAGGTACAAGTCAGTTTCATCGAGATTGATTTGGTTTCAGATGGGTAAAATTTCATTCATTTACTCATATTGATCATTTCTGCTATAAAAAGCGCCCATTAGACCTCTACATGCGCGCTCCTACGTCTTGTACCAGGTTCGATAGGGATGTATGCGCTATACCAATCGAAAGAGGAGACTTGGTGATAGATACATGTCAAGTTTCATCGAGATTGATTTGGTTTCAGATAGGTAAATTTCATTCATTTACTCATATTGATCATTTCTGCTATAGAAAGCGTCCATTAGACCTCTATATGCGCGCTCTTACGTCTTCTACCAGGTTCGATAGGGCTGTATGCGCTATAACAATCGAAAGAAGAGACTTGGTGCTAGGTACATGTCAAGTTTCATCGAGATCGATTTGATTTCAGATAGGTAAAATTTCATTTATTTACTCATATTGATCATTTCTGCTATAAAAAGCGCTCATTAGACCTCTATATGCGCGCTCCTACCTCTTGTACCAGGTTCGATAGGGATGTATGCGCTATACCAATAGAAAGAGGAGACTTGGTGCTAGGTACATGTCAAGTGTCATCGAGATTGATTTGGTTTCAAATAGGTAAAATTTCATTCATTTACTCATATTGATCATTTCTGCTATAAAAAGCGCCCATTAGACCTCTATATGCGCGCTTCTACGTCTTGTACCAGGTTCGATAGGGATGAATGCGCTATACCAATCGAAAGAGGAGACTTGGGGCTAGATACATGTCAAGTTTCATTAAGATTGATTTGATTTCAGATAGGTAAACTTTCATTCATTTACTCATATTGATCATTTCTGCTATAAAAAGCGCCCATTAGACCTCTATATGCGAGCTCCTACATCTTCTACCAAGTTCGATAGGGATGTATGCGCTATACCAATCGAAAGAAGAGACGTGGTGCTAGGTACAAGTCAGTTTCATCGAGATTGATTTGGTTTCAGATGGGTAAAATTTCATACATTTACTCATATTGATCATTTCTGCTATAAAAAGCGCCCATTAGACCTCTACATGCGCGCTCCTACGTCTTGTACCAGGTTCGATAGGGATGTATGCGCTATACCAATCGAAAGAGGAGACTTGGTGCTAGATACATGTCAAGTTTCATCGAGATTGATTTGGTTTCAGATAGGTAAAATTCATTCATTTACTCATATTGATCATTTCTGCTATACAAAGCGCCCATTAGACCACTATATGCGCTCCTACTTCTTGTACCAGGTTCGATAGGGATGTATGCGCTATTCCAATCGAAAGAATAGACTTGGTGCTAGGTATATGTCAAGTTTCATCAAGATTGATTTGATTTAAGATAGGTAGAATTTCATTCATTTACTCATATTATCATTTCTCCTATAAAAGGCGCCAATTAGACCTCTATATGCGTGCTCCTACGTCTTGTACCAGGTGCGATAGGGATGTATGCGCTATACCAATCGAAAGAGGAGACTTGGTGCTAGGTACATGTCAAGTTTCATCGAGATTGATTTGGTTTCAGATAGGTAAAAATTCATTCATTTACTCATATTGATCATTTCTGCTATAAAAAGCGCACATCAGACCTCAACATGCGCGCTCCTACTTCTTCTACCAGGTGTAATAGGGATGTATGCGCTATACCAATCGAAAGAAGAGACTTGGGGCTAGGTACATGTCAAGTTTCATCGAGATGGATTTGGTTTCAGATAGGTAAAATTTCATTCATTTACTCAAATTGATCATTTCTGCTATAAAAAGCGCCCATTAGACCTCTATATGCGCGCTCCTACGTCTTCTACCAGGTTTGATAGGGATGTATGCGCTATACCAATCGAAAGAGAAGACTTAGGGCTTCATCAAGATTGATTTGGTTTAAGATAGGTAAAATTCCATTCATTTACTCATATTATCATTTCTGCTATAAAAAGCGTCAATTAGACCTCTATATGCGTGCTCCTACGTCTTCTTCAAGGTTCGATAGGGATGTATGCGCTTTACCAATCGAAAGAGGAGACTTGGTGCTAGATACATGTTAAGTTTCATCGAGATTGATTTGGTTTCAGATAGGTAAAATTTCATTCATTTACTCATATTGATCATTTCTGCTATACAAAGCGCCCATTAGACCACTATATGCGCTCCTACTTCTTGTACCAGGTTCGATAGGGATGTATGCGCTATAACAATCGAAAGAAGAGACTTGGGGCTAGGTACATGGGAAGTTCCATCGAGATTGATTTGGTTTCAGATAGGTAATATTTCATTCATTTACTCATATTGATCATTTCTGCTATAGAAAGCGCCCATTAGACCTCTACATGCGCGCTCCTACGTCTTCTACCAGGTTCGATAGGGATGTATGCGCTATACCAATCGAAAGAAGAGACTTGGGGCTAGGTACATGTCAAGTTTCATCGAGATTGATTTGGTTTCAGATAGGTAAAAGTTCATTCATTTACTCATATTGGTCATTTCTGCTATAAAAAGCGCCCATTAGACCTCTATATGCGCGCTCCTACGTCTTCTACCAGGTTTGATAGGGATGTATGCGCTATACCAATCGAAAGAGAAGACTTGGGGCTTCATCAAGATTGATTTGGTTTGAGATAGGTAGAATTTCATTCATTTACTCATATTATCATTTCTGCTATAAAAAGCGTCAATTAGACCTCTATATGCGTGCTCCTACGTCTTCTACCAGGTTTGATAGGGATGTATGCGCTATACCAATCGAAAGAGAAGACTTGGGGCTTCATCAAGATTGATTTGGTTTGAGATAGGTAGAATTTCATTCATTTACTCATATTATCATTTCTGCTATAAAAAGCGTCAATTAGACCTCTATATGCGTGCTCCTACGTCTTCTACAAGGTTCGATAGGGATGTATGCGCTATACCAATCGAAAGAGGAGACTTGGTGCTAGGTACATGTCAAGTTTCATCGAGATTGATTTTGTTTCAGATAGGTAAAATTTCATTCATTTACTCATATTGATCATTTCTACTATAAAAAGCGCCCATTAGACCTCTATATGCGCGCTCCTACGTCTTGTACCAGGTTCGATAGGGATGTATGCGCTATATCAATCGAAAGAGGAGACTTGGTGCTAGGTACATGTCAAGTGTCATCGAGATTGATTTGGTTTCAAATAGGTAAAATTTCATTCATTTACTCATATTGATCATTTCTGCTATAAAAAGCGCCCATTAGACCTCTATATGCGCGCTTCTACGTCTTGTACCAGGTTCGATAGGGATGAATGCGCTATACCAATCGAAAGAGGAGACTTGGGGCTAGATACATGTCAAGTTTCATTAAGATTGATTTGATTTCAGATAGGTAAACTTTCATTCATTTACTCATATTGATCATTTCTGCTATAAAAAGAGCCCATTAGACCTCTATATGCGAGCTCCTACATCTTCTACCAAGTTCGATAGGGATGTATGCGCTATACCAATCGAAAGAAGAGACGTGGTGCTAGGTACAAGTCAGTTTCATCGAGATTGATTTGGTTTCAGATGGGTAAAATTTCATTCATTTACTCATATTGATCATTTCTGCTATAAAAAGCGCCCATTAGACCTCTACATGCGCGCTCCTACGTCTTGTACCAGGTTCGATAGGGATGTATCCGCTATACCAATCGAAAGAGGAGACTTTGTGCTAGATACATGTCAAGTTTCATCGAGATTGATTTGGTTTCAGATAGGTAAATTTCATTCATTTACTCATATTATCATTTCTCCTATAAAAGGCGCCAATTAGACCTCTATATGCGTGCTCCTACGTCTTGTACCAGGTTCGATAGGGATGTATGCGCTATACCAATCGAAAGAGGAGACTTGGTGCTAGGTACATGTCAAGTTTCATCGAGATTGATTTGATTTCAGATAGGTAAAATTTCATTTATTTACTCATATTGATCATTTCTGCTATAAAAAGCGCTCATTAGACCTCTACATGCGCGCTCCTACTTCTTCTACCAGGTGTAATAGGGATGTATGCGCTATACCAATCGAAAGAATAGACTTGGGGCTAGGTACATGTGAAGTTTCATCGAGATGGATTTGGTTTCAGATAGGTAAAATGTCATTCATTTACTCAAATTGATCATTTCTGCTATAAAAAGCGCCCATTAGACCTCTATATGCGCGCTCCTACGTCTTCTACCAGGTTTGATAGGGATGTATGCGCTATACCAATCGAAAGAGAAGACTTAGGGCTTCATCAAGATTGATTTGGTTTAAGATAGGTAAAATTCCATTCATTTACTCATATTATCATTTCTGCTATAAAAAGCGTCAATTAGACCTCTATATGCGTGCTCCTACGTCTTCTTCAAGGTTCGATAGGGATGTATGCGCTTTACCAATCGAAAGAGGAGACTTGGTGCTAGATACATGTTAAGTTTCATCGAGATTGATTTGGTTTCAGATAGGTAAAATTTCATTCATTTACTCATATTGATCATTTCTGCTCTACAAAGCGCCCATTAGACCACTATATGCGCTCCTACTTCTTGTACCAGGTTCGATAGGGATGTATGCGCTATAACAATCGAAAGAAGAGACTTGGGGCTAGGTACATGGGAAGTTCCATCGAGATTGATTTGGTTTCAGATAGGTAATATTTCATTCATTTACTCATATTGATCATTTCTGCTATAGAAAGCGCCCATTAGACCTCTACATGCGCGCTCCTACGTCTTCTACCAGGTTCGATAGGGATGTATGCGCTATACCAATCGAAAGAAGAGACTTGGGGCTAGGTACATGTCAAGTTTCATCGAGATTGATTTGGTTTAAGATAGGTAAAAATTCATTCATTTACTCATATTGATCATTTCTGCTATAAAAAGCGCCCATTAGACCTCTATATGCGCGCTCCTACGTCTTCTACCAGGTTTGATAGGGATGTATGCGCTATACCAATCGAAAGAGAAGACTTGGGGCTTCATCAAGATTGATTTGGTTTGAGATAGGTAGAATTTCATTCATTTACTCATATTATCATTTCTGCTATAAAAAGCGTCAATTAGACCTCTATATGCGTGCTCCTACGTCTTCTACCAGGTTTGATAGGGATGTATGCGCTATACCAATCGAAAGAGAAGACTTGGGGCTTCATCAAGATTGATTTGGTTTGAGATAGGTAGAATTTCATTCATTTACTCATATTATCATTTCTGCTATAAAAAGCGTCAATTAGACCTCTATATGCGTGCTCCTACGTCTTCTACAAGGTTCGATAGGGATGTATGCGCTATACCAATCGAAAGAGGAGACTTGGTGCTAGGTACATGTCAAGTTTCATCGAGATTGATTTTGTTTCAGATAGGTAAAATTTCATTCATTTACTCATATTGATCATTTCTACTATAAAAAGCGCCCATTAGACCTCTATATGCGCGCTCCTACGTCTTGTACCAGGTTCGATAGGGATGTATGCGCTATACCAATCGAAAGAGGAGACTTGGTGCTAGGTACATGTCAAGTTTCATCGAGATTGATTTGGTTTCAGATAGGTAAAATTTCATTCATTTACTCATATTGGTCATTTCTGCTATAAAAAGCGCCCATTAGACCTCTATATGCGCGAATCTACCTCTTGTACCAGGTTCGATAGGGATGTATGCGCTATACCAATCAAAAGAGGAGACTTGGTGCTAGGTACATGTCAAGTTTCATCGAGATTGATTTGGTTTCAGATAGGTAATATTTCATTCATTTACTCATATTGATCATTTCTGCTATAAAAAGCGCCCATTAGACCTCTATATGCGCGCTCCTACTTCTTCTACCAGGTTTGATAGGGATGTATGCGCTATACCAATCGAAAGAAGGGACTTGGTGCTAGGTACATGTCAAGTTTCATCAAGATTGATTTGGTTTCAGATAGGTAAAAGTTCATTCATTTACTCATATTGATCATTTCTGCTATATAAAGCGCCCATTGGACCTCTTTATGCGCGCTCCTACGTCTTGTACCAGGTTCGATTGGGATGTATGCGCTATACCAATAGAAAGAGGGGACATTGTGCTAGGTACATGTCAAGTTTCATCAAGATTGATTTGGTTTAAGATAGGTAAAATTTCATTCATTTACTCATATTGATCATTTCTGCTATAAAAAGCGCCCATTAGACCTCTATATGCGCGCTCCTACGTCTTCTACCAGGTTCGATAGGGATGTATGCGCTATAACAATCGAAAGAAGAGACTTGGTGCTAGGTACATGTCAAGTTTCATCGAGATCGATTTGATTTCAGATAGGTAAAATTTCCTTTATTAACTCATATTGATCATTTCTGCTATAAAAAGCGCTCATTAGACCTCTATATGCGCGCTCCTACCTCTTCTACCAGGTTCGATAGGTATGTATGCGCTATACCAATAGAAAGAGGAGACTTGGTGCTAGGTACATGTCAAGTGTCATCGAGATTGATTTGGTTTCAAATAGGTAAAATTTCATTCATTTACTCATATTGATCATTTCTGCTATAAAAAGCGCCTATTAGACCTCTATAAGCGCGCTTCTACGTCTTGTACCAGGTTCGATAGGGATGAATGCGCTATACCAATCGAAAGAGGAGACTTGGGGCTAGGGACATGTCAAGTTTCATCAAGATTGATTTGATTTCAGATAGGTAAACTTTCATTCATTTACTCATATTGATCATTTCTGCTATAAAAAGCGCCCATTAGACCTCTATATGCGAGCTCCTACATCTTCTACCAGGTTCGATAGGGATGTATGCGCTATACCAATCGAAAGAAGAGACGTGGTGCTAGGTACAAGTCAGTTTCATCGAGATTGATTTGGTTTCAGATGGGTAAAATTTCATTCATTTACTCATATTGATCATTTCTGCTATAAAAAGCGCCCATTAGACCTCTACATGCGCGCTCCTACGTCTTCTACCAGGTTCGATAGGGATGTATGCGCTATACCAATCGAAAGAAGAGACTTGGGGCTAGATACATGTCAAGTTTCATCGAGATTGATTTGGTTTCAGATAGGTAAATTTCATTCATTTACTCATATTGATCATTTCTGCTATACAAAGCGCCCATTAGACCACTATATGCGCTCCTACTTCTTGTACCAGGTTCGATAGGGATGTATGCGCTATACCAATCGAAAGAGGAGACTTGGTGCTAGGTACATGTCAAGTTTCATCGAGATTGATTTGGTTTTAGATAGGTAAAAATTCATTCATTTACTCATATTGATCATTTCTGCTATAAAAAGCGCCCATCAGAGCTCTACATGCGCGCTCCTACTTCTTCTATCAGGTTGAATAGGGATGTATGCGCTATACCAATCGAAAGAAGAGACTTGGGGCTAGGTACATGTCAAGTTTCATCGAGATTGATTTGGTTTCAGATAGGTAAAATTTCATTCATTTACTCATATTGATCATTTCTGCTATAAAAAGCGCCAATGGACCTCTATATGCGCGCTCCTACGTCTTCTACCAGGTTCGATAGGGATGTATGCGCTATACCAATCGAAAGAAGAGACTTGGTGCTAGGTACATGTCAAGTTTCATCGAGATTGATTTGGTTTTAGATAGGTAAAAATTCATTCATTTACTCATATTGATCATTTCTGCTATAAAAAGCGCCCATCAGACCTCTACATGCGCGCTCCTACTTCTTCTATCAGGTTGAATAGGGATGTATGCGCTATACCAATCGAAAGAGGAGACTTGGGGCTAGGTACATGTCAAGTTTCATCGAGATTGATTTGGTTTCAGATAGGTAAAATTTCATTCATTTACTCATATTATCATTTCTGCTATAAAAAGCGTCAATTAGACCTCTATATGCGTGCTCCTACGTCTTCTACAAGGTTCGATAGGGATGTATGCGCTTTACCAATCGAAAGAGGAGACTTGGTGCTAGGTACATGTCAAGTTTCATCGAGATTGATTTGGTTTCAGATAGGTAAAATTTCATTCATTTACTCATATTGATCATTTCTGCTATAAAAAGCGCCCATCAGACCTCTATATGCGCGGTCCTACGTCTTGTACCAGGTTCGATAGGGATGTATGCGCTATAACAATCGAAAGAAGAGACTTGGGGCTAGGTACATGGGAAGTTCCATCGAGATTGATTTCGTTTCAGATAGGTAATATTTCATTCATTTACTCATATTGATCATTTCTGCTATAGAAAGCGCCCATTAGACCTCTATATGCGCGCTCCTACTTCTTCTACCACTTTTGATAGGGATGTATGCGCTATACCAATCGAAAGAAGGGACTTGGTGCTAGGTACATGTCAAGTTTCATCAAGATTGATATGGTTTCAGATAGGTAAAATTTCATTCATTTACTCATATTGATCATTTCTGCTATAGAAAGCGCCCATTAGACCTCTATATGCGCGCTCCTACGTCTTCTACCAGGTTCGATAGGGATGTATGCGCTATACCAATCGAAAGAAGAGACGTGGTGCTAGGTACAAGTCAGTTTCATCGAGATTGATTTGGTTTCAGATGGGTAAAATTTCATTCATTTACTCATATTGATCATTTCTGCTATAAAAAGCGCCCATTAGACCTCTACATGCGCGCTCCTACGTCTTCTACCAGGTTCGATAGGGATGTATGCGCTATACCAATCGAAAGAGGAGACTTGGAGCTAGATACATGTCAAGTTTCATCGAGATTGATTTGGTTTCAGATAGGTAAATTTCATTCATTTACTCATATTGATCATTTCTGCTATACAAAGCGCCCATTAGACCACTATATGCGCTCCTACTTCTTGTACCAGGTTCGATAGGGATGTATGCGCTATACGAATCGAAAGAGGGGACTTGGTGCTAGGTACATGTCAAGTTTCATCGAGATTGATTTGGTTTTAGATAGGTAAAAATTCATTCATTTACTCATATTGATCATTTCTGCTATAAAAAGCGCCCATCAGACCTCTACATGCGCGCTCCTACTTCTTCTATCAGGTTGAATAGGGATGTATGCGCTATACCAATCGAAAGAAGAGACTTGGGGCTAGGTACATGTCAAGTTTCATCGAGATTGATTGGTTTCAGATAGGTAAAATTTCATTCATTTACTCATATTGATCATTTCTGCTATAAAAAGCGCCAATGGACCTCTATATGCGCGCTCCTACGTCTTCTACCAGGTTCGATAGGGATGTATGCGCTATACCAATCAAAAGAGGAGACTTGGGGCTAGGTACATGTCAAGTTTCATCGAGATTGATTTGGTTTAAGATAGGTAAAAATTCATTCATTTACTCATATTGATCATTTCTGCTATAAAAAGCGCCCATCAGACCTCTACATGCGCGCTCCTACTTCTTCTATCAGGTTGAATAGGGATGTATACGCTATACCAATCGAAAGAAGAGACTTGGGGCTAGGTACATGTCAAGTTTCATCGAGATTGATTTGGTTTCAGATAGGTAAATTTCATTCATTTACTCATATTGATCATTTCTGCTATACAAAGCGCCCATTAGACCACTATATGCGCTCCTACTTCTTGTACCAGGTTCGATAGGGATGTATGCGCTATACGAATCGAAAGAGGGGACTTGGTGCTAGGTACATGTCAAGTTTCATCGAGATTGATTTGGTTTTAGATAGGTAAAAATTCATTCATTTACTCATATTGATCATTTCTGCTATAAAAAGCGCCCATCAGACCTCTACATGCGCGCTCCTACTTCTTCTATCAGGTTGAATAGGGATGTATGCGCTATACCAATCGAAAGAAGAGACTTGGGGCTAGGTACATGTCAAGTTTCATCGAGATTGATTGGTTTCAGATAGGTAAAATTTCATTCATTTACTCATATTGATCATTTCTGCTATAAAAAGCGCCAATGGACCTCTATATGCGCGCTCCTACGTCTTCTACCAGGTTCGATAGGGATGTATGCGCTATACCAATCGAAAGAGGAGACTTGGGGCTAGGTACATGTCAAGTTTCATCGAGATTGATTTGGTTTAAGATATTTAAAAATTCATTCATTTACTTATATTGATCATTTCTGCTATAAAAAGCGCCCATCAGACCTCTACATGCGCGCTCCTACTTCTTCTATGAGGTTGAATAGGGATGTATACGCTATACCAATCGAAAGAAGAGACTTGGGGCTAGGTACATGTCAAGTTTCATCGAGATTGATTTGGTTTCAGATAGGTAAAATTTCATTCATTTACTCATATTGATCATTTCTGCTATAAAAAGCGCCAATGGACCTCTATATGCGCGCTCCTACGTCTTCTACCAGGTTCGATAGGGATGTATGCGCTTTACCAATCGAAAGAGGAGACTTGGTGCTAGGTACATGTCAAGTTTCATCGAGATTGATTTGGTTTTAGATAGGTAAAAATTCATTCATTTACTCATATTGATCATTTCTGCTATAAAAAGCGCCCATCAGACCTCTACATGCGCGCTCCTACTTCTTCTATCAGGTTGAATAGGGATGTATGCGCTATACCAATCGAAAGAAGAGACTTGGGGCTAGGTACATGTCAAGTTTCATCGAGATTGATTTGGTTTCAGATAGGTAAAATTTCATTCATTTACTCATATTATCATTTCTGCTATAAAAAGCGTCAATTAGACCTCTATATGCGTGCTCCTACGTCTTCTACAAGGTTCGATAGGGATGTATGCGCTTTACCAATCGAAAGAGGAGACTTGGTGCTAGGTACATGTCAAGTTTCATCGAGATTGATTTGGTTTCAGATAGGTAAAATTTCATTCATTTACTCATATTGATCATTTCTGCTATAAAAAGCGCCCATCAGACCTCTATATGCGCGGTCTTACGTCTTGTACCAGGTTCGATAGGGATGTATGCGCTATAACAATCGAAAGAAGAGACTTGGGGCTAGGTACATGGGAAGTTCCATCGAGATTGATTTCGTTTCAGATAGGTAATATTTCATTCATTTACTCATATTGATCATTTCTGCTATAGAAAGCGCCCATTAGACCTCTATATGCGCGCTCCTACTTCTTCTACCACTTTTGATAGGGATGTATGCGCTATACCAATCGAAAGAAGGGACTTGGTGCTAGGAACATGTCAAGTTTCATCAAGATTGATTTGGTTTCAGATAGGTAAAATTTCATTCATTTACTCATATTGATCATTTCTGCTATAGAAAGCGCCCATTAGACCTCTATATGCGCGCTCCTACGTCTTCTACCAGGTTCGATATGGATGTATGCGCTATACCAATCGAAAGAAGAGACTTGGGGCTAGGTACATGTCAAGTTTCATCGAGATTGATTTGGTTTCAGATAGGTAAAAGTTCATTCATTTACTCATATTGATCATTTCTGCTATAAAAAGCGCCCATTGGACCTCTATATGCGCGCTCCTAGTTCTTGTACCAGGTTCGATAGGGATGTATGCGCTATACGAATTGAAAGAGGAGACTTGGTGCTAGGTGCATGTCAAGTTTCATCGAGATTGATTTGGTTTCAGATAGGTAAAATTTCATTCATTTAATCATATTGATCATTTCTGCTATAAAAAGCGCCAATTAGACCTCTATATGCGCGCTCCTACTTCTTCTACCAGGTTTGATAGGGATGTATGCGCTATACCAATCGAAAGAGAAGACCTGGGGCTAGGTACATGTCAAGTTTCATCGAGATTGATTTGGTTTAAGATAGGTAGAATTTCATTCATTTACTCATATTATCATTTCTGCTATAAAAAGCGCCAATTAGACCTCTATATGCGTGCTCCTACGTCTTCTAACAGGTTCGATAGGGATGTATGGTCTATACCAATCAAAAGAGGAGACTTGGTGCTAGGTACATGTCAAGTTTCATTGAGATTGATTTGGTTTCAGATAGGTAAAATTTCATTCATTTACTCATATTGATCATTTCTGCTATAAAAAGCGCCCATTAGACCTCTATATGCGCGCTCCTACATCTTCTACCAGGTTTGATAGGGATGTATGCGCTATACCAATCGAAAGAGGAGACTTGGGGCTAGGCACATGTCAAGTTTCATCGAGATTGATTTGGTTTCACCTAGAAATGTCATTCATTTACTCATATTGATCATTTCTGCTATAAACAGCGATCATTAGACCTCTATATGCGCGCTCCTACGTCTTCAACCAGGTTTGATAGGGATGTATGCGCTATACCTATCGAAAGAGAAGACTTAGTGCTAGGTACATGGTTTAAGATAGGTAGAATTTCATTCATTTACTCATATTATCATTTCTGCTATAAAAAGCGCCAATTAGACCTCTACATGCGTGCTCCTACGTCTTCTACCAGGTTCGATAGGGATGTATGGTCTATACCAATCGAAAGAGGAGACTTGGTGCTAGGTACATGTCAAGTTTCATCGAGATTGATTTGGTTTCAGATAGGTAAAATTTAATTCATTTACTCATATTGGTCATTTCTGCTATAAAAAGCGCCCATTAGACCTCTATATGCGCGCTACTACTTCTTCTACCAGGTTCGATAGGGATGTATGCGCTATACCAATCGAAAGAGGAGACTTGGTGCTAGGCACATGTCAAGTTTCATCGAGATTGATTTTGTTTCAAATAGGTAAAATTTCATTCATTTTCTCATATTGATCATTTCTGCTATTAAAGCGTCCATTAGACCTCTATATGCGCGCTCCTACGTCTTCTACCATGTTCGATAAGGATGTATGCGCTATACTAATGGAAAGAGGAGACTTGGGGCTAGGTACATGTTAAGTTTCATCGAGATTGATTTGGTGTCAGATAGGTAAAATTTCATTCATTTACTCATATCTGATCATTTCTGCTATAAAAAGCGCCCATCAGACCTCTACATTCGTGCTCCTACGTCTTCTACCAGGTTCGATAGGGATGTATGCGCTATACCAATCGAAAGAGGAGACTTGGTGCTAGGCACATGTCAAGTTTCATCGAGATTGATTTGGTTTCAAATAGGTAAAATTTCATTCATTTTCTCATATTGATCATTTCTGCTATTAAAGCGTCCATTAGACCTCTATATGTGCGCTCCTACGTCTTCTACCAGGTTCGATAGGGATGTATGCGCTATACCAATGGAAAGAGGAGACTTGGGGCTAGGTACATGTTAAGTTTCATCGAAATTGATTTGGTTTCAGATAGATAAAATTTCATTCATTTACTCATATTGATCATTTCTGCTATTAAAGCGTTCATTAGACCTCTATATGCGCGCTCTTACGTCTTCTACCAGGTTCGATAGGGGATGTATGCGCTATACCAATCGAAAGAGGACACTTGGTGCTAGGTACATGTCAACTTTCATCGAGATTGATTTGGTTTCAGATAGGTAAAATTTCATTCATTTACTCATATTGATCATTTCTGCTATAAAAAGTGCCCATTGGACCTCTTTATGCGCTCCTTCTTCTTGTACCAGGTTCGATAGGGATGTATGCGCTATACCAATCGAAAGAGGAGACTTGGTGCTAGGTACATGTCAAGTTTCATCGAGATTGATTTGGTTTCAGATAGGTAAACTTTCATTTATTTACTCATATGATCATTTCTGCTATAAAAAGCGCCTATTATACCTCTATATGCGCGCTCCTACTTCTTCTACCAGGTTCGATAGGGATGTATGCGCTATACCAATCGAAAGAAGAGACTTGGTGCTAGGTAATTGTCAGTTTCATCGAGATTGCTTTTGTTTCAGATAGGTAAAATTTCATTCATTTACTCATATTGGTCATTTCTGCTATAAAGAGCGCCCATTAGACCTCTATATGCGCGCTCCTACGTCTTCTACCAGGTTCGATAGGGATGTATGCGCTATACCAATCGAAAGAGGAGTCTTGGTGCTAGGTACATCTCAAGTTTTATCGAGATTGATTTGGTTTCAGATATGTTGAATTTCATTCATTTACTCATATTGATCATTTCTGCTATACAAAGCGCCCATTAGACCTCTATATGCGTGCTCCTACGTCTTCTACCAGGTTCGATAGGGATGTATGCGCTATACCAATCAAAAGAGGAGACTTGGGGCTAGGTACATGTCAAGATTCATCAAGATTGATTTGGCTTAAGATAGGTTGAATTTCATTCATTTACTCATATTATCATTTCTGCTATAAAAAGCGCCAATTAGACCTCTATATGCGTGCTCCTACGTCTTCTACCAGGTTCGATAGGGATGTATGCGCTATACCAATCAAAAGAGGAGACTTGGGGCTAGGTACATGTCAAGATTCATCAAGATTGATTTGATTTCAGATAGGTAAAATTTCATTCATTTACTCATATTCATCATTTCTGCTTTTAAAATCGCATATTAGACCTCTATATGCGCGCTCCTACTTCTTCTACCAGGTTTGATAGGGATGTATGCGCTATACCAATCGAAAGAGGAGACTTGGGGCTAGGTACATGTCAAGTTTCATCAAGATTGATTTGGTTTAAGATAGGTAGAATTTCATTCATTTACTCATATTATCATTTCTGCTATAAAAAGCGCCAATTAGACCTCTATATGCATGCTCCAACGTCTTCCACCAGGTTCGATAAGGATGTATACTCTATACCAATCGAAAGAGGAGACTTGGTGCTAGGTACATGTCAAGTTTCATCGAGATTGATTTTATTTCAGATAGGTAAAATTTCATTCATTTACTCATATTGATCATTTCTGCTATAAACAGCGATCATTAGACCTCTATATGCGCGCTCCTACGTCTTCAACCAGGTTTGATAGGGATGTATGCGCTATACCAATCGAAAGAAAAGACTTAGTGCTAAGTACATGTCAAGTTTCATCAAGATTGATTTGGCTAAACATATGTTGAATTTCATTCATTTACTCATATTATCATTTCTGCTATAAAAAGCGCCAATTGGACCTCTATATGCGTGCTCCTACTTCTTCTACCAGGTTCGATAGGGATGTATGCGCTATACCAATCGAAAGAGGAGACTTGGGGCTAGGTACATCTTAAGTTTCAGCAAGATTGATTTGATTTCAGATAGGTAAAATTTCATTCATTTACTCATATCGATCATTTCTGCTATAAAAAGCGCCCATTAGACCTCTATATGCGCGCTCCTACTTCTTCTACCAGGTTTGATAGGGATGTATGCGCTATACCAATCGAAAGAGGAGACTTGGGGCTAGGTACATGTCAAGTTTCATCAAGATTGATTTGGTTTAAGATAGGTAGAATTTCATTCATTTACTCATATTATCATTTCTGCTATAAAATGCGCCAATTAGACCTCTATATGCGTGCTCCTACGTCTTCTACCAGGTTCGATAGGGATGTATGGTCTATACCAATCGAAAGAGGAGACTTGGTGCTAGGTACATGTCAGGTTTCATGGAGATTGATTTGGTTTCAGATAGGTAAAATTTCATTCATTTACTCATATTGGTCATTTCTGCTATAAAAAGCGCCCATTAGACCTCTATATGCGCGCTCCTGCTTCTTCTACCAGGTTCGATAGGGATGTATGCGCTATACCAATCGAAAGAGGAGACTTGGTGCTAGGCACATGACAAGTTTAATCGAGATTGATTTGGTTTCAGATAGGTAAAATTTCATTCATTTACTCATATTGATCATTTCTGCTATAAAAGCGTCCATTAGACCTCTATATGCGCGCTCCTACGTCTTCTACCAGGTTCGATAGGGATGTATGCGCTATACCAATCGAAAGAGGAGACTTGGTGCTAGGTACATGTCAAGTTTCATCAAGATTGATTTGGTGTCAGATAGGTAAAATTTCATTCATTTACTCATATCTGATCATTTCTGCTATAAAAAGCGCCCATCAGACCTCTACATTCGTGCTCCTACTTCTTCTACCAGGTTCGATTGGGATGTATGGTCTATACCAATCAAAAGAGGAGACTTGGTGCTAGGTACATGTCAAGTTTCATGGAGATTGATTTGGTTTCAGATAGGTAAAATTTCATTCATTTACTCATATTGATCATTTCTGCTATAAAAAGCGCCCATTAGACCTCTATATGCGCGCTCCTACTTCTTCTACCAGGTTTGATAGGGATGTTTGCGCTATACCAATCGAAAGAGGAGACTTGGGGCTAGGTACATGTCAAGTTTCATCAAGATTGATTTGGTTTAAGATTGGTAGAATTTCATTCATTTACTCATATTATCATTTCTGCTATAAAAAGCGCCCATTAGACCTCTATATGCGTGCTCCTAAGTCTTCTACCAGGTTCGATAGGGATGTATGCGCTATACCAATCGAAAGAGGAGACTTGGGGCTAAGTATATGTCAAGTTTCATGGAGATTGATTTGGTTTCAGATAGGTAAAATTTCATTTATTTACTCATATTGATCATTTCTGCTATAAAAAGCGCCCATTGGACCTCTATATGCGCGCTCCTACGTCTTGTACCAGGTTCGATAGGGATGTATGCGCTATACCAATCAAAAGAAGAGACTTGGTGCTAGGTACATGTCAAGTTTCATCGAGATTGATTTGGTTTCAGATAGGTAAAATTTCATTCATTTACTCATATTGATCATTTCTGCTATAAAAAGCGCCCATTAAACCTCTATATGCGCGCTCCTACTTCTTCTACCAGGTTTGATAGGGATGTTTGCGCTATACCAATCGAAAGAGGAGACTTGGGGCTAGGTACATGTCAAGTTTCATCAAGATTGATTTGGTTTAAGATAGGTAGAATTTCATTCATTTACTCATATTATCATTTCTGCTATAAAAAGCGCCCATTAGACCTCTATATGCGTGCTCCTACCTCTCCTACCAGGTTCGATAGGGATGTATGGTCTATACCAATCGAAAGAGGAGACTTGGTGCTAGGTACATGTCAAGTTTCATCGAGATTGATTTTGTTTCAGATAGGTAAAATTTCATTAATTTACTCATATTGATCATTTCTGCTATAAAAAGCGCCCATTAGACCTCTATATGCGCGCTCCTACTTCTTCTACCAGGTTCGATAGGGATGTATGCGCTATACCAATCGAAAGAGGATACTTGGTCCTAGGCACATGTCAAGTTTCATCGAGATTGATTTGGTTTCAGATAGGTAAAATTTCATTCATTTACTCATATTGGTCATTTCTGCTATAAAAAACGCCCATTAGGCCTCTATATGCGCGCTCCTACTTCTTCTACCAGGTTCGATAGGGATGTATGCGCTATACCAATCGAAAGAGGATACTTGGTCCTAGGCACATGTCAAGTTTCATCGAGATTGATTGGGTTTCAGATAGGTAAAATTTCATCAATTTACTCATATTGATCATTTCTGTAATAAAAGCGTCCATTAGACCTCTATATGCGCGCTCCTACGTCTTCTACCAGGTTCGATAGGGATATATGCGCTATACCAATCGAAAGAAGAGACTTGGTGCTAGGTACATGTCAAGTTTCATCGAGATTGATTTGGTTTTAGATAGGTAAAATTTCATTCATTTACTCATATTGATCATTTCTGCTATAAAAAGCGCCCATAAAGCTCTATATGCGCCCCCCTACTTCTTCTACCAGGTTCGATAGGGATGTATGCGCTGTACCAATCGAAAGAAGAGACTTTGTGCTAGGAACATGTCAAGTTTCATTGAGATTGATTTGGTTTCAGATAGGTAAAAATTCATTCATTTACTCATATTGATCATTTCTGCTATAAAAAGCGCCCATCAGACCTCTACATGCGTGCTCCTACGTCTTCTTCCAGGTTCGATAGGGATGTATGCGCTATACCAATCAAAAGAGGAGACTTGGGGCTAGGTACATGTCAAGTTTCATCGAGATTGATTTTGTTTCAGATAGGTAAAATTTCATTAATTTACTCATATTGATCATTTCTGCTATAAAAAGCGCCCATTAGACCTCTATATGCGCGCTCCTACTTCTTCTACCAGGTTCGATAGGGATGTATGCGCTATACCAATCGAAAGAGGAGACTTGGGGCTAAGTATATGTCAAGTTTCATCAAGATTGATTTGGTTTAAGATAGGTAGAACTTCATTCATTTACTCATATTATCATTTCTGCTATAAAAAGCGATCATTAGACCTCTATATGCGCGCTCCTACGTCTTCAACCAGGTTTGATAGGGATGTATGCGCTATACCAATCGAAAGAAAAGACTTAGTGCTAGGTACATGTCAAGTTTCATCAAGATTGATTTGGCTTAACATATGTTGAATTTCATTCATTTACTCATATTATCATTTCTGCTATAAAAAGCGCCAATTAGACCTCTCATGCGTGCTCCTAAGTCTTCTACCAGGTTTGATAGGGATGTATGCGCTATACCAATCAAAAGAGGAGACTTGGGGCTAGGTACATGTCAAGTTTCATCAAGATTGATTTGATTTCAGATAGGTAAAATTTCATTCATTTACTCATATTGATCATTTCTGCTATAAAAAGCGCCCATTGGACCTCTATATGCGCGCTCCTACTTCTTGTACCAGGTTCGATAGGGATGTATGCGCTATACCAATCAAAAGAAGAGACTTGGTGCTAGGTACATGTCAAGTTTCATCGAGATTGATTTGGTTTCAGATAGGTAAAATTTCATTCATTTACTCATATTGATCATTTCTGCTATAAAAAGCGCCCATTAGACCTCTATATGCGCGCTCCTACTTCTTCTACCAGGTTTGATAGGGATGT
Source organism: Pinctada fucata (assembly GCA_028142955.1). Taxonomy (NCBI): domain Eukaryota; kingdom Metazoa; phylum Mollusca; class Bivalvia; order Pterioida; family Pteriidae; genus Pinctada; species Pinctada fucata. The sequence continues at coordinate 19,860,048 of AP027109.1, forward strand.
TTGCGCTATACCAATCAAAAGAGGAGACTTGGGGCTAGGTACATGTCAAGTTTCATGGAGATTGATTTGGTTTCAGATAGGTAAAATTTCATTCATTTACTCATATTGATCATTTCTGCTATAAACAGCGATCATTAGACCTCTATATGCGCGCTCCTACGTCTTCAACCAGGTTTGATAGGGATGTATGCGCTATACCAATCGAAAGAAAAGACTTAGTGCTAGGTACATGTCAAGTTTCATCAAGATTGATTTGGCTTAACATATGTTGAATTTCATTCATTTACTCATATTATCATTTCTGCTATAAAAAGCGCCAATTGGACCTCTATATGCGTGCTCCTACTTCTTCTACCAGGTTCGATAGGGATGTATGCGCTATACCAATCGAAAGAGGAGACTTGGGGCTAGGTATATCTTAAGTTTCAGCAAGATTGATTTGATTTCAGATAGGTAAAATTTCATTCATTTACTCATATCGATCATTTCTGCTATAAAAAGCGCCCATTAGACCTCTATATGCGCGCTCCTACTTCTTGTACCAGGTTCGATAGGGATGTATGCGCTATACCAATCGAAAGAGGAGACTTGGGGCTAGGTACGTGTCAAGTTTCATCAAGATTGATTTGGTTTAAGATAGGTAGAATTTCATTCATTTACTCATATTATCATTTCTGCTATAAAATGCGCCAATTAGACCTCTATATGCGTGCTCCTACATCTTCTACCAGGTTCGATAGGGATGTATGGTCTATACCAATCGAAAGAGGAGACTTGGTGCTAGGTACATGTCAGGTTTCATGGAGATTGATTTGGTTTCAGATAGGTAAAATTTCATTCATTTACTCATATTGATCATTTCTGCTATAAAAAGCGCCCATTAGACCTCTATATGCGCGCTCCTACTTCTTCTACCAGGTTTGATAGGGATGTTTGCGCTATACCAATCAAAAGAGGAGACTTGGGGCTAGGTACATGTCAAGTTTCATGGAGATTGATTTGGTTTCAGATAGGTAAAATTTCATTCATTTACTCATATTGATCATTTCTGCTATAAACAGCGATCATTAGACCTCTATATGCGCGCTCCTACGTCTTCAACCAGGTTTGATAGGGATGTATGCGCTATACCAATCGAAAGAAAAGACTTAGTGCTAGGTACATGTCAAGTTTCATCAAGATTGATTTGGCTTAACATATGTTGAATTTCATTCATTTACTCATATTATCATTTCTGCTATAAAAAGCGCCAATTGGACCTCTATATGCGTGCTCCTACTTCTTCTACCAGGTTCGATAGGGATGTATGCGCTATACCAATCGAAAGAGGAGACTTGGGGCTAGGTATATCTTAAGTTTCAGCAAGATTGATTTGATTTCAGATAGGTAAAATTTCATTCATTTACTCATATCGATCATTTCTGCTATAAAAAGCGCCCATTAGACCTCTATATGCGCGCTCCTACTTCTTCTACCAGGTTTGATAGGGATGTATGCGCTATACCAATCGAAAGAGGAGACTTGGGGCTAGGTACGTGTCAAGTTTCATCAAGATTGATTTGGTTTAAGATAGGTAGAATTTCATTCATTTACTCATATTATCATTTCTGCTATAAAATGCGCCAATTAGACCTCTATATGCGTGCTCCTACGTCTTCTACCAGGTTCGATAGGGATGTATGGTCTATACCAATCGAAAGAGGAGACTTGGTGCTAGGTACATGTCAGGTTTCATGGAGATTGATTTGGTTTCAGATAGGTAAAATTTCATTCATTTACTCATATTGGTCATTTCTGCTATAAAAAGCGCCCATTAGACCTCTATATGCGCGCTCCTACTTCTTCTACCAGGTTCGATAGGGATGTATGCGCTATACCAATCGAAAGAGGAGACTTGGTGCTAGGCACATGTCAAGTTTAATCGAGATTGATTTGGTTTCAGATAGGTAAAATTTCATTCATTTACTCATATTGATCATTTCTGCTATAAAAGCGTCCATTAGACCTCTATATGCGCGCTCCTACGTCTTCTACCAGGTTCGATAGGGATGTATGCGCTATACCAATCGAAAGAGGAGACTTGGGGCTAGGTACATGTCAAGTTTCATCAAGATTGATTTGGTGTCAGATAGGTAAAATTTCATTCATTTACTCATATCTGATCATTTCTGCTATAAAAAGCGCCCATCAGACCTCTACATTCGTGCTCCTACTTCTTCTACCAGGTTCGATAGGGATGTATGGTCTATACCAATCAAAAGAGGAGACTTGGTGCTAGGTACATGTCAAGTTTCATGGAGATTGATTTGGTGTCAGATAGGTAAAATTTCATTCATTTACTCATATTATCATTTCTGCTATAAAAAGCGCCAATTAGACCTCACATGCGTGCTCCTACGTCTTCTACCAGGTTCGATTGGGATGTATGCGCTATACCAATCAAAAGAGGAGACTTGGGGTTAGGCACATGTCAAGTTTCATCAAGATTGATTTGATTTCAGATAGGTAAAATTTCATTCATTTACTCATATTGATCATTTCTGCTATAAAAAGCGCCCATTAGACCTCTATATGCGCGCTCCTACTTCTTCTACCAGGTTTGATAGGGATGTTTGCGCTATACCAATCGAAAGAGGAGACTTGGGGCTAGGTACATGTCAAGTTTCATCAAGATTGATTTGGTTTAAGATAGGTAGAATTTCATTCATTTACTCATATTATCATTTCTGCTATAAAAAGCGCCCATTAGACCTCTATATGCGTGCTCCTACGTCTTCTACCAGGTTCGATAGGGATGTATGCGCTATACCAATCGAAAGAGGAGACTTGGGGCTAAGTATATGTCAAGTTTCATCAAGATTGATTTGGTTTAAGATAGGTAAAATTTCATTCATTTACTCATATTATCATTTCTGCTATAAAAAGCGCCAATTAGACCTCTCATGCGTGCTCCTACGTCTTCTACCAGGTTCGATAGGGATATATGCGCTATACCAATCAAAAGAGGAGACTTGGGGCTAGGTACATGTCAAGTTTCATCGAGATTGATTTGATTTCAGATAGGTAAAATTTCATTTATTTACTCATATTGATCATTTCTGCTATAAAAAGCGCCCATTGGACCTCTTTATGCGCGCTCCTACGTCTTGTACCAGGTTCGATAGGGATGTATGCGCTATACCAATCAAAAGAAGAGACTTGGTGCTAGGTACATGTCAAGTTTCATCGAGATTGATTTGGTTTCAGATAGGTAAAATTTCATTCATTTACTCATATTGATCATTTCTGCTATAAAAAGCGCCCATTAGACCTCTATATGCGCGCTCCTACTTCTTCTACCAGGTTTGATAGGGATGTTTGCGCTATACCAATCGAAAGAGGAGACTTGGGGCTAGGTACATGTCAAGTTTCATCAAGATTGATTTGGTTTAAGATAGGTAGAATTTCATTCATTTACTCATATTATCATTTCTGCTATAAAAAGCGCCCATTAGACCTCTATATGCGTGCTCCTACCTCTCCTACCAGGTTCGATAGGGATGTATGGTCTATACCAATCGAAAGAGGAGACTTGGTGCTAGGTACATGTCAAGTTTCATGGAGATTGATTTGGTTTCAGATAGGTAAAATTTCATTCATTTACTCATATTGGTCATTTCTGCTATAAAAAACGCCCATTAGGTCTCTATATGCGCGCTCCTACTTCTTCTACCAGGTTCGATAGGGATGTATGCGCTATACCAATCGAAAGAGGATACTTGGTCCTAGGCACATGTCAAGTTTCATCGAGATTGATTGGGTTTCAGATCGGTAAAATTTCATAAATTTACTCATATTGATCATTTCTGTAATAAAAGCGTCCATTAGACCTCTATATGCGCGCTCCTACGTCTTCTACCAGGTTCGATAGGGATATATGCGCTATACCAATCGAAAGAAGAGACTTGGTGCTAGGTACATGTCAAGTTTCATCGAGATTGATTTGGTTTTAGATAGGTAAAATTTCATTCATTTACTCATATTGATCATTTCTGCTATAAAAAGCGCCCATAAAGCTCTATATGCGCCCCCCTACTTCTTCTACCAGGTTCGATAGGGATGTATGCGCTGTACCAATCGAAAGAAGAGACTTTGTGCTAGGAACATGTCAAGTTTCATTGAGATTGATTTGGTTTCAGATAGGTAAAAATTCATTCATTTACTCATATTGATCATTTCTGCTATAAAAAGCGCCCATCAGACCTCTACATGCGTGCTCCTACGTCTTCTTCCAGGTTCGATAGGGATGTATGCGCTATACCAATCAAAAGAGGAGACTTGGGGCTAGGTACATGTCAAGTTTCATCGAGATTGATTTTGTTTCAGATAGGTAAAATTTCATTAATTTACTCATATTGATCATTTCTGCTATAAAAAGCGCCCATTAGACCTCTATATGCGCGCTCCTACTTCTTCTACCAGGTTCGATAGGGATGTATGCGCTATATCAATCGAAAGAGGAGACTTGGGGCTAAGTATATGTCAAGTTTCATCAAGATTGATTTGGTTTAAGATAGGTAGAACTTCATTCATTTACTCATATTGATCATTTCTGCTATAAAAAGCGCCCATTGGACCTCTATATGCGCGCTCCTACTTCTTGTACCAGGTTCGATAGGGATGTATGCGCTATACCAATCAAAAGAAGAGACTTGGTGCTAGGTACATGTCAAGTTTCATGGAGATTGATTTGGTTTCAGATAGGTAAAATTTCATTCATTTACTCATATTGATCATTTCTGCTATAAAAAGCGCCCATTAGACCTCTATATGCGCGCTCCTACTTCTTCTACCAGGTTTGATAGGGATGTTTGCGCTATACCAATCAAAAGAGGAGTCTTGGGGCTAGGTACATGTCAAGTTTCATGGAGATTGATTTGGTTTCAGATAGGTAAAATTTCATTCATTTACTCATATTGGTCATTTCTGCTATAAAAAACGCCCATTAGACCTCTATATGCGCGCTCCTACTTCTTCTACCAGGTTCGATAGGGATGTATGCGCTATACCAATCGAAAGAGGAGTCTTGGTCCTAGGCACATGTCAAGTTTCATCGAGATTGATTGGGTTTCAGATAGGTAAAATTTCATTAATTTACTCATATTGATCATTTCTGCAATAAAAGCGTCCATTAGACCTCTATATGCGCGCTCCTACGTCTTCTACCAGGTTCGATAGGGATGTATGCGCTATACCAATCGAAAGAAGAGACTTGGTGCTAGGTACATGTCAAGTTTCATCGAGATTGATTTGGTTTTAGATAGGTAAAATTTCATTCATTTACTCATATTGATCATTTCTGCTATAAAAAGCGCCCATAAAGCTCTATATGCGCGCCCCTACTTCTTCTACCAGGTTCGATAGGGATGTATGCGCTGTACCAATCGAAAGAAGAGACTTTGTGCTAGGAACATGTCAAGTTTCATCGAGATTGATTTGGTTTCAGATAGAAAAAATTAATTCATTTACTCATATTGATCATTTCTGCTATAAAAAGCGCCCATCAGACCTCTACATGCGTGCTCCTACGTCTTCTTCCAGGTTCGATAGGGATGTATGTGCTATACCAATCGAAAGAGGAGACTTGGGGCTAGGTACATGTCAAGTTTCATCGAGATTGATTTGATTTCAGATAGGTAAAATTTCATTCATTTACTCATATTGGTCATTTCTGCTATAAAAAACGCCCATTAGACCTCTATATGCGCGCTCCTACTTCTTCTACCAGGTTCGATAGGGATGTATGCGCTATACCAATCGAAAGAGGAGACTTGGTGCTAGGTACATGTCAAGTTTCATCGAGATTGATTTGGTTTTAGATAGGTAAAATTTCATTCATTTACTCATATTGATCATTTCTGCTATAAAAAGCGCCCATTAGACCTCTATATGCGCGCTCCTACTTCTTCTACCAGGTTTGATAGGGATATGCGCTATACCAATCGAAAGAGGAGACTTGGGGCTAGGTACATGTCAAGTTACATCAAGATTGATTTGGTTTAAGATAGGTAGAATTTCATTCATTTACTCATATTATCATTTCTGCTATAAAAAGCGCCAATTAGACCTCTATATGCGTAGTCCTACGTCTTCTTCCAGGTTCGATAGGGATGTATGCTCTATACCAATCGAAAGAGGAGACTTGGTGCTAGGTACATGTCAAGTTTCATCGAGATTGATTTGGTTTCAGATAGGTAAAATGTTATTCATTTACTCATATTGGTCATTTCTGCTATAAAAAGCGCCCATTAGACCTCTATATGCGCGCTCCTACTTCTTCTACCAGGTTCGATAGGGATGTATGCGCTATACCAATCGAAAAAGGAGACTTGGTGCTAGGCACATGTCAAGTTTCATCGAGATTGATTTGGTTTCAGATAGGTAAAATTTCATTCATTTGCTCATATTGATCATTTCTGCTATAAAAAGCGCCCATTAGACCTCTATATGCGCGCTCCTACGTCTTGTACCAGCTTCGATAGGGATGTATGCGCTATACCAATCGAAAGAGGAGACTTGGGGCTAGGTACATGTCAAGTTACATCAAGATTGATTTGGTTTAAGATAGGTAGAATTTCATTCATTTACTCATATTATCATTTCTGCTATAAAATGCGCCAATTAGACCTCTATATGCGTGCTCCTACGTCTTCTACCAGGTTCGATAGGGATGTATGGTCTATACCAATCGAAAGAGGAGACTTGGTGCTAGGTACATGTCAGGTTTCATGGAGATTGATTTGGTTTCAGATTGGTAAAATATCATTTATTTACTCATATTGGTCATTTCTGCTATAAAAAGCGCCCATTAGACCTCTATATGCGCGCTCCTACTTCTTCTACCAGGTTCGATAGGGATGTATGCGCTATACCAATCGAAAAAGGAGACTTGGTGCTAGGCACATGTCAAGTTTCATCGAGATTGATTTGGTTTCAGATAGGTAAAATTTCATTCATTTACTCATATTGATCATTTCTGCTATAGAAGCGTCCATTAGACCTCTATATGCGCGCTCCTACGTCTTCTACCAGGTTCGATAGGGATGTATGCGCTATACCAATCGAAAGAGGAGACTTTGTGCTAGGTACATCTCAAGTTTCATCGAGATTGATTTGGTGTCAGATAGGTAAAATTTCATTCATTTCCTCATATTGATCATTTCTGCTATAAAAAGCGCCCATTAGAGCTCTATATGCGCGCCCCTACTTCTTCTACCAGGTTCGATAGGGATGTATGCGCTAAACCAATCGAAAGAAGAGACTTTGTGCTAGGTACATGTCAAGTTTCATCGAGATTGATTTGGTTTCAGATAGGTAAAATTTCATTAATTTACTCATATTGATCATTTCTGCTATAAAAAGCGCCCATTAGACCTCTATATGCGCGCTCCTACTTCTTCTACCAGGTTCGATAGGGATGTATGCGCTAAACCAATCGAAAGAAGAGACTTGGGGCTAAGTATATGTCAAGTTTCATCAAGATTGATTTGGTTTAAGATAGGTAAAATTTCATTAATTTACTCATATTGATAATTTCTGCTATAAAAAGCGCCAATTAGACCTTTCGTGCGTGCTCCTACGTCTTCTACCAGGTTCGATAGGGATGTATGCGCTATACCAATCAAAAGAGGAGACTTGGGGCTAGGTACATGTCAAGTTTCATCAAGATTGATTTGATTTCAGATAGGTAAAATTTCATTTATTTACTCATATTGATCATTTCTGCTATAAAAAGCGCCCATTGGACCTCTATATGCGCGCTCCTACGTCTTCTACCAGGTTCGATAGGGATGTATGCGCTATACCAATCGAAAGAGGAGACTTGGGGCTAGGTACATGTCAAGTTTCATCAAGATTGATTTGGTTTAAGATAGGTAGAATTTCATTCATTTACTCATATTATCATTTCTGCTATAAAAAGCGCCCATTAGACCTCTATATGCGTGCTCCTACGTCTTCTACCAGGTTCGATAGGGATGTATGGTCTATACCAATCGAAAGAGGAGACTTGGTGCTAGGTACATGTCAAGTTTCATAGAGATTGATTTGGTTTCAGATAGGTAAAATTTCATTCATTTACTCAAATTTGTCATTTCTGCTATAAAAAGCGCCCATTAGACCTCTATATGCGCGCTCCTACTTCTTCTACCAGGTTCGATAGGGATGTATGCGCTATACCAATCAAAAGAAGAGACTTGGTCCTAGGTACATGTCAAGTGTCATCGAGATTGATTGGGTTTCAGATGGGTAAAATTTCATTAATTTACTCATATTGATAATTTCTGCTATAAAAGCGTCCATTAGACCTCTATATGCGCGCTCCTACTTCTTCTACCAGGTTCGATATGGATGTATGCGCTATACCAATCGAAAGAGGAGACTTGGGGCTAGGTACATCTCAAGTTTCATCGAGATTGATTTGGTTTCAGATAGGTAAAATGTTATTCATTTACTCATATTGGTCATTTCTGCTATAAAAAGCGCCCATTAGACCTCTATATGCGCGCTCCTACGTCTTGTACCAACTTCGATAGGGATGTATGCGCTATACCAATCGAAAGATGATACTTGGTGCTAGGCAAATGTCAAGTTTCATCGAGATTGATTTGGTTTCAGATAGGTAAAATTTCATTCATTTACTCATATTGATCATTTCTGCTATAAAAGCGTCCATTAGACCTCTATATCCGTGCTCCTACTTCTTCTACCAGGTTTGATAGGGATGTATGCGCTATACCAATCGAAAGAGGAGACTTGGGGCTAGGTACATGTCAAGTTTCATCAAGATTGATTTGGTTTAAGATAGGTAGAATTTCATTCATTTACTCATATTATCATTTCTGCTATAAAATGCGCCAATTAGACCTCTATATGCGTGCTCCTACGTCTTCTACCAGGTTCGATCGGGATGTATGGTCTATACCAATCGAAAGAGGAGACTTGGTGCTAGGTACATGTCAGGTTTCATGGAGATTGATTTGGTTTCAGAAAGGTAAAATTTCATTCATTTACTCATATTGGTCATTTCTGCTATAAAAAGCGGCCACTAGAGCTCTATATGCGCGCTCCTACTTCTTCTACCAGGTTCGATAGGGATGTATGCGCTATACCAATCAAAAGAGGAGACTTGGTGCGAGGTACATGTCAAGTTTCATAGAGATTGATTTGGTTTCAGATAGGTAAAATTTCATTCATTTACTCAAATTGGTCATTTCTGCTATAAAAAGCGCCCATTAGACCTCTATATGCGCGCTCCTACTTCTTCTACCAGGTTCGATAGGGATGTATGCGCTATACCAATCAAAAGAAGAGACTTGGTGCTAGGCACATGTCAAGTTTCATCGAGATTGATTTGGTGTCAGATAGGTAAAATTTCATTCATTTGCTCATATTGATCATTTCTGCTATAAAAAGCGCCCATTAGAGCTCTATATGCGCGCCCTACTTCTTCTACCAGGTTCGATAGGGATGTATGCGCTAAACCAATCGAAAGAGGAGACTTGGTGCTAGGTACATGTCAAGTTTCATCGAGATTGATTTGGTTTCAGATAGGTAAAATTTCATTAATTAACTCATATTGATCATTTCTGCTATAAAAAGCGCCCATTAGACCTCTATATGCGCGCTCCTACTTCTTCTACCAGGTTCGATAGGGATGTATGCGCTATACCAATCGAAAGAAGAGACTTGGGGCTAAGTATATGTCAAGTTTCATCAAGATTGATTTGGTTTCAGATAGGTAAAATTTCATTCATTTACTCATATTGATCATTTCTGCTATAAAAAGCGCCCATTGCACCTCTATATGCGCGCTCCTACGTCTTCTACCAGGTTCGATAGGGATGTATGGTCTATACCAATCGAAAGAAGAGACTTGGTGCTAGGTACATGTCAAGTTTCATGGAGATTGATTTGGTTTCAGATAGGTAAAATTTCATTCATTTACTCATATTGGTCATTTCTGCTATAAAAAGCGCCCATTAGACCTCTATATGCGCGCTCCTACTTCTTCTACCAGGTTCGATAGGGATGTATGCGCTATACCAATCGAAAGAAGAGACTTGTTCCTAGGCACATGTCAAGTGTCATCGAGATTGATTGGGTTTCAGATAGGTAAAATTTCATTAATTTACTAATATTGATCATTTCTGCAATAAAAGCGTCCATTAGACCTCTATATGCGCGCTCCTACTTCTTCTACCAGGTTCGATAGGGATGTATGCGCTATACCAATCGAAGGAGGAGACTTGGGGCTAGGTACATGTCAAGTTTCGTCGAGATTGATTTGGTTTCAGATAGGTAAAATTTCATTCATTTACTCATATTGATCATTTCTGCTATACAAAGCGCCCATTAGACCTCTATATGCGCTCCTTCTTCTTGTACCAGATTCGATAGGGATGTATGCGCTATACCAATCGAAAGAGGAGACTTGGTGCTAGGTACATGTCAAGTTTCATTGAGATTGATTTGGTTTCAGATAGGTAAACTTTCATTCATTTACTCATATTGATCATTTCTGCTATAAAAAGCGCCCATTAGACCTCTATATGCGCGCTCCTACTTTTCTACCAGGTTCCATAGGGATGTTGAGCTATATCAATCGAAAGAAGAGACTTGGTGCTAGGTATATGTCAGTTTCATCGAGATTGATTTTGTTTGAGATAGGTAAAATTTCATTCATTTACTCATATTGATCATTTCTGCTATAAAAAGCGCCCATTAGACCTCTATATGCGTGCTCCTACATCTTGAACCAGGTTCGATAGGGATGTATGCGCTATACCAATCGAAAGAGGAGACTTGGTGCTAGGTACTTCTCAAGTTTCATCGAGATTGATTTGGTTTCAGATTGGTAAAATTTCATTCATTTACTTATATTGATCATTTCAGCTATAAAAAGCGTCCATTAGACCTCTATATGCGCGCTCCTACGTCTTCTACCAGGTTCGATAGGGATGTATGCGCTATACCAATCGAAAGAGGAGACTTGGTGCTAGGTACATATTAAGTTTCATCGAGATTGATATGGTTTCAGATAGGTAAAATTTCATTTATTTACTCATATTGATCATTTCTGCTATAAAAAGCGCCAATTAGACCTCTATATGCGCTCTCCTACTTCTTCTACCAGGTTTGATAGGGATGTATGCGCTATACCAATCGAAAGAGGAGACTTGGGGCTAGGTACATGTCAAGTTTCATCAAGATTGATTTGGTTTCAGATAGGTAGAATTTCATTCATTTACTCATATTATCATTTCTGCTATAAAAAGCGCCAATTAGACCTCTATATGCGTGCTCCTACGTCTTCTACCAGGTTCGATAGGGATGTATGCGCTATACCAAACAAAAGAGGAGACTTGGGGCTAGGAACATGTCAAGTTTCATCAAGATTGATTTGATTTCAGATAGGTAAAATTTCATTCATTTACTCATATTGATCATTTCTGCTATAAAAAGCGCCCATTAGACCTCTATATGCGCGCTCCTACTTCTTCTACCAGGTTTGATAGGGATGTATGCGCTATACCAATCGAAAGAGGAGACTTGGTGCTAGGTACATGTCAAGTTTCATCAAGATTGATTTGGTTTAAGATAGGTAGAATTTCATTCATTTACTCATATTATTATTTCTGCTATAAAATGCTCCAATTAGACCTCTATATGCATGGTCCTACGTCATCTACAGGTTCGATAGGGATGTATGCTCTATAAAATCGAAAGAAGAGACTTGGTGCTAGGTACATGTCAAGTTTCATCGAGATTGATTTGGTTTCAGATAGGTTAAATTTCATTCATTTAATCATATTGATCATTTCTGCTATAAAAAGCGCCCATTAGACCTCTATATGTGCGCTCCTACGTCTTCTACCAGGTTTGATAGGGATGTATGCGCTATACCAATCGAAAGAGAAGACATAGTGCTAGGTACATGTCAAGTTTCATCAAGATTGATTTGGCTTAAGATAGGTTGAATTTTATTCATTTACTGATATTATCATTTCTGCTATAAAAAGCGCCAATTAGACCTCTATATGCGTGCTCCTACTTCTTCTACCAGGTTCGATAGGGATGTATGCGCTATACCAATCGAAAGAGGAGACATGGGGCTAGGTACATGTCAAGTTTCATCGAGATTGATTTGGTTTTAGATAGGTAAAATTTCATTCATTTACTCATATTGATCATTTCTGCTATAAAAAGCGCCCATTAGACCTCTATATGCGCGCTCCTACTTTTCTACCAGGTTCCATAGGGATGTATGCGTTATACCAATCGAAAGAAGAGACTTGGTCCTAGGTACATGTCAGTTTCATCGAGCTTGATTTTGTTTCAGATAGGTAAAATTTCATTCATTTACTCATATTGGTCATTTCTGCTATAAAAAGCGTCCATTAGACCTCTATATGCGCGCTCCTACGTCTTGTACCAGGTTCGATAGGGATGTATGCGCTATACCAATCGAAAGAAGAGTGTTGGTGCTAGGTACATGTCAAGTTTCATCGAGATTGATTTGGTTTCAGATAGGGAAAATTTCATTCATTTACTCATATTGATCATTTCTGCTATAAAAAGCGCCCATTACACCTCTATATGCGCGCTCCTACTTCTTCTACCAGGTTCGATAGGGATGTATGCGCTATACCAATCAAAAGAGGAGACTTGGTGCTAGGTACATGTCAAGTTTCATCGAGATTGATTTGGTTTCAGAAAGGTAAAATTTCATTCATTTACTCATATTGATCATTTCTGCTATAAAAAGCGCCCATTAGACCTCTATATGCGCGCTCCTAGGTCTTGTACCAGGTTCGATAGGGATGTATGCGCTATACCAATCGAAAGAGGAGACTTGGTGCTAGGTACATGTCAAGTTTCATCGAGATTGATTTGGTTTCAGATAGGTAAAATTTCATTCATTTACTCATATTGATCATTTCTGCTATAAAAAGCGCCCATTAGACCTCTATATGCGCGCTCCTACGTCTTGTACCAGGTTCGATAGGGATGTATGCGCTATACCAATCAAAAGAGGAGACTTGGTGCTAGGTACATGTCAAGTTTCATCGAGATTGATTTGGTTTCAGATAGGTAAAATTTCATTCATTTACTCATATTGGTCATTTCTGCTATAAAAAGCGCCCTTTAGACCTCTATATGCGCGAATCTACGACTTCTACCAGGTTCGATAGGGATGTATGCGCTATACCAATCAAAAGAGGAGACTTGGTGATAGGTACATGTCAAGTTTCATTGAGATTGATTTGGTTTGAGATAGGTAAAATTTCATTCATTTACTCATATTGGTCATTTCTGCTCTAAAAAGCGCCCATTAGACCTCTATATGCGCGCTCCTACGTCTTGTACCAGGTTCGATAGGGATGTATGCGCTATACCAATCGAAAGAAGAGATTTGGTGCTAGGTACATGTCAAGTTTCATCGAGATTGATTTGGTTTCAGATAGGTAAAATTTCATTCATTTACTCATATTGATCATTTCTGCTATAAAAAGCGCCCATTAGACCTCTATATGCGCGCTCCTACGTCTTCTACCAGGTTCGATAGGGATGTATGCGCTATACCAATCAAAAGAGGAGACTTGGTGCTAGGTACATGTCAAGTTTCATTTAGATTGGTTTGGTTTCATATAGGAAAAATTTCATTCATTTACTCATATTGATCATTTCTGCTATAAAAAGCGCCCATCAGACCTCTACATGCGCGCTCCTACTTCTTCTACCAGGTTCGATAGGGATGTATGCGCTATACCAATCGAAAGAGGAGACTTGGTGCTAGGTACATGTCAAGTTTCATCGAGATTGATTTGGTTTCAGATAGGTAAAATTTCATTCATTTACTCATATTGATAATTTCTGCTATAAAAAGCGCCCATTAGACCTCTATATGCGCGAATCTACCTCTTCTACCAGGTTCGATAGGGATGTATGCGCTATACCAATCGAAAGAGGAGACTTGGTGCTAGGTACATGTCAAGTTTCATTGAGATTGATTTGGTTTGAGATAGGTAAAATTTCATTCATTTACTCATATTGGTCATTTCTGCTCTAAAAAGCGCCCATTAGACCTCTATATGCGCGCTCCTACGTCTTGTACCAGGTTCGATAGGGATGTATGCGCTATACCAATCGAAAGAAGAGATTTGGTGCTAGGTACATGTCAAGTTTCATCGAGATTGATTTGGTTTCAGATAGGTAAAATTTCATTCATTTACTCAAATTGATCATTTCTGCTATAAAAAGCGCCCATTAGACCTCTATATGCGCGCTCCTACGTCTTCTACCAGGTTCGATAGGGATGTATGCGCTATACCAATCAAAAGAGGAGACTTGGTGCTAGGTACATGTCAAGTTTCATTTAGATTGATTTGGTTTCATATAGGAAAAATTTCATTCATTTACTCATATTGATCATTTCTGCTATAAAAAGCGCCCATCAGACCTCTACATGCGCGCTCCTACTTCTTCTACCAGGTTCGATAGGGATGTATGCGCTATACCAATCGAAAGAGGAGACTTGGTGCTAGGTACATGTCAAGTTTCATCGAGATTGATTTGGTTTCAGATAGGTAAAATTTCATTCATTTACTCATATTGATAATTTCTGCTATAAAAAGCGCCCATTAGACCTCTATATGCGCGAATCTACCTCTTCTACCAGGTTCGATAGGGATGTATGCGCTATACCAATCGAAAGAGGAGACTTGGTGCTAGGTACATGTCAAGTTTCATTGAGATTGATTTGGTTTCAGATAGGTAAAATTTCATTCATTTACTCATATTGATCATTTCTGCTATAAAAAGCGCCCATTAGACCTCTATATGCGCGCTCCTACATCTTGTACCAGGTTCGATAGGGATGTATGCGCTATACCAATCGAAAGAGGAGTCTTGGTGCTAGGTACATGTCAAGTTTCATTGAGATTGATTTGGTTTCAGATAGGTAAAATTTCATTCATTTACTCATATTGTTCATTTCTGCTATAAAAAGCGCCCATTAGACCTCTATATGCGCGCTCCTACGTCTTGTACCAGGTTCGATAGGGATGTAAGCGCTATACCAATCGAAAGAAGAGACTTGGTGCTAGGTCCATGTCAAGTTTCATCGAGATTGATTTGGTTTCAGATAGGTAAAATTTCATTCAGTTACTCATATTGATCATTTCTGCTATAAAAAGCGCCCATTAGACCTCTATATGCGCGCTCCTACGTCTTGTACCAGGTTCGATAGGGATGTATGCGCTATACCAATCAAAAGAGGAGACTTGGTGCTAGGTACATGTCAAGTTTCATCGAGATTGATTTGGTTTCAGATAGGTAAAATTTCATTCATTTACTCATATTGGTCATTTCTGCTATAAAAAGCGCCCTTTAGACCTCTATATGCGCGAATCTACGTCTTCTACCAGGTTCGATAGGGATGTATGCGCTATACCAATCAAAAGAGGAGACTTGGTGCTAGGTACATGTCAAGTTTCATTGAGATTGATTTGGTTTGAGATAGGTAAAATTTCATTCATTTACTCATATTGGTCATTTCTGCTATAAAAAGCGCCCATTAGACCTCTATATGCGCGCTCCTACGTCTTCTACCAGGTTCGATAGGGATGTATGCGCTATACCAATCGAAAGAGGAGACTTGGTGCTAGGTACATGTCAAGTTTCATCGAGATTGATTTGGTTTCAGATAGGTAAAATTTCATTCATTTACTCATATTGATCATTTCTGCTATACAAAGCGCTCATTAGACCTCTATATGCGCTCCTTCTTCTTGTACCAGATTCGATAGGGATGTATGCGCTATACCAATCGAAAGAGGAGACTTGGTGCTAGGTACATGTCAAGTTTCATTGAGATTGATTTGGTTTCAGATAGGTAAACTTTCATTCATTTACTCATATTGATCATTTCTGCTATAAAAAGCGCCCATTACACCTCTATATGCGCGCTCCTACTTTTCTACCAGGTTCCATAGGGATGTTGAGCTATATCAATCGAAAGAAGAGACTTGGTGCTAGGTATATGTCAGTTTCATCGAGATTGATTTTGTTTGAGATAGGTAAAATTTCATTCATTTACTCATATTGATCATTTCTGCTATAAAAAGCGCCCATTAGACCTCTATATGCGTGCTCCTACGTCTTTAACCAGGTTCGATAGGGATGTATGCGCTATACCAATCGAAAGAGGAGACTTGGTGCTAGGTACATGTCAAGTTTCATCGAGATTGATATGGTTTCAGATAGGTAAAATTTCATTCATTTACTCATATTGATCATTTCTGCTATAAAAAGCGCCAATTAGACCTCTATATGCGCGCTCCTACTTCTTCTACCAGGTTTGATAGGGATGTATGCGCTATACCAATCGAAAGAGGAGACTTGGGGCTAGGTACATGTCAAGTTTCATCAAGATTGATTTGGTTTCAGATAGGTAGAATTTCATTCATTTACTCATATTATCATTTCTGCTATAAAAAGCGCCAATTAGACCTCTATATGCGTGCTCCTACGTCTTCTACCAGGTTCGATAGGGATGTTTGCGCTATACCAATCAAAAGAGGAGACTTGGGGCTAGGTACATGTCAAGTTTCATCAAGATTGATTTGATTTCAGATAGGTAAAATTTCATTCATTTACTCATATTGATCATTTCTGCTATAAAAAGCGCCCATTAGACCTCGATATGCGCGCTCCTACTTCTTCTACCAGGTTTGATAGGGATGTATGCGCTATACCAATCGAAAGAGGAGACTGGGTGCTAGGTACATGTCAAGTTTCATCAAGATTGATTTGGTTTCAGATAGGTAGAATTTCATTCATTTACTCATATTATTATTTCTGCTATAAAATGCTCCAATTAGACCTCTATATGCATGGTCCTACGTCATCTACAGGTTCGATAGGGATGTATGCTCTATACCAATCGAAAGAAGAGACTTGGTGCTAGGTACATGTCAAGTTTCATCGAGATTGATTTGGTTTCAGATAGGTTAGATTTCATTCATTTACTCATATTGGTCATTTCTGCTATAAAAAGCGCCCATTAGACCTCTATATGCGCGCTCCTACGTCTTGTACCAGGTTCGATAGGGATGTATGCGCTATACCAATCGAAAGAAGAGACTTGGTGCTAGGTACATGTCAAGTTTCATCGAGATTGATTTGGTTTCAGATAGGTAAAATTTCATTCATTTACTCATATTGATCATTTCTGCTATACAAAGCGCCCATTAGACCTCTATATGCGCTCCTTCTTCTTGTACCAGATTCGATAGGGATGTATGCGCTATACCAATCGAAAGAGGAGACTTGGTGCTAGGTACATGTCAAGTTTCATTGAGATTGATTTGGTTTCAGATAGGTAAACTTTCATTCATTTACTCATATTGATCATTTCTGCTATAAAAAGCGCCCATTACACCTCTATATGCGCGCTCCTACTTTTCTACCAGGTTCCATAGGGATGTTGAGCTATATCAATCGAAAGAAGAGACTTGGTGCTAGGTATATGTCAGTTTCATCGAGATTGATTTTGTTTGAGATAGGTAAAATTTCATTCATTTACTCATATTGATCATTTCTGCTATAAAAAGCGCCCATTAGACCTCTATATGCGTGCTCCTACGTCTTGAACCAGGTTCGATAGGGATGTATGCGCTATACCAATCGAAAGAGGAGACTTGGTGCTAGGTACTTGTCAAGTTTCATCGAGATTGATTTTGTTTCAGATAGGTAAAATTTCATTCATTTACTCATATTGGTCATTTCTGCTATAAAAAGCGTCCATTAGACCTCTATATGCGCGCTCCTACGTCTTGTACCAGGTTCGATAGGGATGTATGCGCTATACCAATCGAAAGAAGAGTGTTGGTGCTAGGTACATGTCAAGTTTCATTGAGATTGATTTGGTTTCAGATAGGTAAAATTTCATTCATTTACTCATATTGATCATTTCTGCTATAAAAAGCGCCCATTACACCTCTATATGCGCGCTCCTACTTCTTCTACCAGGTTCGATAGGGATGTATGCGCTATACCAATCAAAAGAGGAGACTTGGTGCTAGGTACATGTCAAGTTTCATCGAGATTGATTTGGTTTCAGATAGGTAAAATTTCATTCATTTACTCATATTGATCATTTCTGCTATAAAAAGCGCCCATTAGACCTCTATATGCGCGCTCCTAGGTCTTGTACCAGGTTCGATAGGGATGTATGCGCTATACCAATCGAAAGAGGAGACTTGGTGCTAGGTACATGTCAAGTTTCATCGAGATTGATTTGGTTTCAGATAGGTAAAATTTCATTAATTTACTCATATTGATCATTTCTGCTATAAAAAGCGCCCATTAGACCTCTATATGCGTGCTCCTACGTCTTGAACCAGGTTCGATAGGGATGTATGCGCTATACCAATCGAAAGAGGAGACTTGGTGCTAGGTACTTGTCAAGTTTCATCGAGATTGATTTTGTTTCAGATAGGTAAATTTTCATTCATTTACTCATATTGGTCATTTCTGCTATAAAAAGCGTCCATTAGACCTCTATATGCGCGCTCCTACGTCTTGTACCAGGTTCGATAGGGATGTATGCGCTATACCAATCGAAAGAAGAGTGTTGGTGCTAGGTACATGTCAAGTTTCATTGAGATTGATTTGGTTTCAGATAGGTAAAATTTCATTCATTTACTCATATTGATCATTTCTGCTATAAAAAGCGCCCATTACACCTCTATATGCGCGCTCCTACTTCTTCTACCAGGTTCGATAGGGATGTATGCGCTATACCAATCAAAAGAGGAGACTTGGTGCTAGGTACATGTCAAGTTTCATCGAGATTGATTTGGTTTCAGATAGGTAAAATTTCATTCATTTACTCATATTGATCATTTCTGCTATAAAAAGAGCCCATTAGACCTCTATATGCGCGCTCCTAGGTCTTCTACCAGGTTCGATAGGGATGTATGCGCTATACCAATCGAAAGAGGAGACTTGGTGCTAGGTACATGTCAAGTTTCATCGAGATTGATTTGGTTTCAGATAGGGAAAATTTCATTCATTTACTCATATTGATCATTTCTGCTATAAAAAGCGCCCATTAGGCCTCTATATGCGCGAATCTACGTCTTCTACCAGGTTCGATAGGGATGTATGCGCTATACCAATCAAAAGAGGAGACTTGGTGCTAGGTACATGTCAAGTTTCATTGAGATTAATTTGGTTTCAGATAGGTAAAATTTCATGCATTTACTCATATTGGTCATTTCTGCTATAAAAAGCGCCCTTTAGACCTCTATATGCGCGAATCTACGTCTTCTACCAGGTTCGATAGGGATGTATGCGCTATACCAATCAAAAGAGGAGACTTGGTGCTAGGTACATGTCAAGTTTCATTGAGATTGATTTGGTTTGAGATAGGTAAAATTTCATTCATTTACTCATATTGGTCATTTCTGCTATAAAAAGCGCCCATTAGACCTCTATATGCGCGCTCCTACGTCTTGTACCAGGTTCGATAGGGATGTATGCGCTATACCAATCGAAAGAAGAGATTTGGTGCTAGGTACATGTCAAGTTTCATCGAGATTGATTTGGTTTCAGATAGGTAAAATTTCATTCATTTACTCATATTGATCATTTCTGCTATAAAAAGCGCCCATTAGACCTCTATATGCGCGCTCCTACGTCTTCTACCAGGTTCGATAGGGATGTATGCGCTATACCAATCAAAAGAGGAGACTTGGTGCTAGGTACATGTCAAGTTTCATTTAGATTGATTTGGTTTCATATAGGAAAAATTTCATTCATTTACTCATATTGATCATTTCTGCTATAAAAAGCGCCCATCAGACCTCTACATGCGCGCTCCTACTTCTTCTACCAGGTTCGATAGGGATGTATGCGCTATACTAATCAAAAGAGGAGACTTGGTGCTAGGTACATGTCAAGTTTCATCGAGATTGATTTGGTTTCAGATAGGTAAAATTTCATTCATTTACTCATATTGATCATTTCTGCTATAAAAAGCGCCCATTAGACCTCTATATGCGCGAATCTACGTCTTCTACCAGGTTCGATAGGGATGTATGCGCTATACCAATCGAAAGAGGAGACTTGGTGCTAGGTACATGTCAAGTTTCATTGAGATTGATTTGGTTTCAGATAGGTAAAATTTCATTCATTTACTCATATTGATCATTTCTGCTATAAAAAGCGCCCATTAGACCTCTATATGCGCGCTCCTACATCTTGTACCAGGTTCGATAGGGATGTATGCGCTATACCAATCGAAAGAGGAGTCTTGGTGCTAGGTACATGTCAAGTTTCATTGAGATTGATTTGGTTTCAGATAGGTAAAATTTCATTCATTTACTCATATTGTTCATTTCTGCTATAAAAAGCGCCCATTAGACCTCTATATGCCCGCTCCTACGTCTTGTACCAGGTTCGATAGGGATGTATGCGCTATACCAATCGAAAGAGGAGACTTGGTGCTAGGTACATGTCAAGTTTCATCGAGATTGATTTGGTTTCAGATAGGTAAAATTTCATTCAGTTACTCATATTGATCATTTCTGCTATAAAAAGCGCCCATTAGACCTCTATATGCGCGCTCCTACGTCTTGTACCAGGTTTGATAGGGATGTATGCGCTATACCAATCAAAAGAGGAGACTTGGTGCTAGGTACATGTCAAGTTTCATCGAGATTGATTTGGTTTCAGATAGGTAAAATTTCATTCATTTACTCATATTGGTCATTTCTGCTATAAAAAGCGCCCTTTAGACCTCTATATGCGCGAATCTACGTCTTCTACCAGGTTCGATAGGGATGTATGCGCTATACCAATCAAAAGAGGAGACTTGGTGCTAGGTACATGTCAAGTTTCAGTGAGATTGATTTGGTTTGAGATAGGTAAAATTTCATTCATTTACTCATATTGGTCATTTCTGCTATAAAAAGCGCCCATTAGATCTCTATATGCGCGCTCCTACGTCTTCTACCAGGTTCGATAGGGATGTATGCGCTATACCAATCGAAAGAGGAGACTTGGTGCTAGGTACATGTCAAGTTTCATTTAGATTGATTTGGTTTCATATAGGTAAAATTTCATTCATTTACTCATATTGATCATTTCTGCTATAAAAAGCGCCCATTAGACCTCTATATGCGCGAATCTACCTCTTCTACCAGGTTCGATAGGGATGTATGCGCTATACCAATCGAAAGAAGAGACTTGGTGCTAGGTACATGTCAAGTTTCATTGAGATTGATTTGGTTTCAGATAGGTAAAATTTCATTCATTTACTCATATTGATCATTTCTGCTATAAAAAGCGCCCATTAGACCTCTTTATGCGCGCTCCTACATCTTGTACCAGGTTCGATAGGGATGTATGCGCTATACCAATCAAAAGAGGAGTCTTGGTGCTAGGTACATGTCAAGTTTCATTGAGATTGATTTGGTTTCAGATAGGTAAAATTTCATTCAGTTACTCATATTGATCATTTCTGCTTTAAAAAGCGCCCATTAGACCTCTATATGCGTGCTCCTACTTCTCCTAACAGGTTCGATAGGGATGTGTGCGCTATACCAATCGAAAGAAGAGACTTGGTCCTAGGTACATGTCAAGTTTCATTGAGATTGATTTGGTTTCAGATAGGTAAAATTTCATTCAGTTACTCATATTGATCATTTCTGCTTTAAAAAGCGCCCATTAGACCTCTATATGCGCGCTCCTACATCTTGTACCAGGTTTGATAGGGATGTATGCGCTATACCAATCGAAAGAGGAGACTTGGTGCTAGGTACATGTCAAGTTTCATCGAGATTGATATGGTTTCAGATTGGTAAAATTTCATTCATTTATTCATATTGATCATTTCTGCTATACAAAGCGCCCATTAGGCCTCTATATGCGCTCCTTTTTCTTGTACCAGATTCGATAGGGATGTATGCGCTATACCAATCGAAAGAAGAGACTTGGTGCTAGGTACATGTCAAGTTTCATCGAGATTCATTTGGTTTCAGATAGGTAAACTTTTATTCATTTACTCATATTGATCATTTCTGCTATAAAAAGCGACCATTAGACCTCTATATGCGCGCTCCTACTTCTTCTACCAGGTTCGATAGGGAGGTATGCGCTATACCAATCGAAAGAAGAGACTTGGTGCTAGGTACATGTCAGTTTCATCGAGTTTGATTTTGTTTCAGATAGGTAAAATTTCATTCATTTACTCATATTGATTATTTCTGCTATAAAAAGCGCCCATTAGACCTCTATATGCGCGAATCTACATCTTGTACCAGGTTCGATAGGGATGTATGCGCTATACCAATCGAAAGAAGAGACTTGGGGCTAGGTACATGTCAAGTTTCATTGAGATTGATTTGGTTTCAGATAGGTAAAATTTCATTCATTTACTCATATTGATCATTTCTGCTATAAAAAGCGCCCATTAGACCTCTATATGCGCGCTCCTACATCTTGTACCAGGTTCGATAGGGATGTATGCGCTATACCAATCGAAAGAGGAGTCTTGGTGCTAGGTACATGTCAAGTTTCATCGAGATTGATTTGGTTTCAGATAGGTAAAATTTCATTCATTTACTCATATTGTTCATTTCTGCTATAAAAAGCGCCCATTAGACCTCTATATGCGCGCTCCTACGTCTTGTACCATGTTCGATAGGGATGTATGCGCTATACCAATCGAAAGAGGAGACTTGGTGCTAGGTACATGTCAAGTTTCATCGAGATTGATTTGGTTTCAGATAGGTAAAATTTCATTCATTTACTCATATTGATCATTTCTGCTATAAAAAGCGCCCATTAGACCTCTATATGCGCGCTCCTACATCTTGTACCAGGTTCGATAGGGATGTATGCGCTATACCAATCGAAAGAGGAGACTTGGTGCTAGGTACTTGTCAAGTTTCATCGAAATTGATTTGGTTTCAGATTGGTAAAATTTCATTCATTTACTTATATTGATCATTTCAGCTATAAAAAGCGTCCATTAGACCTCTATATGCGCGCTCCTACGTCTTCTACCAGGTTCGATAGGGATGTATGCGCTATACCAATCGAAAGAGGAGACTTGGTGCTAGGTACATGTCAAGTTTCATCGAGATTGATATGGTTTCAGATTGGTAAACTTTCATTCATTTACTCATATTGATCATTTCTGCTATACAAAGCGCCTATTAGGCCTCTATATGCGCTCCTTTTTCTTGTACCAGATTCGATAGGGATGTATGCGCTATACCAATCGAAAGAGGAGACTTGGTGCTAGGTACATGTCAAGTTTCATCGAGATTTATTTGGTTTCATATAGGTAAACATTCATTCATTTACTCATATTGATCATTTCTGCTATAAAAAGCGACCATTAGACCTCTATATGCGCGCTCCTACTTCTTCTACCAGGTTCGATAGGGAGGTATGCGCTATACCAATCGAAAGAAGAGACTTGGTGCTACGTGCATGTCAGTTTCATCGAGTTTGATTTTGTTTCAGATAGGTAAAATTTCATTCATTTACTCATATTGATCATTTCTGCTATAAAAAGCGCCCATTAGACCTCTATATGCGCGCTCCTACTTCTTCTACCAGGTTCGATAGGGATGTATGCGCTATACCAATCGAAAGAGGAGACTTGGTGCTATGTACATGTAAAGTTTCATCGAGATTGATTTGGTTTCAGATAGGTAAAATTTCATTCTTTTACTCATATTGATCATTTCAGCTATAAAAAGCGTCCATTAGACCTCTATATGCGCGCTCCTACGTCTTCTACCAGGTTTGATAGGGATGTATGCGCTATACCAATCGAAAGAGGAGACTTGGTGCTAGGTACATGTCAAGTTTCATCGAGATTGATTTGGTTTCAGAGAGGTAAAATTTCATTCATTTACTCATATTGATCATTTCTGCTATAAAAAACGCCCATTAGACCTCTATATGCGCGCTCCTACGTCTTATACCAGGTTCGATAGGGATGTATGCGCTATACCAATCAAAAGAGGAGACTGGGTGCTAGGTACATGTCAAGTTTCATCGAGATTGATTTGGTTTCAGATAGGTAAAATTTCATTCATTTACTCATATTGGTCATTTCTGCTATAAAAAGCGCCCTTTAGACCTCTATATGCGCGAATCTACGTCTTCTACCAGGTTCGATAGGGATGTATGCGCTATACCAATCGAAAGAGGAGACTTGGTGCTAGGTACATGTCAAGTTTCATTGAGATTGATTTGGTTTGAGATAGGCAAAATTTCATTCATTTACTCATATTGGTCATTTCTGCTATAAAAAGCGCCCATTAGACCTCTATATGCGCGCTCCTACGTCTTGTACCAGGTTCGATAGGGATGTATGCGCTATACCTATCGAAAGAAGAGACTTGGTGCTAGGTACATGTCAAGTTTCATCGAGATTGATTTGGTTTCAGATTGGTAAAATTTCATTCATTTACTCATATTGATCATTTCTGCTATAAAAAGCGCCCATTAGACCTCTATATGCGCGCTCCTACTTCTTCTACCAGGTTCGATAGGGATGTATGCGCTATACCAATCGAAAGAAGAGACTTGGTGCTAGGTACATGTCAAGTTTCATTGAGATTGATTTGGTTTCAGATAGGTAAAATTTCATTCATTTACTCATATTGATCATTTCTGCTATAAAAAGCGCCCATCAGACCTCTACATGCGCGCTCCTACTTCTTCTACCAGGTTCGATAGGGATGTATGCGCTATACCAATCGAAAGAGGAGTCTTGGTGCTAGGTACATGTCAAGTTTCATCGAGATTGATTTGGTTTCAGATAGGTAAAATTTCATTCATTTACTCATATTGATCATTTCTGCTATAAAAAGCGACCATTAGACCTCTATATGCGCGAATCTACGTCTTCTACCATGTTCGATAGGGATGTATGCGCTATACCAATCGAAAGAGGAGACTTGGTGCTAGGTACATGTCAAGTTTCATTGAGATTGATTTGGTTTCAGATAGGTAAAATTTCATTCATTTACTCATATTGATCATTTCTGCTATAAAAAGCGCCCATTAGACCTCTATATGCGCGCTCCTACATCTTGTACCAGGTTCGATAGCTATGTATGCGCTATACCAATCGAAAGAGGAGTCTTGGTGCTAGGTACATGTCAAGTTTCATCGAGATTGATTTGGTTTCAGATAGGTAAAATTTCATTCATTTACTCATATTGTTCATTTCTGCTATAAAAAGCGCCCATTAGACCTCTATATGCGCGCTCCTACATCTTGTACCAGGTTCGATAGGGATGTATGCGCTATACCAATCGAAAGAGGAGTCTTGGTGCTAGGTACATGTCAAGTTTCATTGAGATTGATTTGGTTTCAGATAGGTAAAATTTCATTCATTTACTCATATTGTTCATTTCTGCTATAAAAAGCGCCCATTAGACCTCTATATGCGCGCTCCTACGTCTTGTACCAGGTTCGATAGGGATGTATGCGCTATACCAATCGAAAAAGGAGACTTGGTGCTAGGTACATGTCAAGTTTCATCGAGATTGATTTGGTTTCAGATAGGTAAAATTTCATTCATTTACTCATATTGATCATTTCTGCTATAAAAAGCGCCCATTAGACCTCTATATGCGCGCTCCTACGTCTTGTACCAGGTTCGATAGGGATGTATGCGCTATACCAATCAAAAGAGGAGACTTGGTGCTAGGTACATGTCAAGTTTCATCGAGATTGATTTGGTTTCAGATAGGTAAAATTTCATTCATTTACTCATATTGGTCATTTCTGCTATAAAAAGCGCCCTTTAGACCTCTATATGCGCGAATCTACGTCTTCTACCAGGTTCGATAGGGATGTATGCGCTATACCAATCGAAAGAGGAGACTTGGTGCTAGGTACATGTCAAGTTTCATTTAGATTGATTTGGTTTCATATAGGTAAAATTTCATTCATTTACTCATATTGATCATTTCTGCTATAAAAAGCGCCCATCAGACCTCTACATGCGCGCTACTACTTCTTCTACCAGGTTCGATAGGGATGTATGCGCTATACCAATCAAAAGAGGAGACTTGGTGTTAGGTACATGTCAAGTTTCATCGAGATTGATTTGGTTTCAGATAGGTAAAATTTCATTCATTTACTCATATTGGTCATTTCTGCTATAGAAAGCGCCCATTAGACCTCTATATGCGCGAATCTACCTCTTCTACCAGGTTCGATAGGGATGTATGCGCTATACCAATCGAAAGAGAAGACTTGGTGCTAGGTACATGTCAAGTTTCATTGAGATTGATTTGGTTTGAGATAGGTAAAATTTCATTCATTTACTCATATTGGTCATTTCTGCTATAAAAAGCGCCCATTAGACCTCTATATGCGCGCTCCTACTTCTTGTACCAGGTTCGATAGGGATGTATGCGCTATACCAATCGAAAGAAGAGACTTGGTGCTAGGTACATGTCAAGTTTCATCGAGATTGATTTGGTTTCAGATAGGTAAAATTTCATTCATTTACTCATATTGATCATTTCTGCTATAAAAAGCGCCCATTAGACCTCTATATGCGCGCTCCTACATCTTGTACCAGGTTCGATAGGGATGTATGCGCTATACCAATCGAAAGAGGAGACTTGGTGCTAGGTACATGTCAAGTTTCATTGAGATTGATTTGGTTTCAGATAGGTAAAATTTCATTCATTTACTCATATTGATCATTTCTGCTATGAAAAGCGCCCATCAGACCTCTACATGCGCGCTCCTACTTCTTCTACCAGGTTCGATAGGGATGTATGCGCTATACCAATCGAAAGAGGAGACTTGGTGCTAGGTACATGTCAAGTTTTATTGAGATTGATTTGGTTTCAGATAGGTAAAATTTCATTCATTTACTCATATTGATCATTTCTGCTATAAAAAGCGCCCATTAGACCTCTATATGCGCGCTCCTACATCTTGTACCAGGTTCGATAGGGATGTATGCGCTATACCAATCGAAACAGGAGTCTTTATGCTAGGTACATGTCAAGTTTCATGGAGATTGATTTGGTTTCAGATAGGTAAAATTTCATTCATTTACTCATATTGTTCATTTCTGCTATAAAAAGCGCCCATTAGACCTCTATATGCGCGCTCCTACGTCTTGTACCATGTTCGATAGGGATGTATGCGCTATACCAATCGAAAGAGGAGACTTGGTGCTAGGTACATGTCAAGTTTCATCGAGATTGATTTGGTTTCAGATAGGTAAAATTTCATTCATTTACTCATATTGATCATTTTTGCTATAAAAAGCG
The DNA here is from genome assembly GCA_028142955.1 of Pinctada fucata. Taxonomy (NCBI): domain Eukaryota; kingdom Metazoa; phylum Mollusca; class Bivalvia; order Pterioida; family Pteriidae; genus Pinctada; species Pinctada fucata. Next base: position 19,887,422 of record AP027109.1, read on the forward strand.
CCCATTAGACCTCTATATGCGCGAATCTACGTCTTCTACCAGGTTCGATAGGGATGTATGCGCTATACCAATCGAAAGAGGAGACTTGGTGCTAGGTACATGTCAAGTTTCATCGAGATTGATTTGGTTTCAGATAGGTAAAATTTCATTCATTTACTCATATTGATCATTTCTGCTATAAAAAGCGCCCATTAGACCTCTATATGCGCGCTCCTACGTCTTGTACCAGGTTCGATAGGGATGTATGCGCTATACCAATCAAAAGAGGAGACTTGGTGCTAGGTACATGTCAAGTTTCATCGAGATTGATTTGGTTTCAGATAGGTAAAATTTCATTCATTTACTCATATTGGTCATTTCTGCTATAGAAAGCGCCCTCTAGACCTCTATATGCGCGAATCTACTTCTTCTACCAGGTTCGATAGGGATGTATGCGCTATACCAATCAAAAGAGGAGACTTGGTGCTAGGTACATGTCAAGTTTCATTGAGATTGATTTGGTTTGAGATAGGGAAAATTTCATTCATTTACTCATATTGGTCATTTCTGCTATAAAAAGCGCCCATTAGACCTCTATATGCGCGCTCCTACTTCTTGTACCAGGTTCGATAGGGATGTATGCGCTATACCAATCGAAAGAAGAGACTTGGTGCTAGGTACATGTCAAGTTTCATCGAGATTGATTTGGTTTCAGATAGGTAAAATTTCATTCATTTACTCATATTGATCATTTCTGCTATAAAAAGCGCCCATTAGACCTCTATATGCGCGCTCCTACATCTTGTACCAGGTTCGATAGGGATGTATGCGCTATACCAATCGAAAGAGGAGACTTGGTGCTAGGTACATGTCAAGTTTCATTGAGATTGATTTGGTTTCAGATAGGTAAAATTTCATTCATTTACTCATATTGATCATTTCTGCTATGAAAAGCGCCCATCAGACCTCTACATGCGCGCTCCTACTTCTTCTACCAGGTTCGATAGGGATGTATGCGCTATACCAATCGAAAGAGGAGACTTGGTGCTAGGTACATGTCAAGTTTCATCGAGATTGATTTGGTTTCAGATAGGTAAAATTTCATTCATTTACTCATATTGATCATTTCTGCTATAAAAAGCGCCCATTAGACCTCTATATGCGCGAATCTACGTCTTCTACCAGGTTCGATAGGGATGTATGCGCTATACCAATCGAAAGAGGAGACTTGGTGCTAGGTACATGTCAAGTTTCATTGAGATTGATTTGGTTTCAGATAGGTAAAATTTCATTCATTTACTCATATTGATCATTTCTGCTATAAAAAGCGCCCATTAGACCTCTATATGCGCGCTCCTACATCTTGTACCAGGTTCGATAGGGATGTATGCGCTATACCAATCGAAAGAGGAGTCTTGGTGCTAGGTACATGTCAAGTTTCATCGAGATTGATTTGGTTTCAGATAGGTATAATTTCATTCATTTACTCATATTGTTCATTTCTGCTATAAAAAGCGCCCATTAGACCTCTATATGCGCGCTCCTACGTCTTCTACCAGGTTCGATAGGGATGTATGCGCTATACCAATCGAAAGAGGAGACTTGGTGCTAGGTACATGTGAAGTTTCATTGAGATTGATTTGGTTTCAGTTAGGTAAAATTTCATTCATTTACTCATATTGATCATTTCTGCTATAAAAAGCGCCCATTAGACCTCTATATGCGCGCTCCTACGTCTTCTACCAGGTTCGATAGGGATGTATGCGCTATACCAATCAAAAGAGGAGACTTGGTGCTAGGTACATGTCAAGTTTCATCGAGATTGATTTGGTTTCAGATAGGTAAAATTTCATTCATTTACTCATATTGGTCATTTCTGCTATAGAAAGCGCCCTTTAGACCTCTATATGCGCGAATCTACTTCTTCTACCAGGTTCGATAGGGATGTATGCGCTATACCAATCAAAAGAGGAGACTTGGTGCTAGGTACATGTCAAGTTTCATTGAGATTGATTTGGTTTGAGATAGGGAAAATTTCATTCATTTACTCATATTGGTCATTTCTGCTATAAAAAGCGCCCATTAGACCTCTATATGCGCGCTCCTACTTCTTGTACCAGGTTCGATAGGGATGTATGCGCTATACCAATCGAAAGAAGAGACTTGGTGCTAGGTACATGTCAAGTTTCATCGAGATTGATTTGGTTTCAGATAGGTAAAATTTCATTCATTTACTCATATTGATCATTTCTGCTATAAAAAGCGCCCATTAGACCTCTATATGCGCGCTCCTACATCTTGTACCAGGTTCGATAGGGATGTATGCGCTATACCAATCGAAAGAGGAGACTTGGTGCTAGGTACATGTCAAGTTTCATTGAGATTGATTTGGTTTCAGATAGGTAAAATTTCATTCATTTACTCATATTGATCATTTCTGCTATGAAAAGCGCCCATCAGACCTCTACATGCGCGCTCCTACTTCTTCTACCAGGTTCGATAGGGATGTATGCGCTATACCAATCGAAAGAGAAGACTTGGTGCTAGGTACATGTCAAGTTTCATCGAGATTGATTTGGTTTCAGATAGGTAAAATTTCATTCATTTACTCATATTGATCATTTCTGCTATAAAAAGCGCCCATTAGACCTCTATATGCGCGAATCTACGTCTTCTACCAGGTTCGATAGGGATGTATGCGCTATACCAATCGAAAGAGGAGACTTGGTGCTAGGTACATGTCAAGTTTCATTGAGATTGATTTGGTTTCAGATAGGTAAAATTTCATTCATTTACTCATATTGATCATTTCTGCTATAAAAAGCGCCCATTAGACCTCTATATGCGCGCTCCTACATCTTGTACCAGGTTCGATAGGGATGTATGCGCTATACCAATCGAAAGAGGAGTCTTGGTGCTAGGTACATGTCAAGTTTCATCGAGATTGATTTGGTTTCAGATAGGTATAATTTCATTCATTTACTCATATTGTTCATTTCTGCTATAAAAAGCGCCCATTAGACCTCTATATGCGCGCTCCTACGTCTTCTACCAGGTTCGATAGGGATGTATGCGCTATACCAATCGAAAGAGGAGACTTGGTGCTAGGTACATGTGAAGTTTCATTGAGATTGATTTGGTTTCAGTTAGGCAAAATTTCATTCATTTACTCATATTGATCATTTCTGCTATAAAAAGCGCCCATTAGACCTCTATATGCGCGCTCCTACGTCTTGTACCAGGTTCGATAGGGATGTATGCGCTATACCAATCGAAAGAAGAGACTTGGTGCTAGGTACATGTCAAGTTTCATCGAGATTGATTTGGTTTCAGATAGGTAAAATTTCATTCCTTTACTCATATTGGTCATTTCTGCTATAAAAAGCGCCCATTAGACCTCTATATGCGCGAATCTACGTCTTCTACCAGGTTCGATAGGGATGTATGCGCTATACCAATCGAAAGAGGAGACTTGGTGCTAGGTACATGTCAAGTTTCATTGAGATTGATTTGGTTTCAGATAGGTAAAAATTCATTCATTTACTCATATTGATCATTTCTGCTATAAAAAGCGTCCATTAGACCTCTATATGCGCGCTCCTATGTCTTGTACCAGGTTCGATAGGGATGTATGCGCTATACCAATAGAAAGAGGAGACTTGGTGCTAGTTACATGTCAAGTTTTATCGAGATTGATTTAGTTTCAGGTAGTTAAAATTTCATTCATTTACTCATATTGATCATTTCTGCTATACAAATCGCCCATTAGACCACTATATGCGCTCCTAATTATTGTACCAGGTTCGATAGGGATGTATAAGCTATACCAATCGAAAGAGGATACTTGGTGCTAGGTACATGTCAAGTTTCATCGAGATTGATTTGGTTTCAGATAGGTAAAAATTCATTCATTTACTCATATTGATCATTTCTGCTATAAAAAGCGCCCATTAGACCTCTATATGCGCGCTCCTACTTCTTCTACCAGGTTCGATAGGGATGTATGCGCTATACCAATCGAAAGAAGAGACTTGGTGGTAGGTACATGTCAGTTTCATCGAGATTGATTTTGTTTCAGATAGGTAAAAATTCATTCATTTACTCATATTGGTCATTTCTGCTATAAAAAGCGCCCATTAGACCTCTATATGCGCGAATCTACGTCTTGTTCCAGGTTCGATAGGGATGTATGCGCTATACCAATCGAAAGAGGAGACTTGGTGCTAGGTACATGTCAAGTTTCATCGAGATTGATTTTGTTTCAAATAGGTAAAATTTCATTCATTTACTCATATTGATCATTTCTGCTATAAAAAGCGCCCATTAGACCTCTATATGCGCGCTCCTACTTCTTCTACCAGGTTCGATAGGGATGTATGCGCTATACCAATCAAAAGAAGAGACTTGGTGCTAGGTACATGTCAAGTTTCATCGAGATTGATTTGGTTTCAGATAGGTAAAAATTCATTCATTTATTCATATTGATCATTTCCGCTATAAAAAGCGCCCATCAGACCTCTATATGCGCGCTCCTACGTCTTGTACCAGATTCGATAGGGATGTATGCGCTATACCAATCGAAAGAGGAGACTTGGTGCTAGGTACATCTAAAGTTTTATCGAGATTGATTTGGTTTCAGATAGGTAAAATTTCATTCATTTACTCATATTGGTCATTTCTGCTATAAAAAGCGCCCATCAGACCTCTATATGCGCGCTCCTACGTCTTGTACCAGGTTCGATAGGGATGTATGCGCTATACCAATCAAAAGAAGAGACTTGGTGCTAGGTACATGTCAAGTTTCATCGAGATTGATTTGGTTTCAGATAGGTAAACTTTCATTCATTTAATCATATTGATCATTTCTGCTATAAAAAGCGCCCATTAGACCTCTATATGCGCGCTCCTACGTCTTGTACCAGGTTCGATAGGGATGTATGCGCTATACCAATCAAAAGAAGAGACTTGGTGCTAGGTACATGTCAAGTTTCATCGAGATTGATTTGGTTTCAGGTAGGTAAAATTTCATTCATTTACTCATATTGATCATTTCTGCTATAAAAAGCGCCCATTAGACCTCTATATGCGCGCTCCTACGTCTTCTACCAGGTTCGATAGGGATGTATGCGCTATACCAATCGAAAGAAGAGACTTGGTGCTAGGTACATGTCAAGTTTCATCGAGATTGATTTGGTTTCAGGTAGGTAAAAATACATTCATTTACTCATATTGATCATTTCTGCTATAAAAAGCGCCCATCAGACATCTACATGCGCGCTCCTACTTCTTCTACCAGGTTCGATAGGGATGTATGCGCTATACCAATCGAAAGAGGAGACTTGGTGCTAGGTACATGTCAAGTTTCATCGAGATTGATTTGGTTTCAGATGGGTAAAAATTTCATTCATTTACTCATATTGATCATTTCAGCTATAAAAAGCGTCCATTAGACCTCTATATGCGCGCTCCTACGTCTTGTACCAGGTTCGATAGGGATGTATGCGCTATACCAATAGAAGGAGGAGACTTGGTGCTAGGTACATGTCAAGTTTCATCGAGATTGATTTGGTTTCAGATAGGTAAAATTTCATTCATTTACTCATATTGATCATTTCTGCTATAAAAAGCGCCCATCAGACCTCTTCTTGCGAGCTCCTACGTCTTGTACAAGGTTCGATAGGGATGTATGCGCTATACCAATCGAAAGAGGAGACTTGGTGCTAGGTACATGTCAAGTTTCATCGAGATTGATTTGGTTTCAGATAGGTAAAATTTCATTCATTTACTCATATTGATCATTTCTGCTATACAAAGCGCCCATTAGACCACTATATGCGCTCCTACTTATTGTACCAGGTTCGATAGGGATGTATGCGCTATACCAATCGAAAGAGGAGACTTGGTGCTAGGTACATGTTCAGTTTCATCGGGATTGATTTGGTTTCAGATAGGTAAAATTTCATTCATTTACTCATATTGATCATTTCTGCTATAAAAAGCGCCCATTAGACCTCTATAGGCGCGCTCTTACGTCTTCTACCAGGTTCGATAGGGATGTATGCGCTATACCAATCGAAAGAAGAGACTTGGTGGTAGGTACATGTCAGTTTCATCGAGATTGATTTGGTTTCAGATAGGTAAAATTTCATTCATTTACTCATATTGGTCATTTCTGCTATAAAAAGCGCCCATTAGACCTCTATATGCGCGCTCCTACGTCTTGTACCAGGTTCGATAGGGATGTATGCGCTATACCAATCAAAAGAAGAGACTTGGTGCTAGGTACATGTCAAGTTTCATCGAGATTGATTTGGTTTCAGATAGGTAAAATTTCATTAATTTACTCATATTGATCATTTCTGCTATAAAAAGCGCCCATTAGACCTCTATATGCGCGCTCCTACGTCTTGTACCAGGTTCGATAGGGATGTATGCGCTATACCAATCAAAAGAGGAGACTTGGTGCTAGGTACATGTCAAGTTTCATCGAGATTGATTTGATTTCAGATAGGTAAAATTTCATTCATTTACTCATATTGGTCATTTCTGCTATAAAAAGAGCCCATTAGACCTCAATATGCGCGCTCCTCCTTCTTCTACCAGGTTCGATAGGGATGTATGCGCTATACCAATCGAAAGAAGAGACTTGGTGCTAGGTACATGTCAAGGTTCATCGAGATTGATTTGATTTCAGATAGGTAAAATTTCATTCATTTACTCATATTGGTCATTTCTGCTATAAAAAGAGCCCATTAGACCTCTATATGCGCGCTCCTACGTCTTCTACCAGGTTCGATAGGGATGTATGCGCTATACCAATCAAAAGAGGAGACTTGGTGCTAGGTACATGTCAAGTTTCATCGAGATTGATTTGGTTTCAGATAGGTAAAATTTCATTCATTTACTCATATTGATCATTTCTGCTATAAAAAGCGCAAATCAGACCTCTAGATGCGCATTCCTACGTCTTCTACCAGGTTCGATAGGGATGTATGCGCTATACCAATCGAAAGAAGAGACTTGGGGCTAGGTACATGTCAAGTTTCATCGAGATTGATTTGGTTTCAGATAGGTAAAATTTCATTCATTTACTCATATTGATCATTTCTGCTTTAAAAGCGCCCATTAGACCTCTATATGCGCGCTCCTACTTCTTCTACCAGGTTCGATAGGGATCTATGCGCTATACCAATCGAAAGAAGAGACTTAATGCTAGGTACATGGCAAGTTTCATCGAGATTGATTTGGTTTCAGATACGTAAAATTTCATTCATTTATTCATATTGATCATTTCTGCGAAAAAAGAGCCCATTAGACCTCTATATGCGCGCTCCTACGTCTTCTACCAGGTTCGATAGGGATGTATACGCTATACCAATCGAAAGAGGATACTTGGTGCTAGGTACATGTCAAGTTTCATCGAGATTGATTTGGTTTCAGATAGGTAAAATTTCATTCATTTACTCATATTGATCATTTCTGCTATAAAAAGCGTCCATTTGACCTCTACATGCGCGCTCCTACGTCTTGTACCAGGTTCGATAGGGATGTATGCGCTATACCAATTAAAAGAAGAGACTTCGTGCTAGGTACATGTCAAGTTTCATCGAGATTGATTTGGTTTCAGATAGGTAAAATTTCATTCATTTACTCATATTGATCATTTCTGCTATAAAAAGCGCCCATTAGACCTCTATATGCGCGCTCCTACGTCTTCTACCAGGTTCGATAGGGATGTATGCGCTATACCAATTGAAAGAAGAGACTTGGTGCTAGGTACATGTCAAGTTTCATCGAGATTGATTTGGTTTCAGATAGGTAAAATTTCATTCATTTACTCATATTGATCATTTCTGCTATAAAAAGCGCCCATTAGACCTCTATATGCGCGCTCCTACGTCTTGTACCAGGTTCGATAGGGATGTATGCGCTATACCAATCGAAAGAGGAGAATTGGTGCTAGGAACATGTCAAGTTTCATTGATATTGATTTGGTTTCAGATAGGTAAAAATTCATTCATTTACTCATATTGATCATTTCTGCTATAAAAAGCGCCAATCAGACCTCTACATGCGCGTTCCTACGTCTTCTACCAGGTTCGATAGGGATGTATCCGCTATACCAATCGAAAGAAGAGACTTGGGGCTAGGTACATGTCAAGTTTCATCGAGATTGATTTGGTTTCAGATAGGTAAAATTTCATTCATTTACTCATATTGATCATTTCTGCTTTCAAAGAGCCCATTAGACCTCTCAATGCGCGCTCCTACGTCTTCTACCAGGTTTGATAGGGATGTATGCGCTATACCAAGCGAAAGAAGAGACTTGGTGCTAGGTACATGTCAAGTTTCATCAAGATTGATTTGGCTTAAGATAGGTAGAATTTCATTCATTTACTCATATTATCATTTCTGCTATAAAAAGCGCCAATTAGACCTCTATATGCGCGCTCCTACTTCTTGTACTAGGTTCGATAGGGATGTATGCGCTATACCAATCGAAAGAGGAGACTTGGTGCTAGGTACATGTCAAGTTTCATCGATATTGATTTGGTTTCAGATAGGTAAAATTTCATTCATTTACTCATATTGATCATTTCTGCTATAAAAAGCGCCAATCAGACCTCTACATGCGCGTTCCTACGTCTTCTACCAGGTTCGATAGGGATGTATCCGCTATACCAATCGAAAGAAGAGACTTGGGGCTAGGTACATGTCAAGTTTCATCGAGATTGATTTGGTTTCAGATAGGTAAAATTTCATTCATTTACTCATATTGATCATTTCTGCTTTCAAAGAGCCCATTAGACCTCTCAATGCGCGCTCCTACGTCTTCTACCAGGTTTGATAGGGATGTATGCGCTATACCAAGCGAAAGAAGAGACTTGGTGCTAGGTACATGTCAAGTTTCATCAAGATTGATTTGGCTTAAGATAGGTAGAATTTCATTCATTTACTCATATTATCATTTCTGCTATAAAAAGCGCCAATTAGACCTCTATATGCGCGCTCCTACTTCTTGTACTAGGTTCGATAGGGATGTATGCGCTATACCAATCGAAAGAGGAGACTTGGTGCTAGGTACATGTCAAGTTTCATCGATATTGATTTGGTTTCAGATAGGTAAAATTTCATTCATTTACTCATATTGATCATTTCTGCTATAAAAAGCGCCAATCAGACCTCTAGATGCGCATTCCTACGTCTTCTACCAGGTTCGATAGGGATGTATGCGCTATACCAATCGAAAGAAGAGACTTGGGGCTAGGTACATGTCAAGTTTCATCGAGATTGATTTGGTTTCAGATAGGTAAAATTTCATTCATTTACTCATATTGATCATTTCTGCTTTAAAAGCGCTCATTAGACCTCTATATGCGCGCTCCTACTTCTTCTACCAGGTTCGATAGGGATCTATGCGCTATACCAATCGAAAGAAGAGACTTGGTGCTAGGTACATGGCAAGTTTCATCGAGACTGATTTGGTTTCAGATACGTAAAATGTCATTCATTTATTCATATTGATCATTTCTGCTAAAAAGCGCTCATTAGACCTCTATATGCGCGCTCCTACGTCTTCTACCAGGTTCGATAGGGATGTATACGTTATACCAATCGAAAGAGGATACTTGGTGCTAGGTACATGTCAAGTTTCATCGAGATTGATTTGGTTTCAGATAGGTAAAATTTCATTCATTTACTCATATTATTATTTCTGCTATAAAATGCTCCAATTAGACCTCTATATGCATGGTCCTACGTCTTCTACCAGGTTCGATAGGGATGTATGCTCTATACCAATCCAAAGAAGAGACTTGGTGCTAGGTACATGTCAAGTTTCATCGAGATTGATTTGGTTTCAGATAGGGAAAATTTCATTCATTTACTAATATTGATCATTTCTGCTATAAAAAGCGTCCATTAGACCTCTACATGCGCGCTCCTACGTCTTCTACCAGGTTCGATAGGGATGTATGCGCTATACCAATTGAAAGAAGAGACTTGGTGCTAGGTACATGTCAAGTTTCATCGAGATTGATTTGGTTTCAGATAGGTAAAATTTCATTCATTTACTCATATTGATCATTTTTGCTATAAAAAGGTCCATTAGACCTCTATATGCGCGCTCCTACTTCTTCTACCAGGTTCGATAGGGATGCATGCGCTATACCAATCGAAAGAGGAGACTTGGTGCTAGGTATATGTCAAGTTTCATCGAGATTGATTTGGTTTCAGATAGGTAAAATTTCATTCATTTACTCATATTGGTCATTTCGGCTATAAAAAGAGCCCATTAGACCTCTATATGCGCGCTCCTAGGTCTTCTACCAGGTTCGATAGGGATGTATGCGCTATACCAATCAAAAGAGGAGTATAGGGGCTAGGTACATGTCAAGTTTCATCGAGATTGATTTGGTTTCAGATAGGTAAAATTTCATTCATTTACTCATATTGATAATTTCTGCTATAGAAAGCGCACATTAGACCTCTATATGCGCGCTCCTACGTCTTGTACCAGGTTCGATAGGGATGTATGCGCTATACCAATCGAAAGAGGAGACTTGGTGCTAGGAACATGTCAAGTTTCATCGATATTGATTTGGTTTCAGATAGGTAAAATTTCATTCATTTACTCATATTGATCATTTCTGCTATAAAAAGCGCCAATCAGACCTCTACATGCGCGTTCCTACGTCTTCTACCAGGTTCCATAGGGATGTATGCGCTATACCAATCGGAAGAAGAAACTTGGGGCTAGGTACATGTCAAGTTTCATCGAGATTGATTTGGTTTCAGATAGGGAAAATTTCATTCATTTACTCATATTGATCATTTCTGCTATAGAAAGCGTCCATTAGACCTCTATATGCGCTCTTACTTCTTCTACCAGGTTCGATAGGGATGTATGCGCTATACCAATCGAAAAAGGAGACTTGGTGCTAAGTACATGTCAAGTTTCATCGAGATTGATTTGTTTTCAGATAGGTAAAATTTCATTCATTTACTCATATTGATCATTTCTGCTATAAAAAGGTCCATTAGACCTCTATATGCGCGCTCCTACGTCTTCTACCAGGTTCGATAGTGATGTATGCGCTATACCAATCGAAAGAGGAGACTTGGTGCTAGGTACATGTCAAGTTTCATCGAGATTGATTTGGTTTCAGATAGGTAAACTTTCATTCATTTACTCATATTGATCATTTCTGCTATAAAAAGAGCCCATTAGACCTCTATATGCGCGCTCCTACTTCTTCTACCAGGTTCGATAGGGATGTATGCGCTATACCAATCGAAAGAGGAGACTTGGTGCTAGGTACATGTCAAGTTTCATCGAGATTGATTTTGCTTCAGATAGGAAAAATTTCATTCATTTACTCATATTGATCATTTCTGCTATAACAAGCGCGCATTAGACCTCTATATGCGCACTCCTACTTATTGTACCAGGTTCGATATGGATGAATGCGCTATACCAATCGAAAGAGGATACTTGGGGCTAGGTACATGTCAAGTTTCATGGAGATTGATTTTGTTTCAGATAGGTAAACTTTCATTCATTTACTCATATTGATCATTTCTGCTATAAAAGCGCCCATTGGACCTCTATATGCGCGCTCTTACGTCTTGTACCAGGTTCGATAGGGATGTATGCGCTATACCAATCGAAAGAGGAGACTTGGTGCTAGGTACATATCAAGTTTCATCGAGATTGATTTGGTTTCAGATAGGTAAAATTTCATTCATTTACTCATATTGATCATTTCTGCTATAGAAAGCGTCCATCAGACCTCTATATGCGCGCTCTTAAGTTTTCTACCAGGTTCGATAGGGATGTATGCGCTATACCAATCAAAAGAAGAGACTTGGTGCTAAGTACATGTCAAGTTTCATCGAGATTGATTTGGTTTCAGATAGGTAAAATTTCATTCATTTACTCATATTGATCATTTCTGCTATAAAAAGGTCCATTAGACCTCTATATGCACGCTCCTACGTCTTCTACCAGGTTCGATAGGGATGTATGCGCTATACCAATCGAAAGAGGAGACTTGGTGCTAGGTACATGTCAAGTTTCATCGAGATTGATTTGGTTTCAGATAGGTAAACTTTCATTCATTTACTCATATTGATCATTTCTGCTATAGAAAGCGACCATTAGACCTCTATATGCGCGCTCTTACGTCTTCTACCAGGTTCGATAGGGATGTATGCGCTATACCAATCGAAAGAAGAGACTTGGGGCTAGGTACATGTCAAGTTTCATCGAGATTGATTTGGTTTCAGATAGGGAAAATTTCATTCATTTACTCATATTGATCATTTCTGCTATAGAAAGCGTCCATTAGACGTCTATATGCGCGCTCTTACGTCTTCTACCAGGTTCGATAGGGATGTATGCGCTATACCAATCGAAAGAAGAGACTTGGTGCTAGGTACATGTCAAGTTTCATCGAGATTGATTTGGTTTCAGATAGGTAAACTTTCATTCATTTACTCATATTGATCATTTCTGCTATAAAAAGAGCCCATTAGACCTCTATATGCGCGCTCCTACGTCTTCTTCCAGGTTCGATAGGGATGTATGCGCTATACCAATCGAAAGAGGAGACTTGGTGCTAGGTACATGTCAGTTTCATCGAGATTAATTTTGCTTCAGATAGGAAAAATTTCATTCATTTACTCATATTGATCATTTCTGCTATAAAAAGCGCGCATTAGACCTCTATATGCGCGCTCCTACTTATTGTACCAGGTTCGATATGGATGAATGCGCTATACCAATCGAAAGAGGATACTTGGGGCTAGGTACATGTCAAGTTTCATGGAGATTGATTTTGTTTCAGATAGGTAAACTTTCCTTCATTTACTCATATTGATCATTTCTGCTATAAAAGCGCCCATTGGACCTCTATATGCGCGCTCCTACGTCTTGTACCAGGTTCGATAGGGATGTATGCGCTATACCAATCGAAAGAGGAGACTTGGTGCTAGGTACATATCAAGTTTCATCGAGATTGATTTGGTTTCAGATAGGTAAAATTTCATTCATTTACTCATATTGATCATTTCTGCTATAGAAAGCGTCCATCAGACCTCTATATGCGCGCTCTTAAGTCTTCTACCAGGTTCGATAGGGATGTATGCGCTATACCAATCAAAAGAAGAGACTTGGTGCTAAGTACATGTCAAGTTTCATCGAGATTGATTTGGTTTCAGATAGGTAAAATTTCATTCATTTACTCATATTGATCATTTCTGCTATAGAAAGCGTCCATTAGACCTCTATATGCGCGCTCTTACGTCTTCTACCAGGTTCGATAGGGATGTATGCGCTATACCAATCGAAAGAGGAGACTTGGGGCTAGGTACATGTCAAGTTTCATCGAGATTGATTTGGTTTCAGATAGGGAAAATTTCATTCATTTACTCATATTGATCATTTCTGCTATAGAAAGCGTCCATTACACCTCTATATGCGCGCTCTTACGTCTTCTACCAGGTTCGATAGTGATGTATGCGCTATACCAATCGAAAAAGGAGACTTGGTGCTAAGTACATGTCAAGTTTCATCGAGATTGATTTGTTTTCAGATAGGTAAAATTTCATTCATTTACTCATATTGATCATTTCTGCTATAAAAAGGTCCATTAGACCTCTATATGCGCGCTCCTACGTCTTCTACCAGGTTCGATAGGGATGTATGCGCTATACCAAACAAAAGAGGAGACTTGGTGCTAGGTACATTTCAAGTTTCATCGAGATTGATTTGTTTTCAGATAGGTAAACTTTCATTCATTTACTCATATTGATCATTTCTGCTATAAAAAGAGCCCATTAGACCTCTATATGCGCGCTCCTACGTCTTCTTCCAGGTTCGATAGGGATGTATGCGCTATACCAATCGAAAGAGGAGACTTGGTGCTAGGTACATGTCAGTTTCATCGAGATTAATTTTGCTTCAGATAGGAAAAATTTCATTCATTTACTCATATTGATCATTTCTGCTATAAAAAGCGCGCATTAGACCTCTATATGCGCGCTCCTACTTATTGTACCAGGTTCGATATGGATGAATGCGCTATACCAATCGAAAGAGGATACTTGGGGCTAGGTACATGTCAAGTTTCATGGAGATTGATTTTGTTTCAGATAGGAAAACTTTCATTCATTTACTCATATTGATCATTTCTGCTATAAAAGCGCCCATTGGACCTCTATATGCGCGCTCCTACGTCTTGTACCAGGTTCGATAGGGATGTATGCGCTATACCAATCGAAAGAGGAGACTTGGTGCTAGGTACATATCAAGTTTCATCGAGATTGATTTGGTTTCAGATAGGTAAAATTTCATTCATTTACTCATATTGATCATTTCTGCTATAGAAAGCGTTCATCAGACCTCTATATGCGCGCTCTTACGTCTTCTACCAGGTTCGATAGGGATGTATGCGCTATACCAATCGAAAGAGGAGACTTGGGGCTAGGTACATGTCAAGTTTCATCGAGATTGATTTGGTTTCAGATAGGGAAAATTTCATTCATTTACTCATATTGATCATTTCTGCTATAGAAAGCGTCCATTACACCTCTATATGCGCGCTCCTACTTCTTCTACCAGGTTCGATAGGGATGTATCCGCTATACCAATCGAAAGAAGAGACTTGGTGCTAGGTACATGTCAAGTTTCATCGAGATTGATTTGGATTCAGATAGGTAAAATTTCATTCATTTACTCATATTGATCATTTATGCTACAAAAAGCGCCCATTAGACCTCTATATGCGCGAATCTACGTCTTCTACCAGGTTCGATAGGGATGTATGCCTATACCAATCGAAAGAAGAGACTTGGTGGTAGGTACATGTCACGTTTCATCGAGATTGATTTGGTTTCAGATAGGTAAAATTTCATTCATTTACTCATATTGATCATTTCTGCTATAAAAAGCGCCCATTAGACCTCTATATGCGCGCTCCTACGTCTTGTACCAGGTTCGATAGGGATGTATGTGCTATACCAATCGAACGAAAAGACTTGGTGCTAGGAACATGTCAAGTTTCATCGATATTGATTTGGTTTCAGATAGGTAAAAATTCATTCATTTACTCATATTGATCATTTCTGCTATAAAAAGCGCCAATCAGACCTCTACATGCGCGTTCCTACGTCTTCTACCAGGATCGATAGGGATGTATGCGCTATACCAATCGAAAGAAGAGACTTGGGGCTAGGTACATGTCAAGTTTCACTGAGATTGATTTGGTTTCAGATAGGTAAAATTTCATTCATTTACTCATATTGATCAATTCTGCTATAAAAAGGTCCATTAGACCTCTATATGCGCGCTCCTACCTCTTGTACCAGGTTCGATAGGGATGTATGCGCTATACCAATTGAAAGAGGAGACTTGGTGCTAGGTACATGTCAAGTTTCATCGAGATTGATTTGGTTTCAGATAGGTAAAATTTCATTCATTTACTCATATTGATCATTTCTGCTATAAAATATTCCATTAGACCTCTATATGCGCGCTCCTACGTCTTGTACCAGGTTCGATAGGGATGTATGCGCTATACCAATTGAAAGATGAGACTTGGTGCTAGGTACATTTCAAGTTTCATTGAGATTGATTTGGTTTCAGAGAGGTAAAATTTCATTCATTTACTCATATTGATCATTTCTGCTATAAAAAGTGCCCATTAGACCTCTATATGCGCGCTCCTACGTCTTCTACCAGGTTCGATAGGGATGTATGCGCTATTCCAATTCAAAGAAGAGACTTGGTGCTAGGTACATGTCAAGTTTCATCGAGATTGATTTGGTTTCAGATAGGTAAAATTTCATTCATTTACTCATATTGATCATTTCTGCTATAGAAAGCGTCCATTAGACCTCTATATGCGCGCTCTTACGTCTTCTACCAGGTTCGATAGGGATGTATGCGCTATACCAATCGAAAGAGGAGACTTGGGGCTAGGTACATGTCAAGTTTCATCGAGATTGATTTGGTTTCAGATAGGGAAAATTTCATTCATTTACTCATATTGATCATTTCTGCTATAGAAAGCGTCCATTACACCTCTATATGCGCGCTCTTACGTCTTCTACCAGGTTCGATAGTGATGTATGCGCTATACCAATCGAAAAAGGAGACTTGGTGCTAAGTACATGTCAAGTTTCAACGAGATTGATTTGTTTTCAGATAGGTAAAATTTCATTCATTTACTCATATTGATCATTTCTGCTATAAAAAGGTCCATTAGACCTCTATATGCGCGCTCCTACGTCTTCTACCAGGTTCGATAGGGATGTATGCGCTATACCAATCAAAAGAGGAGACTTGGTGCTAGGTACATGTCAAGTTTCATCGAGATTGATTTGTTTTCAGATAGGTAAACTTTCATTCATTTACTCATATTGATCATTTCTGCTATAAAAAGAGCCCATTAGACCTCTATATGCGCGCTCCTACGTCTTCTTCCAGGTTCGATAGGGATGTATGCGCTATACCAATCGAAAGAGGAGACTTGGTGCTAGGTACATGTCAGTTTCATCGAGATTAATTTTGCTTCAGATAGGAAAAATTTCATTCATTTACTCATATTGATCATTTCTGCTATAAAAAGCGCGCATTAGACCTCTATATGCGCGCTCCTACTTATTGTACCAGGTTCGATATGGATGAATGCGCTATACCAATCGAAAGAGGATACTTGGGGCTAGGTACATGTCAAGTTTCATGGAGATTGATTTTGTTTCAGATAGGTAAACTTTCATTCATTTACTCATATTGATCATTTCTGCTATAAAAGCGCCCATTGGACCTCTATATGCGCGCTCCTACGTCTTGTACCAGGTTCAATAGGGATGTATGCGCTATACCAATCGAAAGAGGAGACTTGGTGCTAGGTACATATCAAGTTTCATCGAGATTGATTTGGTTTCAGATAGGTAAAATTTCATTCATTTACTCATATTGATCATTTCTGCTATAGAAAGCGTTCATCAGTCCTCTATATGCGCGCTCTAAAGTCTTCTACCAGGTTCGATAGGGATGTATGCGCTATACCAATCAAAAGAAGAGACTTGGTGCTAAGTACATGTCAAGTTTCATCGAGATTGATTTGGTTTCAGATAGGTAAAATTTCATTCATTTACTCATATTGATCATTTCTGCTATAAAAAGGTCCATTAGACCTCTATATGCACGCTCCTACGTCTTCTACCAGGTTCGATAGGGATGTATGCGCTATACCAATCGAAAGAGGAGACTTGGTGCTAGGTACATATCAAGTTTCATCGAGATTGATTTGGTTTCAGATAGGTAAAATTTCATTCATTTACTCATATTGATCATTTCTGCTATAGAAAGCGTCCATCAGACATCTATATGCGCGCTCTTAAGTCTTCTACCAGGTTCGATAGGGATGTATGCGCTATACCAATCAAAAGAAGAGACTTGGTGCTAAGTACATGTCAAGTTTCATCGAGATTGATTTGGTTTCAGATAGGTAAAATTTCATTCATTTACTCATATTGATCATTTCTGCTATAGAAAGCGTCCATTAGACCTCTATATGCGCGCTCTTACGTCTTCTACCAGGTTCGATAGGGATGTATGCGCTATACCAATCGAAAGAGGAGACTTGGGGCTAGGTACATGTCAAGTTTCATCGAGATTGATTTGGTTTCAGATAGGGAAAATTTCATTCATTTACTCATATTGATCATTTCTGCTATAGAAAGCGTCCATTACACCTCTATATGCGCGCTCCTACTTCTTCTACCAGGTTCGATAGGGATGTATCCGCTATACCAATCGAAAGAAGAGACTTGGTGCTAGGTACATGTCAAGTTTCATCGAGATTGATTTGGATTCAGATAGGTAAAATTTCATTCATTTACTCATATTGATCATTTCTGCTACAAAAAGCGCCCATTAGACCTCTATATGCGCGAATCTACGTCTTCTACCAGGTTCGATAGGGATGTATGCCTATACCAATCGAAAGAAGAGACTTGGTGGTAGGTACATGTCACGTTTCATCGAGATTGATTTGGTTTCAGATAGGTAAAATTTCATTCATTTACTCATATTGATCATTTCTGCTATAAAAGCGCCCATTGGACCTCTATATGCGCGCTCTTACGTCTTGTACCAGGTTCGATAGGGATGTATGCGCTATACCAATCGAAAGAGGAGACTTGGTGCTAGGTACATATCAAGTTTCATCGAGATTGATTTGGTTTCAGATAGGTAAAATTTCATTCATTTACTCATATTGATCATTTCTGCTATAGAAAGCGTCCATCAGACCTCTATATGCGCGCTCTTAAGTTTTCTACCAGGTTCGATAGGGATGTATGCGCTATACCAATCAAAAGAAGAGACTTGGTGCTAAGTACATGTCAAGTTTCATCGAGATTGATTTGGTTTCAGATAGGTAAAATTTCATTCATTTACTCATATTGATCATTTCTGCTATAAAAAGGTCCATTAGACCTCTATATGCACGCTCCTACGTCTTCTACCAGGTTCGATAGGGATGTATGCGCTATACCAATCGAAAGAGGAGACTTGGTGCTAGGTACATGTCAAGTTTCATCGAGATTGATTTGGTTTCAGATAGGTAAACTTTCATTCATTTACTCATATTGATCATTTCTGCTATAGAAAGCGACCATTAGACCTCTATATGCGCGCTCTTACGTCTTCTACCAGGTTCGATAGGGATGTATGCGCTATACCAATCGAAAGAAGAGACTTGGGGCTAGGTACATGTCAAGTTTCATCGAGATTGATTTGGTTTCAGATAGGGAAAATTTCATTCATTTACTCATATTGATCATTTCTGCTATAGAAAGCGTCCATTAGACGTCTATATGCGCGCTCTTACGTCTTCTACCAGGTTCGATAGGGATGTATGCGCTATACCAATCGAAAAAGGAGACTTGGTGCTAAGTACATGTCAAGTTTCATCGAGGTTGATTTGTTTTCAGATAGGTAAAATTTCATTCATTTACTCATATTGATCATTTCTGCTATAAAAAGATCCATTAGACCTCTATATGCGCGCTCCTACGTCTTCTACCAGGTTCGATAGGGATGTATGCGCTATACCAATCGAAAGAGGAGACTTGGTGCTAGGTACATGTCAAGTTTCATCGAGATTGATTTGGTTTCAGATAGGTAAACTTTCATTCATTTACTCATATTGATCATTTCTGCTATAAAAAGAGCCCATTAGACCTCTATATGCGCGCTCCTACGTCTTCTTCCAGGTTCGATAGGGATGTATGCGCTATACCAATCGAAAGAGGAGACTTGGTGCTAGGTACATGTCAGTTTCATCGAGATTAATTTTGCTTCAGATAGGAAAAATTTCATTCATTTACTCATATTGATCATTTCTGCTATAAAAAGCGCGCATTAGACCTCTATATGCGCGCTCCTACTTATTGTACCAGGTTCGATATGGATGAATGCGCTATACCAATCGAAAGAAGATACTTGGGGCTAGGTACATGTCAAGTTTCATGGAGATTGATTTTGTTTCAGATAGGTAAACTTTCATTCATTTACTCATATTGATCATTTCTGCTATAAAAGCGCCCATTGGACCTCTATATGCGCGCTCCTACGTCTTGTACCAGGTTCGATAGGGATGTATGCGCTATACCAATCGAAAGAGGAGACTTGGTGCTAGGTACATATCAAGTTTCATCGAGATTGATTTGGTTTCAGATAGGTAAAATTTCATTCATTTACTCATATTGATCATTTCTGCTATAGAAAGCGTTCATCAGACCTCTATATGCGCGCTCTTAAGTCTTCTACCAGGTTCGATAGGGATGTATGCGCTATACCAATTAAAAGAAGAGACTTGGTGCTAAGTACATGTCAAGTTTCATCGAGATTGATTTGGTTTCAGATAGGTAAAATTTCATTCATTTACTCATATTGATCATTTCTGCTATAAAAAGGTCCATTAGACCTCTATATGCACGCTCCTACGTCTTCTACCAGGTTCGATAGGGATGTATGCGCTATACCAATCGAAAGATGAGACTTGGTGCTAGGTACATATCAAGTTTCATCGAGATTGATATGGTTTCAGATAGGTAAAATTTCATTCATTTACTCATATTGATCATTTCTGCTATAGAAAGCGTCCATCAGACCTCTATATGCGCGCTCTTAAGTCTTCTACCAGGTTCGATAGGGATGTATGCGCTATACCAATCAAAAGAAGAGACTTGGTGCTAAGTACATGTCAAGTTTCATCGAGATTGATTTGGTTTCAGATAGGTAAAATTTCATTCATTTACTCATATTGATCATTTCTGCTATAGAAAGCGTCCATTAGACCTCTATATGCGCGCTCTTACGTCTTCTACCAGGTTCGATAGGGATGTATGCGCTATACCAATCGAAAGAGGAGACTTGGGGCTAGGTACATGTCAAGTTTCATCGAGATTGATTTGGTTTCAGATAGGGAAAATTTCATTCATTTACTCATATTGATCATTTCTGCTATAGAAAGCGTCCATTACACCTCTATATGCGCGCTCCTACTTCTTCTACCAGGTTCGATAGGGATGTATCCGCTATACCAATCGAAAGAAGAGACTTGGTGCTAGGTACATGTCAAGTTTCATCGAGATTGATTTGGATTCAGATAGGTAAAATTTCATTCATTTACTCATATTGATCATTTCTGCTACAAAAAGCGCCCATTAGACCTCTATATGCGCGAATCTACGTCTTCTACCAGGTTCGATAGGGATGTATGCCTATACCAATCGAAAGAAGAGATTTGGTGGTAGGTACATGTCACGTTTCATCGAGATTGATTTGGTTTCAGATAGGTAAAATTTCATTCATTTACTCATATTGATCATTTCTGCTATAAAAAGCGCCCATTAGACCTCTATATGCGCGCTCCTACGTCTTGTACCAGGTTCGATAGGGATGTATGTGCTATACCAATCGAACGAAAAGACTTGGTGCTAGGAACATGTCAAGTTTCATCGATATTGATTTGGTTTCAGATAGGTAAAAATTCATTCATTTACTCATATTGATCATTTCTGCTATAAAAAGCGCCAATCAGACCTCTACATGCGCGTTCCTACGTCTTCTACCAGGTTCGATAGGGATGTATGCGCTATACCAATCGAAAGAAGAGACTTGGGGCTAGGTACATGTCAAGTTTCACTGAGATTGATTTGGTTTCAGATAGGTAAAATTTCATTCATTTACTCATATTGATCAATTCTGCTATAAAAAGGTCCATTAGACCTCTATATGCGCGCTCCTACGTCTTGTACCAGGTTCGATAGGGATGTATGCGCTATACCAATTGAAAGAGGAGACTTGGTGCTAGGTACATGTCAAGTTTCATCGAGATTGATTTGGTTTCAGATAGGTAAAATTTCATTCATTTACTCATATTGATCATTTCTGCTATAAAATATTCCATTAGACCTCTATATGCGCGCTCCTACGTCTTGTACCAGGTTCGATAGGGATGTATGCGCTATACCAATTGAAAGAGGAGACTTGGTGCTAGGTACATTTCAAGTTTCATTGAGATTGATTTGGTTTCAGAGAGGTAAAATTTCATTCATTTACTCATATTGATCATTTCTGCTATAAAAAGCGCCCATTAGACCTCTATATGCGCGCTCCTACGTCTTCTACCAGGTTCGATAGGGATGTATGCGCTATACCAATTGAAAGAAGAGACTTGGTGCTAGGTACATGTCAAGTTTCATCGAGATTGATTTGTTTTCAGATAGGTAAAATTTCATTCATTTACTCATATTGATCATTTCTGCTATAAAAAGGTCCATTAGACCTCTATATGCGCGCTCCTACGTCTTCTACCAGGTTCGATAGGGATGTATGCGCTATACCAATCGAAAGAGGAGACTTGGTGCTAGGTACATGTCAGTTTCATCGAGATTAATTTTGCTTCAGATAGGAAAAATTTCATTCATTTACTCATATTGATCATTTCTGCTATAAAAAGCGCGCATTAGACCTCTATATGCGCACTCCTACTTATTGTACCAGGTTCGATATGGATGAATGCGCTATACCAATCGAAAGAGGATACTTGGGGCTAGGTACATGTCAAGTTTCATGGAGATTGATTTTGTTTCAGATAGGTAAACTTTCATTCATTTACTCATATTGATCATTTCTGCTATAAAAGCGCCCATTGGACCTCTATATGCGCGCTCTTACGTCTTGTACCAGGTTCGATAGGGATGTATGCGCTATACCAATCGAAAGAGGAGACTTGGTGCTAGGTACATATCAAGTTTCATCGAGATTGATTTGGTTTCAGATAGGTAAAATTTCATTCATTTACTCATATTGATCATTTCTGCTATAGAAAGCGTCCATCAGACCTCTATATGCGCGCTCTTAAGTTTTCTACCAGGTTCGATAGGGATGTATGCGCTATACCAATCAAAAGAAGAGACTTGGTGCTAAGTACATGTCAAGTTTCATCGAGATTGATTTGGTTTCAGATAGGTAAAATTTCATTCATTTACTCATATTGATCATTTCTGCTATAAAAAGGTCCATTAGACCTCTATATGCACGCTCCTACGTCTTCTACCAGGTTCGATAGGGATGTATGCGCTATACCAATCGAAAGAGGAGACTTGGTGCTAGGTACATGTCAAGTTTCATCGAGATTGATTTGGTTTCAGATAGGTAAACTTTCATTCATTTACTCATATTGATCATTTCTGCTATAGAAAGCGACCATTAGACCTCTATATGCGCGCTCTTACGTCTTCTACCAGGTTCGATAGGGATGTATGCGCTATACCAATCGAAAGAAGAGACTTGGGGCTAGGTACATGTCAAGTTTCATCGAGATTGATTTGGTTTCAGATAGGGAAAATTTCATTCATTTACTCATATTGATCATTTCTGCTATAGAAAGCGTCCATTAGACGTCTATATGCGCGCTCTTACGTCTTCTACCAGGTTCGATAGGGATGTATGCGCTATACCAATCGAAAAAGGAGACTTGGTGCTAAGTACATGTCAAGTTTCATCGAGGTTGATTTGTTTTCAGATAGGTAAAATTTCATTCATTTACTCATATTGATCATTTCTGCTATAAAAAGATCCATTAGACCTCTATATGCGCGCTCCTACGTCTTCTACCAGGTTCGATAGGGATGTATGCGCTATACCAATCGAAAGAGGAGACTTGGTGCTAGGTACATGTCAAGTTTCATCGAGATTGATTTGGTTTCAGATAGGTAAACTTTCATTCATTTACTCATATTGATCATTTCTGCTATAAAAAGAGCCCATTAGACCTCTATATGCGCGCTCCTACGTCTTCTTCCAGGTTCGATAGGGATGTATGCGCTATACCAATCGAAAGAGGAGACTTGGTGCTAGGTACATGTCAGTTTCATCGAGATTAATTTTGCTTCAGATAGGAAAAATTTCATTCATTTACTCATATTGATCATTTCTGCTATAAAAAGCGCGCATTAGACCTCTATATGCGCGCTCCTACTTATTGTACCAGGTTCGATATGGATGAATGCGCTATACCAATCGAAAGAGGATACTTGGGGCTAGGTACATGTCAAGTTTCATGGAGATTGATTTTGTTTCAGATAGGTAAACTTTCATTCATTTACTCATATTGATCATTTCTGCTATAAAAGCGCCCATTGGACCTCTATATGCGCGCTCCTACGTCTTGTACCAGGTTCGATAGGGATGTATGCGCTATACCAATCGAAAGAGGAGACTTGGTGCTAGGTACATATCAAGTTTCATCGAGATTGATTTGGTTTCAGATAGGTAAAATTTCATTCATTTACTCATATTGATCATTTCTGCTATAGAAAGCGTTCATCAGACCTCTATATGCGCGCTCTTAAGTCTTCTACCAGGTTCGATAGGGATGTATGCGCTATACCAATCAAAAGAAGAGACTTGGTGCTAAGTACATGTCAAGTTTCATCGAGATTGATTTGGTTTCAGATAGGTAAAATTTCATTCATTTACTCATATTGATCATTTCTGCTATAAAAAGGTCCATTAGACCTCTATATGCACGCTCCTACGTCTTCTACCAGGTTCGATAGGGATGTATGCGCTATACCAATCGAAAGAGGAGACTTGGTGCTAGGTACATATCAAGTTTCATCGAGATTGATTTGGTTTCAGATAGGTAAAATTTCATTCATTTACTCATATTGATCATTTCTGCTATAGAAAGCGTCCATCAGACCTCTATATGCGCGCTCTTAAGTCTTCTACCAGGTTCGATAGGGATGTATGCGCTATACCATTCAAAAGAAGAGACTTGGTGCTAAGTACATGTCAAGTTTCATCGAGATTGATTTGGTTTCAGATAGGTAAAATTTCATTCATTTACTCATATTGATCATTTCTGCTATAGAAAGCGTCCATTAGACCTCTATATGCGCGCTCTTACGTCTTCTACCAGGTTCGATAGGGATGTATGCGCTATACCAATCGAAAGAAGAGACTTGGGGCTAGGTACATGTCAAGTTTCATCGAGATTGATTTGGTTTCAGATAGGGAAAATTTCATTCATTTACTCATATTGATCATTTCTGCTATAGAAAGCGTCCATTACACCTCTATATGCGCGCTCCTACTTCTTATACCAGGTTCGATAGGGATGTATCCGCTATACCAATCGAAAGAAGAGACTTGGTGCTAGGTACATGTCAAGTTTCATCGAGATTGATTTGGATTCAGATAGGTAAAATTTCATTCATTTACTCATATTGATCATTTCTGCTACAAAAAGCGCCCATTAGACCTCTATATGCGCGAATCTACGTCTTCTACCAGGTTCGATAGGGATGTATGCCTATACCAATCGAAAGAAGAGACTTGGTGGTAGGTACATGTCACGTTTCATCGAGATTGATTTGGTTTCAGATAGGTAAAATTTCATTCATTTACTCATATTGATCATTTCTGCTATAAAAAGCGCCCATTAGACCTCTATATGCGCGCTCCTACGTCTTGTACCAGGTTCGATAGGGATGTATGTGCTATACCAATCGAACGAAAAGACTTGGTGCTAGGAACATGTCAAGTTTCATCGATATTGATTTGGTTTCAGATAGGTAAAAATTCATTCATTTACTCATATTGATCATTTCTGCTATAAAAAGCGCCAATCAGACCTCTACATGCGCGTTCCTACGTCTTCTACCAGGATCGATAGGGATGTATGCGCTATACCAATCGAAAGAAGAGACTTGGGGCTAGGTACATGTCAAGTTTCACTGAGATTGATTTGGTTTCAGATAGGTAAAATTTCATTCATTTACTCATATTGATCAATTCTGCTATAAAAAGGTCCATTAGACCTCTATATGCGCGCTCCTACGTCTTCTACCAGGTTCGATAGGGATGTATGCGCTATACCAATTGAAAGAGGAGACTTGGTGCTAGGTACATGTCAAGTTTCATCGAGATTGATTTGGTTTCAGATAGGTAAAATTTCATTCATTTACTCATATTGATCATTTCTGCTATAAAATATTCCATTAGACCTCTATATGCGCGCTCCTACGTCTTGTACCAGGTTCGATAGGGATGTATGCGCTATACCAATTGAAAGATGAGACTTGGTGCTAGGTACATTTCAAGTTTCATTGAGATTGATTTGGTTTCAGAGAGGTAAAATTTCATTCATTTACTCATATTGATCATTTCTGCTATAAAAAGCGCCCATTAGACCTCTATATGCGCGCTCCTACATCTTCTACCAGGTTCGATAGGGATGTATGCGCTATACCAATTGAAAGAAGAGACTTGGTGCTAGGTACATGTCAAGTTTCATCGAGATTGATTTGGTTTCAGATAGGTAAAATTTCATTCATTTACTCATATTGATCATTTCTGCTATAGAAAGCGTCCATTAGACCTCTATATGCGCGCTCTTACGTCTTCTACCAGGTTCGATAGGGATGTATGCGCTATACCAATCGAAAGAAGAGACTTGGGGCTAGGTACATGTCAAGTTTCATCGAGATTGATTTGGTTTCAGATAGGTAACATTTCATTCATTTACTCATATTGATCATTTCTGCTATAGAAAGCGTCCATTACACCTCTATATGCGCGCTCTTACGTCTTCTACCAGGTTCGATAGTGATGTATGCGCTATACCAATCGAAAAAGGAGACTTGGTGCTAAGTACATGTCAAGTTTCATCGAGATTGATTTGTTTTCAGATAGGTAAAATTTCATTCATTTACTCATATTGATCATTTCTGCTATAAAAAGGTCCATTAGACCTCTATATGCGCGCTCCTACGTCTTCTACCAGGTTCGATAGGGATGTATGCTCTATACCAATCGAAAGAGGAGACTTGGTGCTAGGTACATGTCAAGTTTCATCGAGATTGATTTGTTTTCAGATAGGTAAACTTTCATTCATTTACTCATATTGATCATTTCTGCTATAAAAAGCGCCCATTAGACCTCTATATGCGCGCTCCTACGTCTTCTTCCAGGTTCGATAGGGATGTATGCGCTATACCAATCGAAAGAGGAGACTTGGTGCTAGGTACATGTCAGTTTCATCGAGATTAATTTTGCTTCAGATAGGAAAAATTTCATTCATTTACTCATATTGATCATTTCTGCTATAAAAAGCGCGCATTAGACCTCTATATGCGCGCTCCTACTTATTGTACCAGGTTCGATATGGATGAATGCGCTATACCAATCGAAAGAGGATACTTGGGGCTAGGTACATGTCAAGTTTCATGGAGATTGATTTTGTTTCAGATAGGTAAACTTTC
The DNA here is from genome assembly GCA_028142955.1 of Pinctada fucata. Classification (NCBI taxonomy): domain Eukaryota; kingdom Metazoa; phylum Mollusca; class Bivalvia; order Pterioida; family Pteriidae; genus Pinctada; species Pinctada fucata. The sequence goes on from AP027109.1 coordinate 19,914,254, forward strand.
ATTCATTTACTCATATTGATCATTTCTGCTATAAAAGCGCCCATTGGACCTCTATATGCGCGCTCCTACGTCTTGTACAAGGTTCGATAGGGATGTATGCGCTATACCAATCGAAAGAGGAGACTTGGTGCTAGGTACATATCAAGTTTCATCGAGATTGATTTGGTTTCAGATAGGTAAAATTTCATTCATTTACTCATATTGATCATTTCTGCTATAGAAAGCGTTCATCAGACCTCTATATGCGCGCTCTTAAGTCTTCTACCAGGTTCGATAGGGATGTATGCGCTATACCAATCATAAGAAGAGACTTGGTGCTAAGTACATGTCAAGTTTCATCGAGATTGATTTGGTTTCAGATAGGTAAAATTTCATTCATTTACTCATATTGATCATTTCTGCTATAAAAAGGTCCATTAGACCTCTATATGCACGCTCCTACGTCTTCTACCAGGTTCGATAGGGATGTATGCGCTATACCAATCGAAAGAGGAGACTTGGTGCTAGGTACATATCAAGTTTCATCGAGATTGATTTGGTTTCAGATAGGTAAAATTTCATTCATTTACTCATATTGATCATTTCTGCTATAGAAAGCGTCCATCAGACCTCTATATGCGCGCTCTTAAGTCTTCTACCAGGTTCGATAGGGATGTATGCGCTATACCAATCAAAAGAAGAGACTTGGTGCTAAGTACATGTCAAGTTTCATCGAGATTGATTTGGTTTCAGATAGGTAAAATTTCATTCATTTACTCATATTGATCATTTCTGCTATAGAAAGCGTCCATTAGACCTCTATATGCGCGCTCTTACGTCTTCTACCAGGTTCGATAGGGATGTATGCGCTATACCAATCGAAAGAGGAGACTTGGGGCTAGGTACATGTCAAGTTTCATCGAGATTGATTTGGTTTCAGATAGGGAAAATTTCATTCATTTACTCATATTGATCATTTCTGCTATAGAAAGCGTCCATTACACCTCTATATGCGCGCTCCTACTTCTTCTACCAGGTTCGATAGGGATGTATCCGCTATACCAATCGAAAGAAGAGACTTGGTGCTAGGTACATGTCAAGTTTCATCGAGATTGATTTGGATTCAGATAGGTAAAATTTCATTCATTTACTCATATTGATCATTTCTGCTACAAAAAGCGCCCATTAGACCTCTATATGCGCGAATCTACGTCTTCTACCAGGTTCGATAGGGATGTATGCCTATACCAATCGAAAGAAGAGACTTGGTGGTAGGTACATGTCACGTTTCATCGAGATTGATTTGGTTTCAGATAGGTAAAATTTCATTCATTTACTCATATTGATCATTTCTACTATAAAAAGCGCCCATTAGACCTCTATATGCGCGCTCCTACTTCTTGTACCAGGTTCGATAGGGATGTATGTGCTATACCAATCGAACGAAAAGACTTGGTGCTAGGAACATGTCAAGTTTCATCGATATTGATTTGGTTTCAGATAGGTAAAAATTCATTCATTTACTCATATTGATCATTTCTGCTATAAAAAGCGCCAATCAGACCTCTACATGCGCGTTCCTACGTCTTCTACCAGGATCGATAGGAATGTATGCGCTATACCAATCGAAAGAAGAGACTTGGGGCTAGGTACATGTCAAGTTTCACTGAGATTGATTTGGTTTCAGATAGGTAAAATTTCATTCATTTACTCATATTGATCAATTCTGCTATAAAATGGTCCATTAGACCTCTATATGCGCGCTCCTACGTCTTGTACCAGGTTCGATAGGGATGTATGCGCTATACCAATTGAAAGAGGAGACTTGGTGCTAGGTACATGTCAAGTTTCATCGAGATTGATTTGGTTTCAGATAGGTAAAATTTCATTCATTTACTCATATTGATCATTTCTGCTATAAAATATTCCATTAGACCTCTATATGCGCGCTCCTACGTCTTGTACCAGGTTCGATAGGGATGTATGCGCTATACCAATTGAAAGATGAGACTTGGTGCTAGGTACATTTCAAGTTTCATTGAGATTGATTTGGTTTCAGAGAGGTAAAATTTCATTCATTTACTCATATTGATCATTTCTGCTATAAAAAGCGCCCATTAGACCTCTATATGCGCGCTCCTACGTCTTCTACCAGGTTCGATAGGGATGTATGCGCTATACCAATTGAAAGAAGAGACTTGGTGCTAGGTACATGTCAAGTTTCATCGAGATTGATTTGGTTTCAGATAGGTAAAATTTCATTCATTTACTCATATTGATCATTTCTGCTATAGAAAGCGTCCATTAGACCTCTATATGCGCGCTCTTATGTCTTCTACCAGGTTCGATAGGGATGTATGCGCTATACCAATCGAAAGAGGAGACTTGGGGCTAGGTACATGTCAAGTTTCATCGAGATTGATTTGGTTTCAGATAGGGAAAATTTCATTCATTTACTCATATTGATCATTTCTGCTATAGAAAGCGTCCATTACACCTCTATATGCGCGCTCTTACGTCTTCTACCAGGTTCGATAGTGATGTATGCGCTATACCAATCGAAAAAGGAGACTTGGTGCTAAGTACATGTCAAGTTTCATCGAGATTGATTTGGTTTCAGATAGGTAAAATTTCATTCATTTACTCATATTGATCATTTCTGCTATAAAAAGGTCCATTAGACCTCTATATGCGCGCTCCTACGTCTTCTACCAGGTTCGATAGGGATGTATGCGCTATACCAATCAAAAGAGGAGACTTGGTGCTAGGTACATGTCAAGTTTCATCGAGATTGATTTGTTTTCAGATAGGTAAACTTTCATTCATTTACTCATATTGATCATTTCTGCTATAAAAAGAGCCCATTAGACCTCTATATGCGCGCTCCTACGTCTTCTTCCAGGTTCGATAGGGATGTATGCGCTATACCAATCGAAAGAGGAGACTTGGTGCTAGGTACATGTCAGTTTCATCGAGATTAATTTTGCTTCAGATAGGAAAAATTTCATTCATTTACTCATATTGATCATTTCTGCTATAAAAAGCGCGCATTAGACCTCTATATGCGCGCTCCTACTTATTGTACCAGGTTCGATATGGATGAATGCGCTATACCAATCGAAAGAGGATACTTGGGGCTAGGTACATGTCAAGTTTCATGGAGATTGATTCTGTTTCAGATAGGTAAACTTTCATTCATTTACTCATATTGATCATTTCTGCTATAAAAGCGCCCATTGGACCTCTATATGCGCGCTCCTACGTCTTGTACCAGGTTCGATAGGGATGTATGCGCTATACCAATCGAAAGAGGAGACTTGGTGCTAGGTACATATCAAGTTTCATCGAGATTGATTTGGTTTCAGATAGGTAAAATTTCATTCATTTACTCATATTGATCATATCTGCTATAGAAAGCGTTCATCAGACCTCTATATGCGCGCTCTTAAGTCTTCTACCAGGTTCGATAGGGATGTATGCGCTATACCAATCAAAAGAAGAGACTTGGTGCTAAGTACATGTCAAGTTTCATCGAGATTGATTTGGTTTCAGATAGGTAAAATTTCATTCATTTACTCATATTGATCATTTCTGCTATAAAAAGGTCCATTAGACCTCTATATGCACGCTCCTACGTCTTCTACCAGGTTCGATAGGGATGTATGCGCTATACCAATCGAAAGAGGAGACTTGGTGCTAGGTACATATCAAGTTTCATCGAGATTGATTTGGTTTCAGATAGGTAAAATTTCATTCATTTACTCATATTGATCATTTCTGCTATAGAAAGCGTCCATCAGACCTCTATATGCGCGCTCTTAAGTCTTCTACCAGGTTCGATAGGGATGTATGCGCTATACCAATCAAAAGAAGAGACTTGGTGCTAAGTACATGTCAAGTTTCATCGAGATTGATTTGGTTTCAGATAGGTAAAATTTCATTCATTTACTCATATTGATCATTTCTGCTATAGAAAGCGTCCATTAGACCTCTATATGCGCGCTCTTACGTCTTCTACCAGGTTCGATAGGGATGTATGCGCTATACCAATCGAAAGAGGAGACTTGGGGCTAGGTACATGTCAAGTTTCATCGAGATTGATTTGGTTTCAGATAGGGAAAATTTCATTCATTTACTCATATTGATCATTTCTGCTATAGAAAGCGTCCATTACACCTCTATATGCGCGCTCCTACTTCTTCTACCAGGTTCGATAGGGATGTATCCGCTATACCAATCGAAAGAAGAGACTTGGTGCTAGGTACATGTCAAGTTTCATCGAGATTGATTTGGATTCAGATAGGTAAAATTTCATTCATTTACTCATATTGATCATTTCTGCTACAAAAAGCGCCCATTAGACCTCTATATGCGCGAATCTACGTCTTCTACCAGGTTCGATAGGGATGTATGCCTATACCAATCGAAAGAAGAGACTTGGTGGTAGGTACATGTCACGTTTCATCGAGATTGATTTGGTTTCAGATAGGTAAATTTTCATTCATTTACTCATATTGATCATTTCTGCTATAAAAAGCGCCCATTAGACCTTTATATGCGCGCTCCTACGTCTTGTACCAGGTTCGATAGGGATGTATGTGCTATACCAATCGAACGAAAAGACTTGGTGCTAGGAACATGTCAAGTTTCATCGATATTGATTTGGTTTCAGATAGGTAAAAATTCATTCATTTACTCATATTGATCATTTCTGCTATAAAAAGCGCCAATCAGACCTCTACATGCGCGTTCCTACGTCTTCTACCAGGTTCGATAGGGATGTATGCGCTATACCAATCGAAAGAAGAGACTTGGGGCTAGGTACATGTCAAGTTTCACTGAGATTGATTTGGTTTCAGATAGGTAAAATTTCATTCATTTACTCATATTGATCAATTCTGCTATAAAAAGGTCCATTAGACCTCTATATGCGCGCTCCTACGTCTTGTACCAGGTTCGATAGGGATGTATGCGCTATACCAATTGAAAGAGGAGACTTGGTGCTAGGTACATGTCAAGTTTCATCGAGATTGATTTGGTTTCAGATAGGTAAAATTTCATTCATTTACTCATATTGATCATTTCTGCTATAAAATATTCCATTAGACCTCTATATGCGCGCTCCTACGTCTTGTACCAGGTTCGATAGGGATGTATGCGCTATACCAATTGAAAGATGAGACTTGGTGCTAGGTACATTTCAAGTTTCATTGAGATTGATTTGGTTTCAGAGAGGTAAAATTTCATTCATTTACTCATATTGATCATTTCTGCTATAAAAAGCGCCCATTAGACCTCTATATGCGCGCTCTTACGTCTTCTACCAGGTTCGATAGGGATGTATGCGCTATACCAATTGAAAGAGGAGACTTGGTGCTAGGTACATGTCAAGTTTCATCGAGATTGATTTAGTTTCAGATAGGTAAAATTTCATTCATTTACTCATATTGATCATTTCTGCTATAAAAAGGTCCATTAGACCTCTATATGCGCGCTCCTACGTCTTCTACCAGGTTCGATAGGGATGTATGCGCTATACCAATCGAAAGAGGAGACTTGGTGCTAGGTACATGTCAAGTTTCATCGAGATTGATTTGGTTTCAGATAGGTAAAATTTCATTCATTTACTCATATTGATCATTTCTGCTATAAAAAGCGCCCATTAGACCTCTATATGCGCGCTCCTTCGTCTTGTACCAGGTTCGATAGGAATATATGCGCTATACCAATCGAAAGAGGAGACTTGGTGCTAGGAACATGTCAAGTTTCATCGATATTGATTTGGTTTCAGATAGGTAAAAATTCATTCATTTACTCATATTGATCATTTCTGCTATAAAAAGCGCCAATCAGACCTCTATATGCGCGTTCCTACGTCTTCTACCAGGTTCGATAGGGATGTATGCGCTATACCAATCGAAATAAGAGACTTGGGGCTAGGTACATGTCAAGTTTCGTCGAGATTGATTTGGTTTCAGATAGGTAAAATTTCATTCATTTACTCATATTGATCATTTCTGCTTTAAAAGCGCCCATTAGACCTCTATATGCGCGCTCCTACTTTTTCTCCCAGGTTCGATAGGGATGTATGCACTATACCAATCGAAGGAAGAGACTTGGGGCTAGGTACATGTCAAGTTTCATCGAGATTGATTTGGTTTCAGATAGGTAAAATTTCATTCATTTACTCATATTGATTAAATTCTGCTGAAAAAGCGCCCATTAGACCTCTATATGCGCGCTCCTACGTCTTCTACCAGGTTCGATAGGGATATATGCGCTATACCAATCGAAAGAGGAGACTTGGTGCTAGGTACATGTCAAGTTTCATCGAGATTGATTTGGTTTCAGATAGGTAAAATTTCATTCATTTACTCATATTGATCATTTCTGCATTACAAAGCACCCATTAGACCTCTATATGCGTTCCTTCTTCTTGTACCAGGTTCGATAGGGATGTATGCGCTATACCAATCGAAAGAGGAGACTTGGTGCTAGGTACATGTCAAGATTCATCGAGATTGATTTGGTTTCAGATAGGTAAACTTTCATTCATTTACTCATATTGATCATTTCTGCTATAAAAAGCGCCCATTAGACCTCTATATGCGCGCTCCTACGTCTTCTACCAGGTTCGATAGGGATGTATGCGCTATACCAATCGAAAGAGGAGACTTGGTGCTAGGTACATGTAAGTTTCATCGAGATTAATTTTGTTTCAGATAGATAAAATGTCATTCATTTACTCATATTGATCATTTCTGCTATAAAAAGCGCGCATTAGACCTCTATATGCGCGCTCCTACGTCTTCTACCATGTTCGATATGGATGAATGCGCTATACCAATCGAAAGAGAATACTTGGGGCTAGGTACATGTCAAGTTTCATGGAGATTGATTTTGTTTCAGATAGGTAAACTTTCATTCATTTACTCATATTGATCATTTCTGCTATAAAAGCTCCCATTGGACCTCTATATGCGCGCTCCTACGTCTTGTACCAGGTTCGATAGGGATGTATGCGCTATACCAATCGAAAGAGGAGACTTGGTGCTAGGTACATATCAAGTTTCATCGAGATTGATTTGGTTTCAGATAGGTAAAATTTCATTCATTTACTCATATTGATCATTTCTGCTATAGAAAGCGTACATTAGACCTCTATATGCGCGCTCTTACGTCTTCTACCAGGTTCGATAGGGATGTATGCGCTATACCAATCGAAAGAGGAGACTTGGTGCTAGGTACATGTCAAGTTTCATCGAGATTGATTTGGTTTCAGATAGGTAAAATTTCATTCATTTACTCATATTGATCATTTCTGCTATAAAAAGGTCCATTAGACCTCTATATGCGCGCTCCTACGTCTTGTACCAGGTTCGATAGGGATGTATGCGCTATACCAATCGAAAGAGGAGACTTGGTGCTAGGTATATGTCAAGTTCCATCGAGATTGATTTGGTTTCAGATAGGTAAACTTTCATTCATTTACTCATATTGATCATTTCTGCTATAAAAAGCGCCCATTAGACCTCTATATGCGCGTTCCTACTTCTTCTACCAGGTTCGATAGGGATGTATGCGCTATACCAATCGAAAGAAGAGACTTGGTGCTAGGTATATGTCAGTTTCATCGAGATTAATTTTGTTTCAGATAGGTAAAATTTCATTCATTTACTCATATTGATCATTTCTGCTTTAAAAGCGTCCATCAGACCTCTATATGCGCGCTCCTACGTCTTCTACCAGGTTTGATAGGGATGTATGTGCTATACCAATCAAAAGAGAAGACTTGGTGCTAGGTACATGTGAAGTTTCATCAAGATTGATTTGGCTTAAGATAGGTAGAATTTCATTCATTTACTCATATTATCATTTCTGCTATAAAAAGCGCCCATTAGACCTCTATATGCGCGCTCCTACTTCTTCTACCAGGTTTGATAGGGATGTATGCGCTATACCAATCGAAAGAGGAGACTAGGGGCTAGGTACATTTCAAGTTTCATCAAGATTGATTTGGTTTAAGATAGGTAGAATTTCATTCATTTACTCATATTATCATTTCTGCTATAGAAAGCGCCCATTAGACCTCTATATGCGTGCTCCTACGTCTTCTACCAGGTTCGATAGGGATGTATGCTCTATACCAATCGAAAGAGGAGACTTGGTGCTAGGTACATGTCAAGTTTCATTGAGATTGATTTGGTTTCAGATAGGTAAAATTTCATTCATTTACTCATATTGGTCATTTCTGCTATAAAAAACGCCCATTAGACCTCTATATGCGCGCTCCTTCCTCTTCTACCAGGTTCGATAGGGATGTATGCGCTATACCAATCAAAAGAAGAGACTTGGTTCTAGGTACATGTCAAGTTTCATCGAGATTGATTTGGTTTCAGATAGGTAAAATTTCATTCATTTACTCATATTGATCATTTCTGCTATAAAAGCGCCCATTAGACCTCTATATGCGCGCTCCTTCGTCTTGTACCAGGTTCGATAGGGATGTATGCGCTATACCAATCGAAAGAGGAGACTTGGTGCTAGGAACATGTCAAGTTTCATCGATATTGATTTGGTTTCAGATAGGTAAAAATTCATTCATTTACTCATATTGATCATTTCTGCTATAAAAAGCGCCAATCAGACCTCTACATGCGCGTTCCTACGTCTTCTACCAGGTTCGATAGGGATGTATGCGCTATACCAATCGAAAGAAGAGACTTGGGGCTAGGTACATGTCAAGTTTGTCGAGATTGATTTGGTTTCAGATAGGTAAAATTTCATTCATTTACTCATATTGATCATTTCTGCTTTAAAAGCGCCCATTAGACCTCTATATGCGCGCTCCTACTTCTTCTACCAGGTTCGATAGGGATGTATGCGCTATACCAATCAAAAGAAGAGACTTGGGGCTAGGTACATGTCAAGTTTCATCGAGATTGATTTGGTTTCAGATAGGTAAAATTTCATTCATTTACTCATATTGATTAATTTCTGCTGAAAAAGCGCCCATTAGACCTCTATATGCGCGCTCCTACGTCTTCTACCAGGTTCGATAGGGATATATGCGCTACACCAATCGAAAGAAGAGACTTGGTGCTAGGTACATGTCAAGTTTCATCGAGATTGATTTGGTTTCAGATAGGTAAAATTTCATTCATTTACTCATATTGATCATTTCTGCATTACAAAGCACCCATTAGACCTCTATATGCGCGCTCCTACGTCTTCTACCAGGTTCGATAGGGATGTATGCGCTATACCAATCGAAAGAAGAGACTTGGTGCTAGGTACATGTCAGTTTCATCGAGATTAATTTTGTTTCAGATAGGTAAAATTTCATTCATTTACTCATATTGATCATTTCTGCTATAAAAAGCGCGCATTAGACCTCTATATGCGCGTTCCTACGTCTTCTACCAGGTTCGATAGGGATGAATGCGCTATACCAATCGAAAGAGAATACTTGGGGCTAGGTACATGTCAAGTTTCATGGAGATTGATTTTGTTTCAGATAGGTAAACTTTCATTCATTTACTCATATTGATCATTTCTGCTATAAAAGCTCCCATTGGACCTCTATATGCGCGCTCCTACGTTTTGTACCAGGTTCGATAGGGATGTATGCGCTATACCAATCGAGAGAGGAGACTTGGTGCTAGGTACATATCAAGTTTCATCGAGATTGATTTGGTTTCAGATAGGTAAAATTTCATTCATTTACTCATATTGATCATTTCTGCTATAAAAAGCGCCCATTAGACCTCTATATGCGCGCTCCTTCGTCTTGTACCAGGTTCGATAGGAATATATGCGCTATACCAATCGAAAGAGGAGACTTGGTGCTAGGAACATGTCAAGTTTCATCGATATTGATTTGGTTTCAGATAGGTAAAAATTCATTCATTTACTCATATTGATCATTTCTGCTATAAAAAGCGCCAATCAGACCTCTATATGCGCGTTCCTACGTCTTCTACCAGGTTCGATAGGGATGTATGCGCTATACCAATCGAAATAAGAGACTTGGGGCTAGGTACATGTCAAGTTTCGTCGAGATTGATTTGGTTTCAGATAGGTAAAATTTCATTCATTTACTCATATTGATCATTTCTGCTTTAAAAGCGCCCATTAGACCTCTATATGCGCGCTCCTACTTTTTCTCCCAGGTTCGATAGGGATGTATGCACTATACCAATCGAAGGAAGAGACTTGGGGCTAGGTACATGTCAAGTTTCATCGAGATTGATTTGGTTTCAGATAGGTAAAATTTCATTCATTTACTCATATTGATTAAATTCTGCTGAAAAAGCGCCCATTAGACCTCTATATGCGCGCTCCTACGTCTTCTACCAGGTTCGATAGGGATATATGCGCTATACCAATCGAAAGAGGAGACTTGGTGCTAGGTACATGTCAAGTTTCATCGAGATTGATTTGGTTTCAGATAGGTAAAATTTCATTCATTTACTCATATTGATCATTTCTGCATTACAAAGCACCCATTAGACCTCTATATGCGTTCCTTCTTCTTGTACCAGGTTCGATAGGGATGTATGCGCTATACCAATCGAAAGAGGAGACTTGGTGCTAGGTACATGTCAAGATTCATCGAGATTGATTTGGTTTCAGATAGGTAAACTTTCATTCATTTACTCATATTGATCATTTCTGCTATAAAAAGCGGCCATTAGACCTCTATATGCGCGCTCCTACGTCTTCTACCAGGTTCGATAGGGATGTATGCGCTATACCAATCGAAAGAGGAGACTTGGTGCTAGGTACATGTAAGTTTCATCGAGATTAATTTTGTTTCAGATAGATAAAATGTCATTCATTTACTCATATTGATCATTTCTGCTATAAAAAGCGCGCATTAGACCTCTATATGCGCGCTCCTACGTCTTCTACCATGTTCGATATGGATGAATGCGCTATACCAATCGAAAGAGAATACTTGGGGCTAGGTACATGTCAAGTTTCATGGAGATTGATTTTGTTTCAGATAGGTAAACTTTCATTCATTTACTCATATTGATCATTTCTGCTATAAAAGCTCCCATTGGACCTCTATATGCGCGCTCCTACGTCTTGTACCAGGTTCGATAGGGATGTATGCGCTATACCAATCGAAAGAGGAGACTTGGTGCTAGGTACATATCAAGTTTCATCGAGATTGATTTGGTTTCAGATAGGTAAAATTTCATTCATTTACTCATATTGATCATTTCTGCTATAGAAAGCGTACATTAGACCTCTATATGCGCGCTCTTACGTCTTCTACCAGGTTCGATAGGGATGTATGCGCTATACCAATCGAAAGAGGAGACTTGGTGCTAGGTACATGTCAAGTTTCATCGAGATTGATTTGGTTTCAGATAGGTAAAATTTCATTCATTTACTCATATTGATCATTTCTGCTATAAAAAGGTCCATTAGACCTCTATATGCGCGCTCCTACGTCTTGTACCAGGTTCGATAGGGATGTATGCGCTATACCAATCGAAAGAGGAGACTTGGTGCTAGGTATATGTCAAGTTCCATCGAGATTGATTTGGTTTCAGATAGGTAAACTTTCATTCATTTACTCATATTGATCATTTCTGCTATAAAAAGCGCCCATTAGACCTCTATATGCGCGTTCCTACTTCTTCTACCAGGTTCGATAGGGATGTATGCGCTATACCAATCGAAAGAAGAGACTTGGTGCTAGGTATATGTCAGTTTCATCGAGATTAATTTTGTTTCAGATAGGTAAAATTTCATTCATTTACTCATATTGATCATTTCTGCTTTAAAAGCGTCCATCAGACCTCTATATGCGCGCTCCTACGTCTTCTACCAGGTTTGATAGGGATGTATGTGCTATACCAATCAAAAGAGAAGACTTGGTGCTAGGTACATGTGAAGTTTCATCAAGATTGATTTGGCTTAAGATAGGTAGAATTTCATTCATTTACTCATATTATCATTTCTGCTATAAAAAGCGCCCATTAGACCTCTATATGCACGCTCCTACTTCTTCTACCAGGTTTGATAGGGATGTATGCGCTATACCAATCGAAAGAGGAGACTAGGGGCTAGGTACATTTCAAGTTTCATCAAGATTGATTTGGTTTAAGATAGGTAGAATTTCATTCATTTACTCATATTATCATTTCTGCTATAGAAAGCGCCCATTAGACCTCTATATGCGTGCTCCTACGTCTTCTACCAGGTTCGATAGGGATGTATGCTCTATACCAATCGAAAGAGGAGACTTGGTGCTAGGTACATGTCAAGTTTCATTGAGATTGATTTGGTTTCAGATAGGTAAAATTTCATTCATTTACTCATATTGGTCATTTCTGCTATAAAAAACGCCCATTAGACCTCTATATGCGCGCTCCTTCCTCTTCTACCAGGTTCGATAGGGATGTATGCGCTATACCAATCAAAAGAAGAGACTTGGTTCTAGGTACATGTCAAGTTTCATCGAGATTGATTTGGTTTCAGATAGGTAAAATTTCATTCATTTACTCATATTGATCATTTCTGCTATAAAAGCGCCCATTAGACCTCTATATGCGCGCTCCTTCGTCTTGTACCAGGTTCGATAGGGATGTATGCGCTATACCAATCGAAAGAGGAGACTTGGTGCTAGGAACATGTCAAGTTTCATCGATATTGATTTGGTTTCAGATAGGTAAAAATTCATTCATTTACTCATATTGATCATTTCTGCTATAAAAAGCGCCAATCAGACCTCTACATGCGCGTTCCTACGTCTTCTACCAGGTTCGATAGGGATGTATGCGCTATACCAATCGAAAGAAGAGACGTGGGGCTAGGTACATGTCAAGTTTGTCGAGATTGATTTGGTTTCAGATAGGTAAAATTTCATTCATTTACTCATATTGATCATTTCTGCTTTAAAAGCGCCCATTAGACCTCTATATGCGCGCTCCTACTTCTTCTACCAGGTTCGATAGGGATGTATGCGCTATACCAATCAAAAGAAGAGACTTGGGGCTAGGTACATGTCAAGTTTCATCGAGATTGATTTGGTTTCAGATAGGTAAAATTTCATTCATTTACTCATATTGATTAATTTCTGCTGAAAAAGCGCCCATTAGACCTCTATATGCGCGCTCCTACGTCTTCTACCAGGTTCGATAGGGATATATGCGCTACACCAATCGAAAGAAGAGACTTGGTGCTAGGTACATGTCAAGTTTCATCGAGATTGATTTGGTTTCAGATAGGTAAAATTTCATTCATTTACTCATATTGATCATTTCTGCATTACAAAGCACCCATTAGACCTCTATATGCGCGCTCCTACGTCTTCTACCAGGTTCGATAGGGATGTATGCGCTATACCAATCGAAAGAAGAGACTTGGTGCTAGGTACATGTCAGTTTCATCGAGATTAATTTTGTTTCAGATAGGTAAAATTTCATTCATTTACTCATATTGATCATTTCTGCTATAAAAAGCGCGCATTAGACCTCTATATGCGCGTTCCTACGTCTTCTACCAGGTTCGATAGGGATGAATGCGCTATACCAATCGAAAGAGAATACTTGGGGCTAGGTACATGTCAAGTTTCATGGAGATTGATTTTGTTTCAGATAGGTAAACTTTCATTCATTTACTCATATTGATCATTTCTGCTATAAAAGCTCCCATTGGACCTCTATATGCGCGCTCCTACGTTTTGTACCAGGTTCGATAGGGATGTATGCGCTATACCAATCGAAAGAGGAGACTTGGTGCTAGGTACATATCAAGTTTCATCGAGATTGATTTGGTTTCAGATAGGTAAAATTTCATTCATTTACTCATATTGATCATTTCTGCTATAGAAAGCGTCCATTAGACCTCTATATGCGCGCTCTTACGTCTTCTACCAGGTTCGATAGGGATGTATGCGCTATACCAATCGAAAGAAGAGACTTGGTGCTAGGTACATGTCAGTTTCATCGAGATTAATTTTGTTTCAGATAGGTAAAATGTCATTCATTTACTCATATTGATCATTTCTGCTATAAAAAGCGCGCATTAGACCTCTATATGCGCGCTCCTACGTCTTCTACCAGGTTCGATATGGATGAATGCGCTATACCAATCGAAAGAGGAGACTTGGTGCTAGGTACATGTCAAGTTTCGTCGAGATTGATTTGGTTTCAGATAGGTAAAATTTCATTCATTTACTCATATTGATTAATTTCTGCTGAAAAAGCGCCCATTAGACCTCTATATGCGCGCTCCTACGTCTTCTACCAGGTTCGATAGGGATATATGCGCTATACCAATCGAAAGAGGAGACTTGGTGCTAGGTACATGTCAAGTTTCGTCGAGATTGATTTGGTTTCAGATAGGTAAAATTTCATTCATTTACTCATATTGATCATTTCTGCTTTACAAAGCGCCCATTAGACCTCTATATGCGTTCCTTCTTCTTGTACCAGGTTTGATAGGGATGTATGCGCTATACCATTCGAAAGAAGAGACTTGGTGCTAGGTACATGTCAAGTTTCATCAAGATTGATTTGATTTCAGATAGGTAAAATTTCATTTATTTACTCATATTGATCATTTCTGCTATAAAAGCGCCCATTGGACCTCTATATGCGCGCTCCTACGTCTTGTACCAGGTTCGATAGGGATGTATGCGCTATACCAATCGAAAGAGGAGACTTGGTGCTAAGTACATGTCATGTTTCATCGAGATTGATTTGCTTTCAGATAGGTAAAATTTCATTCATTTACTCATATTGATCATTTCTGCTATAAAAAGGTCCATTAGACCTCTATATGCGCGCTCCTACGTCTTCTACCAGGTTCGATAGGGATGTATGCGCTATACCAATCGAAAGAGGAGACTTGGTGCTAGGAACATGTCAAGTTTCATCGAGATTGATTTGGTTTCAGATAGGTAAACTTTCATTTATTTACTCATATTGATCATTTCTGCTATAAAAAGCGCCCATTAGACCTCTATATGCGTGCTCCTACGTCTTCTACCAGGTTCGATAGGGATGTATGCTCTATACCAATCGAAAGAGGAGACTTGGTGCTAGGTACATGTCAAGTTTCATTGAGATTGATTTGGTTTCAGATAGGTAAAATTTCATTCATTTACTCATATTGGTCATTTCTGCTACAAAAAGCGCCCATTAGACCTCTATATGCGCGCTCCTTCTTCTTCTACCAGGTTCGATAGGGATGTATGCGCTATACCAATCAAAAGAAGAGACTTAGTTCTAGGTACATGTCAAGTTTCATCGAGATTGATTTGGTTTCAGATAGGTAAAATTTCATTCATTTACTCATATTGATCATTTCTGCTATAAAAGCGCCCATTAGACCTCTATATGCGCGCTCCTTCGTCTTGTACCAGGTTCGATAGGGATGTATGCGCTATACCAATCGAAAGAGGAGACTTGGTGCTAGGAACATGTCAAGTTTCATCGAGATTGATTTGGTTTAAGATAGGTAAAATTTCATTCATTTACTCATATTGATTAATTTCTGCTGAAAAAGCGCCCATTAGACCTCTATATGCGCGCTCCTACGTCTTCTACCAGGTTCGATAGGGATATATGCGCTATACCAATCGAAAGAGGAGACTTGGTGCTAGGTACATGTCAAGTTTCATCGAGATTGATTTGGTTTCAGATAGGTAAAATTTCATTCATTTACTCATATTGATCATTTCTGCATTACAAAGCGCCCATTAGACCACTATATGCGTTCCTTCTTCTTGTACCAGGTTCGATAGGGATGTACGCGCTATACCAATCGAAAGAGGAGACTTGGTGCTAGGTACATGTCAAGTTTCATCGAGATTGATTTGGTTTCAGATAGGTAAACTTTCATTCATTTACTCATATTGATCATTTCTGCTATAAAAAGCGCCCATTAGACCTCTATATGCGCGCTCCTACGTCTTCTACCAGGTTCGATAGGGATGTATGCGCTATACCAATCGAAAGAAGAGACTTGGTGCTAGGTACATGTCAGTTTCATCGAGATTAATTTTGTTTCAGATAGGTAAAATGTCATTCATTTACTCATATTGATCATTTCTGCTATAAAAAGCGCGAATTAGACCTCTATATGCGCGCTCCTACGTCTTCCACCAGGTTCGATATGGATGAATGCGCTATACCAATCGAAAGAGGAGACTTGGTGCTAGGTACATGTCAAGTTTCGTCGAGATTGATTTGGTTTCAGATAGGTAAAATTTCATTCATTTACTCATATTGATTAATTTCTGCTGAAAAAGCGCCCATTAGACCTCTATATGCGCGCTCCTACGTCTTCTACCAAGTTCGATAGGGATATATGCGCTATACCAATCGAAAGAGGAGACTTGGTGCTAGGTACATGTCAAGTTTCGTCGAGATTGATTTGGTTTCAGATAGGTAAAATTTCATTCATTTACTCATATTGATCATTTCTGCTTTACAAAGCGCCCATTAGACCTCTATATGCGTTCCTTCTTCTTGTACCAGGTTTGATAGGGATGTATGCGCTATACCATTCGAAAGAAGAGACTTGGGGCTAGGTACATGTCAAGTTTCATCAAGATTGATTTGATTTCAGATAGGTAAAATTTCATTTATTTACTCATATTGATCATTTCTGCTATAAAAGCGCCCATTGGACCTCTATATGCGCGCTCCTACGTCTTGTACCAGGTTCGATAGGGATGTATGCGCTATACCAATCGAAAGAGGAGACTTGGTGCTAAGTACATGTCATGTTTCATCGAGATTGATTTGGTTTCAGATAGGTAAAATTTCATTCATTTACTCATATTGATCATTTCTGCTATAAAAAGGTCCATTAGACCTCTATATGCGCGCTCCTACGTCTTCTACCAGGTTCGATAGGGATGTATGCGCTATACCAATCGAAAGAGGAGACTTGGTGCTAGGTACATGTCAAGTTTCATCGAGATTGATTTGGTTTCAGATAGGTAAACTTTCATTTATTTACTCATATTGATCATTTCTGCTATAAAAAGCGCCCATTAGACCTCTATATGCGCGCTCCTACGTCTTCTACCAGGTTCGATATGGATGAATGCGCTATACCAATCGAAAGAGAATACTTGGGGCTAGGTACATGTCAAGTTTCATGGAGATTGATTTTGTTTCAGATAGGTAAACTTTCATTCATTTACTCATATTGATCATTTCTGCTATAAAAGCTCCCATTGGACCTCTATATGCGCGCTCCTACGTTTTGTACCAGGTTCGATAGGGATGTATGCGCTATACCAATCGAAAGAGGAGACTTGGTGTTAGGTACATATCAAGTTTCATCGAGATTGATTTGGTTTCAGATAGGTAAAATTTCATTCATTTACTCATATTGATCATTTCTGCTATAGAAAGCGTCCATTAGACCTCTATATGCGCGCTCTTACGTCTTCTACCAGGTTCGATAGGGATGTATGCGCTATACCAATCGAAAGAGGAGACCTGGTGCTAAGGACATGTCAAGTTTCATCGAGATTGATTTGGTTTCAGATAGGTAAAATGTCATTCATTTACTCATATTGATCATTTCTGCTATAAAAAGCGCGCATTAGACCTCTATATGCGCGCTTCTACGTCTTGTACCAGGTTCGATAGGGATGTATGCGCTATATCAATCGAAAGGGGAGACTTGGTGCTAGGTATATGTCAAGTTTCATCGAGATTGATTTGGTTTCAGATAGGTAAAATTTCATTCATTTACTCATATTGATCATTTCTGCTATAAAAAGCGCCCATTAGACCTCTATATGCGCGCTCCTACGTCTTCTACCAGGTTCGATAGGGATGTATGTGCTATACCAATCGAAAGAAGAGACTTGGTGCTAGGTACATGTCAGTTTCATCGAGATTAATTTTGTTTCAGATAGGTAAAATTTCATTCATTTACTCATATTGATCATTTCTGCTTTAAAAGCGCCCATTAGACCTCTATATGCGCGCTCCTACGTCTTCTACCAGGTTTGATAGGGATGTATGTGCTATACCAATCAAAAGAGAAGACTTGGTGCTAGGTACATGTGAAGTTTCATCAAGATTGATTTGGCTTAAGATAGGTAGAATTTCATTCATTTACTCATATTATCATTTCTGCTATAAAAAGCGCCAATTAGACCTCTATATGCGAGCTCCTACGTCTTGTACCAGGTTCGATAGGGATGTATGCGCTATACCAATCGAAAGAGGAGACTTTGTCCTAGGTACATGTCAAGTTTCATTGAGATTGATTGGGTTTCAGATAGGTAAAATTTCATTCATTTACTCATATTGATCATTTCTGCTATAAAAAGCGCCTATTAGACCTCTATATGCACGCTCCTACTTCTTCTACCAGGTTTGATAGGGATGTATGCGCTATACCAATCGAAAGAGGAGACTAGGGGCTAGGTACATTTCAAGTTTCATCAAGATTGATTTGGTTTAAGATAGGTAGAATTTCATTCATTTACTCATATTATCATTTCTGCTATAGAAAGCGCCCATTAGACCTCTATATGCGTGCTCCTACGTCTTGTACCAGGTTCGATAGGGATGTATGCGCTATACCAATCGAAAGAGGAGACTTGGTGCTAGGAACATGTGAAGTTTCATCGATATTGATTTGGTTTCAGATAGGTAAAATTTCATTCATTTACTCATATTGGTCATTTCTGCTATAAAAAGCGCCCATTAGACCTCTATATGCGCGCTCCTTCTTCTTCTACCAGTTTCGATAGGGATGTATGCGCTATACCAATCAAAAGAAGAGACTTGGTTCTAGGTACACGTCAAGTTTCATCGAGATTGATTTGGTTTCAGATAGGTAAAATTTCATTCATTTACTCATATTGATCATTTCTGCTATAAAAGCGCCCATTAGACCTCTATATGCGCGCTCCTTCGTCTTGTACCAGGTTCGATAGGGATGTATGCGCTATACCAATCGAAAGAGGAGACTTGGTGCTAGGAACATGTCAAGTTTCATCGATATTGATTTGGTTTCAGATAGGTAAAAATTCATTCATTTACTCATATTGATCATTTCTGCTATAAAAAGCTCCAATCAGACCTCTATATGCGCGTTCCTACGTCTTGTACCAGGTTCGATAGGGATGTATGCGCTATACCAATCGAAAGAGGAGACTTGGTGCTAGGTACATGTCAAGTTTCGTCGAGATTGATTTGGTTTCAGATAGGTAAAATTTCATTCATTTACTTATATTGATCATTTCTGCTTTAAAAGCGCCTATTAGACCTCTATATGCGCGCTCCTACTTCTTCTACCAGGTTCGATAGGGATGTATGCGCTATACCAATCAAAAGAAGAGACTTGGGGCTAGGTACATGTCAAGTTTCATCGAGATTGATTTGGTTTCAGATAGGTAAAATTTCATTCATTTACTCATATTGATTAATTTCTGCTGAAAAAGCGCCCATTAGACCTCTATATGCGCGCTCCTACGTCTTCTACCAGGTTCGATAGGGATATATGCGCTATACCAATCGAAAGAGGAGACTTGGTGCTAAGTACATGTCAAGTTTCCTCGAGATTGATTTGGTTTCAGATAGGTAAAATTTCATTCATTTACTCATATTGATCATTTCTGCTTTACAAAGCGCCCATTAGACCTCTATATGCGTTCCTTCTTCTTGTACCAGGTTCGATAGGGATGTATGCGCTATACCATTCGAAAGAAGAGACTTGGGGCTAGGTATATGTCAAGTTTCATCAAGATTGATTTGATTTCAGATAGGTAAAATTTCATTTATTTACTCATATTGATCATTTCTGCTATAAAAGCGCCCATTGGACCTCTATATGCGCGCTCCTACGTCTTGTACCAGGTTCGATAGGGATGTATGCGCTATACCAATCGAAAGAGGAGACTTGGTGCTAAGTACATGTCAAGTTTCATCGAGATTGATTTGGTTTCAGATAGGTAAAATTTCATTCATTTACTCATATTGATCATTTCTGCTATAAAAAGGTCCATTAGACCTCTATATGCGCGCTCCTACGTCTTCTACCAGGTTCGATAGGGATGTATGCGCTATACCAATCGAAAGAGGAGACTTGGTGCTAGGTACATGTCAAGTTTCATCGAGATTGATTTGGTTTCAGATAGGTAAACTTTCATTTATTTACTCATATTGATCATTTCTGCTATAAAAAGCGCCCATTAGACCTCTATATGCGCGCTCCTACGTCTTCTACCAGGTTCGATAGGGATGTATGCGCTATACCAATCGAAAGAAGAGACTTGGTGCTAGGTACATGTCAGTTTCATCGAGATTAATTTTGTTTCAGATAGGTAAAATGTCATTCATTTACTCATATTGATCATTTCTGCTATAAAAAGCGCGCATTAGACCTCTATATGCGCGCTCCTACGTCTTGTACCAGGTTCGATAGGGATGTATGCACTATACAAATCGAAAGAGGCGACTTGGTGCTAAGTACATGTCAAGTTTCATCGAGATTGATTTGGTTTCAGATAGGTAAAATTTCATTCATTTACTCATATATATCATTTCTGCTATAAAAAGGTCCATTAGACCTCTATATGCGCGCTCCTACGTCTTCTACCAGGTTCGATAGGGATGTATGCGCTATACCAATCGAAAGAGGAGACTTGGTGCTAGGTACATGTCAAGTTTCATCGAGATTGATTTGGTTTCAGATAGGTAAACTTTCATTTATTTACTCATATTGATCATTTCTGCTATAAAAAGCGCCCATTAGACCTCTATATGCGCGCTCCTACGTCTTCTACCAGGTTCGATAGGGATGTATGCGCTATACCAATCGAAAAAAGAGACTTGGTGCTAGGTACATGTCAGTTTCATCGAGATTAATTTTGTTTCAGATAGGTAAAATGTCATTCATTTACTCATATTGATCATTTCTGCTATAAAAAGCGCGCATTAGACCTCTATATGCGCGCTCCTACGTCTTCTACCAGGTTCGATATGGATGAATGCGCTATACCAATCGAAAGAGAATACTTGGGGCTAGGTACATGTCAAGTTTCATGGAGATTGATTTTGTTTCAGATAGGTAAACTTTCATTCATTTACTCATATTGATCATTTCTGCTATAAAAGCTCCCATTGGACCTCTATATGCGCGCTCCTACGTCTTGTACCAGGTTCGATAGGGATGTATGCGCTATACCAATCGAAAGAGGAGACTTGGTGCTAGGTACATATCAAGTTTCATCGAGATTGATTTGGTTTCAGATAGGTAAAATTTCATTCATTTACTCATATTGATCATTTCTGCTATAGAAAGCGTCCATTAGACCTCTATATGCGCGCTCTTACGTCTTCTACCAGGTTCGATAGGGATGTATGCGCTATACCAATCGAAAGAGGAGACTTGGTGCTAAGTACATGTCAAGTTTCATCGAGATTGATTTGGTTTCAGATAGGTAAAATTTCATTCATTTACTCATATTGATCATTTCTGCTATAAGAAGGTCCATTAGACCTCTATATGCGCGCTCCTACGTCTTGTACCAGGTTCGATAGGGATGTATGCGCTATACCAATCGAAAGAGGAGACTTGGTGCTAGGTATATGTCAAGTTTCATCGAGATTGATTTGGTTTCAGATAGGTAAACTTTCGTTCATTTACTCATATTGATCATTTCTGCTATAAAAAGCGCCCATTAGACCTCTATATGCGCGCTCCTACGTCTTCTACCAGGTTTGATAGGGATGTATGCGCTATACCAATCGAAAGAAGAGACTTGGCGCTAGGTACATGTCAGCTTCATGGAGATTGATTTGGTTTCAGATAGGTAAAATTTCATTCATTTACTCATATTGATCATTTCTGCTATAAAAAGGTCCATTAGACCTCTATATGCGCGCTCCTACGTCTTGTACCAGGTTCGATAGGGATGTATGAGCTATACCAATCGAAAGAGGAGACTTGGTGCTAGGTACATGTCAAGTTTCATCGAGATTGATTTGGTTTCAGATAGGTAAACTTTCATTTATTTACTCATATTGATCATTTCTGCTATAAAAAGCGCCCATTAGACCTCTATATGCGCGCTCCTACGTCTTCTACCAGGTTCGATAGGGATGTATGCGCTATACCAATCGAAAGAAGTTACTTGGTGCTAGGTACATGTCAGTTTCATCGAGATTAATTTTGTTTCAGATAGGTAAAAATGTCATTCATTTACTCATATTGATCATTTCTGCTATAAAAAGCGCGCATTAGACCTCTATATGCGCGCTCCTACGTCTTCTACCAGGTTCGATATGGATGAATGCGCTATACCAATCGAAAGAGAATACTTGGGGCTAGGTACATGTCAAGTTTCATGGAGATTGATTTTGTTTCAGATAGGAAAACTTTCATTCATTTACTCATATTGATCATTTCTGCTATAAAAGCTCCCATTGGACCTCTATATGCGCGCTCCTACGTCTTGTACCAGGTTCGATAGGGATGTATGCGCTATACCAATCGAAAGAGGAGACTTGGTGCTAGGTACATATCAAGTTTCATCGAGATTGATTTGGTTTCAGATAGGTAAAATTTCATTCATTTACTCATATTGATCATTTCTGCTATAAAAAGCGCCCATTAGACCTCTATATGCGCGAATCTACGTCTTCTACCAGGTTCCATAGGGATGTATGCGCTATACCAATCGAAAGAAGAGACTTGGTGGTAGGTACATGTCAAGTTTCATCGAGATTGATTTGGTTTCAGATAGGTAAAATTTCATTCATTTACTCATATTGATCATTTCTGCTATAAAAAGGTCCATTAGACCTCTATATGCGCGCTCCTACGTCTTCTACCAGGTTCGATAGGGATGTATGCGCTATACCAATCGAAAGAGGAGACTTGGTGCTAGGTATATGTCAAGTTTCATCGAGATTGATTTGGTTTCAGATAGGTAAAATTTCATTCATTTACTCATATTGGTCATTTCGGCTATAAAAAGAGCCCATTAGACCTCTATATGCGCGCTCCTACGTCTTGTACCAGGTTCGATAGGGATGTATGACTTGGTGGTAGGTACATGTCAAGTTTCATCGAGATTGATTTGGTTTAAGATAGGTAAAATTTCATTCATTTACTCATATTGATTAATTTTGCTATAAAAAGCGCCCATTAGACCTCTATATGCGCGCTACTACGTCTTCTACCAGGTTCGATAGGGATGTATGCGCTATACCATTCGAAAGAAGAGACTTGGGGCTAGGTACATGTCAAGTTTCATCAAGATTGATTTGATTTCAGATAGGTAAAATTTCATTTATTTACTCATATTGATCATTTCTGCTATAAAAGCGCCCATTGGACCTCTATATGCGCGCTCCTACTTCTTGTACCAGGTTCGATAGGGATGTATGCGCTATACCATTCGAAAGAGGAGACTTGGTGCTAGGTACATGTCAAGTTTCATCGAGATTGATTTGGTTTCAGATAGGTAAACTTTCATTTATTTACTCATATTGATCATTTCTGCTATAAAAAGCGTCCATTAGACCTCTATATGCGCGCTCCTACGTCTTCTACCAGGTTCGATAGGGATGTATGCGCTATACCAATCGAAAGAAGAGACTTGGTGCTAGGTACTTGTCAGTTTCATCGAGATTAATTTTGTTTCAGATAGCTAAAATGTCATTCATTTACTCATATTGATCATTTCTGCTATAAAAAGCGCGCATTAGACCTCTATATGCGCGCTCCTACGTCTTCTACCAGGTTCGATATGGATGAATGCGCTATACCATTCGAAAGAGAATACTTGGGGCTAGGTACATGTCAAGTTTCATGGAGATTGATTTTGTTTCAGATAGGTAAACTTTCATTCATTTACTCATATTGATCATTTCTGCTATAAAAGCTCCCATTGGACCTCTATATGCGCGCTCCTACGTCTTGTACCAGGTTCGATAGGGATGTATGCGCTATACCAATCGAAAGAGGAGACTTGGTGCTAGGTACATATCAAGTTTCATTGAGATTGATTTGGTTTAAGATAGGTAAAATTTCATTCATTTACTCATATTGATCATTTCTGCTATAGAAAGCGTCCATTATACCTCTATATGCACGCTCTTACGTCTTCTACCAGATTCGATAGGGATGTATGCGCTATACCAATCGAAAGAGGAGACTTGGTGCTAAGTACATGTCAAGTTTCATCGAGATTGATTTGGTTTCAGATATGTAAAATTTCATTCATTTACTCATATTGATCATTTCTGCTATAAAAAGGTCCATTAGACCTCTATATGCGCGCTCCTGCGTCTTCTACCAGGTTCGATAGGGATGTATGCGCTATACCAATCGAAAGAGGAGACTTGGTGCTAGGTATATGTCAAGTTTCATCGAGATTGATTTGGTTTCAGATAGGTAAACTTTCATTCATTTACTCATATTGATCATTTCTGCTATAAAAAGCGCCCATTAGACCTCTATATGCGCGCTCCTACGTCTTCTACCAGGTTCGATAGGGATGTATGCGCTATACCAATCAAAAGAGGAGACTTGGTGCTAGGTACATGTCAAGTTTCATCGAGATTGATTTGGTTTCAGATAGGTAAAATTTCATTCATTTACTCATATTGATCATTTCTGCTATAAAAAGCGCCCATTAGACCTCTATATGCGCGCTCCTACGTCTTGTACCAGGTTCGATAGGGATGTATGACTTGGTGGTAGGTACATGTCAAGTTTCATCGAGATTGATTTGGTTTCAGATAGGTAAAATTTCATTCATTTACTCATATTGATTAATTTTGCTATAAAAAGCGCCCATTAGACCTCTATATGCGCGCTACTACGTCTTCTACCAGGTTCGATAGGGATGTATGCGCTATACCAATCGAAAGAGAAGACTACAGGCTAGGTACATGTCAAGTTTCATCGAGATTGATTTGGTTTCAGATAGGTAAACTTTCATTCATTTACTCATATTGATCATTTCTGCTATAGAAAGCGCCCATTAGACCTCTATATGCGCGCTCCTACCTCTTCTACCAGGTTCGATAGGGATGTATGCGCTATACCAATCGTAAGAGGAGACTTGGTGCTAGGTATATGTCAAGTTTCATCGAGATTGATTTGGTTTCAGATAGGTAAACTTTCATTCATTTACTCATATTGATCATTTCTGCTATAAAAAGCGCCCATTAGACCTCTATATGCGCGCTCCTACGTCTTCGACCAGGTTCGATAGGGATGTATGCGCTATACCAATCGAAAGAAGAGACTTGGTGCTAGGTACATGTCAGCTTCATGGAGATTGATTTGGTTTCAGATAGGTAAAATTTCATTCATTTACTCATATTGATCATTTCTGCTATAAAAGCGCCCATTAGACCTCTATATGCGCGAATCTACGTCTTCTACCAGGTTCCATAGGGATGTATGCGCTATACCAATCGAAAGAAGAGACTTGGTGGTAGATACATGTCAGTTTCATCGAGATTGATTTGGTTTCAGATAGGAAAAATTTCATTCATTTACTCATATTGATCATTTCTGCTATAAAAAGGTCCATTAGACCTCTATATGCGCGCTCCTACGTCTTCTACCAGGTTCGATAGGGATGTATGCGCTATACCAATCGAAAGAGGAGACTTGGTGCTAAGTATATGTCAAGTTTCATCGAGATTGATTTGGTTTCAGATAGGTAAAATTTCATTCATTTACTCATATTGATCATTTCGGCTATAAAAAGAGCCCATTAGACCTCTATATGCGCGCTCCTACGTCTTCTACCAGGTTCGATAGGGATGTATGCCCTATACCAATCAAAAGAGGAGACTAGGTGCTAGGTACATGTCAAGTTTCATCGAGATTGATATGGTTTCAGATAGGTAAAATTTAATTCATTTACTCATATTGATCATTTCTGCTATAAAAAGCGCCCATTAGACCTCTATATGCGCGCTCCTACGTCTTGTACCAGGTTCGATAGGGATGTATGACTTGGTGGTAGGTACATGTCAAGTTTCATCGAGATTGATTTGGTTTCAGATAGGTAAAATTTCAATCATTTACTCATATTGATTAATTTTGCTATAAAAAGCGCCCATTAGACCTCTATATGCGCGCTCCTACGTCTTCTACCAGGTTCGATAGGGATGTATGCGCTATACCAATCGAAAGAGAAGACTTCAGGCTAGGTACATGTCAAGTTTCATCGAGATTGATTTGGTTTCATATAGGTAAAATTTCATTCATTTACTCATATTGATCATTTCTGCTATAAAAAGCGCCCATTAGACCTCTATATGCGCGCCCCTATGTCTTCTACCAGGTTCGATAGGGATGAATGCGCTATACCAATCGAAAGAGGAGACTTGGGGCTAGGTACATGTCAAGTTTCATGGAGATTGATTTGGTTTCAGATAAGTAAAATTTCATTCATTTACTCATATTGGTCATTTCTGCTATAAAAAGCGCCCATTAGACCTCTATATGCGCGCTCCTACTTCTTCTACCAGGTTCGATCGGGATGTATGCGCTATACCAATCGAAAGAAGAGACTTGGTTCTAGGTACATGTCAAGTTTCATCGAGATTGATTTGGTTTCAGATAGGTAAAATTTCATTCATTTACTCATATTGATCATTTCTGCTATAAAAAGCGCCCATTAGACCTCTATATGCGCGCTCCTACGTCTTCTACCAGGTTCGATAGGGATGTATGCGCTATACCAATCGAAAGAGAAGACTTCAGGCTAGGTACATGTCAAGTTTCATCGAGATTGATTTGGTTTCATATAGGTAAAATTTCATTCATTTACTCATATTGATCATTTCTGCTATAAAAAGCGCCCATTAGACCTCTATATGCGCGCCCCTATGTCTTCTACCAGGTTCGATAGGGATGAATGCGCTATACCAATCGAAAGAGGAGACTTGGGGCTAGGTACATGTCAAGTTTCATGGAGATTGATTTGGTTTCAGATAAGTAAAATTTCATTCATTTACTCATATTGGTCATTTCTGCTATAAAAAGCGCCCATTAGACCTCTATATGCGCGCTCCTACTTCTTCTACCAGGTTCGATCGGGATGTATGCGCTATACCAATCGAAAGAAGAGACTTGGTTCTAGGTACATGTCAAGTTTCATCGAGATTGATTTGGTTTCAGATAGGTAAACTTTCATTCATTTACTCATATTGATCATTTCTGCTATAAAAAGCGCCCATTAGACCTCTATATGCGCGCTCCTACGTCTTCTACCAGGTTCGATAGGGATGTATGCGCTATACCAATCGAAAGAAGAGACTTGGTGCTAGGTACATGTCAGCTTCATGGAGATTGATTTGGTTTCAGATAGGTAAAATTTCATTCATTTACTCATATTGATCATTTCTGCTATAAAAAGCGCCCATTAGACCTCTATATGCGCGAATCTACGTCTTCTACCAGGTTCCATAGGGATGTATGCGCTATACCAATCGAAAGAAGAGACTTGGTGGTAGGTACATGTCAAGTTTCATCGAGATTGATTTGGTTTCAGATAGGTAAAATTTCATTCATTTACTCATATTGATCATTTCTGCTATAAAAAGGTCCATTAGACCTCTATATGCGCGCTCCTACGTCTTCTACCAGGTTCGATAGGGATGTATGCGCTATACCAATCGAAAGAGGAGACTTGGTGCTAGGTATATGTCAAATTTCATCGAGATTGATTTGGTTTCAGATAGGTAAAATTTCATTCATTTACTCATATTGGTCATTTCGGCTAAAAAAAGAGCCCATTAGATCTCTATATGCGCGCTCCTACGTCTTCTACCAGGTTCGATAGGGATGTATGCGCTATACCAATCAAAAGAGGAGACTTGGTGCTAGGTACATGTCATGTTTCATCGAGATTGATTTGGTTTCAGATAGGTAAAATTTCATTCATTTACTCATATTGATTAATTTTGCTATAAAAAGCGCCCATTAGACCTCTATATGCGCGCTACTACGTCTTCTACCAGGTTCGATAGGGATGTATGCGCTATACCAATCGAAAGAGAAGACTTCAGGCTAGGTACATGTCAAGTTTCATCGAGATTGATTTGTTTTCAGATAGGTAAACTTTCATTCATTTACTCATATTGATCATTTCTGCTATAAAAAGCGCCCATTAGACCTCTATATGCGCGCTCCTACGTCTTCTACCAGGTTCGATAGGGATGTATGCGCTATACCAATCGAAAGAGGAGACTTGGTGCTAGGTATATGTCAAGTTTCATCGAGATTGATTTGGTTTCAGATAGGTAAACTTTCATTCATTTACTTATATTGATCATTTCTGCTATAAAAAGCGCCCATTAGACCTCTATATGCGCGCTCCTACGTCTTCTACCATTTTCCATAGGGATGTATGCGCTATACCAATCGAAAGAAGAGACTTGGTGCTAGGTACATGTCAGTTTCATCGAGATTGATTTGGTTTCAGATAGGTAAAATTTCATTCATTTACTCATATTGATCATTTCTGCTATAAAAAGAGCCCATTAGACCTCTATATGCGCGCTCCTACGTCTTCTACCAGGTTCGATAGGGATGTATGCGCTATACCAATCAAAAGAGGAGACTAGGTGCTAGGTACATGTCAAGTTTCATCGAGATGGATTTGGTTTCAGATAGGTAAAATTTAATTCATTTACTCATATTGATCATTTCTGCTATAAAAAGCGCCCATTAGACCTCTACATGCGCGCTCCTACATCTTGTACCAGGTTCGATAGGGATGTATGACTTGGTGGTAGGTACATGTCAAGTTTCATCGAGATTGATTTGGTTTCAGATAGGTAAAATTTCATTCATTTACTCATATTGATTAATTTTGCTATAAAAAGCGCCCATTAGACCTCTATATGCGCGCTCCTACGTCTTCTACCAGGTTCGATAGGGATGTATGCGCTATACCAATCGAAAGAGAAGACTTCAGGCTAGGTACATGTCAAGTTTCATCGAGATTGATTTGGTTTCAGATAGGTAAAATTTCATTCATTTACTCATATTGATCATTTCTGCTATAAAAAGCGCCCATTAGACCTCTATATGCGCGCCCCTACGTCTTCTACCAGGTTCGATAGGGATGAATGCGCTATACCAATCGAAAGAGGAGACTTGGGGCTAGGTACATGTCAAGTTTCATGGAGATTGATTTGGTTTCAGATAAGTAAAATTTCATTCATTTACTCATATTGGTCATTTCTGCTATAAAAAGCGCCCATTAGACCTCTTTATGCGCGCTCCTACTTCTTCTTCCAGGTTCGATCGGGATGTATGCGCTATACCAATCGAAAGAAGAGACTTGGTTCTAGGTACATGTCAAGTTTCATCGAGATTGATTTGGTTTCAGATAGGTAAAATTTCATTCATTTACTCATATTGATCATTTCTGCTATAAAAAGCGCCCATTAGACCTCTATATGCGCGCTCCTACTTCTTCTACCTGGTTCGATAGGGATGTATGCGCTATACCAATCGAAAGAAGAGACTTGGTGATAGGTACATGTCAGTTTCATCGAGATTAATTTTGTTTCAGAGAGGTAAAATTTCATTCATTTACTCATATTGATTAATTTTGCTATAAAATGCGCCCATTAGACCTCTATAGATTACAGATCACAATTAATTTTGAATGTTCGTTGACCACGCAAATAGTTCCTGATTATTTCAATCCCTCGTCTTCTTACATTTAATTTCTACGACTCTTTTTACACTAGATGATTCGTTTTTTACGTCAATGAGTCGCAGATGAGTTGAAAAAAAATATTCTAGCATGTTGAATGATACTGCATCATCCTAATCGCGGAATGCCAGATGTGTTATGAGGCTCTAGAATTGATAGATTGTAGAACATTAGAGCCACAGATACCCCCTTTCGGGTTTAAAAAGATATTAAAAGTCTACTAAGCGACAGATTTTTGCATGAATCCATTTCTGAGCTTATTTTGATACTATCTAGCAGATATAAAAGTTTCAAGCAAAAAATGGTGGTGCGATTCGAGTATTTAATCGTCATATTAGTACGTTTTACAAAGGAATATATAGGAAAAAATAATTGGGGTCTGATACCTATAAGCGCGCGTAGTGATATCACGTGTGTAACTAAATAGAGACCAGACGAGGGGAAAAGGAGAAAATATGATACATGTAGGATGAAAATATCATTTTCATGATACTGCTAGATGACAATTCGTTGGTTATCAGGGCCGATCTGGCGAAAATGGGGGGGAGGGTTTCGGGACGAGCGAACATGTGCTTAAATTGGAAAGGAGGCCGAGGTAAGGACATAGTGTGATTTTTTTCCATTACTGCAACATGCTTGCATTAGCTGTGTGTCATGCTGTTACTTTTACTATAAATATGATCTCATCCAATAGCCAAGCATTGCCTGGCTCCAACCCCCCCCCCGAAAAAAAAAGAAATCGGGGGGGGGGGGTCCGTTTTTCGATCTCCGCTCGTAGTTCGCATGTACAGCTGAACTTTATTTGCTGGAATAATGTTTTTATATGACATCTCATGCGGTCTGCACTAAAAATATTATTGAAATCGCAAAAGAATAAGTTTTCTGACGTTTTAAACGTTAATTTTTAATTTTTTGTCGATACACTAAGAGGGCCTAACGAAAATTCATATAAATTCGAAAACGGTACATATGCAGTTTTTAGCACCATAAATTATGAGAATTCAGCCATCTGAAAGAGTCACATTTCATTTTGTTAACATATCTGTAGAATTGCGGAAATAACAGAAATTTGAAATTAGCGTAATTGAAAATAATTCTTATCAAAAACTTGATTCTGGGGACATCAATAGACTACCTGTAAAATGCAACTATTTGAATAATAATGAAAGTATTGAGCTGAAACTTGATAGATAGCATCAAAAGATACCAAGGAAGGGTTCTGATGCAAAAGTTTGACTTTCAATTAAAATTTTGGACAGTTTTAGATTACAGATCACAATTAATTTTGAATGTTCGTTGACCACGCAAATAGTTCCTGATTATTTCAATCCCTCGTCTTCTTACATTTAATTTCTACGACTCTTTTTACACTAGATGATTCGTTTTTTACGTCAATGAGTCGCAGATGAGTTGAAAAAAAATATTCTAGCATGTTGAATGATACTGCATCATCCTAATCGCGGAATGCCAGATGTGTTATGAGGCTCTAGAATTGATAGATTGTAGAACATTAGAGCCACAGATACCCCCTTTCGGGTTTAAAAAGATATTAAAAGTCTACTAAGCGACAGATTTTTGCATGAATCCATTTCTGAGCTTATTTTGATACTATCTAGCAGATATAAAAGTTTCAAGCAAAAAATGGTGGTGCGATTCGAGTATTTAATCGTCATATTAGTACGTTTTACAAAGGAATATATAGGAAAAAATAATTGGGGTCTGATACCTATAAGCGCGCGTAGTGATATCACGTGTGTAACTAAATAGAGACCAGACGAGGGGAAAAGGAGAAAATATGATACATGTAGGATGAAAATATCATTTTCATGATACTGCTAGATGACAATTCGTTGGTTATCAGGGCCGATCTGGCGAAAATGGGGGGGAGGGTTTCGGGACGAGCGAACATGTGCTTAAATTGGAAAGGAGGCCGAGGTAAGGACATAGTGTGATTTTTTTCCATTACTGCAACATGCTTGCATTAGCTGTGTGTCATGCTGTTACTTTTACTATAAATATGATCTCATCCAATAGCCAAGCATTGCCTGGCTCCAACCCCCCCCCCGAAAAAAAAGAAATCGGGGGGGGGGTCCGTTTTTCGATCTCCGCTCGTAGTTCGCATGTACAGCTGAACTTTATTTGCTGGAATAATGTTTTTATATGACATCTCATGCGGTCTGCACTAAAAATATTATTGAAATCGCAAAAGAATAAGTTTTCTGACGTTTTAAACGTTAATTTTTAATTTTTTGTCGATACACTAAGAGGGCCTAACGAAAATTCATATAAATTCGAAAACGGTACATATGCAGTTTTTAGCACCATAAATTATGAGAATTCAGCCATCTGAAAGAGTCACATTTCATTTTGTTAACATATCTGTAGAATTGCGGAAATAACAGAAATTTGAAATTAGCGTAATTGAAAATAATTCTTATCAAAAACTTGATTCTGGGGACATCAATAGACTACCTGTAAAATGCAACTATTTGAATAATAATGAAAGTATTGAGCTGAAACTTGATAGATAGCATCAAAAGATACCAAGGAAGGGTTCTGATGCAAAAGTTTGACTTTCAATTAAAATTTTGGACAGTTTTAGATTACAGATCACAATTAATTTTGAATGTTCGTTGACCACGCAAATAGTTCCTGATTATTTCAATCCCTCGTCTTCTTACATTTAATTTCTACGACTCTTTTTACACTAGATGATTCGTTTTTTACGTCAATGAGTCGCAGATGAGTTGAAAAAAAATATTCTAGCATGTTGAATGATACTGCATCATCCTAATCGCGGAATGCCAGATGTGTTATGAGGCTCTAGAATTGATAGATTGTAGAACATTAGAGCCACAGATACCCCCTTTCGGGTTTAAAAAGATATTAAAAGTCTACTAAGCGACAGATTTTTGCATGAATCCATTTCTGAGCTTATTTTGATACTATCTAGCAGATATAAAAGTTTCAAGCAAAAAATGGTGGTGCGATTCGAGTATTTAATCGTCATATTAGTACGTTTTACAAAGGAATATATAGGAAAAAATAATTGGGGTCTGATACCTATATGCGCGCTACTACGTCTTCTACCAGGTTCGATAGGGATGTATGCGCTATACCAATCAAAAGAGAAGACTTCAGGCTAGGTACATGTCAAGTTTCATCGAGATTGATTTGGTTTCAGATAGGTAAAATTTCATTCATTTACTCATATTGATCATTTCTGCTATAAAAAGCGCCCATTAGAACTCTATATGCGCGCTCCTACGTCTTCTACCAGGTTCGATAGGGATTTGTGCGCTATACCAGTCGAAAGAGGAGACTTGGTGCTAGGATCATGTCAAGTTTCATCGAGATTGATTTGGTTTCAGATAGGTAAACTTTCATTCATTTACTCATATTGATCATTTCTGCTATAAAAAGCGCCCATTAGACCTCTATATGCGCGCTCCTACGTCTTCTACCAGGTTCGATAAGGATGTATGCGCTATACCAATCGAAAGAAGAGACTTGGTGCTAGGTACATGTCAGTTTCATTAAGATTGATTTTGTTTCAGATAGGTAAAATTTCATTCATTTACTCATATTGATCATTTCTGCTATAAAAAGCGCGCATTAGACCTCTATATGCGCGCTCCTACGTCTATACCAGGTTCGATTTGGATGAATGCGCTATACCAATCGAAAGAGGATACTTGGGGCTAAGTACATGTCAAGTTTCATGGAGATTGATTTTGTTTCAGATAGGTAAACTTTCATTCATTTACGCACATTGATCATTTCTGCTATAAAAAGCGCGCATTAGACCTCTATATGCGCGCTCCTACGTCTTGTACAAGGTTTGATAGGGATGTATGCGCTATACCAATCGAAAGAGGACACTTGGGGCTAGGTACATGTCAAGTTTCATCAAGATTGATTTGGTTTAAGATAGGTAGAATTTCATTAATTTACTCATATTGATCATTTCTGCTATAAAAGCGCCCATTAGACCTCTATATGCGCGCTCTTACTTCTTGTACCAGGTTCGATAGGGATGTATGCGCTATACCAATCGAAAGAGGAGACTTGGTGCTAGGTACATATCAAGTTTCATTGAGATTGTTTTTTTTTCAGATAGGGAAAATTTCATTCATTTACTCATATTGATCATTTCTGCTATAAAAAGGTCCATTAGACCTCTATATGCGCGCTCCTACGTCTTGTACCAGGTTCGATAGGG
Source organism: Pinctada fucata (assembly GCA_028142955.1). Lineage (NCBI taxonomy): Eukaryota > Metazoa > Mollusca > Bivalvia > Pterioida > Pteriidae > Pinctada > Pinctada fucata. Next base: position 19,948,162 of record AP027109.1, read on the forward strand.
ATGTATGCGCTATACCAATCGAAAGAGGAGACTTGGTGCTAGGTACATGTCAAGTTTCATCGAGATTGATTTGGTTTCAGATAGGTAAACTTTCATTCATTTACTCATATTCATCATTTCTGCTATAAAAAGCGCCCATTAGACCTCTATATGCGCGCTCCTACGTCTTCTACCAGGTTCGATAGGGATGTATGCGCTATACCAATCGAAAGAAGAGACTTGGTGCTAGGTACATGTCAGTTTCATCGAGATTAATTTTGTTTCAGATAAGTAAAATTTCATTCATTTTCTCATATTGATCATTTCTGCTATAAAAAGCGCGCATTAGACCTCTATATGCGCGCTCCTACGTCTTGTACCAGGTTCGATAGGGATGTATGCGCTATACCAATCAAAAAAAGAGACTTGGTGGTAGGTACATGTCAAGTTTCATCGAGATTGATTTGGTTTCAGATAGGTAAAATTTCATTCATTTACTCATATTGATTAATTTTGCTATAAAAAGCGCCCATTAGACCTCTATATGCGCGCTCCTACGTCTTCTACCAGGTTCGATAGGGATGTATGCGCTATACCAATCGAAAGAGGAGACTTGGTGCTAGGCACATGTCAAGTTTCATCGAGATTGATTTGGTTTCAGATAGGTAACATTTCATTCATTTACTCATATTGATCATTTCTGCTATAAAAAGCGCCCATTAGACCTCTATATGCGCGCTCTTACTTCTTCTACCTGGTTCGATAGGGATGTATGCGCTATACCAATCGAAAGAAGAGACTTGGTACTACGTACATGTCAGTTTCATCGAGATTAATTTTGTTTCAGATAGGTAAAATTTCATTCATCTACTCATATTGATCATTTCTGCTATAAAAATCGCCCATTAGACCTCTATATGCGCGCTCCTACGTCTTCTACAAGGTTTGATAGGGATGTATGCGCTATACCAATCGAAAGAAGAGACTTGGGGCTAGGTACATGTCAAGTTTCATCAAGATTGATTTGGTTTAAGATAGGTAGAATTTCATTCATTTACTCATATTGATCATTTCTGCTATAAAAAGCGCCCATTAGACCTCTATATGCGCGCTCTTACTTCTTGTACCAGGTTCGATAGGGATGAATGCGCTATACCGATCGAAAGAGGAGACTTGGTGCTAGGTACATATCAGGTTTCATCGAGATTGTTTTTGTTTCAGATAGGTAAACTTTCATTCATTTACTCATATTGATCATTTCTGCTATAAAAAGCGCCCATTAGACCTCTATATGCGCGCTTCTGCGTTTTGTACTAGGTTCGATAGGGATGTATGCGCTATATCAATCGAAAGAGGAGACTTGGTGCTAGGTACATGTCAAGTTTCATCGAGATTGATTTGGTTTCAGATAGGTAAACTTTCATTCATTTACTCATATTGATCATTTCTGCTATAAAAAGCGCCCATTAGACCTCTATATGCGCGCTCCTACGTCTTCTACCAGGTTCGATAGGGATGTATGCGCTATACCAATCGAAAGAAGAGACTTGGTGCTAGGTACATGTCAGTTTCATCGAGATTAATTTTGTTTCAGATAAGTAAAATTTCATTCATTTACTCATATTGATCATTTCTGCTATAAAAAGCGCGCATTAGACCTCTATATGCGCGCTCCTACGTCTTGTACCAGGTTCGATAGGGATGTATGCGCTATACCAATCGAAAGAAGAGACTTGGTGGTAGGTACATGTCAAGTTTCGTCGAGATTGATTTGGTTTCAGATAGGTAAAATTTCATTCATTTACTCATATTGATTAATTTTGCTATAAAAAGCGCCCAATTAGACCTCTATATGCGCGCTCCTACGTCTTGTACCAGGTTCGATAGGGATGTATGCGCTATACCAATCGAAAGAGAAGACTTCAGGCTAGGGACATGTCAAGTTTCATCGAGATTGATTTGGTTTCAGATAGGTAAAATTTCATTCATTTACTCATATTGATCATTTCTGCTATAAAAAGCGCCCATTAGACCTCTATATGCGCGCTCCTACGTCTTCTACCAGGTTCGATAGGGATGAATGCGCTATACCAATCGAAAGAAGAGACTTGGGGCTAGGTACATGTCAAGTTTCATGGAGATTGATTTGGTTTCAGATAGGTAAACTTTCATTCATTTACTCATATTGATCATTTCTGCTATAAAAAGCGCCCATTAGACCTCTATATGCGCGCTCCTACGTCTTCTACCAGGTTCGATAGGGATGAATGCGCTATACCAATCGAAAGAAGAGACTTGGGGCTAGGTACATGTCAAGTTTTATGGAGATTGATTTGGTTTCAGATAGGTAAACTTTCATTCATTTACTCATATTGATCATTTCTGCTATAAAAAGCGCCCATTAGACCTCTATATGCGCGCTCCTACTTCTTCTACCAGATTCTATAGGGATGTATGCGCTATACCAATCGAAAGAAGAGACTTGGGGCTAGGAACATGGCAAGTTTCATCGAGATTGATTTGGTTTCAGATAGGTAAAATTTCATTCATTTACTCATATTGGTCATTTCTGCTATAAAAGGCGCCCATTAGACCTCTATATGCGCGCTCCTACTTCTTCTACCTGGTTCGATAGGGATGTATGCGCTATACCAATCGAAAGAAGAGACTTGTTGCTAGGTACATGTCAGTTTCATCGAGATTGATTTTGTTTCAGATAGGTAAAATTTCATTCATTTACTCATATTGATCATTTCTGCTATAAAAATCGCCCATTAGACCTCTATATGCGCGCTCCTACGTCTTCTACAAGGTTTGATAGGGATGTATGCGCTATACCAATCGAACGAAGAGATTTGGGGCTAGGTACATGTCAAGTTTCATTAAGATTGATTTTGTTTAAAATAGGTAGAATTTCATTCATTTACTCATATTGATCATTTCTGCTATAAAAAGCGGCCATTAGACCTCTATACGCGCGCTCTTACGTCTTGTACCAGGTTCGATAGGGATGTATGCGCTATACCAATCGAAAGAGGAGACTTGGTGCTAGGTACATGTCAAGTTTCATCGAGATTAATTTGGTTTCAGATAGGTAAAATTTCATTCATTTACTCATATTGATCATTTCTGCTATAAAAAGCGCCCATTAGACCTCTATATGCGCGCTCCTACGTCTTGTACCAGGTTCGATAGGGATAAATGCGCTATACCAATCGAAAGAGGAGACTTGAGGATAGGTACATGTCAAGTTTCATCAAGATTGATTTGGTTTCAGATAGGTAAACTTTCATTCATTTACTCATATTGATCATTTCTGCTATAAAAAGCGCCAATAAGACCTCTATATGCGCGCTCCTACGTCTTCTACAAGGTTCGATAGGGATGTATGCGCTATACCAATCGAAAGAAGAGACTTTATGCTAGGTACATGTCAGTTTCATCGAGATTAATTTTGTTTCAGATAAGTAAAATCTTATTCATTTACTCATATTGATCATTTCTGCTATAAAAAGCGCGCATTAGAGCTCTATATGCGCGCTCCTACCTCTTGTACCAGGTTCGATATGGATGAATGCGCTATACCAATCGAAAGAAGATACTTGGGGCTAGGTACATGTCAAGTTTCCTGGAGATTGATTTTGTTTCAGATAGGTAAACTTTCATTCATTTACTCATATTGATCATTTCTGCTATAAAAAGCGCCCTTTAGACCTCTATATGCGCGCTCCTACGTCTTGTACCAGGTTCGATAGGGATGAATGCGCTATACCAATCGAAAGAAGAGACTTGGTGCTAGGTACATGTCAGCTTCATGGAGATTGATTTGGTTTCAGATAGGTAAAATTTCATTCATTTACTCATATTCGTCATTTCTGCTATAAAAAGCGCCCATTAGACCTCTATATGCGCGTTCCTACTTCTTCTACCAGGTTCGATAGGGATGTATGCGCTATACCAATCGAAAGAAGAGACTTGGTGGTAGGTACATGTCAAGTTTCATCGAGATTGATTTGGTTTCAGATAGGTAAAATTTCATTCATTTACTCATATTGATTAATTTTGCTATAAAAAGCGCCCATTAGACCTGTATATGCGCGCTCCTACGTCTTCTACCAGGTTCGATAGGGATGTATGCGCTATACCAATCAAAAGAGAAGACTTCAGGCTAGGTACATGTTAAGTTTCATCGAGATTGATTTGGTTTCAGATAGGTAAAATTTCATTCATTTACTCATATTGATCATTTCTGCTATAAAAAGCGCCCATTAGACCTCTATATGCGCGCTCTTACGTCTTGTACAAGGTTCGATAGGGATGTATGCGCTATACCAATCGAAAGAGGAGACTTGGTGCTAGGAACATATCAAGTTTCATCGAGATTGTTTTTGTTTCAGATAGGTAAAATTTCATTCATTTACTCATATTGATCATTTCTGCTATAAAAAGGTCCATTAGACCTCTATATGCGCGCTCCTGCGTCTTGTACCAGGTTCGATAGGGATGTATGCGCTATACCAATCGAAAGAGGAGACTTGGTGCTAGATACATGTCAAGTTTTATCGAGATTGATTTGGTTTCAGATAGGTAAACTTTCATTCATTTACTCATATTGATCATTTCTGCTATAAAAAGCGCCCATTAGACCTCTATATGCGCGCTCCTACGTCTTCTACCAGGTTCGATAGGGATGTATGCGCTATACCAATCGAAAGAAGAGACTTGGTGCTAGGTATATGTCAGTTTCGTCGAGATTAATTTTGTTTCAGATAAATAAAATTTCATTTATTTACTCATATTGATCATTTCTGCTATGAAAAGCGCGCATTAGACCTCTATATGCGCGCTCCTACGTCTTGTATCAGGTTCGATAGGGATGTATGCGCTATACCAATCGAAAGAGGAGACTTGGTGCTAGGTACATGTCAGCTTCATGGAGATTGATTTGGTTTCAGATAGTTAAAATTTCATTCATTTACTCATATTCGTCATTTCTGCTATAAAAAGCGCCCATTAGACCTCTATATTCGCGCTATTACTTCTTCTACCAGTTTCGATAGGGATATATGCGCTATACCAATCGAAAGAAGAGACTTGGTGGTAGGTACATGTGAAGTTTCAACGAGATTGATTTGGTTTCAGATAGGTAAAATTTAATTCATTTACTCATATTGATTAATTTTGCTATAAAAAGCGCCCATTAGACCTCTATATGCGCGCTCCTACGTCTTCTACCAGGTTCGATAGGGATGAATGCGCTATACCAATCGAAAGAAGAGACTTGGGGCTAGGTACATGGCAAGTTTCATTGAGATTGATTTGGTTTCAGATAGGTAAAATTTCATTCATTTACTCATCTTGATCATTTCTGCTATAAAAAGCGCCCATTAGACCTCTATATGCGCGCTCCTACGTCTTCTACCAGGTTCGATAGGGATGAATGCGCTATAAAAATCGAAAGAAGAGACTTGGGGCTAGGTACATGTCAAGTTTCATGGAGATTGATTTGGTTTCAGATAGGTAAACTTTCTTCATTTGCTCATATTGATCATTTCTGCTATAAAAAGCGCCCATTAGACCTCTATATGCGATCCTACCTCTTCTACCAGGTTCGACAGGGATGTATGCGCTATACCAATCGAAAGAGGAGATTTGGTTCTAGGCACATATCAAGTTTCATCGAGATTGATTAGGTTTCAGATAGGTAAAATTTCATTCATTTACTCATATTGATCATTTCTGCTATAAAAAGCGCCCATTAGACCTCTATATGCGTGCTCCTACGTCTTCTATCAGGTTCGATAGGGATGTATGCGCTATACCAATCGAAAGAAGAGACTTGGGCCTAGGTACATGGCAAGTTTCATCGAGATTGATTTGGTTTCAGATAGGTAACATTTCATTCATTTACTCATATTGGTCATTTCTGCTATAAAAAGCGCCCATTAGACATCTATATGCGCGCTCCTACGTCTTCTACCAGGTTCGATAGGGATGAATGCGCTATACCAATCGAAAGAAGAGACTTGGGGCTAGGTACATGTCAAGTTTCATGGAGATTGATTTGGTTTCAGATAGGTAAAATTTCTTCATTTACTCATATTGATCATTTCTGCTATAAAAAGCGCCCATTAGACCTCTATATGCGCTCCTACCTCTTCTACCAGGTTCGACAGGGATGTATGCGCTATACCAATCGAAAGAGGAGACTTGGTTCTAGGTACATGTCAAGTTTCATCGAGATTGATTAGGTTTCAGATAGGTAAAATTTCATTCATTTACTCATATTGATCATTTCTGCTATAAAAAGCGCCCATTAGACCTCTATATGCGTTCTCCTACGTCTTCTATCAGGTTCGATAGGGATGTATGCGCTATACCAATCGAAAGAAGAGACTTGGGCCTAGGTACATGGCAAGTTTCAGCGAGATTGATTTGGTTTCAGATAGGTAAAATTTCATTCATTTACTCATATTGGTCATTTCTGCTATAAAAAGCGCCCATTAGACCTCTATATGCGCGCTCCTACTTCTTCTACCAGGTTCGATAGGGATGTATGCGCTATACCAATCGAAAGAGGAAACTTGGTGCTAGGTATATGTCAAGTTTCATCGAGATTGATTTGGTTTCAGATAGGTAAAATTTCTTCATTTACTCATATTGATCATTTCTGCTATAAAAAGCGCCCATTAGACCTCTATATGCGCGCTCCTACGTCTTCTACCAGGTTCGACAGGGATGTATGCGCTATACCAATCGAAAGAGAAGACTTGAGGTTAGGTACATGTTAAGTTTCATGGAGATTAATTTTGTTTCAGATTGGGAAAATTTAATTCATTTACTCATATTGATCATTTCTGCTATAAAAAGCGCCCATTAGACCTCTATATGCGTGCTCCTACGTCTTCTACCAGGTTCGATAGGGATGTATGCGCTATACCAATCGAAAGAAGAGACTTGGGCCTAGGTACATGGCAAGTTTCATCGAGATTGATTTGGTTTCAGATAGGTAAAATTTCATTCATTTACTCATATTGATTAATTTTGCTATAAAAAGCGCCCATTAGACCTCTATATGCGCGCTCCTACGTCTTCTACCAGGTTCGATAGGGATGTATGAGCTATACCAATCGAAAGAGAAGACTTCAGGCTAGGTACATGTCAAGTTTCATCGAGATTGATTTGGTTTCAGATAGGTAAAATTTCATTCATTTACTCATATTGGTCATTTCTGCTATAAAAAGCGCCCATTAGACCTCTATATGCGCGCTCCTACTTCTTCTACCAGGTTCGATAGGGATGTATGCGCTATACCAATCGAAAGAGGAGACTTGGTGCTAGGTATATGTCAAGTTTCATCGAGATTGATTTGGTTTCAGATAGGTAAAATTTCTTCATTTACTCATATTGATCTTTTCTGCTATAAAAAGCGCCCATTAGACCTCTATATGCGCTCCTACCTCTTCCACCAGGTTCGACAGGGATGTATGCGCTATACCAATCGAAAGAGAAGACTTGGTGCTAAGTACTTGTCAAGTTTCATCGAGATTGATTAGGTTTCAGATAGGAAAAATTTCATTCATTTACTCATATTGATCATTTCTGCTATAAAGAGCGCCCATTAGACCTCTATATGCGCGCTCCTACGTCTTGTACCAGGTTCGATAGGGATGTATGCGCTATACCAATCGAAAAAGAAGACTTAGGGCTAAGTACATGGCAAGTTTCATCGAGATTGATTTGGTTTCAGATAGGTAAAATTTCATTCATTTACTCATATTGATCATTTCTGCTATAAAAAGCGCCCATAAGACCTCTATATGCGCGCTACTACGTCTTCTACCAGGTTCGATAGGGATGAATGCGCTATACCAATGGAAAGAGGAGACTTGGGGCTAGGTACATGTTAAGTTTCATGGAGATTGATTTTGTTTCAGATTGGTAAACTTTCATTTATTTACTCATATTGATCATTTCTGCTATAAAAAGCGCCCATTAGACCTCTATATGCGTGCTCCTACGTCTTCTACGAGGTTCGATAGGGATGTATGCGCTATACCAATGGAAAGAGGAGACTTGGGGCTAGGTACATGGCAAGTTTCATCGAGATTGATTTGGTTTCAGATAGGTAAAATTTCATTCATTTACTCATATTGGTCATTTCTGCTATAAAAAGCGCCAATAAGACCTCTATATGCGCGCTCCTACGTCTTCTACCAGGTTCGATAGGGATGAATGCGCTATACTAATCGAAAGAGGAGACTTGGGTTAGGTACATGTTAAGTTTCATGGAGATTGATTTTGTTTCAGATTGGTAAACTTTCATTCATTTACTCATATTGGTCATTTCTGCTATAAAAAGCGCCCATTAGACCTCTATATGCGCGCATCTACTTCTTCTACCAGGTTCGACAGGGATGTATGCGCTATACCAATCGAAAGAGGAGACTTGGTGCTAGGTATATGTCAAGTTTCATCGAGATTGATTTGGTTTCAGATAGGTAAAATTTCTTCATTTACTCATATTGATCATTTCTGCTATAAAAAGCGCCCATTAGACCTCTATATGCGCTCCTACCTCTTCTACCAGGTTCGACAGGGATGTATGCGCTATACAAATCGAAAGAGGAGACTTGATGGTAGGTACATGTCAAGTTTCATCGAGATTGATTTGGTTTCAGATAGGTAAAATTTAATTCATTTACTCTTATTGATCATTTCTGCTATAAAAAGCGCCCATTAGACCTCTATATGCGCGAATCTACGTTTTCTACCAGGTTCGATAGGGATGTATGCGCTATACCAATCGAAAGAAGACACTTGATGGTAGGTACACGTCAAGTTTCATCGAGATTGATTTGGTTTCAGATAGGTAAAATTTCATTCATTTACTCATATTGATAATTTCTGCTATAAAAAGCGCCAATTAGACCTCTATATGCGCGCTCCTACGTCTTCTACCAGGTTCGATAGGGATGTATGCGCTATACCAATCAAAAGAAGAGACTTGGTGCTAGGTACATGTCAAGTTTCATCGAGATTGATTTTGTTTCAGATAGATAAAATTTCATTCATTTACTCATATTGATCATTTCTGCTATAAAAAGCGCCCTTTAAACCTCTTTATGCGCGCTCCTACGTCTTCTACTAGGTTCGATTGGGATGAATGCGCTATACCAATCGAAAGAAGAGACTTGGGGCTAGGTACATGTCAAGTTTCATGGAGATTGATTTGGCTTCAGATAGGTAAACTTTCATTCATTTACTCATATTGATCATTTCTGCTAAAAATGGCGCCCATTAGACCTCTATATGCGCTCTCCTACTTCTTCTACCAGGTTCGATGAGGATGTATGCGCTATACCAATCGAAAGAGGAGACATGGTGCTAGGTACATGTCAAGTTTCATCGAGATTGATTTGGTATCAGATAGGTAAAATTTAATTCATTTACTCTTATTGATCATTTCTGCTATAAAAAGCGGCCATTAGACCTCTATATGCGCGAATCTACGTTTTCTACCAGGTTCGATAGGGATGTATGCGCTATACCAATCGAAAGAGGAGACTTGATGGTAGGTAAATGTCAAGTTTCATCGAGATTGATTTGTTTTCAGATAGGTAAAATTTCATTCATTTACTCATATTGATAATTTCTGCTATAAAAAGCGCCCATTAGACCTCTATATGCGCGCCCCTACGTCTTCTACCAGGTTCGATAGGGATGTATGCGCTATACCAATCGAAAGAAGAGACTTGGTGCTAGGTACATGTCAAGTTTCATCGAGATTGATTTGTTTTCAGATAGGTAAAATTTCATTCATTTACTCATATTGATCATTTCTGCTATAAAAAGCGCCCATTAGACCTCTATATGCGCGCTCCTACCTCTTGTACCAGGATCGATAGGGATATATGCGCTATACCAATCGAAAGAAGAGACTTGATGGTAGGTACATGTCAAGTTTCATCGAGATTGATTTGGTTTCAGATAGGTAAAATTTCATTCATTTACTCATATTGATAATTTCTGCTATAAAAAGCGCCAATTAGACCTCTATATGCGCGCTCCTACTTCTTGTACCAGGTTCGATAGGGATGTATGCGCTATACCAATCAAAAGAAGAGACTTGGTGCTAGGGACATGTCAAGTTTCATCGAGATTGATTTTGTTTCAGATAGATAAAATTTCATTCATTTACTCATATTGATCATTTCTGCTATAAAAAGCGCCCTTTAAACCTCTTTATGCGCGCTCCTACGTCTTCTACTAGGTTCGATTGGGATGAATGCGCTATACCAATCGAAAGAAGAGACTTGGGGCTAGGTACATGTCAAGTTTCATGGAGATTGATTTGGCTTCAGATAGGTAAACTTTCATTCATTTACTCATATTGATCATTTCTGCTATAAATGGCGCCCATTAGACCTCTATATGCGCTCTCCTACTTCTTCTACCAGGTTCTATAGGGATGTATGCGCTATACCAATCGAAAGAGGAGACTTGGTGCTAGGAACATGTCAAGTTTCATCGAGATTGATTTGGTTTCAGATAGGTAAAATTTCATTCATTTACTCATATTGATAATTTCTGCTATAAAATGCGCCCATTAGACCTCTATATGCGCGCTCCTACGTCTTCTACCAGGTTCGATAGGGATGTATGCGCTATACCAATCGAAAGAAGAGACTTGGTGGTAGGTACATGTCAGTTTCATTGAGATTGATTTGGTTTCAGATAGGTAAAATATCATTCATTTACTCATATTGGTCATTTCTGCTATAAAAAGCGCCCATTAGACCTCTATATGCGCGAATCTACTTCTTTTACCAGGTTCGATAGGGATGTATGCGCTATACCAATCGAAAGAGGAGACTTGGTGCTAGGTACATGTCAAGTTTCATCGAGATTGATTTGGTTTCAGATAGGTAAAATTTCATTCATTTACTCATATTGATCATTTCTGCTATAAAAAGCGCCCATTAGACCTCTATATGCGCGCCCCTACTTATTGTACCAGGTTCGATAGGGATGTATGCGCTATACCAATCGAAAGAAGAGACTTGGTGCTAGGTACATGTCAGTTTCATCGAGATTGATTTGGTTTCAGATAGGTAAAATTTCATTCATTAACTCATATTTATCATTTCTGCTATAGAAAGCGCCCATTAGACCTCTAGATGCGAGCTCCTACGTCTTCTACCAGGTTCGATATGGATGTATGCGCTATACCAATCGAAAGAAGAGGCTTGGTTCTAGGTACATGTCAAGTTTCATCGAGATTGATTTGGTTTCAGATAGGTAAAATTTCATTCATTTACTCATATTGATCATTTCTGCTATAAAAAGCGCCCATTAGACCTCTATATGCGCGCCTACGTCGTGTACCAGGTTCGATGTGGATGTATGCGCTATACCAATCGAAAGAGGAGACTTGGTGCTAGGTACATGTCAAGTTTCTTCGACATTGATTTGGATTCAGATAGGTAAAATTTCATTCATTTACTCATATTGATCATTTCTGCTATAAAAAGCGCCCATTAGACCTCTATATGCGCGCTCCTACCTCTTCTACCAGGTTTGATAGGGATGTATGCGCTATACCAATCGAAAGAAAAGACTTGGGGCTAGGTACATGTCAAGTTTCATCGAGATTGATTTGGTTTCAGATAGGTAAAATTTAATTCATTTACTCTGATTGATCATTTCTGCTATAAAAAGCGCCCATTAGACCTCTATATGCGCGAATCTACTTCTTTTACCAGGTTCGATATGGATGTATGCGCTATACCAATCGAAATAGGAGACTTGGTGCTAGGTACATGTCAAGTTTCATCGAGATTGATTTGGTTTCAGATAGGTAAAATTTCATTCATTTACTCATATTGGTCATTTCTGCTATAAAAAGCGCCCATTACACCTCTAGATGCGCGCTCCTACGTCTTCTACCAGGTTCGATAGGGATGTATGCGCTATACCAATCGAAAGAGGAGAATTGGTGCTAGGTACATGTCAAGTTTCATCGAGATTGATTCGGTTTCAGATAGGTAAAATTTCATTCATTTACTCATATTGATCATTTCTGCTATAAAAAGCGCCCATTAGACCTCTATATGCGCGCTCCTACGTCTTCTACCAGGTTCGATAGGGATGTATGCGCTATACCAATCGAAAGAAGAGACTTGGTGCTAGGTACATGTCAAGTTTCATCGAGATTGATTTGGTTTCAGATAGGAAAAAATCCATTCATTTACTTATATTTATCATTTCTGCTATAAAAAGCGCCCATTAGACCTCTATATGCGCTCCTATTTCTTGTACTAGGTTCGATAGGGATGTATGCGCTATACCAATCGAAAGAGGAGACTTGGTGCTAGGTACATGTCAAGTTTCATAGAAATTGAGTTGGTTTCAGATAGGTAAAATTTCATTCATTTACTCATATTGATCATTTCTGCTATAAAATGCGCCCATTAGACCTCTATATGCGCTCCTACTTCTTGTACCAGGTTCGATAGGGATGTATGCGCTATACCAATCGAAAGAGAAGACTTGGTGCTAGGAACATGTCAAGTTTCATCGAGATTGATTTGGTATCAGATAGGTAAAATTTAATTCATTTACTCTTATTGATCATTTCTGCTATAAAAAGCGCCCATTAGACCTCTATATGCGCGAATCTATTTCTTTTACCAGGTTCGATATGGATGTATGCGCTATACCAATCGAAAGAAGAGGCTTGGTGGTAGGTACATGTCAAGTTTCATCGAGATTGATTTGGTTTCAGATAGGTAAAATTTCATTCATTTACTCATATTGATCATTTCTGTTATAAAAAGCGCCCATTAGACCCCTATATGCGCTCCTACGTCTTGTACCAGGTTCGATAGGGATGTATGCGCTATACCAATCGAAAGAGGAGACTTGGTGCTAGGTACATGTCAAGTTTCATCGAGATTGATTTGGTTTCAGATAGGTAAACTTTCATTCATTTACTCATATTGATCATTTCTGCAATAAAAAGCGCCCATTAGACCTCTATACGCGCGCTCCTACGTCTTCTACCAGGTTCGATAGGGATGTATGCGCTATACCAATCGAAAGAAGAGACTTGGTGCTAGGTACATGTCAGTTTCATTGAGATTGATTTGGTTTCAGATAGGTAAAATTTAATTCATTTACTCTTATTGATCATTTCTGTTATAAAAAGCGCCCATTAGACCCCTATATGCGCTCCTACGTCTTGTACCAGGTTCGATAGGGATGTATGCGCTATACCAATCGAAAGAGGAGACTTGGTGCTAGGTACATGTCAAGTTTCATCGAGATTGATTTGGTTTCAGATAGGTAAACTTTCATTCATTTACTCATATTGATCATTTCTGCAATAAAAAGCGCCCATTAGACCTCTATACGCGCGCTCCTACGTCTTCTACCAGGTTCGATAGGGATGTATGCGCTATACCAATCGAAAGAGGAGACTTGGTGCTAGGTACATGTCAAGTTTCATCGAGATTGATTTGGTTTCAGATAGGTAAACTTTCATTCATTTACTCATATTGATCATTTCTGCAATAAAAAGCGCCCATTAGACCTCTAGATGCGCGCTCCTACGTCTTCTACCAGGTTCGATAGGGATGTATGCGCTATACCAATCGAAAGAGGAGACTTGGTGCTAGGTACATGTCAAGTTTCATCGAGATTGATTTGGTTTCAGATAGGCAAAATTTCATTCATTTACTCATATAGTTCATTTCTGCTATAAAAAGCGCCCATTAGACCTCTATATGCGTGCTCCTACTTCTTCTACCAGGTTCGATAGGGAAGTATGCGCTATACCAATCGAAAGAAGAGACTTGGTGCTAGGTACATGTCAAGTTTCATCGAGATTGATTTTGTTTCAGATAGGTAAAATTTCATTCATTTACTCATATAGTTCATTTCTGCTATAAAAAGCGCCCATTAGACCTCTATATGCGCTCCTACTTCTTGTACCAGGTTCGATAGGGAGGTATGCGCTATACCAATCGAAAGAAGAGACTTGGTGCTTGGTACATGTCAAGTTTCATCGAGATTGATTTGGTTTCAGAAAGCGAAAATTTCATTCATTTACTCATATTGGTCATTTCTGCTATAAAAAGCGCCCATTACACCTCTAGATTCGCGCTCCTACGTCTTATACCAGGTTCGATAGGGATGATTGCGCTATACGAATCGAAAGAGGGGACTTGGTGCTAGGTACATGTCAAGTTTCATCGAGATTGATTTGGTTTCAGATCGGTAAAATTTCATTCATTTACTCATATTGATCATTTCTGCTATAAAATGCGCCCATTAGACCTCTATATGCGCTCCTACTTCTTGTACCAGGTTCGATAGGGATGTATGCGCTATACCAATCGAAAGAGAAGTCTTGGTGCTAGGTACATGTCAAGTTTCATCGAGATTGATTTGGTTTCAGATAGGTAAAATTTCATTCATTTACTCATATTGATCATTTCTGCTATAAAAAGCGCCCATTAGACTTCTATATGCGCGCTCCTACGTCTTCTACCAGGTTCGATAGGGATGTATGCGCTATACCAATCGAAAGAAGAGACTTGGTGCTAGGTACATGTCAAGTTTCATCGAGATTGATTTGGTTTCAGATAGGCAAAATTTCATTCATTTACTCATATAGTTCATTTCTGCTATAAAAAGCGCCCATTAGACCTCTATATGCGCTCCTACCTCTTGTACCAGGTTCGATAGGGAGGTATGCGCTATACCAATCGAAAGAAGAGACTTGGTGCTAGGTACATGTCAAGTTTCATTGAGATTGATTTGGTTTCAGATAGGCAAAATTTCATTCATTTACTCATATTGGTCATTTCTGCTATAAAAAGCGCCCATTACACCTCTAGATGCGCGCTCCTACGTCTTATACCAGGTTCGATAGGGATGATTGCGCTATACCAATCGAAAGAGGAGACTTGGTGCTAGGTACATGTCAAGTTTCATCGAGATTGATTTGGTTTCAGATCGGTAAAATTTCATTCATTTACTCATATTGATCATTTCTGCTATAAAATGCGCCCATTAGACCTCTATATGCGCTCCTACTTCTTTTACCAGGTTCGATAGGGATGTATGCGCTATACCAATCGAAAGAGAAGACTTGGTGCTAGGTACATGTCAAGTTTCATCGAGATTGATTTGTTTTCAGATAGGTAAAATTTAATTCATTTACTCTTATTGATCATTTCTGCTATAAAAAGCGCCCATTAGACCTCTATATGCGCGAATCTATTTCTTTTACCAGGTTCGATATGGATGTATGCGCTATACCAATCGGAATAGGAGACTTGGTGCTAGGTACATGTCAAGTTTCATCGAGATTGATTTGGTTTCAGATAGGTAAAATTTCATTCATTTACTCATATTGATCATTTCTGCTATAAAAAGCGCCCATTAGACTTCTATATGCGCGCTCCTACGTCTTCTACCAGGTTCGATAGGGATGTATGCGCTATACCAATCGAAAGAGGAGACTTGGTGCTAGGTACATGTCAAGTTTCATCGAGATTGATTTGGTTTCAGATAGGTAAACTTTCATTCATTTACTCATATTGATCATTTCTGCAATAAAAAGCGCCCATTAGAGCTCTATACGCGTGCTCCTACGTCTTCTACCAGGTTCGATAGGGATGTATGCGCTATACCAATCGAAAGAAGAGACTTGGTGCTAGGTACATGTCAGTTTCATTGAGATTGATTTGGTTTCAGATAGGTAAAATTTCATTCATTTACTCATATTGGTCATTTCTGCTATAAAAAGCGCCCATTAGACCTCTAGATGCGCGCTCCTACGTCTTCTACCAGGTTCGATAGGGATGTATCCGCTATACCAATCGAAAGAGGAGACTTGGTGCTAGGTACATGTCAAGTTTCATCGAGATTGATTTGGTTTCAGATAGGCAAAATTTCATTCATTTACTCATATAGTTCATTTCTGCTATAAAAAGCACCCATTGGACCTCTATATGCGAGAATCTATTTCTTTTACCAGGTTCGATATGGATGTATGCGCTATACCAATCGGAATAGGAGACTTGGTGCTAGGTACATGTCAAGTTTCATCGAGATTGATTTGGTTTCAGATAGGTAAAATTTCATTCATTTACTCATATTGATCATTTCTGCTATAAAAAGCGCCCATTAGACCTCTATATGTGCGCTCCTACGTCTTCTACCAAATTCGATAGGGTTGTTTGCGCTATACCAATCGAAAGAGGAGTCTTGGTGCTAGGTACATTTCAAGTTTCATCGAGATTGATTTGGTTTCAGATAGGTAAACTTTCATTCATTTACTCATATTGATCATTTCTGCAATAAAAAGCGCCCATTAGACCTCTATACGCGCGCTCCTACGTCTTCTACCAGGTTCTATAGGGATGTATGCGCTATACCAATCGAAAGAAGAGACTTGGTGCTAGGTACATGTCAGTTTCATTGAGATTGATTTGGTTTCAGATAGGTAAAATTTCATTCATTTACTCATATTGGTCATTTCTGCTATAAAAAGCGCCCATTAGACCTCTAGATGCGCGCTCCTACGTCTTCTACCAGGTTCGATAGGGATGTATGCGCTATACCAATCGAAAGAGGAGACTTGGTGCTAGGTACATGTCAAGTTTCATCGAGATTGATTTGGTTTCAGATAGGCAAAATTTCATTCATTTACTCATATAGTTCATTTCTGCTATAAAAAGCGCCCATTAGACCTCTATATGCGTGCTCCTACTTCTTCTACCAGGTTCGATAGGGAGGTATGCGCTATACCAATCGAAAGAAGAGACTTGGTGCTAGGTACATGTCAAGTTTCATCGAGATTGATTTGGTTTCAGATAGGTAAAATTTCATTCATTTACTCATATAGTTCATTTCTGCTATAAAAAGCGCCCATTAGACCTCTATATGCGCTCCTACTTCTTGTACCAGGTTCGATAGGGAGGTATGCGCTATACCAATCGAAAGAAGAGACTTGGTGCTTGGTACATGTCAAGTTTCATCGAGATTGATTTGGTTTCAGAAAGCGAAAATTTCATTCATTTACTCATATTGGTCATTTCTGCTATAAAAAGCGCCCATTACACCTCTAGATTCGCGCTCCTACGTCTTATACCAGGTTCGATAGGGATGATTGCGCTATACGAATCGAAAGAGGGGACTTGGTGCTAGGTACATGTCAAGTTTCATCGAGATTGATTTGTTTTCAGATCGGTAAAATTTCATTCATTTACTCATATTGATCATTTCTGCTATAAAATGCGCCCATTAGACCTCTATATGCGCTCCTACTTCTTGTACCAGGTTCGATAGGGATGTATGCGCTATACCAATCGAAAGAGAAGACTTGGTGCTAGGTACATGTCAAGTTTCATCGAGATTGATTTGGTTTCAGATAGGTAAAATTTCATTCATTTACTCATATTGATCATTTCTGCTATAAAAAGCGCCCATTAGACTTCTATATGAGCGCTCCTACGTCTTCTACCAGGTTCGATAGGGATGTATGCGCTATACCAATCGAAAGAAGAGACTTGGTGCTAGGTACATGTCAAGTTTCATCGAGATTGATTTGGTTTCAGATAGGCAAAATTTCATTCATTTACTCATATAGTTCATTTCTGCTATAAAAAGCGCCCATTAGACCTCTATATGCGCTCCTACTTCTTGTACCAGGTTCGATAGGGAGGTATGCGCTATACCAATCGAAAGAAGAGACTTGGTGCTAGGTACATGTCAAGTTTCATTGAGATTGATTTGGTTTCAGATAGGCAAAATTTCATTCATTTACTCATATTGGTCATTTCTGCTATAAAAAGCGCCCATTACACCTCTAGATGCGCGCTCCTACGTCTTATACCAGGTTCGATAGGGATGATTGCGCTATACCAATCGAAAGAGGAGACTTGGTGCTAGGTACATGTCAAGTTTCATCGAGATTGATTTGGTTTCAGATAGGTAAAATTTCATTCATTTACTCATATTGATCATTTCTGCTATAAAAAGCGCCCATTAGACCTCTATATGTGCGCTCCTACGTCTTCTACCAAATTCGATAGGGTTGTTTGCGCTATACCAATCGAAAGAGGAGTCTTGGTGCTAGGTACATGTCAAGTTTCATCGAGATTAATTTGGTTTCAGATAGGTAAAATTTCATTCATTTACTCATATTGATAATTTCTGCTATAAAATGCGCCCATTAGACCTCTATATGCGCGCCCCTACGTCTTCTACCAGGTTCGATAGGGATGTATGCGCTATACCAATCGAAAGAAGAGACTTGGTGCTAGGTACATGTCAAGTTTCATCGAGATTGATTTGTTTTCAGATAGGTAAAATTTCATTCATTTACTCATATTGATCATTTTTGCTATAAAAAGCGCCCATTAGACCTCTATATGCGCGCTCCTACCTCTTGTACCAGGATCGATAGGGATATATGCGCTATACCAATCGAAAGAAGAGACTTGATGGTAGGTACATGTCAAGTTTCATCGAGATTGATTTGGTTTCAGATAGGTAAAATTTCATTCATTTACTCATATTGATAATTTCTGCTATAAAAAGCGCCAATTAGACCTCTATATGCGCGCTCCTACGTCTTGTACCAGGTTCGATAGGGATGTATGCGCTATACCAATCAAAAGAAGAGACTTGGTGCTAGGGACATGTCAAGTTTCATCGAGATTGATTTTGTTTCAGATAGATAAAATTTCATTCATTTACTCATATTGATCATTTCTGCTATAAAATGCGCCCTTTAAACCTCTTTATGCGCGCTCCTACGTCTTCTACTAGGTTCGATTGGGATGAATGCGCTATGCCAATCGAAAGAAGAGACTTGGGGCTAGGTACATGTCAAGTTTCATGGAGATTGATTTGGCTTCAGATAGGTAAACTTTCATTCATTTACTCATATTGATCATTTCTGCTATAAATGGCGCCCATTAGACCTCTATATGCGCTCTCCTACTTCTTCTACCAGGTTCTATAGGGATGTATGCGCTATACCAATCGAAAGAGGAGACTTGGTGCTAGGAACATGTCAAGTTTCATCGAGATTGATTTGGTTTCAGATAGGTAAAATTTAATTCATTTACTCTTATTGATCATTTCTGCTATAAAAAGCGCCCATTAGACCTCTATATGCGCGAATCTACCTTTTCTACCAGGTTCGATAGGGATGTATGCGCTATACCAATCGAAAGAAGAGACTTGATGGTAGGTAAATGTCAAGTTTCATCGAGATTGATATGTTTTCAGATAGGTAAAATTTCATTCATTTACTCATATTGATAATTTCTGCTATAAAATGCGCCCATTAGACCTCTATATGCGCGCTCCTACGTCTTCTACCAGGTTCGATAGGGATGTATGCGCTATACCAATCGAAAGAAGAGACTTGGTGGTAGGTACATGGCAGTTTCATTGAGATTGATTTGGTTTCAGATAGGTAAAATATCATTCATTTACTCATATTGGTCATTTCTGCTATAAAAAGCGCCCATTAGACCTCTATATGCGCGAATCTACTTCTTTTACCAGGTTCGATAGGGATGTATGCGCTATACCAATCGAAAGAAGAGACTTGGTGCTAGGTACATGTCAGTTTCATCGAGATTGATTTGGTTTCAGAAAGGTAAAACTTCATTCATTAACTCATATTTATCATTTCTGCTATAGAAAGCGCCCATTAGACCTCTAGATGCGAGCTCCTACGTCTTCTACCAGGTTCGATATGGATGTATGCGCTATACCAATCGAAAGAAGAGGCTTGGTTCTAGGTACATGTCAAGTTTCATCGAGATTGATTTGGTTTCAGATAGGTAAAATTTCATTCATTTACTCATATTGATCATTTCTGCTATAAAAAGCGCCCATTAGACCTCTATATGCGCGCCTACGTCGTGTACCAGGTTCGATATGGATGTATGCGCTATACCAATCGAAAGAGGAGACTTGGTGCTAGGTACATGTCAAGTTTCTTCGACATTGATTTGGATTCAGATAGGTAAAATTTCATTCATTTACTCATATTGATCATTTCTGCTATAAAAAGCGCCCATTAGACCTCTATATGCGCGCTCCTACCTCTTCTACCAGGTTTGATAGGGATGTATGCGCTATACCAATCGAAAGAAAAGACTTGGGGCTAGGTACATGTCAAGTTTCATCGAGATTGATTTGGTTTCAGATAGGTAAAATTTAATTCATTTACTCTGATTGATCATTTCTGCTATAAAAAGCGCCCATTAGACCTCTATATGCGCGAATCTACTTCTTTTACCAGGTTCGATATGGATGTATGCGCTATACCAATCGAAATAGGAGACTTGGTGCTAGGTACATGTCAAGTTTCATCGAGATTGATTTGGTTTCAGATAGGTAAAATTTCATTCATTTACTCATATTGATCATTTCTGCTATAAAAAGCGCCCATTAGACCTCTATATGCGCGCTCCTACCTCTTCTACCAGGTTTGATAGGGATGTATGCGCTATACCAATCGAAAGAGGAGACTTGGTGCTAGGTACATGTCAAGTTTCATCGAGATTGATTCGGTTTCAGATAGGTAAAATTTCATTCATTTACTCATATTGATCATTTCTGCTATAAAAAGCGCCCATTAGACCTCTATATGCGCGCTCCTACGTCTTCTACCAGGTTCGATAGGGATGTATGCGCTATACCAATCGAAAGAAGAGACTTGGTGCTAGGTACATGTCAAGTTTCATCGAGATTGATTTGGTTTCAGATAGGAAAAAATCCATTCATTTACTTATATTGATCATTTCTGCTATAAAAAGCGCCCATTAGACCTCTATATGCGCTCCTATTTCTTGTACTAGGTTCGATAGGGATGTATGCGCTATACCAATCGAAAGAGGAGACTTGGTGCTAGGTACATGTCAAGTTTCATAGAAATTGAGTTGGTTTCAGATAGGTAAAATTTCATTCATTTACTCATATTGATCATTTCTGCTATAAAATGCGCCCATTAGACCTCTATATGCGCTCCTACTTCTTGTACCAGGTTCGATAGGGATGTATGCGCTATACCAATCGAAAGAGAAGACTTGGTGCTAGGTACATGTCAAGTTTCATCGAGATTGATTTGGTATCAGATAGGTAAAATTTAATTCATTTACTCTTATTGATCATTTCTGCTATAAAAAGCGCCCATTAGACCTCTATATGCGCGAATCTATTTCTTTTACCAGGTTCGATATGGATGTATGCGCTATACCAATCGAAAGAAGAGGCTTGGTGGTAGGTACATGTCAAGTTTCATCGAGATTGATTTGGTTTCAGATAGGTAAAATTTCATTCATTTACTCATATTGATCATTTCTGTTATGAAAAGCGCCCATTAGACCCCTATATGCGCTCCTACGTCTTGTACCAGGTTCGATAGGGATGTATGCGCTATACCAATCGAAAGAGGAGACTTGGTGCTAGGTACATGTCAAGTTTCATCGAGATTGATTTGGTTTCAGATAGGTAAACTTTCATTCATTTACTCATATTGATCATTTCTGCAATAAAAAGCGCCCATTAGACCTCTATACGCGCGCTCCTACGTCTTCTACCAGGTTCGATAGGGATGTATGCGCTATACCAATCGAAAGAAGAGACTTGGTGCTAGGTACATGTCAGTTTCATTGAGATTGATTTGGTTTCAGATAGGCAAAATTTCATTCATTTACTCATATAGTTCATTTCTGCTATAAAAAGCGCCCATTAGACCTCTATATGCGCTCCTACTTCTTGTACCAGGTTCGATAGGGAGGTATGCGCTATACCAATCGAAAGAAGAGACTTGGTGCTTGGTACATGTCAAGTTTCATCGAGATTGATTTGGTTTCAGAAAGCGAAAATTTCATTCATTTACTCATATTGGTCATTTCTGCTATAAAAAGCGCCCATTACACCTCTAGATTCGCGCTCCTTCGTCTTCTACCAGGTTCGATATTGATGATTGCGCTATACGAATCGAAAGAGGGGACTTGGTGCTAGGTACATGTCAAGTTTCATCGAGATTGATTTGGTTTCAGATCGGTAAAATTTCATTCATTTACTCATATTGATCATTTCTGCTATAAAATGCGCCCATTAGACCTCTATATGCGCTCCTACTTCTTGTACCAGGTTCGATAGGGATGTATGCGCTATACCAATCGAAAGAGAAGACTTGGTGCTAGGTACATGTCAAGTTTCATCGAGATTGATTTGGTTTCAGATAGGTAAAATTTCATTCATTTACTCATATTGATCATTTCTGCTATAAAAAGCGCCCATTAGACTTCTATATGCGCGCTCCTACGTCTTCTACCAGGTTCGATAGGGATGTATGCGCTATACCAATCGAAAGAAGAGACTTGGTGCTAGGTACATGTCAAGTTTCATCGAGATTGATTTGGTTTCAGATAGGCAAAATTTCATTCATTTACTCATATAGTTCATTTCTGCTATAAAAAGCGCCCATTAGACCTCTATATGCGCTCCTACTTCTTGTACCAGGTTCGAAAGGGAGGTATGCGCTATAACAATCGAAAGAAGAGACTTGGTGCTAGGTACATGTCAAGTTTCATTGAGATTGATTTGGTTTCAGATAGGCAAAATTTCATTCATTTACTCATATTGGTCATTTCTGCTATAAAAAGCGCCCATTACACCTCTAGATGCGCGCTCCTACGTCTTATACAAGGTTCGATAGGGATGATTGCGCTATACCAATCGAAAGAGGAGACTTGGTGCTAGGTACATGTCAAGTTTCATCGAGATTGATTTGGTTTCAGATCGGTAAAATTTCATTCATTTACTCATATTGATCATTTCTGCTATAAAATGCGCCCATTAGACCTCTATATGCGCTCCTACTTCTTGTACCAGGTTCGATAGGGATGTATGCGCTATACCAATCGAAAGAGAAGACTTGGTGCTAGGTACATGTCAAGTTTCATCGAGATTGATTTGTTTTCAGATAGGTAAAATTTCATTCATTTACTCTTATTGATCATTTCTGCTATAAAAAGCGCCCATTAGACCTCTATATGCGCGAATCTATTTCTTTTACCAGGTTCGATATGGATGTATGCGCTATACCAATCGGAATAGGAGACTTGGTGCTAGGTACATGTCAAGTTTCATCGAGATTGATTTGGTTTCAGATAGGTAAAATTTCATTCATTTACTCATATTGATCATTTCTGCTATAAAAAGCGCCCATTAGACTTCTATATGCGCGCTCCTACGTCTTCTACCAGGTTCGATAGGGATGTATGCGCTATACCAATCGAAAGAAGAGACTTGGTGCTAGGTACATGTCAAGTTTCATCGAGATTGATTTGTTTTCAGATAGGTAAAATTTCATTCATTTACTCATATTGATCATTTTTGCTATAAAAAGCGCCCATTAGACCTCTATATGCGCGCTCCTACCTCTTGTACCAGGATCGATAGGGATATATGCGCTATACCAATCGAAAGAAGAGACTTGATGGTAGGTACATGTCAAGTTTCATCGAGATTGATTTGGTTTCAGATAGGTAAAATTTCATTCATTTACTCATATTGATAATTTCTGCTATAAAAAGCGCCAATTAGACCTCTATATGCGCGCTCCTACGTCTTGTACCAGGTTCGATAGGGATGTATGCGCTATACCAATCAAAAGAAGAGACTTGGTGCTAGGGACATGTCAAGTTTCATCGAGATTGATTTTGTTTCAGATAGATAAAATTTCATTCATTTACTCATATTGATCATTTCTGCTATAAAATGCGCCCTTTAAACCTCTTTATGCGCGCTCCTACGTCTTCTACTAGGTTCGATTGGGATGAATGCGCTATGCCAATCGAAAGAAGAGACTTGGGGCTAGGTACATGTCAAGTTTCATGGAGATTGATTTGGCTTCAGATAGGTAAACTTTCATTCATTTACTCATATTGATCATTTCTGCTATAAATGGCGCCCATTAGACCTCTATATGCGCTCTCCTACTTCTTCTACCAGGTTCTATAGGGATGTATGCGCTATACCAATCGAAAGAGGAGACTTGGTGCTAGGAACATGTCAAGTTTCATCGAGATTGATTTGGTTTCAGATAGGTAAAATTTAATTCATTTACTCTTATTGATCATTTCTGCTATAAAAAGCGCCCATTAGACCTCTATATGCGCGAATCTACCTTTTCTACCAGGTTCGATAGGGATGTATGCGCTATACCAATCGAAAGAAGAGACTTGATGGTAGGTAAATGTCAAGTTTCATCGAGATTGATATGTTTTCAGATAGGTAAAATTTCATTCATTTACTCATATTGATAATTTCTGCTATAAAATGCGCCCATTAGACCTCTATATGCGCGCTCCTACGTCTTCTACCAGGTTCGATAGGGATGTATGCGCTATACCAATCGAAAGAAGAGACTTGGTGGTAGGTACATGGCAGTTTCATTGAGATTGATTTGGTTTCAGATAGGTAAAATATCATTCATTTACTCATATTGGTCATTTCTGCTATAAAAAGCGCCCATTAGACCTCTATATGCGCGAATCTACTTCTTTTACCAGGTTCGATAGGGATGTATGCGCTATACCAATCGAAAGAAGAGACTTGGTGCTAGGTACATGTCAGTTTCATCGAGATTGATTTGGTTTCAGATAGGTAAAACTTCATTCATTAACTCATATTTATCATTTCTGCTATAGAAAGCGCCCATTAGACCTCTAGATGCGAGCTCCTACGTCTTCTACCAGGTTCGATATGGATGTATGCGCTATACCAATCGAAAGAAGAGGCTTGGTTCTAGGTACATGTCAAGTTTCATCGAGATTGATTTGGTTTCAGATAGGTAAAATTTCATTCATTTACTCATATTGATCATTTCTGCTATAAAAAGCGCCCATTAGACCTCTATATGCGCGCCTACGTCGTGTACCAGGTTCGATATGGATGTATGCGCTATACCAATCGAAAGAGGAGACTTGGTGCTAGGTACATGTCAAGTTTCTTCGACATTGATTTGGATTCAGATAGGTAAAATTTCATTCATTTACTCATATTGATCATTTCTGCTATAAAAAGCGCCCATTAGACCTCTATATGCGCGCTCCTACCTCTTCTACCAGGTTTGATAGGGATGTATGCGCTATACCAATCGAAAGAAAAGACTTGGGGCTAGGTACATGTCAAGTTTCATCGAGATTGATTTGGTTTCAGATAGGTAAAATTTAATTCATTTACTCTGATTGATCATTTCTGCTATAAAAAGCGCCCATTAGACCTCTATATGCGCGAATCTACTTCTTTTACCAGGTTCGATATGGATGTATGCGCTATACCAATCGAAATAGGAGACTTGGTGCTAGGTACATGTCAAGTTTCATCGAGATTGATTTGGTTTCAGATAGGTAAAATTTCATTCATTTACTCATATTGATCATTTCTGCTATAAAAAGCGCCCATTAGACCTCTATATGCGCGCTCCTACCTCTTCTACCAGGTTTGATAGGGATGTATGCGCTATACCAATCGAAAGAGGAGACTTGGTGCTAGGTACATGTCAAGTTTCATCGAGATTGATTCGGTTTCAGATAGGTAAAATTTCATTCATTTACTCATATTGATCATTTCTGCTATAAAAAGCGCCCATTAGACCTCTATATGCGCGCTCCTACGTCTTCTACCAGGTTCGATAGGGATGTATGCGCTATACCAATCGAAAGAAGAGACTTGGTGCTAGGTACATGTCAAGTTTCATCGAGATTGATTTGGTTTCAGATAGGAAAAAATCCATTCATTTACTTATATTGATCATTTCTGCTATAAAAAGCGCCCATTAGACCTCTATATGCGCTCCTATTTCTTGTACTAGGTTCGATAGGGATGTATGCGCTATACCAATCGAAAGAGGAGACTTGGTGCTAGGTACATGTCAAGTTTCATAGAAATTGAGTTGGTTTCAGATAGGTAAAATTTCATTCATTTACTCATATTGATCATTTCTGCTATAAAATGCGCCCATTAGACCTCTATATGCGCTCCTACTTCTTGTACCAGGTTCGATAGGGATGTATGCGCTATACCAATCGAAAGAGAAGACTTGGTGCTAGGTACATGTCAAGTTTCATCGAGATTGATTTGGTATCAGATAGGTAAAATTTAATTCATTTACTCTTATTGATCATTTCTGCTATAAAAAGCGCCCATTAGACCTCTATATGCGCGAATCTATTTCTTTTACCAGGTTCGATATGGATGTATGCGCTATACCAATCGAAAGAAGAGGCTTGGTGGTAGGTACATGTCAAGTTTCATCGAGATTGATTTGGTTTCAGATAGGTAAAATTTCATTCATTTACTCATATTGATCATTTCTGTTATAAAAAGCGCCCATTAGACCCCTATATGCGCTCCTACGTCTTGTACCAGATTCGATAGGGATGTATGCGCTATACCAATCGAAAGAGGAGACTTGGTGCTAGGTACATGTCAAGTTTCATCGAGATTGATTTGGTTTCAGATAGGTAAACTTTCATTCATTTACTCATATTGATCATTTCTGCAATAAAAAGCGCCCATTAGACCTCTATACGCGCGCTCCTACGTCTTCTACCAGGTTCGATAGGGATGTATGCGCTATACCAATCGAAAGAAGAGACTTGGTGCTAGGTACATGTCAGTTTCATTGAGATTGATTTGGTTTCAGATAGGCAAAATTTCATTCATTTACTCATATAGTTCATTTCTGCTATAAAAAGCGCCCATTAGACCTCTATATGCGCTCCTACTTCTTGTACCAGGTTCGATAGGGAGGTATGCGCTATACCAATCGAAAGAAGAGACTTGGTGCTTGGTACATGTCAAGTTTCATCGAGATTGATTTGGTTTCAGAAAGCGAAAATTTCATTCATTTACTCATATTGGTCATTTCTGCTATAAAAAGCGCCCATTACACCTCTAGATTCGCGCTCCTTCGTCTTCTACCAGGTTCGATATTGATGATTGCGCTATACGAATCGAAAGAGGGGACTTGGTGCTAGGTACATGTCAAGTTTCATCGAGATTGATTTGGTTTCAGATCGGTAAAATTTCATTCATTTACTCATATTGATCATTTCTGCTATAAAATGCGCCCATTAGACCTCTATATGCGCTCCTACTTCTTGTACCAGGTTCGATAGGGATGTATGCGCTATACCAATCGAAAGAGAAGACTTGGTGCTAGGTACATGTCAAGTTTCATCGAGATTGATTTGGTTTCAGATAGGTAAAATTTCATTCATTTACTCATATTGATCATTTCTGCTATAAAAAGCGCCCATTAGACTTCTATATGCGCGCTCCTACGTCTTCTACCAGGTTCGATAGGGATGTATGCGCTATACCAATCGAAAGAAGAGACTTGGTGCTAGGTACATGTCAAGTTTCATCGAGATTGATTTGGTTTCAGATAGGCAAAATTTCATTCATTTACTCATATAGTTCATTTCTGCTATAAAAAGCGCCCATTAGACCTCTATATGCGCTCCTACTTCTTGTACCAGGTTCGAAAGGGAGGTATGCGCTATAACAATCGAAAGAAGAGACTTGGTGCTAGGTACATGTCAAGTTTCATTGAGATTGATTTGGTTTCAGATAGGCAAAATTTCATTCATTTACTCATATTGGTCATTTCTGCTATAAAAAGCGCCCATTACACCTCTAGATGCGCGCTCCTACGTCTTATACAAGGTTCGATAGGGATGATTGCGCTATACCAATCGAAAGAGGAGACTTGGTGCTAGGTACATGTCAAGTTTCATCGAGATTGATTTGGTTTCAGATCGGTAAAATTTCATTCATTTACTCATATTGATCATTTCTGCTATAAAATGCGCCCATTAGACCTCTATATGCGCTCCTACTTCTTGTACCAGGTTCGATAGGGATGTATGCGCTATACCAATCGAAAGAGAAGACTTGGTGCTAGGTACATGTCAAGTTTCATCGAGATTGATTTGTTTTCAGATAGGTAAAATTTCATTCATTTACTCTTATTGATCATTTCTGCTATAAAAAGCGCCCATTAGACCTCTATATGCGCGAATCTATTTCTTTTACCAGGTTCGATATGGATGTATGCGCTATACCAATCGGAATAGGAGACTTGGTGCTAGGTACATGTCAAGTTTCATCGAGATTGATTTGGTTTCAGATAGGTAAAATTTCATTCATTTACTCATATTGATCATTTCTGCTATAAAAAGCGCCCATTAGACTTCTATATGCGCGCTCCTACGTCTTCTACCAGGTTCGATAGGGATGTATGCGCTATACCAATCGAAAGAGGAGACTTGGTGCTAGGTACATGTCAAGTTTCATTGAGATTGATTTGGTTTCAGATAGGTAAACTTTCATTCATTTACTCATATTGATCATTTCTGCAATAAAAAGCGCCCATTAGAGCTCTATACGCGCGCTCCTACGTCTTCTACCAGGTTCGATAGGGATGTATGCGCTATACCAATCGAAAGAAGAGACTTGGTGCTAGGTACATGTCAGTTTCATTGAGATTGATTTGGTTTCAGATAGGTAAAATTTCATTCATTTACTCATATTGGTCATTTCTGCTATAAAAAGCGCCCATTAGACCTCTAGATGCGCGCTCCTACGTCTTCTACCAGGTTCGATAGGGATGTATCCGCTATACCAATCGAAAGAGGAGACTTTGTGCTAGGTACATGTCAAGTTTCATCGAGATTGATTTGGTTTCAGATAGGCAAAATTTCATTCATTTACTCATATAGTTCATTTCTGCTATAAAAAGCGCCCATTAGACCTCTATATGCGAGAATCTATTTCTTTTACCAGGTTCGATATGGATGTATGCGCTATACCAATCGGAATAGGAGACTTGGTGCTAGGTACATGTCAAGTTTCATCGAGATTGATTTGGTTTCAGATAGGTAAAATTTCATTCATTTACTCATATTGATCATTTCTGCTATAAAAAGCGCCCATTAGACTTCTATATGCGCGCTCCTACGTCTTCTACCAGGTTCGATAGGGATGTATGCGCTATACCAATCGAAAGAAGAGACTTGGTGCTAGGTACATGTCAAGTTTCATCGAGATTGATTTGGTTTCAGATAGGACAAATTTCATTCATTTACTCATATAGTTCATTTCTGCTATAAAAAGCGC
The DNA here is from genome assembly GCA_028142955.1 of Pinctada fucata. Taxonomy (NCBI): domain Eukaryota; kingdom Metazoa; phylum Mollusca; class Bivalvia; order Pterioida; family Pteriidae; genus Pinctada; species Pinctada fucata. The sequence goes on from AP027109.1 coordinate 19,977,379, forward strand.
CCATTAGACCTCTATATGCGCTCCTACTTCTTGTACCAGGTTCGATAGGGAGGTATGCGCTATACCAATCGAAAGAAGAGACTTGGTACTAGGTATATGTCAAGTTTCATTGAGATTGATTTGGTTTCAGATAGGCAAAATTTCATTCATTTACTCATATTGGTCATTTCTGCTATAAAAAGCGCCCATTAGACTTCTATATGTGCGCTCTTACGTCTTCTACCAGGTTCGATAGGGATGTATGCGCTATACCAATCGAAAGAGGAGACTTGGTGCTAGGTACATGTCAAGTTTCATCGAGATTGATTTTGTTTCAGATAGGTAAAATTTCATTCATTTACTTATATTGATCATTTCTGCTATAAAAAGCGCCCATTAGACCTCTATATGTGCGAATCTACTTCTTCTACCAGGTTCGATAGGGATGTATGCGCTATACCAATCGAAAGAGGAGACTTGGTGTTAGGTACATGTCAAGTTTCATTGAGATTGATTTGGTTTCAGATAGGCAAAATTTCATTCATTTACTCATATTGGTCATTTCTGCTATAAAAAGCGCCCATTACACCTCTAGATGCGCGCTCCTACGTCTTATACCAGGTTCGATAGGGATGATTGCGCTATACCAATCGAAAGAGGGGACTTGGTGCTAGGTACATGTCAAGTTTCATCGAGATTGATTTGGTTTCAGATCGGTAAAATTTCATTCATTTACTCATATTGATCATTTCTGCTATAAAATGCGCCCATTAGACCTCTATATGCGCTCCTACTTCTTGTACCAGGTTCGGTAGGGATGTATGCGCTATACCAATCGAAAGAGAAGACTTGGTGCTAGGTACATGTCAAGTTTCATCGAGATTGATTTGGTATCAGATAGGTAAAATTTAATTCATTTACTCTTATTGATCATTTCTGCTATAAAAAGCGCCCATTAGACCTCTATATGCGCGAATCTATTTCTTTTACCAGGTTCGATATGGATGTATGCGCTATACCAATCGGAATAGGAGACTTGGTGCTAGGTACATGTCAAGTTTCATCGAGATTGATTTGGTTTCAGATAGGTAAAATTTTATTCATTTACTCATATTGATCATTTCTGCTATAAAAAGCGCCCATTAGACTTCTATATGCGCGCTCCTACGTCTTCTACCAGGTTCGATAGGGATGTATGCGCTATACCAATCGAAAGAGGAGACTTGGTGCTAGGTACATGTCAAGTTTCATCGAGATTGATTTGGTTTCAGATAGGTAAACTTTCATTCATTTACTCATATTGATCATTTCTGCAATAAAAAGCGCCCATTAGAGCTCTATACGCGCGCTCCTACGTCTTCTACCAGGTTCGATAGGGATGTATGCGCTATACCAATCGAAAGAAGAGACTTGGTGCTTGGTACATGTCAGTTTCATTGAGATTGATTTGGTTTCAGATAGGTAAAATTTCATTCATTTACTCATATTGGTCATTTCTGCTATAAAAAGCGCCCATTAGACCTCTAGATGCGCGCTCCTACGTCTTCTACCATGTTCGATAGGGATGTATCCGCTATACCAATCGAAAGAAGAGACTTGGTGCTAGGTACATGTCAAGTTTCATCGAGATTGATTTGGTTTCAGATAGGCAAAATTTCATTCATTTACTCATATAGTTCATTTCTGCTATAAAAAGCGCCCATTAGACCTCTATATGCGAGAATCTATTTCTTTTACCAGGTTCGATATGGATGTATGCGCTATACCAATCGGAATAGGAGACTTGGTGCTAGGTACATGTCAAGTTTCATCGAGATTGATTTGGTTTCAGATAGGTAAAATTTCATTCATTTACTCATATTGATCATTTCTGCTATAAAAAGCGCCCATTAGACTTCTATATGCGCGCTCCTACGTCTTCTACCAGGTTCGATAGGGATGTATGCGCTATACCAATCGAAAGAAGAGACTTGGTGCTAGGTACATGTCAAGTTTCATCGAGATTGATTTGGTTTCAGATAGGCAAAATTTCATTCATTTACTCATATAGTTCATTTCTGCTATAAAAAGCGCCCATTAGACCTCTATATGTGCGCTCTTACGTCTTCTACCAGGTTCGATAGGGATGTATGCGCTGTACCAATCGAAAGAGGAGACTTGGTGCTAGGTACATGTCAAGTTTCATCGAGATTGATTTGGTTTCAGATAGGTAAAATTTCATTCATTTACTTATATTGATCATTTCTGCTATAAAAAGCGCCCATTAGACCTCTTTATGTGCGAATCTACTTCTTCTACCAGGTTCGATAGGGATGTATGCGCTATACCAATCGAAAGAGGAGACTTGGTGTTAGGTACATGTCAAGTTTCATCGAGATTGATTTGGTTTCAGATAGGTAAAATTTCATTCATTTACTCATATTGATCATTTCTGCTATAAAAAGCGCCCATTAGACCTCTAGATGCGCGCTCCTACGTCTTCTACCAGGTTCGATAGGGATGTATGCGCTATACCAATCGAAAGAAGAGACTTGGTGCTAGGTACATGTGAAGTTTCATCGAGATTGATTTGGTTTCAGATAGGCAAAATTTCATTCATTTACTCATATTGGTCATTTCTGCTATAAAAAGCGCCCATTAGACCTCTATATGCGCTCCTACTTCTTGTACCAGGTTCGATAGGGAGGTATGCGCTATACCAATCGAAAGAAGAGACTTGGTGCTAGGTACATGTCAAGTTTCATCGAGATTGATTTGGTTTTAGATAGGCAAAATTTCATTCATTTACTCATATTGGTCATTTCTGCTATAAAAAGCGCCCATTAGACCTCTATATGTGCGCTCTTACGTCTTCTACCAGGTTCGATAGGGATGTATGCGCTATACCAATCGAAAGAGGAGACTTGGTGCTAGGTACATGTGAAAATTCATTGAGATTGATTTTGTTTCAGATAGGTAAAATTTCATTCATTTACTCATATTGATCATTTCTGCTATAAAAAGCGCCCATTAGACCTCTATATGCGCGAATCTACTTCTTCTACCAGGTTCGATAGGGATGTATGCGCTATACCAAACGAAAGAAGAGACTTAGTGCTAGGTACATGTCAAGTTTCATCGAGATTGATTTGGTTTCAGATAGGTAAAATTTCATTCATTTACTCATATTGATCATTTCTGCTATAAAAAGCGCCCATTAGACCTCTATATGCGCGCTCCTACGTCTTCTACCAGGTTCGATAGGAATGTATGCGCTATACCATTCGAAAGAAGAGACTTGGTGCTAGGTACATGTCAAGTTTCATCGAGACTGATTTGGTTTCAGACAGGTAAAATTTCATTCATTTACTCATATTGATCATTTCTGCTATAAAATGCGCCCATTAGACCTCTATATGCGCGCTTCTACGTCTTCTACCAGGTTCGATAGGGATGCATGCGCAATACCAATCGAAAGAAGAGACTTGGTGCTTGGTACAAGTCAGTTTCATCGAGATTGATTTGGTTTCAGATAGGTAAAATTTCATTCATTTACTCATATTGGTCATTTCTGCTATAAAAAGCGCCCATTACACCTCTAGATGCGCGCTCCTAGTTCTTCCACCAGGTTCGATAGGGAGGTATGCGCTATACCAATCGAAAGAAGAGACTTGGTGCTAGGTACATGTCAAGTCTCATCGAGATTGATTTGGTTTCAGATCGGTAAAATTTCATTCATTTACTCATATTGATCATTTCTGCTATAAAATGCGCCCCTCAGACATCTACATGCGCGCTCCTACTTCTTCTACTAGCATTAATAGGGAGGTATGCGCTATACCAATCGAAAGAGAAGACTTGGGGCTAGGTACATGTCAAGTTCCATCAAGATTGATTTGGTTTCAGATAGGTAAAATTTCATTCATTTACTCATATTGATCATTTCTGCTATAAAAAGCGCCCATTAGACCTCTATAAGCGCGCTCCTACCTCTTGTACCAGGTTCGATAGGGATGTATGCGCTATACCAATCAAAAGAAGAGACTTGGTGCTAGGTACATGGCAAATTTTATCGAGATTGATTTGGTTTCAGATAGGTAAAATTTCATTCATTTACTCGTATTTATCTTTTCTGCTATAAAAAGCGCAAATTAGACCTCTATATGCGCGCTTCTCCGTCTTCTACCAGATTCGATAGGGATGTATGCGCTATACCCATCGAAAGAAGAGACTTGGGGCTAGGTACATGGCAAATTTTATCGAGATTGATTTGGTTTCAGATAGGTAAAATTTCATTCATTTAGTCATATTGATCATTTCTGCTATAAAAAGCGCCCATCAGACCTCTACATGCGCGCTCCTACTTCTTCTACCAGGTTCGATATTGATGTAAGCGATATACCAATCATAAGAGGAGACTTGGTGCTAGGTACATGTTCAGTTTCATCGAGATTGATTTGGTTTCAGATAGGTAAAATTTCATTCATTTACTCATATTGGTCATTTCTGCTAGAAAAAGCGCCCATTAGACCTCTATATGCGCTCTCCTACGTCTTCTACCAGGTTCGATAGGGATGTATGCGCTATACCAATCAAAAGAAGAGACTTGGGGCTAGGTACATGTCAAGTTTCATTGAGATTAATATGGTTTCAGATAGGAAAAATTTCATTCATTTACTCATATTGATCATTTCTGCTATGAAAAGCGCCCATTAGACCTCTATATGCGCGCTCCTACGTCTTCTACCAGCTTTGATAGGGATGTATGCGCTATACCAATCAAAAGAGGAGACTAGGGGCTAGGTACATGTCAAGGTTCATCGAGATTGATTTGGTTTCAGATAGGTAAAATTTAATTCATTAACTCATATTGATCATTTCTGCTATAAAAAGCGCCCATTAGACCTCTATATGCGCTCCTACTTCTTGTACCAGGTTCGATAGGGATGTAGCCGCTATACCAATCGAAAGAGGAGACTTGGTGCTAGGTACATGTCAAGTTTCATCAAGATTGATTTGGTTTCAGATAGGTAAAATTTCATTCATTTACTCACATTGATCATTTCTGCTATAAAAAGCGCCCATTAGACCTCTATATGCGCTCCTACTTCTTGTACCAGGTTCGATAGGGATGTATGCGCTATACCAATCGAAAGAGGAGACTTGTTGCTAGGTACATGTCAAGTTTCATCGAGATTGATTTGGTTTCAGATAGGTAAAATTTCATTCATTTACTCATATTGATCATTTCTGCTATAAAATGCGCCCCTCAGACATCTACATGCGCGCTCCTACGTCTTCTACCAGCTTTCATAGGAATGTATGCGCTATACCAATCGAAAGAGAAGACTTGGGGCTAGGTACATGTGAAGTTTCATCAAGATTGATTTGGTTTCAGATAGGTAAAATTTCATTCATTTACTCATATTGATCATTTCTGCTATAAAAAGCGCCCATCAGACCTCTACATGCGCGCTCCAAAGTCTTCTACCAGGTTCGATAGGGATGTATGCGCTATACCAATCGAAAGAAGAGACATGGGGCTAGGTACATGGCAAGTTTCATCGAGATTGATTTGGTAGGTAAAATTTCATTCATTTACTCATATTGGTAGGTAAAATTTCATTCATTTACTCATATTGATTATTTCTGCTATAAAAAGCGCCCATCAGACCTCTACATGCGCGCTCCTACTTCTTGTACCAGGTTCGATAGGGATGTATGCGCTATACCAATCAAAAGAGGAGACTTGGGGCTAGGTACATGGCAAGTTTCATCGAGATTGATTTGGTTTCAGATAGGTAAAATTTTCATTCATTTACTCATATTGATCATTTCTGCTATAAAAAGCGCCCATTAGACCTCTATATGCGCACTCCTACGTCTTCTACCAGCTTTAATAGGGATGTATGCGCTATACCAATCAAAAGAGAAGACTTGGGGCTAGGTACATGTCAAGTTTCATCAAGATTGATTTGGTTTCAGATAGTTAAAAGTTCATTCATTTACTCATATTGATCATTTCTGCTATAAAAAGCGCCCATTAGACCTCTATATGCGCGCTCCTACCTCTTGTACCAGGTTCGATAGGGATGTATGCGCTATACCAATCAAAAGAAGAGACTTGGGGCTAGGTACATGTCAAGTTTCATTGAGATTAATATGGTTTCAGATAGGAAAAATTTCATTCATTTACTCATATTGATCATTTCTGCTATGAAAAGCGCCCATTAGACCTCTATATGCGCGCTCCTACGTCTTCTACCAGCTTTGATAGGGATGTATGCGCTATACCAATCAAAAGAGGAGACTAGGGGCTAGGTACATGTCAAGGTTCATCGAGATTGATTTGGTTTCAGATAGGTAAAATTTCATTCATTAACTCATATTGATCATTTCTGCTATAAAAAGCGCCCATTAGACCTCTATATGCGCTCCTACTTCTTGTACCAGGTTCGATAGGGATGTAGCCGCTATACCAATCGAAAGAGGAGACTTGGTGCTAGGTACATGTCAAGTTTCATCAAGATTGATTTGGTTTCAGATAGGTAAAATTTCATTCATTTACTCACATTGATCATTTCTGCTATAAAAAGCGCCCATTAGACCTCTATATGCGCTCCTACTTCTTGTACCAGGTTCGATAGGGATGTATGCGCTATACCAATCGAAAGAGGAGACTTGGTGCTAGGTACATGTCAAGTTTCATCGAGATTGATTTGGTTTCAGATAGGTAAAATTTCATTCATTTACTCATATTGATCATTTCTGCTATAAAATGCGCCCCTCAGACATCTACATGCGCGCTCCTACGTCTTCTACCAGCTTTCATAGGAATGTATGCGCTATACCAATCGAAAGAGAAGACTTGGGGCTAGGTACATGTGAAGTTTCATCAAGATTGATTTGGTTTCAGATAGGTAAAATTTCATTCATTTACTCATATTGATCATTTCTGCTATAAAAAGCGCCCATCAGACCTCTACATGCGCGCTCCAAAGTCTTCTACCAGGTTCGATAGGGATGTATGCGCTATACCAATCGAAAGAAGAGACATGGGGCTAGGTACATGGCAAGTTTCATCGAGATTGATTTGGTAGGTAAAATTTCATTCATTTACTCATATTGGTAGGTAAAATTTCATTCATTTACTCATATTGATTATTTCTGCTATAAAAAGCGCCCATCAGACCTCTACATGCGCGCTCCTACTTCTTGTACCAGGTTCGATAGGGATGTATGCGCTATACCAATCAAAAGAGGAGACTTGGGGCTAGGTACATGACAAGTTTCATCGAGATTGATTTGGTTTCAGATAGGTAAAATTTTCATTCATTTACTCATATTGATCATTTCTGCTATAAAAAGCGCCCATTAGACCTCTATATGCGCACTCCTACGTCTTCTACCAGCTTTAATAGGGATGTATGCGCTATACCAATCAAAAGAGAAGACTTGGGGCTAGGTACATGTCAAGTTTCATCAAGATTGATTTGGTTTCAGATAGTTAAAAGTTCATTCATTTACTCATATTGATCATTTCTGCTATAAAAAGCGCCCATTAGACCTCTATATGCGCGCTCCTACCTCTTGTACCAGGTTCGATAGGGATTTATGCGCTATACCAATCGAAAGAGGAGACTTGGTGCTAGGTACATGTCAAGTTTCATCGAGATTGATTTGGTTTCAGATAGGTAAAATTTCATTCATTTACTCATATTGATCTTTTCTGCTATAAAAAGCGCCTATTAGACCTCTATATGCGCGCTCCTACGTCTTCTACCAGGTTCATTAGGGATGTATGCGCTATACCCATCGAAAGAAGAGACTTGGGGCTAGGAACATGGAAAGTTTCATCGAGATTGATTTGGTTTCAGATAGGTAAAATTTCATTCATTTAGTCATATTGATCATTTCTGCTTTATTAAAATTGCCCATCAGACCTCTACATGCGCGCTCCTACTTCTTCTACCAGGTTCGATATTGATGTAAGCGATATTCCAATCAAAAGAGGAGACTTGGTGCTAGGTACTTGTTAAGTTTCATCGAGATTGATTTGGTTTCAGATAGGTAAAATTTCATTAATTTACTCATATTGGTCATTTCTGCTAGAAAAAGCGCCCATTAGACCTCTATATGCGCGCTCCTACGTCTTCTACCAGGTTCGATAGGGATGTATGCGCTATACCAATCGAAAGAAGAGACTTGGGGCTAGGTACATGTCAATTTTCATCGAGATTGATTTGGTTTCAGATAGGTAAAATTTCATTCATTTACTCATATTGATCATTTCTGCTATAAAAAGCGCCCATTAGACCTCTATATGCGCTCCTACGTCGTGTACCAGGTTCGATGTGGATGTATGCGCTATACCAATCGAAAGAGGAGACTTGGTGCTAGGTACATGTCAAGTTTCATCGAGATTGATTTGGTTTCAAATAGGTAAAATTTCATTCATTTACTCATATTGGTCATTTCTGCTATAAAAAGCGCACATTAGACCTCTATATGCGCGCTCCTGCGTCTTCTACCAGTTTCGATAGGGATTTATGCGCTATACCAATCGAAAGAAGAGACTTGGTGCTAGGTACATGTCAAGTTTCATTGAGATTGATTTGGTTTCAGATAGGTAAAATTTCATTCATTTATTCATATTGATCTTTTCTGCTATAAAAAGCGCCTATTAGACCTCTATATGCGCGCTCCTACTTCTTCTACCAGGTTCGATAGGGATGTATGCGCTATACCCATCGAAAGAAGAGACCTGGGGCTAGGAACATGGAATGTTTCATCGAGATTGATTTGGTTTCAGATAGGTAAAATTTCATTCATTTAGTCATATTGATCATTTCTGCTATAAAAAGTGCCCATCAGACCTCTACATGCGCGCTCCTACTTCTTCTACCAGGTTCGATATTGATGTAAGCGATATTCCAATCAAAAGAGGAGACTTGGTGCTAGGTACTTGTTAAGTTTCATCGAGATTGATTTGGTTTCAGATAGGTAAAATTTCATTCATTTACTCATATTGGTCATTTCTGCTATAAAAAGCGCCCATTAGACCTCTATATGCGCGCTCCTACGTCTTCTACCACGTTCGATAGGGATGTATGCGCTATACCAATCGAAAGAAGAGACTTGGGGCTAGGTACATGTCAAGTTTCATCGAGATTGATATGGTTTCAATTAGGTAAAATTTCATTCATTTACTCATATTGATCATTTCTGCTATAAAATGCGCCCATTAGACCTCTATATGCGCGCTCCTACGTCTTCTACCAGCTTTGATAGGGATGTATGCGCTATACCAATCGAAAGAGAAGACTTGGGGCGAGGTACATGTCAAGTTTCATCAAGATTGATTTGGTTTCAGATAGGTAAAATTTCATTCATTTACTCATATTGATCATTTCTGCTATAAAAAGCGCCCATTAGACCTCTATATAAGCTCCTACTTCTTGTACCAGGTTCGATAGGGATGTAGCCGTTATACCAATCGAAAGAGAAGACTTGGTGCTAGGTACATGTCAAGTTTCATCGAGATTGATTTGGTTTCAAATAGGAAAAATTTCATTCATTTACTTATATTGATCATTTCTGCTATAAAAAGCGCCCATTAGACCTCTATATTCGCGCTCCTACGTCTTCTACCAGGTTCGATAGTGATGTATGCGCTATACCAATCGAAAGAGGAGACTTGGTGCTAGGTACATGTCAAGTTTCATCGAGATTGATTTGGTTTCAGATAGCTAAAATTTCATTCATTTACTCATATTGATCATTTTTGCTATAAAAAGCGCCCATCAGACCTCTACATGCGCGCTCCTACGTTTTCTACCAGGTTCGATAGGGATGTATGCGCTATACCAATCGAAAGAAGAGACATGGGGCTAGGTACATGGCAAGTTTCATCGTGATTGATTTGGTAGGTAAAATTTCATTCATTTACTCATATTTGTAGGTAAAATTTCATTCATTTACTCATATTCATCATTTTTGCTATAAAAAGCGCCCATCAGACCTCTACATGCGCGCTCCTATTTCTTGTACCAGGTTCGATAGGGATGTATGCGCTATATCAATCGAAAGAGAAGCCTTGGGGCTAGGTACATGGCAAGTTTCATCGAGATTGATTTGGTTTCAGATAGGTAAAATTTCATTCATTTACTCATATTGGTCATTTCTGCTATAAAAAGCGCCCATTAGACCTCTATATGCGCACTCCTACTTCTTCTACCAGGTATAGGGATGTATGCGCTATACCAATCGAAAGAGGAGACCTGGTGCTAGGGACATGTCAAGTTTCATCGAGATTGATTTGGTTTCAGACAGGTAAAATTTCATTCATTTACTCATATTGGTCATTTCTACTATAAAAAGCGCCCATTAGACCTCTATATGCGCGCTCCTACGTCTTCTACCAGGTTCGATAGGAATGTATGCGCTATACCAATCGAAAGAGGAGACCTGGTGCTAGGGACATGTCAAGTTTCATCGAGATTGATTTGGTTTCAGATAGGTAAGATTTCATTCATTTACTCATATTGATCATTTCTGCTATAAAAAGCGCCCATTAGACCTCTATATGCGCGCTCCTACGTCTTCTACCAGGTTCGATAGGGATGTATGCGCTATACCAATCGAAAGAGGAGACTTGGTGCTAGGTACATGTCAAGTTTCATCGAGATTCATTTGGTTTCAGATAGGTAAAATTTCATTCATTTACTCATATTGATCATTTTTGCTACAAAAAACGCCAATAAGACCTCTATATGCGATCCTACTTCTTGTACCAGGTTCGATAGGGATGTAGCCGCTAAACCAATTGAAAGAAGAGACTTGGTGCAAGGTACATGGCAAGTTTCATCGAGATTGATTTGGTTTCAGGTAGGTAAAATTTCATTCATTTACTCATATTGATCATTTTTGATATAAAAAGCGCCCATCAGACCTCTACATGCGCGCTCCTACTTCTTCTACCAGGTTCGATAGGAATGTATGCGCTATACCAATCGGAATAGGAGACTTGGTGCTAGGTACATGTCAAGTTTCATCGAGATTGATTTGGTTTCAGATAGGTAAAATTTCATTCATTTACTCATATTGATCATTTCTGCTATAAAAAGCGCCCATTAGACCTCTATATGCGCGCTCCTACTTCTTCTACCAGGTTCGATAGGGATGTATGCGCTATACCAATCGAAAGAAGAGACTTGGTGCTAGGTACATGTCAAGTTTCATCGAGATTCATTTGGTTTCAGATATGTAAAATTTCATTCATTTACTCATATTGATCATTTCTGCTATAAAAAGCGCCCATTAGACCTCTATATGCGCTCCTACTTCTTCTACCAGGTTCGATAGGGATGTATGCGCTATACCAATCGAAAGAGGAGACTTGGTGCTAGGTACATGTCAAGTTTCATCGAGATTGATTTGGTTTCAGATAGCAAAAATTTCATTCATTTACTCATATTGATCATTTTTGCTATAAAAAGCGCCCATCAGACCTCTACATGCGCACTCCTACTTCTTCTACCAGGTTCGATAGGGATGTATGCGCTATTCCAATCGAAAGAAGAGACTTGGGGCTAGGTACATGGCAAGTTTCATCGAGATTGATTTGGTTTCAGATAGGTAAAATTTCATTCATTTACTCATATTGATCATTTCTGCTATAAAAAGCGCACATTAGACCTCTATATGCGCGCTCCTACGTCTTCTACCAGGTTCGATAGGGATGTATGCGCTATACCAATCGAAAGAGGAGACTTGGTTCTAGGTACTTGTAAACTTTCATCGAGATTGATTTGGCTTCAGATAGGCAAAATGTCATTCATTTACTCATATTGGTCATTTCTGCTATCAAAAGCGCCCATTAGAACCTCTATATGCGCGCTCCTACTTCTTCTACCAGATTCGATAGGGATGTATGCGCTATACCAATCGAAAGAGGAGACTTGGTGCTAGGTACATGTCAAGTTTCATCGAGATTGATTTGGTTTCAGATATGTAAAATTTCATTCATTTACTCATATTGATCATTTCTGCTATAAAAAGCGCCCATTAGACCTCTTTATGCGCTCCTACTTCTTCTACCAGGTTCGATAGGGATGTATGCGCTATACCAATCGAAAGAGGAGACTTGGTGCTAGGTACATGGCAAGTTTCATCGAGATTGATTTGGTTTCAGATAGGTAAAATTTCATTCATTTACTCATATTGATCATTTCTGCTATAAAAAGCGCCCATTAGACCTTTATATACGCTCCTACTTCTTGTACCAGGTTCGATAGGGATGTAGCCGCTAAACCAATTGAAAGAGGAGACTTGGTGCTAGGTACATGTCAAGTTTCATCGAGATTGATTTGGTTTCAAGTAGGTAAAATTTCATTCATTTACTCATATTGATCATTTCTCCTATAAAAAGCGCCCATTAGACCTCTATATGCGCGCTCCTACTTCTTCTACCAGGTTCAATAGGGATGTATGCGCTATACCAATCGAAAGAGGAGACTTGGTGCTAGGTACATGTCAAGTTTCATCGAGATTGATTTGGGTTTAGATAGGTAAAATTTCATTCATTTACTCATATTGATCATTTTTGCTATAAAAAGTGCCCATCAGACCTCTAGATGCGCGCTCCTACGTCTTCTACCAGGTTCGATAGGGATGTATGCGCTATACCAATCAAAAGAGGAGACTTGGGGCTAGGTACATGGCAAGTTTCATCGAGATTGATTTGGTTTCAGATAGGTAAAATTTCATTCATTTACTCATATTTATCATTTTTGCTATAAAAAGCGCCCATCAGATCTCTAGATGCGCGCTCCTACCTCTTCTACCAGGTTCGATAGGGATGTATGCGCTATACCAATCGAAAGAGGAGACTTGGTGCTAGGAACATGTCAAGTTTCATCGAGATTGATTTGGTTTTAGATAGGTAAAATTTTATTCATTTACTCATATTGATCATTTTTGCTATAAAAAGCGCCCATCAGACCTCTAGATCCGCGCTCCTACTTCTTCTACCAGGTTCGATAGGGATGTATGCGCTATACCAATCGAAATGGAAGACTTAGGGCTAGGTACATGTCAAGTTTCATCGAGATTCATTTGGTTTCAGATAGGTAAAATCTCATTCATTTACTCATAATGGTCATTTCTGCTATAAAAAGCGCCCATTAGACCTCTATATGCGCGCTCCTACGTCTTCTACCAGGTTCGATAGGGATGTATGCGCTATACCAATCGAAAGAGAAGACTTGGGGCTAGGAACATGGAAAGTTTCATCGAGATTGATTTGGTTTCAGATAGGTAAAATTTCATTCATTTACTCATATTGGTCATTTCTGCTATAAAAAGCGCCCATTAGACCTCTATATGCGCGCTCCTACTTCTTCTACCAGGTTCGATAGGAATGTATGCGCTATACCAATCGAAAGAGGAGACTTGGTGCTAGGTACATGTCAAGTTTCATCGAGATTGATTTGGTTTCAGATAGGTAAAATTTCATTCATTTACTCATATTGATCATTTTTGCTATAAAAAGAGCCAATCAGACCTCTACTTCCGCGCTTCTACTTCTTCTACCAGGTTCGATAGGGATGTATGCGCTATACCAATCAAAAGAGAAGACTAGGGGCTAGGTACATGGAAAGTTTCATCGAGATTGATTTGGTTTTAGATAGGTAAAATTTCATTCATTTACTGATATTTATCATTTCTGCTATAAAAAGCGCCCATTAGACCTCTATATGCGCGCTCCTACGTCTTCTACCAGGTTCGATAGGAATGTATGCGCTATACCAATCGAAAGAGGAGACTTGGTGCTAGGTACATGTCAAGTTTCATCGAGATTGATTTGGTTTCAGATAGGTAAAATTTCATTCATTTACTCATATTGATCATTTCTGCTATAAAAAGCGCCCATTAGACCTCTATATGCGCGCTCCTACTTCTTCTACCAGGTTCGATAGGGATGTATGCGCTATACCAATCAAAAGAGGAGACTTGGTGCTAGGTACATGTCAAGTTTCATCGAGATTGATTTGGTTTCAGATAGGTAAAATTTCATTCATTTACTCATATTGATCATTTCTGCTATCAAAAGCGCACATTAGACCTCTATATGCGCGCTCCTACGTCTTCTACCAGGTTCTATAGGGATGTATGCGCTATACCAATCGAAAGAGGAGACTTGGTGCTAGGTACATGTCAAGTTTCATCGAGATTGATTTGATTTCAGATAGGTAAAATTTCATTCATTTACTCATATTGATCATTTCTGCTATAAAAAGCACCCATTAGACCTCTATATGCGCGCTCTTTCTTCTTGTACTAGTTTCGATAGGGATGTATGCGCTATACCAATCGAAAGAAGAGACATGGTGCTAGGTACATGTCAAGTTTCATAGAAATTGAGTTGGTTTCAGATATGTAAAATTTCATTCATTTACTCATATTGATCATTTCTGCTATAAAAAGCGCCCATCAGACCTCTACATGCGCGCTCCTACGTCTTCTACCAGGTTCGATAGGGATGTATGCGCTATACCAATCGAAAGAGAAGACTTGGGGCTAGGAACATGGAAAGTTTCATCGAGATTGATTTGGTTTCAGATAGGTAAAATTTCATTCATTTACTCATATTGGTCATTTCTGCTATAAAAAGCGCCCATTAGACCTCTATATGCGCGCTCCTACTTCTTCTACCAGGTTCGATAGGAATGTATGCGCTATACCAATCGAAAGAGGAGACTTGGTGCTAGGTACATGTCAAGTTTCATCGAGATTGATTTGGTTTCAGATAGGTAAAATTTCATTCATTTACTCATATTGATCATTTCTGCTATAAAAAGCGCCCATTAGACCTCTATATGCGCGCTCCTACTTCTTCTACCAGGTTCGATAGGGATGTATGCGCTATACCAATCAAAAGGGGAGACTTGGTGCTAGGTACATGTCAAGTTTCATCGAGATTGATTTGGTTTCAGATAGGTAAAATTTCATTCATTTACTCATATTGATCATTTCTGCTATAAAAAGCGCACATTAGACCTCTATATGCGCGCTCCTACGTCTTCTACCAGGTTCTATAGGGATGTATGCGCTATACCAATCGAAAGAAGAGACTTGGTGCTAGGTACATGTCAAGTTTCATCGAGATTGATTTGATTTCAGATAGGTAAAATTTCATTCATTTACTCATATTGATCATTTCTGCTATAAAAAGCACCCATTAGACCTCTATATGCGCGCTCTTTCTTCTTGTACTAGTTTCGATAGGGATGTATGCGCTATACCAATCGAAAGAGGAGACATTTTGCTAGGTACATGTCAAGTTTCATAGAAATTGAGTTGGTTTCAGATATGTAAAATTTCATTCATTTACTCATATTGATCATTTCTGCTATAAAAAGCGCCCATTAGACCTCTATATGCGCGCTCATACGTCTTCTACCAGGTTCTATAGGGATGTATGCGCTATACCAATCGAAAGAGGAGACTTGGTGCTAGGTACATGTCAAGTTTCATCGAGATTGATTTGGTTTCAGATAGGTAAAATTTCATTCATTTACTCATATTGATCATTTCTGCTATAAAAAGCGCCCATTAGACCTCTATATGCGCTCCTACTTCTTGTACCAGATTCGATAGGGATGTAGCCGCTAAACCAATGAAAGAGGAGACTTGGTGCTAGGTACATGTCAAGTTTCATCGAGATTGATTTGGTTTCAAGTAGGTAAAATTTCATTCATTTACTCATATTGATCATTTCTGCTATAAAAAGCGCACATTAGACCTCTATATGCGCGCTCCTACGTCTTCTACCAGGTTCTATAGGGATGTATGCGCTATACCAATCGAAAGAGGAGACTTGGTGCTAGGTACATGTCAAGTTTCATCGAGATTGATTTGATTTCAGATAGGTAAAATTTCATTCATTTACTCATATTGATCATTTCTGCTATAAAAAGCACCCATTAGACCTCTATATGCGCGCTCTTTCTTCTTGTACTAGTTTCGATAGGGATGTATGCGCTATACCAATCGAAAGAGGAGACATGGTGCTAGGTACATGTCAAGTTTCATAGAAATTGAGTTGGTTTCAGATATGTAAAATTTAATTCATTTACTCATATTGATCATTTCTGCTATAAAAAGCGCCCATCAGACCTCTACATGCGCGCTCCTACGTCTTCTACCAGGTTCGATAGGGATGTATGCGCTATACCAATCGAAAGAGAAGACTTGGGGCTAGGAACATGGAAAGTTTCATCGAGATTGATTTGGTTTCAGATAGGTAAAATTTCATTCATTTACTCATATTGGTCATTTCTGCTATAAAAAGCGCCCATTAGACCTCTATATGCGCGCTCCTACTTCTTCTACCAGGTTCGATAGGAATGTATGCGCTATACCAATCGAAAGAGGAGACTTGGTGCTAGGTACATGTCAAGTTTCATCGAGATTGATTTGGTTTCAGATAGGTAAAATTTCATTCATTTACTCATATTGATCATTTCTGCTATAAAAAGCGCCCATTAGACCTCTATATGCGCGCTTCTACTTCTTCTACCAGGTTTGATAGGGATGTATGCGCTATACCAATCGAAAGAGGAGACTTGGTGCTAGGTACATGTCAAGTTTCATCGAGATTGATTTGGTTTCAGATAGGTAAAATTTCATTCATTTACTCATATTGATCATTTCTGCTATAAAAAGCGCCCATTAGACCTCTATATGCGCTCCTACTTCTTGTACCAGATTCGATAGGGATGTAGCCGCTAAACCAATTGAAAGAAGAGACTTGGTGCTAGGTACATGTCAAGTTTCATCGAGATTGATTTGGTTTCAAGTAGGTAAAATTTCATTCATTTACTCATATTGATCATTTCTGCTATAAAAAGCGCCCATCAGACTTCTACTTGCGCGCTCCTACGTCTTCTACCAGGTTCGATAGGGATGTATGCGCTATACCAATCAAAAGAGAAGACTTGGTGCTAGGTACATGTCAAGTTTCATCAAGATTGATTTGGTTTCAGATAGGTAAAATTTCATTCATTTACTCATATTGATCATTTTTGCTATAAAAAGCGCCCATCAGACTTCTACTTGCGCGCTCCTACGTCTTCTACCAGGTTCGATAGGGATGTATGCGCTATACCAATCAAAAGAGAAGACTTGGTGCTAGGTACATGGAAAGTTTCATCGAGATTGATTTGGTTTCAGATAGGTAAAATTTCATTCATTTACTGATATTTATCATTTCTGCTATAAAAAGCGCCCATTAGACCTCCATATGCGCGCTCCTACGTCTTCTACCAGGTTCGATAGGGATGTAGGCGCTATACCAATCGAAAGAGGAGACTTGGTTCTAGGTACATGTCAAGTTTCATCGAGATTGATTTGGTTTCAGATAGGTAAAATTTCATTCATTTACTCATATTGATCATTTCTGCTATAAAAAGCGCCCATCAGACCTCTACATGCGCCCTCCTACGTCTTCTACCAGGTTCGATAGGGATGTATGCGCTATACCAATCAAAAGAGAAGACTTGGGGCTAGGAACATGTCAAGTTTAATCGAGATTGGTTTGGTTTCAGATAGGTAAAATTTCATTCATTTACTCATATTGATCATTTCTGCTATAAAAAGCGCCCATAAGACCTCTATATGCGCGCTCCTACTTCTTCTACCAGGTTCGATAGGGATGTATGCGCTATACCAATCAAAAGAGGAGACTTGCTGCTAGGTACATGTCAAGTTTCATCGAGATTGATTTGGTTTCAGATAGGTAAAATTTCATTCATTTACTCATATTGATCATTTCTGCTATAAAAAGCGCACATTAGACCTCTATATGCGCGCTCCTACGTCTTCTACCAGGTTCTATAGGGATGTATGCGCTATACCAATCGAAAGAAGAGACTTGGGGCTAGGTACATGTCAAGTTTCATCGAGATTGATTTGGTTTCAGATAGGTAAAATTTCATTCATTTACTCATATTGGTCATTTCTGCTATAAAAAGCGCCCATTAGACCTCTATATGCGCGCTCCTACGTCTTCTACCAGGTTCGATAGGAAAGTATGCGCTATACCAATCAAAAGAGGAGACTTGGTGCTAGGTACATGTCAAGTTTCATCGAGATTGATTTGGTTTCAGATAGGTAAAATTTCATTCATTTACTCATATTGATCATTTCTGCTATAAAAAGCGCCCATTAGACCTCTATATGCGCGCTCCTACTTCTTCTACCAGGTTCGATAGGGATGTATGCGCTATACCAATCAAAAGAGGAGACTTGGTGCTAGGTACATGTCAAGTTTCATCGAGATTGATTTGGTTTCAGATAGGTAAAATTTCATTCATTTACTCATATTGATCATTTCTGCTATAAAAAGCGCACATTAGACCTCTATATGCGCGCTCCTACGTCTTCTACCAGGTTCTATAGGGATGTATGCGCTATACCAATCGAAATAGGAGACTTGGTGCTAGGTACATGTCAAGTTTCATCGAGATTGATTTGGTTTCAGATAGGTAAAATTTCATTCATTTACTCATATTGATCATTTCTGCTATAAAAAGCGCCCATTAGACCTCTATATGCGCGCTCCTTCTTCTTGTACTAGGTTCGATAGGGATGTATGCGCTATACCAATCGAAAGAGGAGACATGGTGCTAGGAACATGTCAAGTTTCATAGAAATTGAGTTGGTTTCAGATAGGTAAAATTTCATTCATTTACTCATATTGATCATTTCTGCTATAAAAAGCGCCCATCAGACCTCTACATGCGCCCTCCTACGTCTTCTACCAGGTTCGATAGGGATGTATGTGCTATACCAATCAAAAGAGAAGACTTGGGGCTAGGAACATGTCAAGTTTCATCGAGATTGATTTGGTTTCAGATAGGTAAAATTTCATTCATTTACTCATATTGATCATTTCTGCTATAAAAAGCGCCCATCAGACCTCTACATGCGCAATCCTACGTCTTCTACCAGGTTCGATAGGGATGTATGCGCTATACCAATCAAAAGAGAAGACTTGGGGCTAGGAACATGTCAAGTTTTATCGAGATTGGTTTGGTTTCAGATAGGTAAAATTTCATTCATTTACTCATATTGATCATTTCTGCTATAAAAAGCGCCCATTAGACCTCTATATGCGCGCTCCTACTTCTTCTACCAGGTTCGATAGGGATGTATGCGCTATACCAATCAAAAGAGGAGACTTGGTGCTAGGTACATGTCAAGTTTCATCGAGATTGATTTGGTTTCAGATAGGTAAAATTTCATTCATTTACTCATATTGATCATTTCTGCTATAAAAAGCGCACATTAGACCTCTATATGCGCGCTCCTACGTCTTCTACCAGGTTCGATAGGGATGTATGCGCTATACCAATCGAAAGAGGAGACTTGGTGCTAGGTACATGTCAAGTTTCATCGAGATTGATTTGGTTTCAGATAGGTAAAATTTCATTCATTTACTCATATTGATCATTTCTGCTATAAAAAGCGCCCATTAGACCTCTATATGCGCGCTCCTTCTTCTTGTACTAGGTTCGATAGGGATGTATGCGCTATACCAATCGAAAGAGGAGACATGGTGCTAGGTACATGTCAAGTTTCATCGAGATTGATTTGGTTTCAGATAGGTAAAATTTCATTCATTTACTCATATTGATCATTTTTGCTATAAAAAGCGCCCATCAGACCTCTAGATGCGCGCTCCTACGTCTTCTACCAGGTTCGATAGGGATGTATGCGCTATACCAATCGAAAGAGAAGACTTGGGGCTAGGAACATGGAAAGTTTCATCGAGATTGATTTGGTTTCAGATAGGTAAAATTTCATTCATTTACTCATATTGGTCATTTCTGCTATAAAAAGCGCCCATTAGACCTCTATATGCGCGCTCCTACTTCTTCTACCAGGTTCAATAGGAATGTATGCGCTATACCAATCGAAAGAGGAGACTTGGTGCTAGGTACATGTCAAGTTTCATCGAGATTGATTTGGTTTCAGATAGGTAAAATTTCATTCATTTACTCATATTAATCATTTCTGCTATAAAAAGCGCCCATTAGACCTCTATATGCGCGCTCCTACGTCTTCTACCAGGTTCTATAGGGATGTATGCGCTATACCAATCGAAAGAAGAGACTTGGTGCTAGGTACATGTCAAGTTTCATCGAGATTGATTTGGTTTCAGATAGGTAAAATTTCATTCATTTACTCATATTGATCATTTCTGCTATAAAAAGCGCCCATTAGACCTCTATATGCGCTCCTACTTCTTGTACCAGATTCGATAGGGATGTAGCCGCTAAACCAATTGAAAGAGGAGACTTGGTGCTAGGTACATGTCAAGTTTCATCGAGATTGATTTGGTTTCAAGTAGGTAAAATTTCATTCATTTACTCATATTGATCATTTCTGCTATAAAAAGCGACCATCAGACCTCTATATGCGCGCTCCTACCTCTTCTACCAGGTTCGATAGGGATGTATGCGCTATACCAATCGAAATAGGAGACTTGGTGCTAGGTACATGTGAAGTTTCATCGAGATTGATTTGGTTTCAGATAGGTAAAATTTCATTCATTTACTCATATTGATCATTTTTGCTATAAAAAGCGCCCATCAGACCTCTACTTGCGCGCTCCTACGTCTTCTACCAGGTTCGATAGGGATGTATGCGCTATACCAATCAAAAGAGAAGACTTGGTGCTAGGTACATGGAAATTTTCATCGAGATTGATTTGGTTTCAGATAGGTAAAATTTCATTCATTTACTGATATTTATCATTTCTGCTATAAAAAGCGCCCATTAGACCTAAATATGCGCGCTCCTAATTCTTCTACCAGGTTCGATAGGGATGTAGGCGCTATACCAATCGAAAGAGGAGACTTGGTTCTAGGTACATGTCAAGTTTCATCGAGATTGATTTGGTTTCAGATAGGTAAAATTTCATTCATTTACTCATATTGGTCATTTCTGCTATAAAAAGCGCCCATTAGACCTCTATATGCGCGCTCCTACGTCTTCTTCCAGGTTCGATAGGAAAGTATGCGCTATACCAATCAAAAGAGGAGACTTGGTGCTAGGTACATGTCAAGTTTCATCGAGATTGATTTGGTTTCAGATAGGTAAAATTTCATTCATTTACTCATATTGATCATTTCTGCTATAAAAAGCGCCCATTAGACCTCTATATGCGCGCTCCTACTTCTTCTACCAGGTTCGATAGGGATGTATGCGCTATACCAATCAAAAGAGGAGACTTGGTGCTAGGTACATGTCAAGTTTCATCGAGATTGATTTGGTTTCAGATAGGTAAAATTTAATTCATTTACTCATATTGATCATTTCTGCTATAAAAAGCGCCCATTAGACCTCTATATGCGCGCTCCTTCTTCTTGTACTAGGTTCGATAGGGATGTATGCGCTATACCAATCGAAAGAGGAGACATGGTGCTAGGTACATGTCAAGTTTCATAGAAATTGAGTTGGTTTCAGATAGGTAAAATTTCATTCATTTACTCATATTGATCATTTCTGCTATAAAAAGCGCCCATCAGACCTCTACATGCGCCCTCCTACGTCTTCTACCAGGTTCGATAGGGATGTATGTGCTATACCAATCAAAAGAGAAGACTTGGGGCTAGGAACATGTCAAGTTTCATCGAGATTGATTTGGTTTCAGATAGGTAAAATTTCATTCATTTACTCATATTGATCATTTCTGATATAAAAAGCGCCCATCAGACCTCTACATGCGCCCTCCTACTTCTTCTACCAGGTTCGATAGGGATGTATGCGTTATACCAATCAAAAGAGAAGACTTGGGGCTAGGAAATTTTCAAGTTTCATCGAGATTGGTTTGGTTTCAGATAGGTAAAATTTCATTCATTTACTCATATTGATCATTTCTGCTATAAAAAGCGCCCATTAGACCTCTATATGCGCGCTCCTACTTCTTCTACCAGGTTCGATAGGGATGTATGCGCTATACCAATCAAAAGAGGAGACTTGGTGCTAGGTACATGTCAAGTTTCATCGAGATTGATTTGGTTTCAGATAGGTAAAATTTCATTCATTTACTCATATTGATCATTTCTGCTATAAAAAGCGCACATTAGACCTCTATATGCGCGCTCCTACGTCTTCTACCAGGTTCTATAGGGATGTATGCGCTATACCAATCGAAAGAGGAGACTTGGTGCTAGGTACATGTCAAGTTTCATAGAAATTGAGTTGGTTTCAGATAGGTAAAATTTAATTCTTTTACTCATATTGATCATTTCTGCTATAAAAAGCGCACATTAGACCTCTATATGCGCGCTCCTACGTCTTCTACCAGGTTCTATAGGGATGTATGCGCTATACCAATCAAAAGAGGAGACTTGGTGCTAGGTACATGTCAAGTTTCATCGAGATTGATTTGGTTTCAGATAGGTAAAATTTCATTCATTTACTCATATTGATCATTTCTGCTATAAAAAGCGCCCATTAGACCTCTATATGCGCGCTCCTTCTTCTTGTACTAGGTTCGATAGGGATGTATGCGCTATACCAATCGAAAGAGGAGACATGGTGCTAGGTACATGTCAAGTTTCATAGAAATTGAGTTGGTTTCAGATAGGTAAAATTTCATTCATTTACTCATATTGATCATTTCTGCTATAAAAAGCGCCCATCAGACCTCTACATGCGCCCTCCTACGTCTTCTACCAGGTTCGATAGGGATGTATGTGCTATACCAATCAAAAGAGAAGACTTGGGGCTAGGAACATGTCAAGTTTCATCGAGATTGATTTGGTTTCAGATAGGTAAAATTTCATTCATTTACTCATATTGATCATTTCTGATATAAAAAGCGCCCATCAGACCTCTACATGCGCCCTCCTACTTCTTCTACCAGGTTCGATAGGGATGTATGCGTTATACCAATCAAAAGAGAAGACTTGGGGCTAGGAAATTTTCAAGTTTCATCGAGATTGGTTTGGTTTCAGATAGGTAAAATTTCATTCATTTACTCATATTGATCATTTCTGCTATAAAAAGCGCCCATTAGACCTCTATATGCGCGCTCCTACTTCTTCTACCAGGTTCGATAGGGATGTATGCGTTATACCAATCAAAAGAGAAGACTTGGGGCTAGGAAATTTTCAAGTTTCATCGAGATTGGTTTGGTTTCAGATAGGTAAAATTTCATTCATTTACTCATATTGATCATTTCTGCTATAAAAAGCGCCCATTAGACCTCTATATGCGCGCTCCTACTTCTTCTACCAGGTTCGATAGGGATGTATGCGCTATACCAATCAAAAGAGGAGACTTGGTGCTAGGTACATGTCAAGTTTCATCGAGATTGATTTGGTTTCAGATAGGTAAAATTTCATTCATTTACTCATATTGATCATTTCTGCTATAAAAAGCGCACATTAGACCTCTATATGCGCGCTCCTACGTCTTCTACCAGGTTCTATAGGGATGTATGCGCTATACCAATCGAAAGAGGAGACTTGGTGCTAGGTACATGTCAAGTTTCATCGAGATTGATTTGGTTTCAGATAGGTAAAATTTCATTCATTTACTCATATTGATCATTTCTGCTATAAAAAGCGCCCATTAGACCTCTATATGCGCGCTCCTTCTTCTTGTACTAGGTTCGATAGGGATGTATGCGCTATACCAATCGAAAGAGGAGACATGGTGCTAGGTACATGTCAAGTTTCATAGAAATTGAGTTGGTTTCAGATAGGTAAAATTTCATTCATTTACTCATATTGATCATTTCTGCTATAAAAAGCGCCCATCAGACCTCTACATGCGCCCTCCTACGTCTTCTACCAGGTTCGATAGGGATGTATGCGCTATACCAATCAAAAGAGAAGACTTGGGGCTAGGAACATGTCAAGTTTCATCGAGATTGATTTGGTTTCAGATAGGTAAAATTTCATTCATTTACTCATATTGGTCATTTCTGCTATAAAAAGCGCCCATTAGACCTCTATATGCGCGCTCCTACGTCTTCTACCAGGTTCGATAGGAATGTATGCGCTATACCAATCGAAAGAGGAGACTTGGTGCTAGGTACATGTCAAGTTTCATCGAGATTGATTTGGTTTCAGATAGGTAAAATTTCATTCATTTACTCATATTGATCATTTCTGCTATAAAAAGCGCCCATTAGACCTCTATATGCGCGCTCCTACTTCTTTTACCAGGTTCGATAGGGATGTATGCGCTATACCAATCGAAAGAGGAGACTTGGTGCTAGGTACATGTCAAGTTTCATTGAGATTGATTTGGTTTCAGATAGGTAAAATTTCATTCATTTACTCATATTGATCATTTCTGCTATAAAAAGCGCCCATTAGACCTCTATATGCGCGCTCCTACCTCTTCTACCAGGTTCTATAGGGATGTATGCGCTAAAACAATCGAAAGAGGAGACTTGGTGCTAGGTACATGTCAAGTTTCATCGAGATTGATTTGGTTTCAGATAGGTAAAATTTCATTCATTTACTCATATTGATCATTTTTGCTATAAAAAGCGCCCATCAGACCTCTAGATGCGCGCTCCTACGTCTTCTACCAGGTTCGATAGGGATGTATGCGCTATACCAATCGAAAGAGGAGACTTGGTGCTAGGTACATGTCAAGTTTCATCGAGATTGATTTGGTTTCAGATATGTAAAATTTCATTCATTTACTCATATTGATCATTTCTGCTATAAAAAGCGCCCATTAGACCTCTATATGCGCTCCTACTTCTTCTACCAGGTTCGATAGGGATGTATGCGCTATACCAATCGAAAAAGAAGACTTGGTGCTAGGTATATGTCAAGTTTCATCGAGATTGATTTGGTTTCAGATAGGTAAAATTTCATTCATTTACTCATATTGATCATTTCTGCTATAAAAAGCGCCCATTAGACCTCTATATGTGCGCTCCTACGTCTTCTACCAGGTTCTATAGGGATGTATGCGCTATACCAATCGAAAGAGGAGACTTGGTGCTAGGTACATGTCAAGTTTCATCGAGATTGATTTGGTTTCAGATAGGAAAATTTCATTCATTTACTCATATTGATCATTTCTGCTATAAAAAGCGCCCATTAGACCTCTATATGCGCGCTCCTTCTTCTTGTACTAGGTTCGATAGGAATGTATGCGCTATACCAATCGAAAGAGGAGACATGGTGCTAGGTACATGTCAAGTTTCATAGAAATTGAGTTGGTTTCAGATAGGTAAAATTTCATTCATTTACTCATATTGATCATTTCTGCTATAAAAAGCGCCCATCAGACCTCTACATGCGCGCTCCTACGTCTTCTACCAGGTTCGATAGGGATGTATGCGCTATACCAATCAAAAGAGAAGACTTGGGGCTAGGAACATGTCAAGTTACATCGAGATTGATTTGGTTTCAGATAGGTAAAATTTCATTCATTTACTCATATTGATCATTTCTGCTATAAAAAGCGCCCATTAGACCTCTATATGCGCGCTCCTACTTCTTTTACCAGGTTCGATAGGGATGTATGCGCTATACCAATCGAAAGAGGAGACTTGGTGCTAGGTACATGTCAAGTTTCATCGAGATTGATTTGGTTTCAGATAGGTAAAATTTCATTCATTTACTCATATTGATCATTTCTGCTATAAAAAGCGCCCATTAGACCTCTATATGCGCGCTCCTACTTCTTTTACCAGGTTCGATAGGGATGTATGCGCTATACCAATCGAAAGAGGAGACTTGGTGCTAGGTACATGTCAAGTTTCATCGAGATTGATTTGGTTTCAGATAGGTAAAATTTCATTCATTTACTCATATTGATCATTTCTGCTATAAAAAGCGCCCATTAGACCTCTATATGCGCGCTCCTACGTCTTCTACCAGGTTCTATAGGGATGTATGCGCTATACCAATCGAAAGAGGAGACTTGGTGCTAGGTACATGTCAAGTTTCATCGAGATTGATTTGGTTTCAGATAGGTAAAATTTCATTTATTTACTCATATTGATCATTTTTGCTATAAAAAGCGCCTATCAGACCTCTAGATGCGCGCTCCTACGTCTTCTACCAGGTTCGATAGGGATGTATGCGCTATACCAATCAAAAGAGGAGACTTGGTGCTAGGTACATGTCAAGTTTCATCGAGATTGATTTGGTTTCAGATAGGTAAAATTTCATTCATTTACTCATATTGATCATTTTTGATATGAAAAGCGACCATCAGACCTCTACATGTGCGCTCCGACTTCTTCTACCAGGTTCGATAGGGATGTATGCGCTATACCAATCGAAAGAGGAGACTTGGTGCTAGGTACATGTCAAGTTTCATCGAGATTGATTTGGTTTCAGATATGTAAAATTTCATTCATTTACTCATATTGATCATTTCTGCTATAAAAAGCGCCCATTAGACCTCTATATGCGCTCCTACGTCTTCTACCAGGTTCTATAGGGATGTAGGTGCTATACCAATCGAAAGAGGAGACTTGGTGCTAGGTACATGTCAAGTTTCATCGAGATTGATTTGGTTTCAGATAGGTAAAATTTCATTCATTTACTCATATTGGTCATTTCTGCTATAAAAAGCGCCCATTAGACCTCAATATGCGCGCTCCTACGTCTTCTACCAGGTTCGATAGGAATGTATGCGCTATACCAATCAAAAGAGGAGACTTGGTGCTAGGTACATGTCAAGTTTCATCGAGATTGATTTGGTTTCAGATAGGTAAAATTTCATTCATTTACTCATATTGATCATTTCTGCTATAAAAAGCGCCCATTAGACCTCTATATGCGCGCTCCTACTTCTTCTACCAGGTTCGATAGGGATGTATGCGCTATACCAATCAAAAGAGGAGACTTGGTGCTAGGTACGAGTCAAGTTTCATCGAGATTGATTTGGTTTCAGATAGGTAAAATTTCATTCATTTACTCATATTGATCATTTCTGCTATAAAAAGCGCACATTAGACCTCTATATGCGCGCTCCTACGTCTTCTACCAGGTTCTATAGGGATGTATGCGCTATACCAATCGAAAGAGGAGACTTGGTGCTAGGTACATGTCAAGTTTCATAGAAATTGAGTTGGTTTCAGATAGGTAAAATTTCATTCATTTACTCATATTGATCATTTCTGCTATAAAAAGCGCCCATCAGACCTCTACATGCGCGCTCCTACTTCTTCTACCAGGTTCGATAGGGATGTATGCGCTATACCAATCGAAAGAGAAGACTTGGGGATAGGAACATGGAAAGTTTCATTGAGATTGATTTAGTTTCAGATAGGTAAAATTTCATTCATTTACTCATATTGGTCATTTCTGCTATAAAAAGCGCCCATTAGACCTCTATGTGCGCGCTCCTACGTCTTCTACCAGGTTCGATAGGAATGTATGCGCTATACCAATCAAAAGAGGAGACTTGGTGCTAGGTACATGTAAAGTTTCATCGAGATTGATTTGGTTTCAGATAGGTAAAATTTCATTCATTTACTCATATTGATCATTTCTGCTATAAAAAGCGCCCATTAGACTCTATATGCGCTCCTACTTCTTCTACCAGGTTCGATAGGGATGTATGCGCTATACCAATCAAAAGAGGAGACTTGGTGCTAGATACATGTCAAGTTTCATCGAGATTGATTTGGTTTCAGATAGGTAAAATTTCATTCATTTACTCATATTGATCATTTCTGCTATAAAAAGCGCACATTAGACCTCTATATGCGCGCTCCTACGTCTTCTACCAGGTTCTATAGGGATGTATGCGCTATACCAATCGAAAGAGGAGACATGGTGCTAGGTACATGTCAAGTTTCATAGAAATTGAGTTGGTTTCAGATAGGTAAAATTTCATTCATTTACTCATATTGATCATTTTTGCTATAAAAAGCGCCCATCAGACCTCTACATGCGCGCTCCTACGTCTTCTACCAGGTTCGATAGGGATGTATGCGCTATACCAATCGAAAGAGAAGACTTGGGGCTATGAACATGGAAAGTTTCATTGAGATTGATTTGGTTTCAGATAGGTAAAATTTCATTCATTTACTCATATTGGTCATTTCTGCTATAAAAAGCGCCCATTAGACCTCTATGTGCGCGCTCCTACGTCTTCTACCAGGTTCGATAGGAATGTATGCGCTATACCAATCAAAAGAGGAGACTTGGTGCTAGGTACATGTCAAGTTTCATCGAGATTGATTTGGTTTCAGATAGGTAAAATTTCATTCATTTACTCATATTGATCATTTCTGCTATAAAAAGCGCACATTAGACCTCTATATGCGCGCTCCTACGTCTTCTACCAGGTTCTATAGGGATGTATGCGCTATACCAATCGAAAGAGGAGACATGGTGCTAGGTACATGTCAAGTTTCATAGAAATTGAGTTGGTTTCAGATAGATAAAATTTCATTCATTTACTCATATTGATCATTTCTGCTATAAAAAGCGCCCATCAGACCTCTACATGCGCGCTCCTACTTCTTCTACCAGGTTCGATAGGGATGTATGCGCTATACCAATCGAAAGAGAAGACTTGGGGCTATGAACATGGAAAGTTTCATTGAGATTGATTTGGTTTCAGATAGGTAAAATTTCATTCATTTACTCATATTGGTCATTTCTGCTATAAAAAGCGCCCATTAGACCTCTATGTGCGCGCTCCTACGTCTTCTACCAGGTTCGATAGGAATGTATGCGCTATACCAATCAAAAGAGGAGACTTGGTGCTAGGTACATGTCAAGTTTCATCGAGATTGATTTGGTTTCAGATAGGTAAAATTTCATTCATTTACTCATATTGATCATTTCTGCTATAAAAAGCGCCCGTTAGACCTCTATATGCGCGCTCCTACGTCTTGTACCAGGT
Source organism: Pinctada fucata (assembly GCA_028142955.1). Taxonomy (NCBI): domain Eukaryota; kingdom Metazoa; phylum Mollusca; class Bivalvia; order Pterioida; family Pteriidae; genus Pinctada; species Pinctada fucata. The sequence continues at coordinate 20,006,254 of AP027109.1, forward strand.
TCGATAGGGATGTATGCGCTATACCAATCGAAAGAGGAGACTTGGTGCTAGGTATATGTTAAGTTTCATTGAGATTGATTTGGTTTCAGATAGGTAAAATTTCATTCATTTACTCATATTGATCATTTCTGCTATAAAAAGTGCTCATTAGACCTCTATATGCGCGCTCCTACGTCTTCTACCAGGTTCGATAGGGATGTATGCGCTATACCAATCAAAAGAGGAGACTTGGTGCTAGGTACAATTCAAGTTTCATCGAGATTGATTTGGTTTCAGATATGTAAAATTTCATTCATTTACTCATATTAATCATTTCTGCTATAAAAAGCGCCCATTAGACCTCTATATGCGCTCCTACTTCTTCTACCAGGTTCGATAGGGATGTATGTGCTATACCAATCGAAAGAGGAGACTTGGTGCTAGGTATATGTCAAGTTTCATCGAGATTGATTTGGTTTCAGATAGGTAAAATTTCATTCATTTACTCATATTGATCATTTCTGCTATAAAAAGCGCCCATTAGACCTCTATATGCGCGCTCCTTCTTCTTGACTAGGTTCGATAGGGATGTATGCGCTATACCAATCGAAAGAGGAGACATGGTGCTAGGAACATGTCAAGTTTCATAGAAATTGAGTTGGTTTCAGATAGGTAAAATTTCATTCATTTACTCATATTGATCATTTTTGCTATAAAAAGCGCCCATCAGACCTCTACATGCGCGCTCCTACGTCTTCTACCAGGTTCGATAGGGATGTATGCGCTATACCAATCGAAAGAGAAGACTTGGGGCTAGGTACATGGAAAGTTTCATCGAGATTGATTTGGTTTCAGATAGGTAAAATTTCATTCATTTACTCATATTTATCATTTCTGCTATAAAAAGCGCCCATTAGACCTCCATATGCGTGCTCCTACGTCTTCTACCAGGTTCGATAGGGATGTAGGTGCTATACCAATCGAAAGAGGAGACTTGGTGCTAGGTACATGTCAAGTTTCATCGAGATTGATTTTGTTTCAGATAGGTAAAATTTCATTCATTTACTCATATTGATCATTTCTGCTATAAAAAGCGCCCATTAGACCTCTATATGCGCGCTCCTTCTTCTTGACTAGGTTCGATAGGGATGTATGCGCTATACCAATCGAAAGAGGAGACTTGGTGCTAGGTACATGTCAAGTTTCATCGAGATTGATTTGGTTTCAGATAGGTAAAATTTCATTCATTTACTCATATTGATCATTTCTGCTATAAAAAGCGCCCATCAGACCTCTACATGCGCGCCCCTACGTCTTCTACCAGGTTCGATAGGGATGTATGCGCTATACCAATCGAAAGAGGAGACTTGGTGATAGGTACATGTCAAGTTTCATCGAGATTGATTTGGTTTCAGATAGGTAAAATTTCATTCATTTACTCATATTGATCATTTTTGCTATAAAAAGCGCCCATCAGACCTCTACATGCGCGCTCCTACGTCTTCTACCAGGTTCGATAGGGATGTATGCGCTATACCAATCGAAAGAGAAGACTTGGGGCTAGGTACATGGAAAGTTTCATCGAGATTGATTTGGTTTCAGATAGGTAAAATTTCATTCATTTACTCATATTGATCATTTCTGCTATAAAAAGCGCCCATTAGACCTCCATATGCGTGCTCCTACGTCTTCTACCAGGTTCGATAGGGATGTAGGTGCTATACCAATCGAAAGAGGAGACTTGGTGCTAGGTACATGTCAAGTTTCATCGAGATTGATTTGGTTTCAGATAGGTAAAATTTCATTCATTTACTCATATTGGTCATTTCTGCTATAAAAAGCGCCCATTAGACCTCAATATGCGCGCTCCTACGTCTTCTACCAGGTTCGATAGGAATGTATGCGCTATACCAATCAAAAGAGGAGACTTGGTGCTAGGTACATGTCAAGTTTCATCGAGATTGATTTGGTTTCAGATAGGTAAAATTTCATTCATTTACTCATATTGATCATTTCTGCTATAAAAAGCGCCCATTAGACCTCTATATGCGCTCCTACTTCTTCTACCAGGTTCGATAGGGATGTATGCGCTATACCAATCGAAAGAGGAGACTTGGGGCTAGGTACATGTCAAGTTTCATCGAGATTGATTTGGTTTCAGATAGGTAAAATTTCATTCATTTACTCATATTGATCATTTCTGCTATAAAAAGCGCACATTAGACCTCTATATGCGCGCTCCTACGTCTTCTACCGCATGTAGAGGTCTGATGGGCGCTTTTTATAGCAAAAATGATCAATATGAGTAAATGAATGAAATTTTACCTATCTGAAACCAAATCAATCTCGATGAAACTTGACATGTACCTATCACCAAGTGATACATGGTACATGTCAAGTTTCATCGAGATTGATTTGGTTTCAGATAGGTAAAATTTCATTCATTTACTCATATTGGTCATTTCTGCTATAAAAAGCGCCCATTAGACCTCAATATGCGCGCTCCTACGTCTTCTACCAGGTTCGATAGGAATTTATGCGCTATACCAATCAAAAGAGGAGAGTTGGTGCTAGGTACATGTCAAGTTTCATCGAGATTGATTTGGTTTCAGATAGGTAAAATTTCATTCATTTACTCATATTGATCATTTCTGCTATAAAAAGCGCCCATTAGACCTCTATATGCGCTCCTACTTCTTCTAACAGGTTCGATAGGGATGTATGCGCTATACCAATCAAAAGAGGAGACTTGGTGCTAGGTACATGTCAAGTTTCATCGAGATTGATTTGGTTTCAGATAGGTAAAATTTCATTCATTTACTCATATTGATCATTTCTGCTATAAAAAGCGCACATTAGACCTCTATATGCGCGCTCCTACGTCTTCTACCAGGTTCTATAGGGATGTATGCGCTATACCAATCGAAAGAGGAGACTTGGTGCTAGGTACATGTCAAGTTTCATAGAAATTGAGTTGGTTTCAGATAGGTAAAATTTCATTCATTTACTCATATTGATCATTTCTGCTATAAAAAGCGCCCATCAGACCTCTACATGCGCGCTCCTACTTCTTCTACCAGGTTCGATAGGGATGTATGCGCTATACCAATCGAAAGAGAAGACTTGGGGCTAGGAACATGGAAAGTTTCATTGAGATTGATTTGGTTTCAGATAGGTAAAATTTCATTCATTTACTCATATTGGTCATTTCTGCTATAAAAAGCGCCCATTAGACCTCTCTGTGCGCGCTCCTACGTCTTCTACCAGGTTCGATAGGAATGTATGCGCTATACCAATCAAAAGAGGAGACTTGGTGCTAGGTACATGTCAAGTTTCATCGAGATTGATTTGGTTTCAGATAGGTAAAATTTCATTCATTTACTCATATTGATCATTTCTGCTATAAAAAGCGCCCGTTAGACCTCTATATGCGCGCTCCTACGTCTTGTACCAGGTTCGATAGGGATGTATGCGCTATACCAATCGAAAGAGGAGACTTGGTGCTAGGTATATGTCAAGTTTCATTGAGATTGATTTGGTTTCAGATAGGTAAAATTTCATTCATTTACTCATATTGATCATTTCTGCTATAAAAAGCGCTCATTAGACCTCTATATGCGCGCTCCTACGACTTCTACCAGGTTCGATAGGGATGTATGCGCTATACCAATCAAAAGAGGAGACTTGGTGCTAGGTACAATTCAAGTTTCATCGAGATTGATTTGGTTTCAGATATGTAAAATTTCATTCATTTACTCATATTGATCATTTCTGCTATAAAAAGCGCCCATTAGACCTCTATATGCGCTCCTACTTCTTCTACCAGGTTCGATAGGGATGTAGCCGCTAAACCAATTGAAAGAGGAGACTTGGTGCTAGGTACATGTCAAGTTTCATCGAGATTGATTTGGTTTCAAGTAGGTAAAATTTCATTCATTTACTCATATTGATCATTTCTGCTATAAAAAGCGCCCATTAGACCTCTATATGCGCGCTCCTTCTTCTTGTACTAGGTTCGATAGGGATGTATGCACTATACCAATCGAAAGAGGAGACATGGTGCTAGGTACATGTCAAGTTTCATAGAAATTGAGTTGGTTTCAGATAGGTAAAATTTCATTCATTTACTCATATTGATCATTTCTGCTATAAAAAGCGCCCATCAGACCTCTACATGCGCGCCCCTACGTCTTCTACCAGGTTCGATAGGGATGTATGCGCTATACCAATCGAAAGAGGAGACTTGGGGCTAGGTACATGGAAAGTTTCATCGAGATTGATTTGGTTTCAGATAGGTAAAATTTCATTCATTTACTCATATTGGTCATTTCTGCTATAAAAAGCGCCCATTAGACCTCCATATGCGCGCTCCTACGTCTTCTACCAGGTTCGATAGGGATGTAAGCGCTATACCAATCGAAAAGGAGACTTGGTTCTAGGTACATGTCAAGTTTCATCGAGATTGATTTGGTTTCAGATAGGTAAAATTTCATTCATTTACTCATATTGGTCATTTCTGCTATAAAAAGCGCCCATTAGACCTCTATATGCGCGCTCCTACGTCTTCTACCAGGTTCGATAGGAATGTATGCGCTATACCAATCAAAAGAGGAGACTTGGTGCTAGGTACATGTCAAGTTTCATCGAGATTGAGTTGGTTTCAGATATGTAAAATTTCATTCATTTACTCATATTGATCATTTCTGCTATAAAAAGCGCCCATTAGACCTCTATATGCGCGCTCCTACTTCTTCTACCAGGTTCGATAGGGATCTATGCGCTATACCAATCGAAAGAGGAGACTTGGTCCTAGGTACATGCCAAGTTTCATCGAGATTGATTTGGTTTCAGATAGGTAAAATTTCATTCATTTACTCATATTGATCATTTCTGCTATAAAAAGCGCCCATTAGACCTCTATATGCGCGCTCCTACTTCTTCTACCAGGTTCTATAGGGATGTATGCGCTATACCAATCGAAAGAGGAGACTTGGTGCTAGGTACATGTCAAGTTTCATCGAGATTGATTTGGTTTCAGATAGGTAAAATTTCATTCATTTACTCATATTGATCATTTCTGCTATAAAAAGCGCCCATTAGACCTCTATATGCGCGCTCCTACGTCTTCTACCAGGTTCTATAGGGATGTATGCGCTATACCAATCGAAAGAGGAGACTTGGTGCTAGGTACATGTCAAGTTTCATCGAGATTGATTTGGTTTCAGATAGAAAAAATTTCATTCATTTACTCATATTGATCATTTCTGCTATAAAAAGCGCCCATTAGACCTCTATATGCGCGCTCCTACTTCTTTTACTAGGTTCTATAGGGATGTATGCGCTATACCAAACGAAAGAGGAGACTTGGTGCTAGGTACATGTCAAGTTTCATCGAGATTGATTTGGTTTCAGATAGGTAAAATTTCATTCATTTACTCATATTGATCATTTCTGCTATAAAAAGCGCCCATTAGACCTCTATATGCGCGCTCCTACGTCTTCTACCAGGTTCGATAGGGATGTATGCGCTATACCAATCGAAAGAGGAGACTTGGTGCTAGGTATATGTCAAGTTTCATCGAGATTGATTTGGTTTCAGATAGGTAAAATTTCATTCATTTACTCATATTGATCATTTCTGCTATAAAAAGCGCCCATTAGACCTCTATATGCGCTCTTACTTCTTGTACCAGGTTCGATAGGGATGTAGCCGCTAAACCAATTGAAAGAGGAGACTTGGTGCTAGGTACATGTCAAGTTTCATCGAGATTGATTTGGTTTCAAGTAGGTAAAATTTCATTCATTTACTCATATTGATCATTTCTGCTATAAAAAGCGCCCATTAGACCTCTATATGCGCGCTCCTACGTCTTCTACCAGGTTCGATAGGGATGTATGCGCTATACCAATCGAAAGAGGAGACTTGGTGCTAGGTACATGTCAAGTTTCATCGAGATTGATTTGGTTTCAGATAGGTAAAATTTCATTCATTTACTCATATTGATCATTTTTGCTATAAAAAGCGCCCATCAGACCTCTACATGCGCGCTCCTACGTCTTCTACCAGGTTCGATAGGGATGTATGCGCTATACCAATCGAAAGAGAAGACTTGGGGCTAGGTACATGGAAAGTTTCATCGAGATTGATTTGGTTTCAGGTAGGTAAAATTTCATTCATTTACTCATATTGATCATTTCTGCTATAAAAAGCGCCCATTAGACCTCTATATGCGCGCTCCTACTTCTTTTACCAGGTTCGATAGGGATGTAAGCGCTATACCAATCGAAAGAGGAGACTTGGTTCTAGGTACATGTCAAGTTTCATTGAGATTGATTTGGTTTCAGATAGGTAAAATTTCATTCATTTACTCATATTGATCATTTCTGCTATAAAAAGCGCCCATCAGACCTCTATATGCGCGCTCCTACGTCTTCTACCAGGTTCGATAGGAATGTATGCGCTATACCAATCGAAAGAGGAGACTTGGGGCTAGGTACATGGAAAGTTTCATCGAGATTGATTTGGTTTCAGATAGGTAAAATTTCATTCATTTACTCATATTGATCATTTCTGCTATAAAAAGCGCCCATTAGACCTCCATATGCGCGCTCCTACGTCTTCTACCAGGTTCGATAGGGATGTAAGCGCTATACCAATCGAAAGAGGAGACTTCGGGCTAGGTACATGGAAAGTTTCATCGAGATTGATTTGGTTTCAGATAGGTAAAATTTCATTCATTTACTCATATTGGTCATTTCTGCTATAAAAAGCGCCCATTAGACCTCCATATGCGCGCTCCTACGTCTTCTACCAGGTTCGATAGGGATGTAAGCGCTATACCAATCAAAAGAGGAGACTTTGTGCTAGGTACATGTCAAGTTTCATCGAGATTGATTTGGTTTCAGATAGGTAAAATTTCATTCATTTACTCATATTGGTCATTTCTGCTATAAAAAGCGCCCATTAGACCTCTATATGCGCGCTCCTACGTCTTCTACCAGGTTCGATAGGAACGTATGCGCTATACCAATCAAAAGAGGAGACTTGGTGCTAGGTACATGTCAAGTTTCATCGAGATTGAGTTGGTTTCAGATAGATAAAATTTCATTCATTTACTCATATTGATCATTTCTGCTATAAAAAGCGCCCATTAGACCTCCATATGCGCGCTCCTACTTCTTCTACCAGGTTCGATAGGGATCTATGCGCTATACCAATCGAAAGAGGAGACTTGGTGCTAGGTACATGTCAAGTTTCATCGAGATTGATTTGGTTTCAGATAGGTAAAATTTCATTCATTTACTCATATTGATCATTTCTGCTATAAAAAACGCCCATTAGACCTCTATATGCGCGCTCCTACGTCTTCTACCAGGTTCGATAGGAATGTATGCGCTATACCAATCGAAAGAGGAGACTTGGTGCTAGGTACATGTCAAGTTTCTTCGAGATTGATTTGGTTTCAGATAGGTAAAATTTCATTCATTTACTCATATTGATCATTTCTGCTATAAAAAGCGCCCATCAGACCTCTACATGCGCGCTCCTACGTCTTCTACCATGTTCGATAGGGATGTATGCGCTATACCAATCGAAAGACGAGACTTGCGGCTAGCTAGATGGCAAGTTTCATCGAGATTGATTGGTTTCAGGTAGGTAAAATTTCATTCATTTACTCATATTGATCATTTTTGATATAAAAATCGCCCATCAGACCTCTATATGCGCGCTCCTACTTCTTCTACCAGGTTCGATAGGGATGTATGCGCTATACCAATCGAAAGAGGAGACTTGGTGCTAGGTATATGTCAAGTTTCATCGAGATTGATTTGGTTTCAGATAGGTAAAATTTCATTCATTTACTCATATTGATCATTTTTGCTATAAAAAGCGCCCATCAGACCTCTACATGCGCGCTCCTACGTCTTCTACCAGGTTCGATAGGGATGTATGCGCTATACCAATCGAAAGAGAAGACTTGGGGCTAGGTACATGGAAAGTTTCATCGAGATTGATTTGGTTTCAGATAGGTAAAATTTCATTCATTTACTCATATTGATCATTTCTGCTATAAAAAGCGCCCATTAGACCTCTATATGCGCGCTCCTACTTCTTTTACCAGGTTCGATAGGGATGTAAGCGCTATACCAATCGAAAGAGGAGACTTGGTTCTAGGTACATGTCAAGTTTCATTGAGATTGATTTGGTTTCAGATAGGTAAAATTTCATTCATTTACTCATATTGATCATTTCTGCTATAAAAAGCGCCCATAAGACCTCTATATGCGCGCTCCTACGTCTTCTACCAGGTTCGATAGGAATGTATGCGCTATACCAATCGAAAGAGGAGACTTGGGGCTAGGTACATGGAAAGTTTCATCGAGATTGATTTGGTTTCAGATAGGTAAAATTTCATTCATTTACTCATATTGATCATTTCTGCTATAAAAAGCGCCCATTAGACCTCCATATGCGCGCTCCTACGTCTTCTACCAGGTTCGATAGGGATGTAAGCGCTATACCAATCGAAAGAGGAGACTTGGGGCTAGGTACATGGAAAGTTTCATCGAGATTGATTTGGTTTCAGATAGGTAAAATTTCATTCATTTACTCATATTGGTCATTTCTGCTATAAAAAGCGCCCATTAGACCTCCATATGCGCGCTCCTACGTCTTCTACCAGGTTCGATAGGGATGTAAGCGCTATACCAATCAAAAGAAGAGACTTGGTTCTAGGTAAATGTCAAGTTTCATCGAGATTGATTTGGTTTCAGATAGGTAAAATTTCATTCATTTACTCATATTGGTCATTTCTGCTATAAAAAGCGCCCATTAGACCTCTATATGCGCGCTCCTACGTCTTCTACCAGGTTCGATAGGAACGTATGCGCTATACCAATCAAAAGAGGAGACTTGGTGCTAGGTACATGTCAAGTTTCATCGAGATTGAGTTGGTTTCAGATAGGTAAAATTTCATTCATTTACTCATATTGATCATTTCTGCTATAAAAAGCGCCCATTAGACCTCTATATGCGCGCTCCTACTTCTTTTACCAGGTTCGATAGGGATGTAAGCGCTATACCAATCGAAAGAGGAGACTTGGTTCTAGGTACATGTCAAGTTTCATTGAGATTGATTTGGTTTCAGATAGGTAAAATTTCATTCATTTACTCATATTTATCATTTTTGATATAAAAAGCACCCATCAGACCTCTATATGCGCGCTCCTACTTCTTCTACCAGGTTCGATAGGGATGTATGCGCTATACCAATCGAAAGAGAAGACTTGGGGCTAGGTACATGGAAAGTTTCATCGAGATTGATTTGGTTTCAGATAGGTAAAATTTCATTCATTTACTCATATTGATCATTTCTGCTATAAAAAGCGCCCATTAGACCTCTATATGCGCGCTCCTACTTCTTTTACCAGGTTCGATAGGGATGTAAGCGCTATACCAATCGAAAGAGGAGACTTGGTTCTAGGTACATGTCAAGTTTCATTGAGATTGATTTGGTTTCAGATAGGTAAAATTTCATTCATTTACTCATATTGATCATTTCTGCTATAAAAAGCGCCCATAAGACCTCTATATGCGCGCTCCTACGTCTTCTACCAGGTTCGATAGGAATGTATGCGCTATACCAATCGAAAGAGGAGACTTGGGGCTAGGTACATGGAAAGTTTCATCGAGATTGATTTGGTTTCAGATAGGTAAAATTTCATTCATTTACTCATATTGATCATTTCTGCTATAAAAAGCGCCCATTAGACCTCCATATGCGCGCTCCTACGTCTTCTACCAGGTTCGATAGGGATGTAAGCGCTATACCAATCGAAAGAGGAGACTTGGGGCTAGGTACATGGAAAGTTTCATCGAGATTGATTTGGTTTCAGATAGGTAAAATTTCATTCATTTACTCATATTGGTCATTTCTGCTATAAAAAGCGCCCATTAGACCTCCATATGCGCGCTCCTACGTCTTCTACCAGGTTCGATAGGGATGTAAGCGCTATACCAATCAAAAGAAGAGACTTGGTTCTAGGTAAATGTCAAGTTTCATCGAGATTGATTTGGTTTCAGATAGGTAAAATTTCATTCATTTACTCATATTGGTCATTTCTGCTATAAAAAGCGCCCATTAGACCTCTATATGCGCGCTCCTACGTCTTCTACCAGGTTCGATAGGAACGTATGCACTATACCAATCAAAAGAGGAGACTTGGTGCTAGGTACATGTCAAGTTTCATCGAGATTGAGTTGGTTTCAGATAGATAAAATTTCATTCATTTACTCATATTGATCATTTCTGCTATAAAAAGCGCCCATTAGACCTCCATATGCGCGCTCCTACTTCTTCTACCAGGTTCGATAGGGATCTATGCGCTATACCAATCGAAAGAGGAGACTTGGTGCTAGGTACATGTCAAGTTTCATCGAGATTGATTTGGTTTCAGATAGGTAAAATTTCATTCATTTACTCATATTGATCATTTCTGCTATAAAAAGCGCCCATTAGACCTCTATATGCGCGCTCCTACGTCTTCTACCAGGTTCGATAGGAATGTATGCGCTATACCAATCGAAAGAGGAGACTTGGTGCTAGGTACATGTCAAGTTTCTTAGAGATTGATTTGGTTTCAGATAGGTAAAATTTCATTCATTTACTCATATTGATCATTTCTGCTATAAAAAGCGCCCATCAGACCTCTACATGCGCGCTCCTACGTGTTCTACCAGGTTCGATAGGGATGTATGCGCTATACCAATCGAAAGACGAGACTTGCGGCTAGCTAGATGGCAAGTTTCATCGAGATTGATTGGTTTCAGGTAGGTAAAATTTCATTCATTTACTCATATTGATCATTTTTGATATAAAAAGCGCCCATCAGACCTCTATATGCGCGCTTGTACTTCTTCTACCAGGTTCGATAGGGATGTATGCGCTATACCAATCGAAAGAGGAGACTTGGTGCTAGGTACATGTCAAGTTTCATCGAGATTGATTTGGTTTCAGATAGGTAAAATTTCATTCATTTACTCATATTGATCATTTCTGCTATAAAAAGCGCCCATTAGACCTCTATATGCGCTACTACGTCTTGTACCAGGTTCGATAGGGATGTATGCGCTATACCAATCGAAAGAAGAGACTTGGTGCTAGGTACATGTCAAGTTTCATCGAGATTGAGTTGGTTTCAGATAGGAAAAATTTCATTCATTTACTCATATTGATCATTTCTGCTATAAAGAGCGCCCATTAGACCTCTATTTGAGCTCCTACGTCTTCTACCAGGTTCGATAGGGATCTATGCGCTATACCAATCGAAAGAGGAGACTTGGTGCTAGGTACATGTCAAGTTTCATCGAGATTGATTTGGTTTCAGATAGGTAAAATTTCATTCATTTACTCATATTGATCATTTCTGCTATAAAAAGCGCCCATTAGACCTCTATATGCGCGCTCCTACGTCTTCTACCAGGTTCGATAGGAATGTATGCGCTATACCAATCGAAAGAGGAGACTTGGTGCTAGGTACATGTCAAGTTTCTTAGAGATTGATTTGGTTTCAGATAGGTAAAATTTCATTCATTTACTCATATTGATCATTTCTGCTATAAAAAGCGCCCATCAGACCTCTACATGCGCGCTCCTACGTGTTCTACCAGGTTCGATAGGGATGTATGCGCTATACCAATCGAAAGACGAGACTTGCGGCTAGCTAGATGGCAAGTTTCATCGAGATTGATTGGTTTCAGGTAGGTAAAATTTCATTCATTTACTCATATTGATCATTTTTGATATAAAAAGCGCCCATCAGACCTCTATATGCGCGCTTCTACTTCTTCTACCAGGTTCGATAGGGATGTATGCGCTATACCAATCGAAAGAGGAGACTTGGTGCTAGGTACATGTCAAGTTTCATCGAGATTGATTTGGTTTCAGATAGGTAAAATTTCATTCATTTACTCATATTGATCATTTCTGCTATAAAAAGCGCCCATTAGACCTCTATATGCGCTACTACGTCTTGTACCAGGTTCGATAGGGATGTATGCGCTATACCAATCGAAAGAAGAGACTTGGTGCTAGGTACATGTCAAGTTTCATCGAGATTGAGTTGGTTTCAGATAGGAAAAATTTCATTCATTTACTCATATTGATCATTTCTGCTATAAAGAGCGCCCATTAGACCTCTATTTGAGCTCCTACGTCTTGTACCAGGTTCGATAGGGATGTATGCGCTATACCAATCGAAAGAGGAGACTTGGTGCTAGGTACATGTCAAGTTTCATCGAGATTGAGTTGGTTTCAGATAGATAAAATTTCATTCATTTACTCATATTGATCATTTCTGCTATAAAAAGCGCCCATTAGACCTCCATATGCGCGCTCCTACTTCTTCTACCAGGTTCGATAGGGATCTATGCGCTATACCAATCGAAAGAGGAGACTTGGTGCTAGGTACATGTCAAGTTTCATCGAGATTGATTTGGTTTCAGATAGGTAAAATTTCATTCATTTACTCATATTGATCATTTCTGCTATAAAAAGCGCCCATTAGACCTCTATATGCGCGCTCCTACGTCTTCTACCAGGTTCGATAGGAATGTATGCGCTATACCAATCGAAAGAGGAGACTTGGTGCTAGGTACATGTCAAGTTTCTTCGAGATTAATTTGGTTTCAGATAGGTAAAATTTCATTCATTTACTCATATTGATCATTTCTGCTATAAAAAGCGCCCATCAGACCTCTACATGCGCGCTCCTACGTCTTCTACCAGGTTCGATATTGATGTATGCGCTATACCAATCGAAAGACGAGACTTGCGGCTAGCTAGATGGCAAGTTTCATCGAGATTGATTGGTTTCAGGTAGGTAAAATTTCATTCATTTACTCATATTGATCATTTTTGATATAAAAAGCGCCCATCAGACCTCTATATGCGCGCTCCTACTTCTTCTACCAGGTTCGATAGGGATGTATGCGCTATACCAATCGAAAGAGGAGACTTGGTGCTAGGTATATGTCAAGTTTCATCGAGATTGATTTGGTTTCAGATAGGTAAAATTTCATTCATTTACTCATATTGATCATTTTTGCTATAAAAAGCGCCCATCAGACCTCTACATGCGCGCTCCTACGTCTTCTACCAGGTTCGATAGGGATGTATGCGCTATACCAATCGAAAGAGAAGACTTGGGGCTAGGTACATGGAAAGTTTCATCGAGATTGATTTGGTTTCAGATAGGTAAAATTTCATTCATTTACTCATATTGATCATTTCTGCTATAAAAAGCGCCCATTAGACCTCTATATGCGCGCTCCTACTTCTTTTACCAGGTTCGATAGGGATGTAAGCGCTATACCAATCGAAAGAGGAGACTTGGTTCTAGGTACATGTCAAGTTTCATTGAGATTGATTTGGTTTCAGATAGGTAAAATTTCATTCATTTACTCATATTGATCATTTCTGCTATAAAAAGCGCCCATAAGACCTCTATATGCGCGCTCCTACGTCTTGTACCAGGTTCGATAGGGATGTATGCGCTATACCAATCGAAAGAGGAGACTTGGGGCTAGGTACATGGAAAGTTTCATCGAGATTGATTTGGTTTCAGATAGGTAAAATTTCATTCATTTACTCATATTGATCATTTCTGCTATAAAAAGCGCCCATTAGACCTCCATATGCGCGCTCCTACGTCTTCTACCAGGTTCGATAGGGATGTAAGCGCTATACCAATCGAAAGAGGAGACTTGGGGCTAGGTACATGGAAAGTTTCATCGAGATTGATTTGGTTTCAGATAGGTAAAATTTCATTCATTTACTCATATTGGTCATTTCTGCTATAAAAAGCGCCCATTAGACCTCCATATGCGCGCTCCTACGTCTTCTACCAGGTTCGATAGGGATGTAAGCGCTATACCAATCAAAAGAGGAGACTTGGTGCTAGGTACATGTCAAGTTTCATCGAGATTGATTTGGTTTCAGATAGGTAAAATTTCATTCATTTACTCATATTGGTCATTTCTGCTATAAAAAGCGCACATTAGACCTCTATATGCGCGCTCCTACGTCTTCTACCAGGTTCGATAGGAACGTATGCGCTATACCAATCAAAAGAGGAGACTTGGTGCTAGGTACATGTCAAGTTTCATCGAGATTGAGTTGGTTTCAGATAGATAAAATTTCATTCATTTACTCATATTGATCATTTCTGCTATAAAAAGCGCCCATTAGACCTCCATATGCGCGCTCCTACTTCTTCTACCAGGTTCGATAGGGATCTATGCGCTATACCAATCGAAAGAGGAGACTTGGTGCTAGGTACATGTCAAGTTTCATCGAGATTGATTTGGTTTCAGATAGGTAAAATTTCATTCATTTACTCATATTGATCATTTCTGCTATAAAAAGCGCCCATTAGACCTCTATATGCGCGCTCCTACGTCTTCTACCAGGTTCGATAGGAATGTATGCGCTATACCAATCGAAAGAGGAGACTTGGTGCTAGGTACATGTCAAGTTTCTTCGAGATTGATTTGGTTTCAGATAGGTAAAATTTCATTCATTTACTCATATTGATCATTTCTGCTATAAAAAGCGCCCATCAGACCTCTACATGCGCGCTCCTACGTCTTCTACCAGGTTCGATAGGGATGTATGCGCTATACCAATCGAAAGACGAGACTTGCGGCTAGCTAGATGGCAAGTTTCATCGAGATTGATTTGGTTTCAGGTAGGTAAAATTTCATTCATTTACTCATATTGATCATTTTTGATATAAAAAGCGCCCATCAGACCTCTATATGCGCGCTCCTACTTCTTCTACCAGGTTCGATAGGGATGTATGCGCTATACCAATCGAAAGAGGAGACTTGGTGCTAGGTATATGTCAAGTTTCATCGAGATTGATTTGGTTTCAGATAGGTAAAATTTCATTCATTTACTCATATTGATCATTTTTGCTATAAAAAGCGCCCATCAGACCTCTACATGCGCGCTCCTACGTCTTCTAC
The DNA here is from genome assembly GCA_028142955.1 of Pinctada fucata. Lineage (NCBI taxonomy): Eukaryota > Metazoa > Mollusca > Bivalvia > Pterioida > Pteriidae > Pinctada > Pinctada fucata. The sequence goes on from AP027109.1 coordinate 20,021,261, forward strand.
CAGGTTCGATAGGGATGTATGCGCTATACCAATCGAAAGAGAAGACTTGGGGCTAGGTACATGGGAAGTTTCATCGAGATTGATTTGGTTTCAGATAGCTAAAATTTCATTCATTTACTCATATTGATCATTTCTGCTATAAAAAGCGCCCATTAGACCTCTATATGCGCGCTCCTACTTCTTTTACCAGGTTCGATAGGGATGTAAGCGCTATACCAATCGAAAGAGGAGACTTGGTTCTAGGTACATGTCAAGTTTCATTGAGATTGATTTGGTTTCAGATAGGTAAAATTTCATTCATTTACTCATATTGATCATTTCTGCTATAAAAAGCGCCCATAAGACCTCTATATGCGCGCTCCTACGTCTTCTACCAGGTTCGATAGGAATGTATGCGCTATACCAATCGAAAGAGGAGACTTGGGGCTAGGTACATGGAAAGTTTCATCGAGATTGATTTGGTTTCAGATAGGTAAAATTTCATTCATTTACTCATATTGATCATTTCTGCTATAAAAAGCGCCCATTAGACCTCCATATGCGCGCTCCTACGTCTTCTACCAGGTTCGATAGGGATGTAAGCGCTATACCAATCGAAAGAGGAGACTTGGGGCTAGGTACATGGAAAGTTTCATCGAGATTGATTTGGTTTCAGATAGGTAAAATTTCATTCATTTACTCATATTGGTCATTTCTGCTATAAAAAGCGCCCATTAGACCTCCATATGCGCGCTCCTACGTCTTCTACCAGGTTCGATAGGGATGTAAGCGCTATACCAATCAAAAGAGGAGACTTGGTTCTAGGTAAATGTCAAGTTTCATCGAGATTGATTTGGTTTCAGATAGGTAAAATTTCATTCATTTACTCATATTGGTCATTTCTGCTATAAAAAGCGCCCATTAGACCTCTATATGCGCGCTCCTACGTCTTCTACCAGGTTCGATAGGAACGTATGCGCTATACCAATCAAAAGAAGAGACTTGGTGCTAGGTACATGTCAAGTTTCATCGAGATTGAGTTGGTTTCAGATAGATAAAATTTCATTCATTTACTCATATTGATCATTTCTGCTATAAAAAGCGCCGATTAGACCTCCATATGCGCGCTCCTACTTCTTCTACCAGGTTCGATAGGGATCTATGCGCTATACCAATCGAAAGAGGAGACTTGGTGCTAGGTACATGTCAAGTTTCTTAGAGATTGATTTGGTTTCAGATAGGTAAAATTTCATTCATTTACTCATATTGATCATTTCTGCTATAAAAAGCGCCCATCAGACCTCTACATGCGCGCTCCTACGTGTTCTACCAGGTTCGATAGGGATGTATGCGCTATACCAATCGAAAGACGAGACTTGCGGCTAGCTAGATGGCAAGTTTCATCGAGATTGATTGGTTTCAGGTAGGTAAAATTTCATTCATTTACTCATATTGATCATTTTTGATATAAAAAGCGCCCATCAGACCTCTATATGCGCGCTCCTACTTCTTCTACCAGGTTCGATAGGGATGTATGCGCTATACCAATCGAAAGAGGAGACTTGGTGCTAGGTACATGTCAAGTTTCATCGAGATTGATTTGGTTTCAGATAGGTAAAATTTCATTCATTTACTCATATTGATCATTTCTGCTATAAAAAGCGCCCATTAGACCTCTATATGCGCTACTACGTCTTGTACCAGGTTCGATAGGGATGTATGCGCTATACCAATCGAAAGAAGAGACTTGGTGCTAGGTACAGGTCAAGTTTCATCGAGATTGAGTTGGTTTCAGATAGGAAAAATTTCATTCATTTACTCATATTGATCATTTCTGCTATAAAAAGCGCCCATTAGACCTCTATTTGAGCTCCTACGTCTTGTACCAGGTTCGATAGGGATGTATGCGCTATACCAATCGAAAGAGGAGACTTGGTGCTAGGTACATGTCAAGTTTCATCGAGATTGAGTTGGTTTCAGATAGATAAAATTTCATTCATTTACTCATATTGATCATTTCTGCTATAAAAAGCGCCGATTAGACCTCCATATGCGCGCTCCTACTTCTTCTACCAGGTTCGATAGGGATCTATGCGCTATACCAATCGAAAGAGGAGACTTGGTGCTAGGTACATGTCAAGTTTCTTAGAGATTGATTTGGTTTCAGATAGGTAAAATTTCATTCATTTACTCATATTGATCATTTCTGCTATAAAAAGCGCCCATCAGACCTCTACATGCGCGCTCCTACGTGTTCTACCAGGTTCGATAGGGATGTATGCGCTATACCAATCGAAAGACGAGACTTGCGGCTAGCTAGATGGCAAGTTTCATCGAGATTGATTGGTTTCAGGTAGGTAAAATTTCATTCATTTACTCATATTGATCATTTTTGATATAAAAAGCGCCCATCAGACCTCTATATGCGCGCTCCTACTTCTTCTACCAGGTTCGATAGGGATGTATGCGCTATACCAATCGAAAGAGGAGACTTGGTGCTAGGTACATGTCAAGTTTCATCGAGATTGATTTGGTTTCAGATAGGTAAAATTTCATTCATTTACTCATATTGATCATTTCTGCTATAAAAAGCGCCCATTAGACCTCTATATGCGCTACTACGTCTTGTACCAGGTTCGATAGGGATGTATGCGCTATACCAATCGAAAGAAGAGACTTGGTGCTAGGTACAGGTCAAGTTTCATCGAGATTGAGTTGGTTTCAGATAGGAAAAATTTCATTCATTTACTCATATTGATCATTTCTGCTATAAAAAGCGCCCATTAGACCTCTATTTGAGCTCCTACGTCTTGTACCAGGTTCGATAGGGATAAATGCGCTATACCAATCGAAAGAGGAGACTTGGTGCTAGGTACATGTCAAGTTTCATCGAGATTGAGTTGGTTTCAGATAGATAAAATTTCATTCATTTACTCATATTGATCATTTCTGCTATAAAAAGCGCCCATTAGACCTCCATATGCGCGCTCCTACTTCTTCTACCAGGTTCGATAGGGACCTATGCGCTATACCAATCGAAAGAGGAGACTTGGTGCTAGGTACATGTCAAGTTTCATCGAGATTGATTTGGTTTCAGATAGGTAAAATTTCATTCATTTACTCATATTGATCATTTCTGCTATAAAAAGCGCCCATTAGACCTCTATATGCGCGCTCCTACGTCTTCTACCAGGTTCGATAGGAATGTATGCGCTATACCAATCGAAAGAGGAGACTTGGTGCTAGGTACATGTCAAGTTTCTTCGAGATTGATTTGGTTTCAGATAGGTAAAATTTCATTCATTTACTCATATTGATCATTTCTGCTATAAAAAGCGCCCATCAGACCTCTACATGCGCGCTCCTACGTCTTCTACCAGGTTCGATAGGGATGTATGCGCTATACCAATCGAAAGACGAGACTTGCGGCTAGCTAGATGGCAAGTTTCATCGAGATTGATTGGTTTCAGGTAGGTAAAATTTCATTCATTTACTCATATTGATCATTTTTGATATAAAAAGCGCCCATCAGACCTCTATATGCGCGCTCCTACTTCTTCTACCAGGTTCGATAGGGATGTATGCGCTATACCAATCGAAAGAGGAGACTTGGTGCTAGGTACATGTCAAGTTTCATCGAGATTGATTTGGTTTCAGATAGGTAAAATTTCATTCATTTACTCATATTGATCATTTCTGCTATAAAAAGCGCCCATTAGACCTCTATATGCGCTACTACGTCTTGTACCAGGTTCGATAGGGATGTATGCGCTATACCAATCGAAAGAAGAGACTTGGTGCTAGGTACATGTCAAGTTTCATCGAGATTGAGTTGGTTTCAGGTAGGAAAAATTTCATTCATTTACTCATATTGATCATTTCTGCTATAAAAAGCGCCCATTAGACCTCTATTTGAGCTCCTACGTCTTGTACCAGGTTCGATAGGGATGTATGCGCTATACCAATCGAAAGAGGAGACTTGGTGCTAGGTACATGTCAAGTTTCATCGAGATTGAGTTGGTTTCAGATAGATAAAATTTCATTCATTTACTCATATTGATCATTTCTGCTATAAAAAGCGCCCATTAGACCTCCATATGCGCGCTCCTACTTCTTCTACCAGGTTCGATAGGGATCTATGCGCTATACCAATCGAAAGAGGAGACTTGGTGCTAGGTACATGTCAAGTTTCATCGAGATTGATTTGGTTTCAGATAGGTAAAATTTCATTCATTTACTCATATTGATCATTTCTGCTATAAAAAGCGCCCATCAGACCTCTACATGCGCGCTCCTACGTCTTCTACCAGGTTCGATAGGGATGTATGCGCTATACCAATCGAAAGACGAGACTTGCGGCTAGCTAGATGGCAAGTTTCATCGAGATTGATTGGTTTCAGGTAGGTAAAATTTCATTCATTTACTCATATTGATCATTTTTGATATAAAAAGCGCCCATCAGACCTCTATATGCGCGCTCCTACTTCTTCTACCAGGTTCGATAGGGATGTATGCGCTATACCAATCGAAAGAGGAGACTTGGTGCTAGGTATATGTCAAGTTTCATCGAGATTGATTTGGTTTCAGATAGGTAAAATTTCATTCATTTACTCATATTGATCATTTTTGCTATAAAAAGCGCCCATCAGACCTCTACATGCGCGCTCCTACGTCTTCTACCAGGTTCGATAGGGATGTATGCGCTATACCAATCGAAAGAGAAGACTTGGGGCTAGGTACATGGAAAGTTTCATCGAGATTGATTTGGTTTCAGATAGGTAAAATTTCATTCATTTACTCATATTGATCATTTCTGCTATAAAAAGCGCCCATTAGACCTCTATATGCGCGCTCCTACTTCTTTTACCAGGTTCGATAGGGATGTAAGCGCTATACCAATCGAAAGAGGAGACTTGGTTCTAGGTACATGTCAAGTTTCATTGAGATTGATTTGGTTTCAGATAGGTAAAATTTCATTCATTTACTCATATTGATCATTTCTGCTATAAAAAGCGCCCATAAGACCTCTATATGCGCGCTCCTACTTCTTCTACCAGGTTCGATAGGAATGTATGCGCTATACCAATCGAAAGAGGAGACTTGGGGCTAGGTACATGGAAAGTTTCATCGAGATTGATTTGGTTTCAGATAGGTAAAATTTCATTCATTTACTCATATTGATCATTTCTGCTATAAAAAGCGCCCATTAGACCTCCATATGCGCGCTCCTACGTCTTCTACCAGGTTCGATAGGGATGTAAGCGCTATACCAATCGAAAGAGGAGACTTGGGGCTAGGTACATGGAAAGTTTCATCGAGATTGATTTGGTTTCAGATAGGTAAAATTTCATTCATTTACTCATATTGGTCATTTCTGCTATAAAAAGCGCCCATTAGACCTCCATATGCGCGCTCCTACGTCTTCTACCAGGTTCGATAGGGATGTAAGCGCTATACCAATCAAAAGAGGAGACTTGGTTCTAGGTAAATGTCAAGTTTCCTCGAGATTGATTTGGTTTCAGATAGGTAAAATTTCATTCATTTACTCATATTGGTCATTTCTGCTATAAAAAGCGCCCATTAGACCTCTATATGCGCGCTCCTACGTCTTCTACCAGGTTCGATAGGAACGTATGCGCTATACCAATCAAAAGAGGAGACTTGGTGCTAGGTACATGTCAAGTTTCATCGAGATTGAGTTGGTTTCAGATAGATAAAATTTCATTCATTTACTCATATTGATCATTTCTGCTATAAAAAGCGCCCATTAGACCTCCATATGCGCGCTCCTACTTCTTCTACCAGGTTCGATAGGGATCTATGCGCTATACCAATCAAAAGAGGAGACTTGGTGCTAGGTACATGTCAAGTTTCATCGAGATTGATTTGGTTTCAGATAGGTAAAATTTCATTCATTTACTCATATTGATCATTTCTGCTATAAAAAGCGCCCATTAGACCTCTATATGCGCGCTCCTACGTCTTCTACCAGGTTCGATAGGAATGTATGCGCTATACCAATCGAAAGAAGAGACTTGGTGCTAGGTACATGTCAAGTTTCTTAGAGATTGATTTGGTTTCAGATAGGTAAAATTTCATTCATTTACTCATATTGATCATTTCTGCTATAAAAAGCGCCCATCAGACCTCTACATGCGCGCTCCTACGTCTTTTACCAGGTTCGATAGGAACGTATGCGCTATACCAATCAAAAGAGGAGACTTGGTGCTAGGTACATGTCAAGTTTCATCGAGATTGAGTTGGTTTCAGATAGATAAAATTTCATTCATTTACTCATATTGATCATTTCTGCTATAAAAAGCGCCCATTAGACCTCTATTTGAGCTCCTACGTCTTGTACCAGGTTCGATAGGGATGTATGCGCTATACCAATCGAAAGAGGAGGCTTGGTGCTAGGTACATGTCAAGTTTCATCGAGATTGATTTGGTTTCAGATATGTAAAATTTCATTCATTTACTCATATTGATCATTTCTGCTATAAAAAGCGCCCATTAGACCTCTATATGCGCTACTACTTCTTCTACCAGGTTCGATAGGGATGTATGCGCTATACCAATCGAAAGAGGAGACTTGGTGCTAGGTACATGTCAGGTTTCATCGAGATTGATTTGGTTTCAGATAGGTAAAATTTCATTCATTTACTCATATTGATCATTTCTGCTATAAAAAACGCCCATTAGACCTCTATCTGCGCTCCTACTTCTTGTAACAGGTTCGATAGGGATGTAGCCGCTAAACCAATTGAAAGAGGAGACTTGGTGCTAGGTACATGTCAAGTTTCATCGAGATTGATTTGGTTTCAGATAGGTAAAATTTCATTCATTTACTCATATTGATCATTTCTGCTATAAAAAGCGCCCATTAGACCTCTATATGCGCGCTCCTTCTTCTTGTACTAGGTTCGATAGGGATGTATGCGCTATACCAATCGAAAGAGGAGACATGGTGCTAGGTACATGTCAAGTTTCATCGAGATTGATTTGGTTTAAAGTAGGTAAAATTTCATTCATTTACTCATATTGATCATTTCTGCTATAAAAAGCGCCCATTAGACCTCTTTTTGAGCTCCTACGTCTTGTACCAGGTTCGATAGGGATGTATGCGCTATACCAATCGAAAGAGGAGACTTGGTGCTAGGTACATGTCAGGTTTCATCGAGATTGATTTGGTTTCAGATAGGTAAAATTTCATTCATTTACTCATATTGATCATTTCTGCTATAAAAAGCGCCCATTAGACCTCTATCTGCGCTCCTACTTCTTGTACCAGGTTCGATAGGGATGTAGCCGCTAAACCAATTGAAAGAGGAGACATGGTGCTAGGTACATGTCAAGTTTCATCGAGATTGATTTGGTTTAAAGTAGGTAAAATTTCATTCATTTACTCATATTGATCATTTCTGCTATAAAAAGCGCACATTAGACCTCTATATGCGCGCTCCTACGTCTTCTACCAGGTTCGATAGGGATGTATGCGCTATACCAATCGAAAGAGGAGACTTGGTGCTAGGTACATGTCAAGTTTCATCGAGATTGATTTGGTTTCAGATAAGTAAAATTTCATTCATTTACTCATATTGATCATTTTTGCTATAAAAAGCGCCCATCAGACCTCTACATGCGCGCTCCTACGTCTTCTACCAGGTTCGATAGGGATGTATGCGCTATACCAATCGAAAGACGAGACTTTTGGCTAGCTACTTGGCAAGTTTCATCGAGATTGATTTGGTTTCAGGTAGGTAAAATTTCATTCATTTACTCATATTGATCATTTTTGATATAAAAAGCGCCCATCAGACCTCTATATGCGCGCTCCTACTTCTTCTACCAGGTTCGATAGGGATGTATGCGCTATACCAATCGAAAGAAGAGACTTGGGGCTAGGTACATGTCAAGTTTCATCGAGATTGATTTGGTTTCAGATAGGTAAAATTTCATTCATTTACTCATATTGATCATTTCTGCTATAAAAAGCGCCCATTAGACCTCTATATGCGCGCTCCTACGTCTTCTACCAGGTTCGATAGGGATGTATGCGCTGTACCAATCGAAAGAGGAGACTTGGTGCTAGGTACATGTCAAGTTTCATCGAGATTGATTTGGTTTCAGATAGGTAAAATTTCATTCATTTACTCATATTGATCATTTCTGCTATAAAAAGCGCCCATTAGACCTCTATATGCGCGCTCCTACGTCTTCTACCAGGTTCGATAGGAATGTATGCGCTATACCAATCGAAAGAAGAGACTTGGTGCTAGGTACATGTCAAGTTTCTTAGAGATTGATTTGGTTTCAGATAGGTGAAATTTCATTCATTTACTCATATTGATCATTTCTGCTATAAAAAGCGCCCATCAGACCTCTACATGCGCGCTCCTACGTCTTTTACCAGGTTCGATAGGAACGTATGCGCTATACCAATCAAAAGAGGAGACTTGGTGCTAGGTACATGTCAAGTTTCATCGAGATTGAGTTGGTTTCAGATAGATAAAATTTCATTCATTTACTCATATTGATCATTTCTGCTATAAAAAGCGCCCATTAGACCTCTATTTGAGCTCCTACGTCTTGTACCAGGTTCGATAGGGATGTATGCGCTATACCAATCGAAAGAGGAGGCTTGGTGCTAGGTACATGTCAAGTTTCATCGAGATTGATTTGGTTTCAGATATGTAAAATTTCATTCATTTACTCATATTGATCATTTCTGCTATAAAAAGCGCCCATTAGACCTCTATATGCGCTACTACTTCTTCTACCAGGTTCGATAGGGATGTATGCGCTATACCAATCGAAAGAGGAGACTTGGTGCTAGGTACATGTCAGGTTTCATCGAGATTGATTTGGTTTCAGATAGGTAAAATTTCATTCATTTACTCATATTGATCATTTCTGCTATAAAAAACGCCCATTAGACCTCTATCTGCGCTCCTACTTCTTGTAACAGGTTCGATAGGGATGTAGCCGCTAAACCAATTGAAAGAGGAGACTTGGTGCTAGGTACATGTCAAGTTTCATCGAGATTGATTTGGTTTCAGATAGGTAAAATTTCATTCATTTACTCATATTGATCATTTCTGCTATAAAAAGCGCCCATTAGACCTCTATATGCGCGCTCCTTCTTCTTGTACTAGGTTCGATAGGGATGTATGCGCTATACCAATCGAAAGAGGAGACATGGTGCTAGGTACATGTCAAGTTTCATCGAGATTGATTTGGTTTAAAGTAGGTAAAATTTCATTCATTTACTCATATTGATCATTTCTGCTATAAAAAGCGCCCATTAGACCTCTTTTTGAGCTCCTACGTCTTGTACCAGGTTCGATAGGGATGTATGCGCTATACCAATCGAAAGAGGAGACTTGGTGCTAGGTACATGTCAGGTTTCATCGAGATTGATTTGGTTTCAGATAGGTAAAATTTCATTCATTTACTCATATTGATCATTTCTGCTATAAAAAGCGCCCATTAGACCTCTATCTGCGCTCCTACTTCTTGTACCAGGTTCGATAGGGATGTAGCCGCTAAACCAATTGAAAGAGGAGACATGGTGCTAGGTACATGTCAAGTTTCATCGAGATTGATTTGGTTTAAAGTAGGTAAAATTTCATTCATTTACTCATATTGATCATTTCTGCTATAAAAAGCGCACATTAGACCTCTATATGCGCGCTCCTACGTCTTCTACCAGGTTCGATAGGGATGTATGCGCTATACCAATCGAAAGAGGAGACTTGGTGCTAGGTACATGTCAAGTTTCATCGAGATTGATTTGGTTTCAGATAGGTAAAATTTCATTCATTTACTCATATTGATCATTTTTGCTATAAAAAGCGCCCATCAGACCTCTACATGCGCGCTCCTACGTCTTCTACCAGGTTCGATAGGGATGTATGCGCTATACCAATCGAAAGACGAGACTTTTGGCTAGCTACTTGGCAAGTTTCATCGAGATTGATTTGGTTTCAGGTAGGTAAAATTTCATTCATTTACTCATATTGATCATTTTTGATATAAAAAGCGCCCATCAGACCTCTATATGCGCGCTCCTACTTCTTCTACCAGGTTCGATAGGGATGTATGCGCTATACCAATCGAAAGAAGAGACTTGGGGCTAGGTACATGTCAAGTTTCATCGAGATTGATTTGGTTTCAGATAGGTAAAATTTCATTCATTTACTCATATTGATCATTTCTGCTATAAAAAGCGCCCATTGAACCTCTATATGCGCGCTCCTACGTCTTCTACCAGGTTCGATAGGGATGTAAGCGCTATACCAATCGAAAGAGGAGACTTGGTTCTAGGTACATGTCAAGTTTCATCGAGATTGATTTGGTTTCAGATATGTAAAATTTCATTCATTTCCTGATATTGATCATTTCTGCTATAAAAAGCGCCCATCAGACCTCTACATGCGCGCTCCTACGTCTTCTACCAGGTTCGATAGGGATGTATGCGCTATACCAATCGAAAGACGAGACTTGGGGCTAGCTACATGGCAAGTTTCATCGAGATTGATTTGGTTTCAGGCAGGTAAAATTTCATTCATTTACTCATATTGATCATTTTTGATATAAAAAGCGCCCATCAGACCTCTATATGCACGCTCCTACTTCTTCTACCAGGTTCGATAGGGATGTATGCGCTATACCAATCGAAAGAGGAGACTTGGGGCTAGGTACATGTCAAGTTTCATTGAGATTGATTTGGTTTCAGATAGGTAAAATTTCATTCATTTACTCATATTGATCATTTCTGCTATAAAAAGCGCCCATTGAACCTCTATATGCGCGCTCCTACGTCTTTTACCAGGTTCGATAGGGATGTAAGCGCTATACCAATCGAAAGAGGAGACTTGGTTCTAGGTACATGTCAAGTTTCATCGAGATTGATTTGGTTTCAGATAGGTAAAATTTCATTCATTTACTCATATTGATCATTTCTGCTATAAAAAGCGCCCATTAGACCTCTATACGCGCGCTCCTACGTCTTCTACCAGGTTCGATAGGGATGTAAGCGCTAAACCAATCGAAAGAGGAGACTTGGTTCTAGGCACATGTCAAGTTTCATCGAGATTGATTTGGTTTCAGATAGGTAAAATTTCATTCATTTACTCATATTGGTCATTTCTGCTATAAAAAGCGCCCATTAGACCTCTATGTGCGCGCTCCTACGTCTTCTACCAGGTTCGATAGGAATGTATGCGCAATCAAAAGAGGAGACTTGGTGCTAGGTACAATTCAAGTTTCATCGAGATTGATTTGGTTTCAGATATGTAAAATTTCATTCATTTACTCATATTGATCATTTCTGCTATAAAAAGCGCCCATTAGACCTCTATATGCGCTCCTACTTCTTCTACCAGGTTCGATAGGGATGTATGCGCTATACCAATCGAAAGAGGAGACTTGGTGCTAGGTATATGTCAAGTTTCATCGAGATTGATTTGGTTTCAGATAGGTAAAATTTCATTCATTTACTCATATTGATCATTTCTGCTATAAAAAGCGCCCATTGAACCTCTATATGCGCGCTCCTACGTCTTCTACCAGGTTCGATAGGGATGTAAGCGCTATACCAATCGAAAGAGGAGACTTGGTTCTAGGTACATGTCAAGTTTCATCGAGATTGATTTGGTTTCAGATATGTAAAATTTCATTCATTTCCTCATATTGATCATTTCTGCTATAAAAAGCGCCCATCAGACCTCTACATGCGCGCTCATACGTCTTCTACCAGGTTCGATAGGGATGTATGCGCTATACCAATCGAAAGACGAGACTTGGGGCTAGCTACATGGCAAGTTTCATCGAGATTGATTTGGTTTCAGGCAGGTAAAATTTCATTCATTTACTCATATTGATCATTTTTGATATAAAAAGCGCCCATCAGACCTCTATATGCACGCTCCTACTTCTTCTACCAGGTTCGATAGGGATGTATGCGCTATACCAATCGAAAGAGGAGACTTGGGGCTAGGTACATGTCAAGTTTCATCGAGATTGAGTTGGTTTCAGATAGGTAAAATTTCATTCATTTACTCATATTGATCATTTCTGCTATAAAAAGCGCCCATTAGACCTCTATATGCGCGCTCCTGCTTCTTCTACCAGGTTCGATAGGGATCTATGCGCTATACCAATCGAAAGATGAGACTTGGTGCTAGGTACATGCCAAGTTTCATCGAGATTGATTTGGTTTCAGATAGGTAAAATTTCATTCATTTACTCATAATGATCATTTCTGCTATAAAAAGCGCCCATTAGACCTCTATATGCGCGCTCCTGCTTCTTCTACCAGGTTCGATAGGGATCTATGCGCTATACCAATCGAAAGAGGAGACTTGGTGCTAGGTACATGTCAAGTTTCATCGAGATTGATTTGGTTTCAGATAGGTAAAATTTCATTCATTTACTCATATTGATCATTTCTGCTATAAAAAGCGCCCATTAGACCTCCATATGCGCGCTCCTACGTCTTCTACCAGGTTCGATAGGGATGTAAGCGCTATACCAATCGAAAAGGAGACTTGGTTCTAGGTACATGTCAAGTTTCATCGAGATTGATTTGGTTTCAGATAGGTAAAATTTCATTCATTTACTCATATTGGTCATTTCTGCTATAAAAAGCGCCCATTAGACCTCTATATGCGCGTTCCTACGTCTTCTACCAGGTTCGATAGGAATGTATGCGCTATACCAATCAAAAGAGGAGACTTGATGCTAGGTACATGTCAAGTTTCATCGAGATTGAGTTGGTTTCAGATAGGTAAAATTTCATTCATTTACTCATATTGATCATTTCTGCTATAAAAAGCGCCCATTAGACCTCTATATGCGCGCTCCTGCTTCTTCTACCAGGTTCGATAGGGATCTATGCGCTATACCAATCGAAAGAAGAGACTTGGTGCTAGGTACATGCCAAGTTTCATCGAGATTGATTTGGTTTCAGATAGGTAAAATTTCATTCATTTACTCATATTGATCATTTCTGCTATAAAAAGCGCCCATTAGACCTCTATATGCGCGCTCCTACGTCTTCTACCAGGTTCTATAGGGATGTATGCGCTATACCAATCGAAAGAGGAGACTTGGTGCTAGGTACATGTCAAGTTTCATCGAGATTGATTTGGTTTCAGATAGGTAAAATTTCATTCATTTACTCATATTGATCATTTCTGCTATAAAAAGCGCCCATTAGACCTCTATATGCGCGCTCCTACGTCTTCTACCAGGTTCTATAGGGATGTATGCGCTATACCAATCGAAAGAGGAGACTTGGTGCTAGGTACATGTCAAGTTTCATCGAGATTGATTTGGTTTCAGATAGGTAAAATTTCATTCATTTACTCATATTGATCATTTCTGCTATAAAAAGCGCCCATTAGACCTCTATATGCGCGCTCCTACGTCTTCTACCAGGTTCTATAGGGATGTATGCGCTATACCAATCGAAAGAGGAGACTTGGTGATAGGTACATGTCAAGTTTCATCGAGATTGATTTGGTTTCAGGTAGAAAAAATTTCATTCATTTACTCATATTGATCATTTCTGCTATAAAAAGCGCCCATTAGACCTCTATATGCGCGCTCCTACTTCTTCTACTAGGTTCGATAGGGATGTATGCGCTATACCAATCGAAAGAGGAGACTTTGTGCTAGGTACATGTCAAGTTTCATCGAGATTGATTTGGTTTCAGATATGTAAAATTTCATTCATTTACTCGTATTGATCATTTCTGCTATAAAAAGCGCCCATTAGACCTCTATATGCGCTCCTACTTCTTCTACCAGGTTCGATAGGGATGTATGCGCTATACCAATCGAAAGAGGAGACTTGGAGCTAGGTACATGTCAAGTTTCATCGAGATTGATTTGGTTTCAGATAGGTAAAATTTCATTCATTTACTCATATTGATCATTTCTGCTATAAAAAGCGCCCATTAGACCTCTATATGCGCTCCTACTTCTTGTACCAGGTTCGATAGGGATGTAGCCGCTAAACCAATTGAAAGAGGAGACTTGGTGCTAGGTACATGTCAAGTTTCATCGAGATTGATTTGGTTTCAAGTAGGTAAAATTTCATTCATTTACTCATATTGATCATTTCTGCTATAAAAAGCGGCCATTAGACCTCTATATGCGCGCTCCTACGTCTTCTACTAGGTTCTATAGGTATGTATGCGCTATACCAATCGAAAGAGGAGACTTGGTGCTAGGTACATGTCAAGTTTCATCGAGATTGATTTGGTTTCAGATATGTAAAATTTCATTCATTTACTCATATTGATCATTTCTGCTATAAAAAGCGCCCATTAGACCTCTATATGCGCGCTCCTTCTTCTTGTACTATGTTCGATAGGGATGTATGCACTATACCAATCGAAAGAGGAGACATGGTGCTAGGTACATGTCAAGTTTCATAGAAATTGAGTTGGTTTCAGATAGGTAAAATTTCATTCATTTACTCATATTGATCATTTCTGCTATAAAAAGCGCCCATTAGACCTCTATATGCGCGCTCCTGCTTCTTCTACCAGGTTCGATAGGGATCTATGCGCTATACCAATCGAAAGAGGAGACTTGGTGCTAGGTACATGTCAAGTTTCATCGAGATTGATTTGGTTTCAGATAGGTAAAATTTCATTCATTTACTCATATTGATCATTTCTGCTATAAAAAGCGCCCATTAGACCTCCATATGCGCGCTCCTACGTCTTCTACCAGGTTCGATAGGGATGTAAGCGCTATACCAATCGAAAAGGAGACTTGGTTCTAGGTACATATCAAGTTTCATCGAGATTGATTTGGTTTCAGATAGGTAAAATTTCATTCATTTACTCATATTGGTCATTTCTGCTATAAAAAGCGCCCATTAGACCTCTATATGCGCGCTCCTACGTCTTCTACCAGGTTCGATAGGAATGTATGCGCTATACCAATCAAAAGAGGAGACTTGATGCTAGGTACATGTCAAGTTTCATCGAGATTGAGTTGGTTTCAGATAGGTAAAATTTCATTCATTTACTCATATTGATCATTTCTGCTATAAAAAGCACCCATTAGACCTCTATATGCGCGCTCCTGCTTCTTCTACCAGGTTCGATAGGGATCTATGCGCTATACCAATCGAAAGAAGAGACTTGGTGCTAGGTACATGCCAAGTTTCATCGAGATTGATTTGGTTTCAGATAGGTAAAATTTCATTCATTTACTCATATTGATCATTTCTGCTATAAAAAGCGCCCATTAGACCTCTATATGCGCGCTCCTACGTCTTCTACCAGGTTCTATAGGGATGTATGCGCTATACCAATCGAAAGAGGAGACTTGGTGCTAGGTACATGTCAAGTTTCATCGAGATTGATTTGGTTTCAGATAGGTAAAATTTCATTCATTTACTCATATTGATCATTTCTGCTATAAAAAGCGCCCATTAGACCTCTATATGCGCGCTCCTACGTCTTCTACCAGGTTCTATAGGGATGTATGCGCTATACCAATCGAAAGAGCAGACTTGGTGATAGGTACATGTCAAGTTTCATCGAGATTGATTTGGTTTCAGGTAGAAAAAATTTCATTCATTTACTCATATTGATCATTTCTGCTATAAAAAGCGCCCATTAGACCTCTATATGCGCGCTCCTACTTCTTCTACTAGGTTCTATAGGGATGTATGCGCTATACCAATCGAAAGAGGAGACTTGGTGCTAGGTACATGTCAAGTTTCTTTGAGATTGATTTGGTTTCAGATAGGTAAAATTTCATTCATTTACTCATATTGATCATTTCTGCTATAAAAAGCGCCCATTAGACCTCTATATGCGCTCTTACTTCTTGTACCAGGTTCGATAGGGATGTAGCCGCTAAACCAATTAAAAGAGGAAACTTGGTGCTAGGTACATGTCAAGTTTCATCGAGATTGATTTGGTTTCAAGTAGGTAAAATTTCAATCATTTACTCATATTGATCATTTCTGCTATAAAAAGCGCCCATTAGACCTCTATATGCGCGCTCCTACTTCTTCTACCAGGTTCGATAGGGATGTATGCGCTATTCCAATCGAAAGAGGAGACTTGGTGCTAGGTACATGTCAAGTTTCATCGAGATTGATTTGGTTTCAGATAGGTAAAATTTCATTCATTTACTCATATTGATCATTTCTGCTATAAAAAGCGCCCATTAGACCTCTATATGCGCGCTCCTTCTTCTTGTACTATGTTCGATAGGGATGTATGCACTATACCAATCGAAAGAGGAGACATGGTGCTAGGTACATGTCAAGTTTCATAGAAATTGAGTTGGTTTCAGATAGGTAAAATTTCATTCATTTACTCATATTGATCATTTCTGCTATAAAAAGCGCCCATTAGACCTCTATATGCGCGCTCCTGCTTCTTCTACCAGGTTCGATAGGGATCTTTGCGCTATACCAATCGAAAGAGGAGACTTGGTGCTAGGTACATGCCAAGTTTCATCGAGATTGATTTGGTTTCAGATAGGTAAAATTTCATTCATTTACTCATATTGATCATTTCTGCTATAAAAAGCGCCCATTAGACCTCTATATGCGCGCTCCTACGTCTTCTACCAGGTTCTATAGGGATGTATGCGCTATACCAATCGAAAGAGGAGACTTGGTGCTAGGTACATGTCAAGTTTCATCGAGATTGATTTGGTTTCAGATAGGTAAAATTTCATTCATTTACTCATATTGATCATTTCTGCTATAAAAAGCGCCCATTAGACCTCTATATGCGCGCTCCTACGTCTTCTACCAGGTTCTATAGGGATGTATGCGCTATACCAATCGAAAGAGGAGACTTGGAGATAGGTACATGTCAAGTTTCATCGAGATTGATTTGGTTTCAGATAGAAAAAATTTCATTCATTTACTCATATTGATCATTTCTGCTATAAAAAGCGCCCATTAGACCTCTATATGCGCGCTCCTACTTCTTCTACCAGGTTCGATAGGGATGTATGCGCTATTCCAATCGAAAGAGGAGACTTGGTGCTAGGTACATGTCAAGTTTCATCGAGATTGATTTGGTTTCAGATAGGTAAAATTTCATTCATTTACTCATATTAAGCATTTTTGCTATAAAAAGCGCCCATCAGACCTCTACATGCGCGCTCCTACGTCTTCTACCAGGTTCGATAGGGATGTATGCGCTATACCAATCGAAAGAGAAGACTTGGGGCTAGGTACATGGAAAGTTTCATCGAGATTGATTTGGTTTCAGATAGGTAAAATTTCATTCATTTACTCATATTGATCATTTCTGCTATAAAAAGCGCCCATTAGACCTCTATATGCACGCTCCTACGTCTTCTACCAGGTTCGATAGGAATGTATGCGCAATACCAATCGAAAGAGGAGACTTGGGGCTAGGTACATGGAAAGTTTCATCGAGATTGATTTGGTTTCAGATAGGTAAAATTTCATTCATTTACTCATATTGATCATTTCTGCTATAAAAAGCGCCCATTAGACCTCCATATGCGCGCTCCTACGTCTTCTACCAGGTTCGATAGGGATGTAAGCGCTATACCAATCAAAAGAGGAGACTTGGTTCTAGGGAAATGTCAAGTTTCATCGAGATTGATTTGGTTTCAGATAGGTAAAATTTCATTCATTTACTCATATTGGTCATTTCTGCTATAAAAAGCGCCCATTAGACCTCTATATGCGCGATCCTACGTCTTCTACCAGGTTCGATAGGAGCGTATGCGCTATACCAATCAAAAGAGGAGACTTGGTGCTAGGTACATGTCAAGTTTCATCGAGATTGAGGTGGTTTCAGATAGATAAAATTTCATTCATTTACTCATATTGATCATTTCTGCTATAAAAAGCGCCCATTAGACCTCTATATGCGCGCTCCTACGTCTTCTACCAGGTTCGATAGGAATGTATGCGCTATACCAATCGAAAGAGGAGACTTGGGGCTAGGTACATGGAAAGTTTCATCGAAATTGATTTGGTTTCAGATAGGTAAAATTTCATTCATTTACTCATATTGATCATTTCTGCTATAAAAAGCGCCCATTAGACCTCCATATGCGCGCTCCTACGTCTTCTACCAGGTTCGATAGGGATGTAAGCGCTATACCAATCAAAAGAGGAGACTTGGTTCTAGGTACATGTCAAATTTCATCGAGATTGATTTGGTTTCAGATAGGTAAAATTTCATTCATTTACTCATATTGGTCATTTCTGCTATAAAAAGCGCCCATTAGACCTCCATATGCGCGCTCCTACGTCTTCTACCAGGTTCGATAGGGATGTAAGCGCTATACCAATCGAAAGAGGAGACTTGGTTCTAGGTACATGTCAAGTTTCATCGAGATTGATTTGGTTTCAGATAGGTAAAATTTCATTCATTTACTCATATTGATCATTTCTGCTATAAAAAGCGCCCATCAGACCTCTACATGCGCGCTCCTACGTCTTCTACCAGGTTCGATAGGGATGTATGCGCTTTACCAATCGAAAGACGAGACTTGGGGCTAGCTACATGGCAAGTTTCATCGAGATTGATTTGGTTTCAGGTAGGTAAAATTTCATTCATTTACTCATATTGATCATTTTTGATATAAAAAGCGCCCATCAGACCTCTATATGCGCGCTCCTACTTCTTCTACCAGGTTCGATAGGGATGTATGCGCTATACCAATCGAAAGAGGAGACTTGGGGCTAGGTACATGTCAAGTTTCATCGAGATTGATTTGGTTTCAGATAGGTAAAATTTCATTCATTTACTCATATTGATCATTTCTGCTATAAAAAGCGCCCATTAAACCTCTATATGCGCGCTCCTACGTCTTCTACCAGGTTCGATAGGGATGTAAGCGCTATACCAATCGAAAGAGGAGACTTGGTGCTTAGTACATGTCAAGTTTCATCGAGATTGATTTGGTTTCAGATAGGTAAAATTTCATTCATTTACTCATATTGATCATTTCTGCTATAAAAAGCGCCCATCAGACCTCTACATGCGCGCTCCTACGTCTTCTACCAGGTTCGATAGGGATGTATGCGCTATACCAATCGAAAGACGAGACTTGGCGCTAGCTACATGGCGAGTTTCATCGAGATTGATTGGTTTCAGGTAGGTAAAATGTCATTCATTTACTCATATTGATCATTTTTGATATAAAAAGCGCCCATCAGACCTCTATATGCGCGCTCCTACGTCTTCTACCAGGTTCGATAGGGATGTATGCGCTATACCAATCGATAGAGGAGACTTGGTGCTAGGTACATGTCAAGTATCATCGAGATTGATTTGGTTTCAGATAGGTAAAATTTCATTCATTTACTCATATTGATCATTTCTACTATAAAAAGCGCCCATTAGACCTCTATATGCGCGCTCCTACGTCTTCTACCAGGTTCGATAGGGATGTATGCGCTATACCAATCGAAAGAAGAGACTTGGTGCTAGGTACATGTCAAGTTTCATCGAGATTCATTAGGTTTCAGATATGTAAAATTTCATTCATTTACTCATATTTATCATTTCTGCTATAAAAAGCGCCCATTAGACCTCTATATGCGCGCTCCTTCATCTTGTACTATGTTCGATAGGGATGTATGCACTATACCAATCGAAAGAGGAGACATGGTGCTAGGTACATGTCAAGTTTCATAGAAATTGAGTTGGTTTCAGATAGGTAAAATTTCATTCATTTACTCATATTGATCATTTCTGCTATAAAAAGCGCCCATTAGACCTCTATTTGAGCTCCTACTTCTTGTACCAGGTTCGATAGGGATGTATGCGCTATACCAATCGAAAGAGGAGACTTGGTGCTAGGTACATGTCAAGTTTCATCGAGATTGATTTGGTTTCAGATATGTAAAATTTCATTCATTTACTCATATTGATCATTTCTGCTATAAAAAGCGCCCATTAGACCTCTCTATGCGCGCTCCTACGTCTTCTACCAGGTTCGATAGGGATATATGCGCTAAACCAATCGAAAGAGGAGACTTGGTGCTAGGTACATGTCAAGTTTCATCGAGATTGATTTGGTTTCAGATAGGTAAAATTTCATTCATTTACTCATATTGATCATTTTTGCTATAAAAAGCGCCCATCAGACCTCTACATGCGCGCTCCTACGTCTTCTACCAGGTTCGATAGGGATGTAAGCGCTATACCAATCGAAAGAGGAGACTTGGTTCTAGGTACATGTCAAGTTTCATCGAGATTGATTTGGTTTCAGATAGGTAAAATTCCATTCATTTACTCATATTGGTCATTTCTGCTATAAAAAGTGCCCATCAGATCTCTATATGCGCGCTCCTACGTCT
This sequence comes from Pinctada fucata, assembly GCA_028142955.1. NCBI lineage: Eukaryota > Metazoa > Mollusca > Bivalvia > Pterioida > Pteriidae > Pinctada > Pinctada fucata. The sequence goes on from AP027109.1 coordinate 20,041,584, forward strand.
TCTACCAGGTTCGATAGGAATGTATGCGCTATACCAATCGAAAGAGGAGACTTGGTGGTAGGTACATGTCAAGTTTCATTGAGATTGATTTGGTTTCAGATAGGTAAAATTTCATTCATTTACTCATATTGATCATTTCTGCTATAAAAAGCGCCCATTAGACCTCTATATGCGCTCCTACGTCTTCTACCAGGTTCGATAGGAATGTATGCGCTATACCAATCGAAAGAGGAGACTTGGTGCTAGGTACATGTCAAGTTTCATAGAAATTGAGTTGGTTTCAGATAGGTAAAATTTCATTCATTTACTCATATTGATCATTTCTGCTATAAAAAGCGCCCATCAGACCTCTACATGCGCGCTCCTACGTCTTCTACCAGGTTCGATAGGGATGTATGCGCTATACCAATCGAAAGACGAGACTTGGCGCTAGCTACATGGCGAGTTTCATCGAGATTGATTGGTTTCAGGTAGGTAAAATGTCATTCATTTACTCATATTGATCATTTTTGATATAAAAAGCGCCCATCAGACCTCTATATGCGCGCTCCTACGTCTTCTACCAGGTTCGATAGGGATGTATGCGCTATACCAATCGAAAGAGGAGACTTGGTGCTAGGTACATGTCAAGTATCATCGAGATTGATTTGGTTTCAGATAGGTAAAATTTCATTCATTTACTCATATTGATCATTTCTACTATAAAAAGCGCCCATTAGACCTCTATATGCGCGCTCCTACGTCTTCTACCAGGTTCGATAGGGATGTATGCGCTATACCAATCGAAAGAAGAGACTTGGTGCTAGGTACATGTCAAGTTTCATCGAGATTCATTAGGTTTCAGATATGTAAAATTTCATTCATTTACTCATATTGATCATTTCTGCTATAAAAAGCGCCCATTAGACCTCTATATGCGCGCTTCTTCTTCTTCTACCAGGTTCGATAGGGATGTATGCGCTATACCAATCGAAAGAGGAGACTTGGTGCTAGGTACATGTCAAGTTTCATCGAGATTGATTTGGTTTCAGATAGGTAAAATTTCATTCATTTACTCATATTGATCATTTCTGCTATAAAAAGCGCCCCTTAGACCTCTATATGCGCGCTCCTACTTCTTCTACCAGGTTCGATAGGGATGTATGCGCTATACCAATCGAAAGAGGAGACTTGGTGCTAGGTACATGTCAAGTTTCATTGAGATTGATTTGGTTTCAGATAGGTAAAATTTTATTCATTTACTCATATTGATCATTTCTGCTATAAAAAGCGCCCATTAGACCTCTATTTGAGCTCCTACTTCTTGACCAGGTTCGATAGGGATGTATGCGCTATACCAATCGAAAGACGAGACTTGGGGCTAGCTACATGGCAAGTTTCATCGAGATTGATTTGGTTTCACTTAGGTAAAATTTCATTCATTTACTCATATTGACCATTTTTGATATAAAAAGCGCCCATCAGACCTCTATATGCACGCTCCTACTTCTTCTACCAGGTTCGATAGGGATGTATGCGCTATACCAATCGAAAGAGGAGACTTGGTGCTAGGTACATGTCAAGTTTCATCGAGATTGATTTGGATTCAGATAGGTAAAATTTCATTCATTTACTCATATTGATCATTTCTGCTATAAAAAGCGCCCTTTAGACCTCTATATGCGCGCTCCTACGTCTTCTATCAGGTTCGATAGGGATGTATGCGCTATACCAATCAAAAGAGGAGACTTGGTGCTAGGTACATGTCAAGTTTCATCGAGATTGATTTGGTTTCAGATATGCAAAATTTCATTCATTTACTCATATTGATCATTTCTGCTATAAAAAGCGCCCATTAGACCTCTATATGCGCTCCTACGTCTTCTACCAGGTTCGATAGGAATGTATGCGCTATACCAATCGAAAGAGGAGACTTGGTGCTAGGTACATGTCAAGTTTCATAGAAATTGAGTTGGTTTCAGATAGGTAAAATTTCATTCATTTACTCATATTGATCATTTCTGCTATAAAAAGCGCCCATTAGACCTCTATTTGCGCTCCTACTTCTTGTACCAGGTTCGATAGGGATGTAGCCGCTAAACGAATTGAAAGAGGAGTCTTGGTGCTAGGTAGATGTCAAGTTTCATCGATATTGATTTGGTTTCAAGTAAGTAAAATTTCATTCATTTACTCATATTGGTCATTTCTGCTATAAAAAGCGCCCATTAGACCTCTATATGCGCGCTCCTAAGTCTTCTACCAGGTTCGATAGGAATGTATGCGCTATACCAATCGAAAGAAAAGACTTGGGGCTAGATACATGTCAAGTTTCATCGAGATTGATTTGGTTTCAGATAGGTAAAATTTCATTCATTTACTCATATTGATCATTTCTGCTATAAAAAGCGCCCATTAGACCTCTATATGCGCGCTCCTACTTCTTCTACCAGGTTCGATAGGGATGTATGCGCTATACCAATCGAAAGAGGAGACTTGGTGCTAGGTACATGTCAAGTTTCATCGAGATTGATTTGGATTCAGATAGGTAAAATTTCATTCATTTACTCATATTGATCATTTCTGCTATAAAAAGCGCCCTTTAGACCTCTATATGCGCTCCTACTTCTTCTACCAGGTTCGATAGGGATGTATGCGCTAAACCAATCGAAAGAAGAGACTTGGGGCTAGGTACATGGCAAGTTTCATCGAGATTGATTTGGTTTCAGATCTGCAAAATTTCATTCATTTACTCATATTGATCATTTCTGCTATAAAAAGCGCCCATTTGACCTCTATTTGCGCTCCTACTTCTTGTACCAGGTTCGATAGGGATGTAGCCGCTAAACCAATTGAAAGAGGAGTCTTGGTGCTAGGTAGATGTCAAGTTTCATCGAGATTGATTTGGTTTCAGATAGGTAAAATTTCATTCATTTACTCATATTCATCATTTTTGCTATAAAAAGCGCCCATTAGACCTCTATATGCGCGCTCCTACGTCTTCTACCAGGTTCGATAGGGATGTATACGCTATACCAATCGAAAGAAGAGACTTGGTGCTAGGTACATGCCAAGTTTCATCGAGATTGATTTGGTTTCATATAGGTAAAATTTCATCCATTTACTCATATTGATCATTTTTGCTATAAAAAGCGCCCATTAGACCTCTACATCCGCGCTCCTACGTCTTCTCCCAGGTTCGATAGGGATGTATACGCTATACCAATCGAAAGAAGAGACTTGGTGCTAGGTACATGCCAAGTTTCATCGAGATTGATTTGGTTTCATATAGGTAAAATTTCATTCATTTACTCATATTGATCATTTCTGCTATAAAAAAGCGCCCATTAGACCTCTATATGCGCGCTCCTACGTCTTCTACCAGGTTCCATAGGGATGTAAGCGCTATACCAATCGAAAGAGGAGACTTGGTTCTAGATACATGTCAAGTTTCATCGAGATTGATTTGGTTTCAGATCTGCAAAATTTCATTCATTTACTCATATTGATCATTTCTGCTATAAAAAGCGCCCATTTGACCTCTATTTGCGCTCCTACTTCTTGTACCAGGTTCGATAGGGATGTAGCCGCTAAACCAATTGAAAGAGGAGTCTTGGTGCTAGGTAGATGTCAAGTTTCATCGAGATTGATTCGGTTGCAAGTAGGTAAAATTTCATTCATTTACTGATATTCATCATTTTTGCTATAAAAAGCGCCCATTAGACCTCTATATGCGCGCTCCTACGTCTTCTACCAGGTTCGATAGGGATGTATGCGCTATACCAATCGAAAGAAGAGACTTGGTGCTAGGTACATGCCAAGTTTCATCGAGATTGATTTGGTTTCATATAGGTAAAATTTCATCCATTTACTCATATTGATCATTTTTGCTATAAAAAGCGCCCATCAGACCTCTACATCCGCGCTCCTACGTCTTCTCCCAGGTTCGATAGGGATGTATACGCTATACCAATCGAAAGAAGAGACTTGGGGCTAGGTACATGGCAAGTTTCATTGAGATTGATTTGGTTTCAGGTAGGTAAAATTTCATTCATTTACTCATATTGATCATTTTTGATATAAAAAGCGCACATCAGACCTCTACATGCGCGCTCCTACTTCTTCTACCAGGTTCGATAGGGATGTATGCGCTATACCAATCGAAAGAAGAGACTTGGGGCTAGGTACATGGCAAGTTTCATTGAGATTGATTAGGTTTCAGATAGGTAAAATTTCATTCATTTACTCATATTGATCATTTCTGCTATAAAAAGCACCCATTAGACCTCTATATGCGCGCTCCTACGTCTTCTACCAGGTTCGATAGGGATGTAAGCGCTATACCAATCGAAAGAGGAGACTTGGTTCTAGGTACATGTCAAGTTTCATTGAGATTGATTTGGTTTCAGATAGGTAAAATTTCATTCATTTACTCATATTGGTCATTTCTGCTATAAAAAGCGCCCATTAGACCTCTATATGCGCGCTCCTACTTCTTCTACCAGGTTCGATAGGAATAAATGCGCTATGCCAATCGAAAAAGGAGACTTGGGGCTAGGTACATGTCAAGTTTCATTGAGATTGAATTGGTTTCAGATAGGTAAAATTTCATTCATTTACTCATATTGATCATTTCTGCTATAAAAAGCGCCCATTAGACCTCTATATGCGCGCTCCTACTTCTTCTCCCAGGTTCGATAGGGATGTATGCGCTATACCAATCGAAAGAGGAGACTTGGTTCTAGGCACATGTCAAGTTTCATCGAGATTGATATGGTTTCAGATAGGTAAAATTTCATTCATTTACTCATATTGATCATTTCTGTTATAAAAAGCGCCCATTAGACCTCTATATGCGCGCTCCTACTTCTACCAGGTTCGATAGGAATAAATGCGCTATGCCAATCGAAAAAGGAGACTTGATGCTAGGTACATGTCAAGTTCCATCGAGATTGATTTGGTTTCAGATAGGTAAAATTTCATCCATTTACTCATATTGATCATTTCTGCTATAAAAAGCGCCCATTAGACCTCTATATGCGCGCTCCTATGTCTTCTACCAGGTTCGATAGGATGTATGCGCTATACCAATCAAAAGAAGAGACTTGGTGCTAGGTATATGTCAAGTTTCATCGGGATTGATTTGGTTTCAGATAGGTAAAATTTCATCCATTTACTCATATTGATCATTTCTGCTATAAAAAGCGCCCATTAGACCTCTATATGCGCGCTCCTACTTCTTCTACCAGGTTCGATAGGGATGAATGCGTTATGCCAATCAAAAGAGGAGATTTGGTGCTAGGTAGATGTCAAGTTTCATCGAGATTGATTTCGTTTCAGATAGGTAAAATTTCATTCATTTACTCATATTGATCATTTCTGCTATATAAAGCGCCCATTAGACCTCTATATGTGCGCTCCTATGTCTTCTACCAGGTTCGATAGGGATGTATGCGCTATACCAATCAAAAGAAGAGACTTGATGCTAGGTACATGTCAAGTTTCATCGAGATTGATTAGGTTTCAGATAGGTAAAATTTCATTCATTTACTCATATTGGTCATTTCTGCTATAAAAAGCGCCCATTAGACCTCTATATGCGCGCTCCTACTTCTTCTACCAGGTTCGATAGGGATGTATGCGCTATACCAATCAAAAGAGGAGACTTGGTGCTAGGTACATGTCAAGTTTCATCGAGATTGATTTGGTTTCAGATAGATAAAATTTCATTCATTTACTCATATTGATCATTTCTGCTATAAAAAGCGCCCATTAGACCTCCATATGCGCGCTCCTACGTCTTTTACCAGGTTCGATAGGGATGTATGCGCTATTCCAATCGAAAGAGGAGACTTGGTGCTAGGTACATGTCAAGTTTCATCGAGATTGATTTGGTTTCAGATATGGAAAATTTCATTCATTTACTCATATTGATCATTTCTGCAATAAAAAGCGCCCATTAGACCTCTATATGCGCGCTCCTACTTCTTGTACTAGGTTCGATAGGGATGTATGCGCTATACCAATCGAAAGAGGAGACTTGGTGCTAGGTACATGTCAAGTTTCATAGAAATTGAGTTGGTTTCAGATAGGTAAAATTTCATTCATTTACTCATATTGATCATTTCTGCTATAAAAAGCGCCCATTAGACCTCTATTTGCGCTCCTACTTCTTGTACCAGGTTCGATAGGGATGCATGCGCTATACCAATTGAAAGAGGAGACTTGGTGCTAGGTACATGTCAAGTTTCATCGAGATTGATTTGGTTTCAGATAGGAAAAATTTCATTCATGTACTCATATTGATCATTTCTGCTATAAAAAGCGCCCATTAGACCTCTATATGCGCGCTCCTACGTTTTCTACCAGGTTCGATAGGGATGTATGCGCTATACCAATCAAAAGAGGAGACTTGGTGCTAGGTACATGTCAAGTTTCATCGAGATTGATTTGGTTTCAGATAGGTAAAATTTCATTCATTTACTCATATTGGTCATTTCTGCTATAAAAAGCGCCCATTAGACCTCTATATGCGCGCTCCTACGTCTTCTACCAGGTTCGATAGGAATGTATGCGCTAAACCAATCGAAAGAGAAGAATTGGGGCTAGGTACATGTCAAGTTTCATTGAGATTGATTTGGTTTCAGATAGGTAAAATTTCATTCATTTACTCATATTGGTCATTTCTGCTATAAAATGCGCCCATTAGACCTCTATATGCGCGCTCCTACTTCTTCTACCAGGTTCGATAGGGATGTATGCGCTATACCAATCGAAAGAGGAGACTTGGTGCTAGGTACATGTCAAGTTTCATCGAGATTGATTTGGTTTCAGATAGGTAAAATTTCATTCATTTACTCATATTGATCATTTCTGTTATAAAAAGCTCCCATTAGACCTCTATTTGCGCTCCTACTTCTTGTACCAGGTTCGATAGGGATGTATGCGCTATACCAATCGAAAAAGGAGACTTGGTGCTAGGTACATGTCAAGTTCCATCGAGATTGATTTGGTTTCAGATAGGTAAAATTTCATTCATTTACTCATATTGATCATTTCTGCTATAAAAAGCGCCCATTAGACCTCTATATGCGCACTCCTATGTCTTCTACCAGGTTCGATAGGATGTATGCGCTATACCAATCGAAAGAGGAGACTTGGTGCTAGGTACATGTCAAGTTTCATCGAGATTGATTTGGTTTCAGATAGGTAAAATTTCATTCATTTACTCATATTGGTCATTTCTGCTATAAAAAAGCGCCCATTAGACCTCTATATGCGCGTTCCTTCGTCTTCTACCAGGTTCGATAGGGATGTATGCGCTATACCAATCAAAAGAAGAGACTTGGTGCTAGGTATATGTCAAGTTTCATCGGGATTGATTTGGTTTCAGATAGGTAAAATTTCATCCATTTACTCATATTGATCATTTCTGCTATAAAAAGCGCCCATTAGACCTCTATATGCGCGCTCCTACTTCTTCTACCAGGTTCGATAGGGATGAATGCGTTATACCAATCAAAAGAAGAGACTTGATGCTAGGTACATGTCAAGTTTCATCGAGATTGATTTGGTTTCAGATAGGTAAAATTTCATTCATTTACTCATATTGGTCATTTCTGCTATAAAAAGCGCCCATTAGACCTCTATATGCGCGCTCCTACGTCTTCTACCAGGTTCGATAGGAATGTATGCGCTAAACCAATCGAAAGAGGAGAATTGGAGCTAGGTACATGTCAAGTTTCATCGAGATTGATTTGGTTTCAGATAGGTAAAATTTCATTCATTTACTCATATTGGTCATTTCTGCTATAAAAAGCGCCCATTAGACCTCTATATGCGCGCTCCTACTTCTTCTACCAGGTTCGATAGGGATGTATGCGCTATATCAATCGAAAGAGGAGACTTGGTGCTAGGTACATGTCAAGTTTCATCGAGATTGATTTGGTTTCAGATAGGTAAAATTTCATTCATTTACTCATATTGATCATTTCTGCTATAAAAAGGGCCCATTAGACCTCCATATGCGCTCTCCTACTTCTTCTACCAGGTTCGATAGGGATGTATGCGCTATACCAATCGAAAGAGGAGACTTGGTGCTAGGTACATGTCAAGTTTCATAGAGATTGATTTGGTTTCAGATATGGAAAATTTCATTCATTTACTCATATTGATCATTTCTGCTATAAAAAGCGCCCATTAGACCTCTATATGCGCGCTCCTACTTCTTGTACTAGGTTCGATAGGGATGTATGCGCTATACCAATCGAAAGAGGAGACTTGGTGCTAGGTACATGTCAAGTTTCATAGAAATTGAGTTGGTTTCAGATAGGTAAAATTTCATTCATTTACTCATATTGATCATTTCTGCTATAAAAAGCGCCCATTAGACCTCTATTTGCGCTCCTACTTCTTGTACCAGGTTCGATAGGGATGCATGCGCTATACCAATTGAAAGAGGAGACTTGGTGCTAGGTACATGTCAAGTTTCATCGAGATTGATTTGGTTTCAGATAGGAAAAATTTCATTCATGTACTCATATTGATCATTTCTGCCATAAAAAGCGCCCATTAGACCTCTATATGCGCGCTCCTACGTTTTCTACCAGGTTCGATAGGGATGTATGCACTATACCAATCAAAAGAGGAGACTTGGTGCTAGGTACATGTCAAGTTTCATCGAGATTGATTTGGTTTCAGATAGGTAAAATTTCATTCATTTACTCATATTGGTCATTTCTGCTATAAAAAGCGCCCATTAGACCTCTATATGCGCGCTCCTACGTCTTCTACCAGGTTCGATAGGAATGTATGCGCTAAACCAATCGAAAGAGAAGAATTGGGGCTAGGTACATGTCAAGTTTCGTCGAGATTGATTTGGTTTCAGATAGGTAAAATTTCATTCATTTACTCATATTGGTCATTTCTGCTATAAAAAGCGCCCATTAGACCTCTATATGCGCGCTCCTACTTCTTCTACCAGGTTCGATAGGGATGTATGCGCTATACCAATCGAAAGAGGAGACTTGGTGCTAGGTACATGTCAAGTTTCATCGAGATTGATTTGGTTTCAGATAGGTAAAATTTCATTCATTTACTCATATTGATCATTTCTGTTATAAAAAGCGCCCATTAGACCTCTATATGCGCGCTCCTATGTCTTCTACCAGGTTCGATAGGATGTATGCGCTATACCAATCGAAAAAGGAGACTTGGTGCTAGGTACATGTCAAGTTTCATCGAGATTGACTTGGTTTCAGATAGGTAAAATTTCATCCATTTACTCATATTGATCATTTCTGCTATAAAAAGCGCCCATTAGACCTCTATATGCGCGCTCCTACTTCTTCTACCAGGTTCGATAGGGATGAATGCGTTATACCAATCAAAAGAGGAGGTTTGGTGCTAGGTAGATGTCAAGTTTCATCGAGATTGATTTGGTTTCAGATAGGTTAAATTTCATTCATTTACTCATATTGATCATTTCTGCTATAAAAAGCGCCCATTAGACCTCTATATGTGCGCTCCTATGTCTTCTACCAGGTTCGATAGGGATGTATGCGCTATACCAATCAAAAGAAGAGACTTGATGATAGGTACATGTCAAGTTTCATCGAGATTGATTTGGTTTCAGATAGGTAAAATTTCATTCATTTACTCATATTGGTCATTTCTGCTATAAAAAGCGCCCATTAGACCTCTATATGCGCGCTCCTACGTCTTCTACCAGGTTCGATAGGAATGTATGCGCTAAACCAATCGAAAGAGGAGAATGGGGGCTAGGTACATGTCAAGTTTCATCGAGATTGATTTTGTTTCAGATAGGTAAAATTTCATTCATTTACTCATATTGGTCATTTCTGCTATAAAAAGCGCCCATTAGACCTCTATATGCGCGCTCCTACTTCTTCTACCAGGTTCGATAGGGATGTATGCGCTATACCAATCGAAAGAGGAGACTTGGTGCGAGGTACATGTCAAGTTTCATCGAGATTGATTTGGTTTCAGATAGGTAAAATTTCATTCATTTACTCATATTGATCATTTCTGCTATAAAAAGCGCCCATTAGACCTCCATATGCGCGCTCCTACGTCTTCTACCAGGTTCGATAGGGATGTATGCGCTATACCAATCGAAAGAGGAGACTTGGTGCTAGGTACATGTCAAGTTTCATCGAGATTGATTTGGTTTCAGATATGGAAAATTTCATTCATTTACTCATATTGATCATTTCTGCTATAAAAAGCGCTCATTAGACCTCTATATGCGCGCTCCTACTTCTTGTACTAGGTTCGATAGGGATGTATGCGCTATACCAATCGAAAGAGGAGACTTGGTGCTAGGTACATGTCAAGTTTCATAGAAATTGAGTTGGTTTCAGATAGGTAAAATTTCATTCATTTACTCATATTGATCATTTCTGCTATAAAAAGCGCCCATTAGACCTCTATTTGCGCTCCTACTTCTTGTACCAGGTTCGATAGGGATGCATGCGCTATACCAATTGAAAGAGGAGACTTGGTGCTAGGTACATGTCAAGTTTCATCGAGATTGATTTGGTTTCAGATAGGAAAAATTTCATTCATGTACTCATATTGATCATTTCTGCTATAAAAAGCGCCCATTAGACCTCTATATGCGCGCTCCTACGTTTTCTACCAGGTTCGATAGGGATGAATGCGCTATACCAATCAAAAGAGGAGACTTGGTGCTAGGTACATGTCAAGTTTCATCGAGATTGATTTGGTTTCAGATAGGTAAAATTTCATTCATTTACTCATATTGGTCATTTCTGCTATAAAAAGCGCCCATTAGACCTCTATATGCACGCTAATACCTCTTCTACCAGGTTCGATAGGGATGTATCGCTATACCAATCGAAAGAGGAGACTTGGTGCTAGGTACATGTCAAGTTTCATCGAGATTGATTTGGTTACAGATCGGTAAAATTTCATTTATTTACTCATATTGATCATTTTTGCTATAAAAAGCGCCCATTAGACCTCTGTATGCGCGCTTCTACGTCTCTACCAGGTTTGATAGGGATGTATGCGCTATACCAATCGAAAGAGGAGACTTGGGGCTAGGTACATGTCAAGTTTCATCGAGATTGATTTGGTTACAGATAGGTAAATTTTCATTCATTTACTCATATTGATCATTTCTGCTATAAAAAGCGCCCATTAGACCTCTATATGCGCGCTCCTACGTCTTCTACCAGGTTCGATAGGGATGTATGCGCTATACCAATCAAAAGAAGAGACTTGGTGCTAGGTATATGTCAAGTTTCATCGAGATTGATTTGGTTTCAGATAGGTAAAATTTCATCCATTTACTCATATTGATCATTTCTGCTATAAAAAGCGCCCATTAGACCTCTATATGCGCGCTCCTACTTCTTCTACCAGGTTCGATAGGGATGAATGCGTTATACCAATCAAAAGAGGAGATTTGGTGCTAGGTAGATGTCAAGTTTCATCGAGATTGATTTGGTTTCAGATAGGTAAAATTTCATTCATTTACTCATATTGCTCATTTCTGCTATAAAAAAGCGCCCATTAGACCTCTATATGCGCGGTCCTACGTCTTCTACCAGGTTCGATAGGGATGTATGCGCTATACCAATCAAAAGAAGAGACTTGGTGCTAGGTATATGTCAAGTTTCATCGAGATTGATTTGGTTTCAGATAGGTAAAATTTCATCCATTTACTCATATTGATCATTTCTGCTATAAAAAGCGCCCATTAGACCTCTATATGCGCGCTCCTACTTCTTCTACCAGGTTCGATAGGGATGAATGCGTTATACCAATCAAAAGAGGAGATTTGGTGCTAGGTAGATGTCAAGTTTCATCGAGATTGATTTGGTTTCAGATAGGTAAAATTTCATTCATTTACTCATATTGATCATTTCTGCTATAAAAAACGCCCATTAGACCTCTATATGTGCGCTCCTACGTCTTCTACCAGGTTCGATAGGGATGTATGCGCTATACCAATCAAAAGAAGAGACTTGATGCTAGGTACATGTCAAGTTTCATCGAGATTGATTTGGTTTCAGATAGGTAAAATTTCATTCATTTACTCATATTGGTCCTTTCTGCTATAAAAAGCGCCCATTAGACCTCAATATGCGCGCTCCTACGTCTTCTACCAGGTTCGATAGGAATGTATGCGCTAAACCAATCGAAAGAGGAGAATTGGGGCTAGGAACATGTCAAGTTTCATCGAGATTGATTTGGTTTCAGATAGGTAAAATTTCATTCATTTACTCATATTGGTCATTTCTGCTATAAAAAGCGCCCATTAGACCTCTATATGCGCGCTCCTACTTCTTCTACCAGGATCGATAGGGATGTATGCGCTATACCAATCGAAAGAGGAGACTTGGTGCTAGGTACATGTCAAGTTTCATCGAGATTGATTTGGTTTCAGATAGGTAAAATTTCATTCATTTACTCATATTGATCATTTCTGCTATAAAAAGCGCCCATTAGACCTCTATATGCGCGCTCCTACTTCTTCTACCAGGTTCGATAGGGATGAATGCGTTATACCAATCAAAAGAGGAGATTTGGTGCTAGGTAGATGTCAAGTTTCATCGAGATTGATTTGGTTTCAGATAGGTAAAATTTCATTCATTTACTCATATTGATCATTTCTGCTATAAAAAGCGCCCATTAGACCTCTATATGCACGCTAATACCTCTTCTACCAGGTTCGATAGGGATGTATCGCTATACCAATCGAAAGAGGAGACTTGGTGCTAGGTACATGTCAAGTTTCATCGAGATTGATTTGGTTACAGATCGGTAAAATTTCATTTATTTACTCATATTGATCATTTTTGCTATAAAAAGCGCCCATTAGACCTCTGTATGCGCGCTTCTACGTCTTCTACCAGGTTTGATAGGGATGTATGCGCTATACCAATCGAAAGAGGAGACTTGGGGCTAGGTACATGTCAAGTTTCATCGAGATTGATTTGGTTACAGATAGGTAAATTTTCATTCATTTACTCATATTGATCATTTCTGCTATAAAAAGCGCCCATTAGACCTCTATATGCGCGCTCCTACTTCTTCTACCAGGTTCGATAGGGATGAATGCGTTATACCAATCAAAAGAGGAGATTTGGTCCTAGGTAGATGTCAAGTTTCATCGAGATTGATTTGGTTTCAGATAGGTAAAATTTCATTCATTTACTCATATTGCTCATTTCTGCTATAAAAAAGCGCCCATTAGACCTCTATATGCGCGTTCCTACGTCTTCTACCAGGTTCGATAGGGATGTATGCGCTATACCAATCAAAAGAAGAGACTTGGTGCTAGGTATATGTCAAGTTTCATCGAGATTGATTTGGTTTCAGATAGGTAAAATTTCATCCATTTACTCATATTGATCATTTCTGCTATAAAAAGCGCCCATTAGACCTCTATATGCGCGCTCCTACTTCTTCTACCAGGTTCGATAGGGATGAATGCGTTATACCAATCAAAAGAGGAGATTTGGTGCTAGGTAGATGTCAAGTTTCATCGAGATTGATTTGGTTTCAGATAGGTAAAATTTCATTCATTTACTCATATTGATCATTTCTGCTATAAAAAACGCCCATTAGACCTCTATATGTGCGCTCCTACGTCTTCTACCAGGTTCGATAGGGATGTATGCGCTATACCAATCAAAAGAAGAGACTTGATGCTAGGTACATGTCAAGTTTCATCGAGATTGATTTGGTTTCAGATAGGTAAAATTTCATTCATTTACTCATATTGGTCCTTTCTGCTATAAAAAGCGCCCATTAGACCTCTATATGCGCGCTCCTACGTCTTCTACCAGGTTCGATAGGGATGTATGCGCTATACCAATCGAAAGAGGAGACTTGGTGCTAGGTACATGTCAAGTTTCATCGAGATTGATTTGGTTTCAGATATGGAAAATTTCATTCATTTACTCATATTGATCATTTCTGCTATAAAAAGCGCCCATTAGACCTCTATATGCGCGCTCCTATTTCTTGTACTAGGTTCGATAGGGATGTATGCGCTATAGCAATCGAAAGAGGAGACTTGGTGCTAGGTACATGTCAAGTTTCATAGAAATTGAGTTGGTTTCAGATAGGTAAAATTTCATTCATTTACTCATATTGATCATTTCTGCTATAAAAAGCGCCCATTAGACCTCTATTTGCGCTCCTACTTCTTGTACCAGGTTCGATAGGGATGCATGCGCTATACCAATTGAAAGAGGAGACTTGGTGCTAGGTACATGTCAAGTTTCATCGAGATTGATTTGGTTTCAGATAGGAAAAATTTCATTCATGTACTCATATTGATCATTTCTGCTATAAAAAGCGCCCATTAGACCTCTATATGCGCGCTCCTACGTTTTCTACCAGGTTCGATAGGGATGAATGCGCTATACCAATCAAAAGAGGAGACTTGGTGCTAGGTACATGTCAAGTTTCATCGAGATTGATTTGGTTTCAGATAGGTAAAATTTCATTCATTTACTCATATTGGTCATTTCTGCTATAAAAAGCGCCCATTAGACCTCTATATGCACGCTAATACCTCTTCTACCAGGTTCGATAGGGATGTATCGCTATACCAATCGAAAGAGGAGACTTGGTGCTAGGTACATGTCAAGTTTCATCGAGATTGATTTGGTTACAGATCGGTAAAATTTCATTTATTTACTCATATTGATCATTTTTGCTATAAAAAGCGCCCATTAGACCTCTGTATGCGCGCTTCTACGTCTTCTACCAGGTTTGATAGGGATGTATGCGCTATACCAATCGAAAGAGGAGACTTGGGGCTAGGTACATGTCAAGTTTCATCGAGATTGATTTGGTTACAGATAGGTAAATTTTCATTCATTTACTCATATTGATCATTTCTGCTATAAAAAGCGCCCATTAGACCTCTATATGCGCGCTCCTACTTCTTCTACCAGGTTCGATAGGGATGAATGCGTTATACCAATCAAAAGAGGAGATTTGGTCCTAGGTAGATGTCAAGTTTCATCGAGATTGATTTGGTTTCAGATAGGTAAAATTTCATTCATTTACTCATATTGCTCATTTCTGCTATAAAAAAGCGCCCATTAGACCTCTATATGCGCGTTCCTACGTCTTCTACCAGGTTCGATAGGGATGTATGCGCTATACCAATCAAAAGAAGAGACTTGGTGCTAGGTATATGTCAAGTTTCATCGAGATTGATTTGGTTTCAGATAGGTAAAATTTCATCCATTTACTCATATTGATCATTTCTGCTATAAAAAGCGCCCATTAGACCTCTATATGCGCGCTCCTACTTCTTCTACCAGGTTCGATAGGGATGAATGCGTTATACCAATCAAAAGAGGAGATTTGGTGCTAGGTAGATGTCAAGTTTCATCGAGATTGATTTGGTTTCAGATAGGTAAAATTTCATTCATTTACTCATATTGATCATTTCTGCTATAAAAAACGCCCATTAGACCTCTATATGTGCGCTCCTACGTCTTCTACCAGGTTCGATAGGGATGTATGCGCTATACCAATAAAAAGAAGAGACTTGATGCTAGGTACATGTCAAGTTTCATCGAGATTGATTTGGTTTCAGATAGGTAAAATTTCATTCATTTACTCATATTGGTCCTTTCTGCTATAAAAAGCGCCCATTAGACCTCTATATGCGCGCTCCTACGTCTTCTACCAGGTTCGATAGGAATGTATGCGCTAAACCAATCGAAAGAGGAGAATTGGGGCTAGGTACATGTCAAGTTTCATCGAGATTGATTTGGTTTCAGATAGGTAAAATTTCATTCATTTACTCATATTGGTCATTTCTGCTATAAAAAGCGCCCATTAGACCTCTATATGCGCGCTCCTACTTCTTCTACCAGGTTCGATAGGGATGTATGCGCTATACCAATCGAAAGAGGAGACTTGGTGCTAGGTACATGTCAAGTTTCATCGAGATTGATTTGGTTTCAGATAGGTAAAATTTCATTCATTTACTCATATTGATCATTTCTGCTATAAAAAGCGCCCATTAGACCTCTATATGCGCGCTCCTACGTCTTCTACCAGGTTCCATAGGGATGTATGCGCTATACCAATCGAAAGAGGAGACTTGGTGCTAGGTACATGTCAAGTTTCATCGAGATTGATTTGGTTTCAGATAGGTAAAATTTCATTCATTTACTCATATTGATCATTTCTGCTATAAAAAGCGCCCATTAGACCTCTATATGCGCGCTCCTACTTCTTCTACCAGGTTCGATAGGGATGTATGCGCTATACCAATCGAAAGAGGAGACTTGGTGCTAGGTACATGTCAAGTTTCATCGAGATTGATTTGGTTTCAGATAGGTAAAATTTCATTCATTTACTCATATTGATCATTTCTGCTATAAAAAGCGCCCATTAGACCTCCATATGCGCGCTCCTACGTCTTCTACCAGGTTCGATAGGGATGTATGCGCTATACCAATCGAAAGAGGAGACTTGGTGCTAGGTACATGTCAAGTTTCATCGAGATTGATTTGGTTTCAGATATGGAAAATTTCATTCATTTACTCATATTGATCATTTCTGCTATAAAAAGCGCCCATTAGACCTCTATATGCGCTCTCCTATTTCTTGTACTAGGTTCGATAGGGATGTATGCGCTATACCAATCGAAAGAGGAGACTTGGTGCTAGGTACATGTCAAGTTTCATAGAAATTGAGTTGGTTTCAGATAGGTAAAATTTCATTCATTTACTCATATTGATCATTTCTGCTATAAAAAGCGCCCATTAGACCTCTATTTGCGCTCCTACTTCTTGTACCAGGTTCGATAGGGATGCATGCGCTATACCAATTGAAAGAGGAGACTTGGTGCTAGGTACATGTCAAGTTTCATCGAGATTGATTTGGTTTCAGATAGGAAAAATTTCATTCATGTACTCATATTGATCATTTCTGCTATAAAAAGCGCCCATTAGACCTCTATATGCGCGCTCCTACGTTTTCTACCAGGTTCGATAGGGATGTATGCGCTATACCAATCAAAAGAGGAGACTTGGTGCTAGGTACATGTCAAGTTTCATCGAGATTGATTTGGTTTCAGATAGGTAAAATTTCATTCATTTACTCATATTGGTCATTTCTGCTATAGAAAGCGCCCATTAGACCTCTATATGCGCGCTCCTACTTCTTCTACCAGGTTCGATAGGGATGTATGCGCTATACCAATCGAAAGAGGAGACTTGGTGCTAGGTACATGTCAAGTTTCATCGAGATTGATTTGGTTTCAGATAGGTAAAATTTCATTCATTTACTCATAATGATCATTTCTGCTATAAAAAGCGCCCATTAGACCTCCATATGCGCGCTCCTACGTCTTCTACCAGGTTCGATAGGGATGTATGCGCTATACCAATCGAAAGAGGAGACTTGGTGCTAGGTACATGTCAAGTTTCATCGAGATTGATTTGGTTTCAGATATGGAAAATTTCATTCATTTACTCATATTGATCATTTCTGCTATAAAAAGCGCTCATTAGACCTCTATATGCGCGCTCCTACTTCTTGTACTAGGTTCGATAGGGATGTATGCGCTATACCAATCGAAAGAGGAGACTTGGTGCTAGGTACATGTCAAGTTTCATAGAAATTGAGTTGGTTTCAGATAGGTAAAATTTCATTCATTTACTCATATTGATCATTTCTGCTATAAAAAGCGCCCATTAGACCTCTATATGCGCGCTCCTACGTCTTCTACCAGGTTCCATAGGGATGTATGCGCTATACCAATCGAAAGAGGAGACTTGGTGCTAGGAACATGTCAAGTTTCATTGAGATTGATTTGGTATCAGATCGGTAAAATGTCATTCATTTACTCATATTGGTCATTTCTGCTATAAAAAAGCGCCCATTAGACCTCTATATGCGCGTTCATACGTCTTCTACCAGGTTCGATAGGGATGTATGCGCTATACCAATCAAAGGAAGAGACTTGGTGCTAGGTATATGTCAAGTTTCATCGAGATTGATTTGGTTTCAGATAGGTAAAATTTCATCCATTTACTCATATTGATCATTTCTGCTATAAAAAGCGCCCATTAGACCTCTATATGCGCGCTCCTACTTCTTCTACCAGGTTCGATAGGGATGAATGCGTTATACCAATCAAAAGAGGAGATTTGGTGCTAGGTAGATGTCAAGTTTCATCGAGATTGATTTGGTTTCAGATAGGTAAAATTTCATTCATTTACTCATATTGATCATTTCTGCTATAAAAAGCGCCCATTAGACCTCTATATGTGCGCTCCTACGTCTTCTACCAGGTTCGATAGGGATGTATGCGCTATACCAATCAAAAGAAGAGACTTGATGCTATGTACATGTCAAGTTTCATCGAGATTGATTTGGTTTCAGATAGGTAAAATTTCATTCATTTACTCATATTGGTCATTTCTGCTATAAAAAGCGCCCATTAGACCTCTATATGCGCGCTCCTACGTCTTCTACCAGGTTCGATAGGAATGTATGCGCTAAACCAATTGAAAGAGAAGAATTGGGGCTAGGTACATGTCAAGTTTCATCGAGATTGATTTGGTTTCAGATAGGTAAAATTTCATTCATTTACTCATATTGGTCATTTCTGCTATAAAAAGCGCCCATTAGACCTCTATATGCGCGCTCCTACTTCTTCTACCAGGTTCGATAGGGATGTATGCGCTATACCAATCGAAAGAGGAGACTTGGTGCTAGGTACATGTCAAGTTTCATCGAGATTGATTTGGTTTCAGATAGGTAAAATTTCATTCATTTACTCATATTGATCATTTCTGCTATAAAAAGCGCCCATTAGACCTCTATATGCGCGCTCCTACGTCTTCTACCAGGTTCGATAGGGATGTATGCGTTATACCAATCGAAAGAGGAGACTTGGTGCTAGGTACATGTCAAGTTTCATCGAGATTGATTTGGTTTCAGATATGGAAAATTTCATTCATTTACTCATATTGATCATTTCTGCTATAAAAAGCGCCCAGTAGACCTCTATATGCGCGCTCCTACGTCTTCTACCAGGTTCCATAGGGATGTATGCGCTATACCAATCGAAAGAGGAGACTTGGTGCTAGGAACATGTCAAGTTTCATTGAGATTGATTTGGTTTCAGATCGGTAAAATGTCATTCATTTACTCATATTGGTCATTTCTGCTATAAAAAAGCGCCCATTAGACCTCTATATGCGCGTTCATACGTCTTCTACCAGGTTCGATAGGGATGTATGCGCTATACCAATCAAAAGAAGAGACTTGGTGCTAGGTATATGTCAAGTTTCATCGAGATTGATTTGGTTTCAGATAGGTAAAATTTCATTCATTTACTCATATTGGTCACCAAGTCTCCTCTTTCGATTGGTATAGCGCATACATCCCTATCGAAATAAGCGCGTATAGAGGTCTAATGGGCGCTTTTTACAGCAGAAATGATCAATATGCGCGCTCCTACGTCTTCTACCAGGTTTGATAGGGATGTATGCGCTATAGCAATCGAAAGAGGAGACTTGGTGCTAGGTACATGTCAAGTTTCATCGAGATTGATTTGGTAACAGATAGGTAAATTTTCATTCATTTACTCATATTGATCATTTCTGCTATAAAAAGCGCCCATTAGACCTCTATATGCGCGCTCCTACGTCTTCTACCAGGTTCCATAGGGATGTATGCGCTATACCAATCGAAAGAGGAGACCTGGTGCTAGGTACATGTCAAGTTTCATTGAGATTGATTTGGTTTCAGATCGGTAAAATGTCATTCATTTACTCATATTGATCATTTCTGCTGTAAAAAGCGCCCACTAGACCTCTATATGCGCGCTCCTACGTCTTCTATCAGGTTTGATAGGGATGTATGCGCTATACCAATCGAAAGGAGAGACTTGGGGCTAGGTACATGTCAAGTTTCATCGAGATTGATTAGGTTACAGATCAGTAGAATTTCATTTATTTACTCATATTGATCATTTCTGCTGTAAAAAGCACCCATTAGACCTCTATATGCGTGATCCTACGTCTTCTACCAGGTTCGATAGGCATGAATGCGCTATACCAATAGAAAGAGGAGACTTGGGGCTAGGTACATGTCAAGTTTCATCGAGATTGATTTGGTAACAGATAGGTAATATTTCATTCATTTACTCATATTGGTCATTTCTGCTTTAAAAAGCGCCCATTAGACCTCTATATGCACGCTAATACCTCTTCTACCAGGTTCGATAGGGATGTATGCGCTATACCAATCGAAAGAAGAGACTTGGTGCTAGGTACATGTCAAGTTTCATCGAGATTGATTTGGTTACAGATCGGAAGAATTTCATTTATTTACTCATATTGATCATTTCTGCTGTAAAAAGCGCCCATTAGACCTCTATATGCGCGCTCCTACGTCTTCTACCAGGTTCGATAGGGATATATGCGCTGTACCAATCGAAAGAGGAGACTTGGTGCTAGGTACATGTCAAGTTTCATCGAGATTGATTTGGTTTCAAATAGGTAAACTTTCATTCATTTATTCAAATTGATCATTTCTGCTATAAAAAGCGCCCATTAGACCTCTATATGCGCGCTCCTACGTCTTCTACCAGGTTCGATAGGGATGTATGCGCTATACCAATCGAAAGAGAAGACTTGGTGCTAGGTACATGTCAAGTTTCATAGAGATTGATTTGGTTTCAGATAGGTAAAATATCATTCATTTACTCATATTGATCATTTCTGCTATAAAAAGCGCACATTAGACCTCTATATGCGCGCTCCTACGTCTTCTACCAGGTTAAATAGGGATGGATGCGCTATACCAATCGAAAGAGGAGACTTGGTGCTAGGTACATGTCAAGTTTCATCGAGATTGATTTGGTTACAGATTTGTAGAATTTCATTCATTTACTCATATTGATCATTTCTGCTATAAAAAGCGCCCATAAGACCTCTATATGCGCGCTCCTACATCTTCTACCAGGTTCGATAGGGATGTATGCGCTATAGCAATCAAAAGAAGAGACTTAGTACTATCTACATGTCAAGTTTCATCGAGATTGATTTGGTTTCAGATAGGTAAAATTTCATTCATTTACTCATATTGATCATTTCTGCTATAAAAAGCGCCCATTAGACCTCTATATGCGCGCTCCTACTTCTTGTACTAGGTTCGATAGGGATGTATGCGCTATACCAATCGAAAGAGGAGTCTTGGTGCTAGGTACATGTCAAGTTTCATAGAAATTGAGTTGGTTTCAGATAGGTAAAATTTCATTCATTTACTCATATTGATCATTTCTGCTATAAAAAGCGCCCATTAGACCTCTATTTGCGCTCTTACTTCTTGTACCAGGTTCGATAGGGATGTATGCGCTATACCAATCAAAAGAAGAGACTTGATGCTAGGTACATGTCAAGTTTCATCGAGATTGATTTGGTTTCAGATAGGAAAAATTTCATTCATGTACTCATATTGATCATTTCTGCTATAAAAAGCGCCCATTAGACCTCTATATCCCCTCCTACCTCATCTACCAGGTTCGATAGGGATGTATGCGCTATACCAATCGAAAGAGGAGACTTTGTGGTAGGGACATGTCAAGTTTCATCGAGATTGATTTGGTTTCAGATAGGTAAAATTTCATTGATTTACTCATATTGGTCATTTCTGCTATAAAAAGCGCCCATTAGACCTCTATACGACGCTAATACCTCTTCTACCAGGTTCGATAGGGATGTATGCGCTATACCAATCAAAAGAGGAGACTTGGTGCTAGGTACATGTCAAGTTTCATCCAGATTGATTTGGTTACAGATCGGTAAAATTTCATTCATTTACTCATATTGATCATTTCTGCTATAAAAAGCGCCCATTAGACCTCTATATGCGCGCTCCTACGTCTTCTACCAGGTTCGATAGGGATGAATGCGCTATACCAATCGAAGGAGGAGACTTGGTGCTAGGTACAAGTCAAGTGTCATCGAGATTGATTTGGTTTCAGATCGGTAAAATTTCATTCATTTACTCATACTGATCATTTCTGCTATAAAAAGCGCCCATTAGACCTCTATATGCGCGCTCCTACGTCTTCTACCAGGTTCGATAGGGATGTATGCGCTATACCAATCGCAATAGGAGACTTGGTGCTAGGTACATGTCAAGTTTCATCGAGATTGATTTGGTTTCAGATAGGAAAAATTTCATTCATGTACTCATATTGATCATTTCTGCTATAAAAAGCGCCCATCCGACCTCTATATGCGCTCCTACGTCATCTACCAGGTTCGATAGGGATGTATGCGCTATACCAATCGAAAGAGGAGACTTGGTGCTAGGTACATGTCAAGTTTCATCGAGATTGATTTGGTTTCAGATAGGTAAAATTTCATTCATTTACTCATATTGGTCATTTCTGCTATAAAAAGCGCCCATTAGACCTCTATACGACGCTTATACCTCTTCTACCAGGTTCGATAGGGATGTAGCCGCTAAACCAATTGAAAGAGGAGACTTGGTGCTAGGTACATGTCAAGTTTCATCCAGATTGATTTGGTTACAGATCGGTAAAATTTCATTCATTTACTCATATTGATCATTTCTGCTATAAAAAGCGCCCATTAGACCTCTATATGCGCGCTCCTACGTCTTCTACCAGGTTCGATAGGGATGTATGCGCTATACCAATCGAAAGAGGAGACTTGGTGCTAGGTACAAGTCAAGTGTCATTGAGATTGATTTGGTTTCAGATCGGTAAAATTTCATTCATTTACTCATATTGATCATTTCTGCTATAAAAAGCGCCCATTAGACCTCTATATGCGCGCTCCTACGTCTTCTACCAGGTTCGATAGGGATGTATACGCTATACCAATCGAAATAGGAGACTTGGGGCTAGGTACATGTCAAGTTTCATCGAGATTGATTTGGTTACAGATAGGTAATATTTCATTCATTTACTCATATTGATCATTTCTGCTATAAAAAGCGCCCATAAGACCTCTATACGACGCTAATACCTCTTCTACCAGGTTCGATAGGGATGTATGCGCTATACCAATCGAAAGAGGAGACTTGGTGCTAGGTACATGTCAAGTTTCATCGAGATTGATTAGGTTACAGATCGGTAAAATTTCATTCATTTACTCATATTGATCATTTCTGCTATAAAAAGAGCCCATTAGACCTCTATATGCGCGCTCCTACGTCTTCTACCAGGTTCGATAGGGATGTATGCGCTATACCTATCGAAAGAAGAGACTTGGTGCTAGGTACATGTCAAGTTTCATCGAGATTGATTTGGTTTCAGATAGGTAAAATTTCATCCATTTACTCATATTGATCATTTCTGCTATAAAAAGCGCCCATTCGACCTCTATATGCGCGTTCCTACTTCTTCTACCAGGTTCGATAGGGATGAATGCGCTATACCAATCAAAAGAAGAGACTTGATGCTAGGTACATGTCAAGTTTCATCGAGATTGATTTGGTTTCAGATAGGAAAAATTTCATTCATGTACTCGTATTGATCATTTCTGCTATAAAAAGCGCCCAATAGACCTCTATATCCGCTCCTACGTCTTCTACCAGGTTCGATAGGGATGTATGCGCTATACCAATCGTAAGAGGACACTTTGTGTTAGGTACATGTCAAGTTTCATCGAGATTGATTTGGTTTCAGATAGGTAAAATTTCATTCATTTACTCATATTGGTCATTTCTGCTATAAAAAGCGCCCATTAGACCTCTATATGCGCGCTCCTACGTCTTCTACCAGGTTCGATAGGGATGTATGCGCTATACCAATCGAAAGAGGAGACTTTGTGTTAGGGACATGTCAAGTTTCATCGAGATTGATTTGGTTTCAGATAAGTAAAATTTCATTGATTTACTCATATTGGTCATTTCTGCTATAAAAAGCGCCCATTAGACCTCTATACGACGCTAATACCTCTTCTACCAGGTTCGATAGGGATGTATGCGCTATACCAATCGAAAGAGGAGACTTGGTGCTAGGTACATGTCAAGTTTCATCGAGATTGATTTGGTTTCAGATCGGTAAAATTTCATTCATTTACTCATATTGATCATTTCTGCTATAAAAAGCGCCCATTAGACCTCTATATGCGCGCTCCTACGTCTTCTACCAGGTTCGATAGGGATGTATGCGCTATACCAATCGAAAGAAGAGACTTGGGGCTAGGTACATGTCAAGTTTCAACGAGATCGATTTGGTTTCAGATAGGAAAATTTTCATTTATTTACTCATATTGATCATTTCTGCTATAAAAAGCGCCCATTAGACCTCTATATGCGCGCTCCTACGTCTTCTACCAGGTTCGATATGGATGTATGCGCTATACCAATCGAAAGAGGAGACTTGGGGCTAGGTACATGTCAAGATTCATCGAGATTGATTAGGTTACAGATCGGTAGAATTTCATTTATTTACTCATATTGATCATTTCTGCTATAAAAAGCGTCCATTAGACCTCTATATGTGTGCTCCTACGTCTTCTACCAGGTTCGATAGGGATGTATGCGCTATACCAATCGAAAGGAGGGACTTGGGGCTAGGTACATGTCAAGTTTCATCGAGATTGATTAGGTTACAGATCAGTAGAATTTCATTTATTTACTCATATTGATCATTTCTGCTGTAAAAAGCACCCATTAGACCTCTATATGCGTGATCCTACGTCTTCTACCAGGTTCGATAGGCATGAATGCGCTATACCAATAGAAAGAGGAGACTTGGGGCTAGGTACATGGCAAGTTTCATCGAGATTGATTTGGTTACAGATAGGTAATATTTCATTCATTTACTCATATTGGTCATTTCTGCTATAAAAAGCGCCCATTAGACCTTTATATGCACGCTAATACCTCTTCTACCAGGTTCGATAGGGATGTATGCGCTATACCAATCGAAAGAAGAGACTTGGTGCTAGGTACATGTCAAGTTTCATCGAGATTGATTTGGTTACAGATCGGAAGAATTTCATTTATTTACTCATATTGATCATTTCTGCTGTAAAAAGCGTCCATTAGACCTCTATATGCGTGCTCCTACGTCTTCTACCAGGTTCGATAGGCATGAATGCGCTATACCAATCGAAAGAGGAGACTTGGGGCTAGGTACATGGCAAGTTTCATCGAGATTGATTTGGTTACAGATAGGTAATATTTCATTCATTTACTCATATTAATCATTTCTGCTATAAAAAGCGCCCATTAGACCTCTATATGCGCGCTCCTACGTCTTCTACCAGGTTCGATAGGGATATATGCGCTGTACCAATCGAAAGAGGAGACTTGGTGCTAGGTACATGTCAAGTTTCATCGAGATTGATTTGGTTTCAAATAGGTAAACTTTCATTCATTTATTCAAATTGATCATTTCTGCTATAAAAAGCGCCCATTAGACCTCTATATGCGCGCTCCTACGTCTTCTACCAGGTTCGATAGGGATGTATGCGCTATACCAATCGAAAGAGAAGACTTGGTGCTAGGTACATGTCAAATTTCATAGAGATAGATTTGGTTTCAGATAGGTAAAATATCATTCATTTACTCATATTGATCATTTCTGCTATAAAAAGCGCACATTAGACCTCTATATGCGCGCTCCTACGTCTTCTACCAGGCTAGATAGGGATGGAAGCGCTATACCAATCGAAAGAGGAGACTTGGTGCTAGGTACATGTCAAGTTTCATCGAGATTGATTTGGTTACAGATTTGTAGAATTTCATTCATTTACTCATATTGATCATTTCTGCTATAAAAAGCGCCCATTAGACCTCTATATGCGCGCTCCTACATCTTCTACCAGGTTCGATAGGGATGTATGCGCTATAGCAATCAAAAGAAGAGACTTAGTACTATCTACATGTCAAGTTTCATCGAGATTGATTTGGTTTCAGATAGGTAAAATTTCATTCATTTACTCATATTGATCATTTCTGCTATAAAAAGCGCCCATTAGACCTCTATATGCGCGCTCCTACTTCTTGTACTAGGTTCGATAGGGATGTATGCGCTATACCAATCGAAAGAGGAGACTTGGTGCTAGGTACATGTCAAGTTTCATAGAAATTGAGTTGGTTTCAGATAGGTAAAATTTCATTCATTTACTCATGTTGATCATTTCTGCTATAAAAAGCGCCCATTAGACCTCTATTTGCGCTCTTACTTCTTGTACCAGGTTCGATAGGGATGTATGCGCTATACCAATCGAAAGAGGAGACTTGGTGCTAGGTACATGTCAAGTTTCATCGAGATTGATTTGGTTTCAGATAGGTAAAATTTCATCCATTTACTCATATTGATCATTTCTGCTATAAAAAGCGCCCATTAGACCTCTATATGCGCGCTCCTATGTCTTCTACCAGGTTCGATAGGATGTATGCGCTATACCAATCGAAAGAAGAGACTTGGTGCTAGGTACATGTCAAGTTTCATAGAGATTGATTTTGTTTCAGATAGGTAAAATTTCATTCATTTACTCATATTGGTCATTTCTGCTATAAAAAAGCCCACATTAGACCTCTATATGCGCGCTCCTACATCTTCTACCAGGTTCGATAGGGATGTATGCGCTATACCAATCGAAAGAGGAGACTTGGTGCTAGGTACATGTCAAGTTTCATCGAGATTGATTTGGTTTCAGATAGGTAAAATTTCATCCATTTACTCATATTGATCATTTCTGCTATAAAAAGCGCCCATTCGACCTCTATATGCGCGCTCCTACTTCTTCTACCAGGTTCGATAGGGATGAATGCGCTATACCAATCCAAAGAGGAGATTTGGTGCTAGGTACATGTCAAGTTTCATCGAGATTGATTTGGTTTCAGATAAGTAAAATTTCATTCATGTACTCATATTGATCATTTCTGCTATAAAAAGCGCCCATCCGACCTCTATATGCGCTCCTACGTCATCTACCAGGTTCGATAGGGATGTATGCGCTATACCAATCGAAAGAGGAGACTTGGTGCTAGGTACATGTCAAGTTTCATCGAGATTGATTTGGTTTCAGATAGGTAAAATTTCATTCATTTACTCATATTGGTCATTTCTGCTATAAAAAGCGCCCATTAGACCTCTATACGACGCTTATACCTCTTCTACCAGGTTCGATAGGGATGTAGCCGCTAAACCAATTGAAAGAGGAGACTTGGTGCTAGGTACATGTCAAGTTTCATCGAGATTGATTTGGTTACAGATCGGTAAAATTTCATTCATTTACTCATATTGATCATTTCTGCTATAAAAAGCGCCCATTAGACCTCTATATGCGCGCTCCTACGTCTTCTACCAGGTTCGATAGGGATGTATGCGCTATACCAATCGAAAGAGGAGACTTGGTGCTAGGTAAAAGTCAAGTGTCATTGAGATTGATTTGGTTTCAGATCGGTAAAATTTCATTCATTTACTCATATTGATCATTTCTGCTATAAAAAGCGCCCATTAGACCTCTATATGCGCGCTCCTACGTCTTCTACCAGGTTCGATAGGGATGTATACGCTATACCAATCGAAATAGGAGACTTGGGGCTAGGTACATGTCAAGTTTCATTGAGATTGATTTGGTTACAGATAGGTAATATTTCATTCATTTACTCATATTGATCATTTCTGCTATAAAAAGCGCCAATAAGACCTCTATACGACGCTAATACCTCTTCTACCAGGTTCGATAGGGATGTATGCGCTATACCAATCAAAAGAGGAGACTCTGTGCTAGGTACATGTCAAGTTTCATCGAGATTGATTTGGTTACAGATCGGTAAAATTTCATTCATTTACTCATATTGATCATTTCTGCTATAAAAAGAGCCCATTAGACCTCTATATGCGCGCTCCTACGTCTTCTACCAGGTTCGATAGGGATGTATGCGCTATACCTATCGAAAGAAGAGACTTGTTGCTAGCTACATGTCAAGTTTCATCGAGATTGATTTGGTTTCAGATAGGTAAAATTTCATCCATTTACTCATATTGATCATTTCTGCTATAAAAAGCGCCCATTCGACCTCTATATGCGCGTTCCTACTTCTTCTACCAGGTTCGATAGGGATGAATGCGCTATACCAATCAAAAGAAGAGACTTGATGCTAGGTACATGTCAAGTTTCATCGAGATTGATTTGGTTTCAGATAGGAAAAATTTCATTCATGTACTCGTATTGATCATTTCTGCTATAAAAAGCGCCCAATAGACCTCTATATCCGCTCCTACGTCTTCTACCAGGTTCGATAGGGATGTATGCGCTATACCAATCGTAAGAGGACACTTTCTGTTAGGTACATGTCAAGTTTCATCGAGATTGATTTGGTTTCAGATAGGTAAAATTTCATTCATTTACTCATATTGGTCATTTCTGCTATAAAAAGCGCCCATTAGACCTCTATATGCGCGCTCCTACGTCTTCTACCAGGTTCGATAGGGATGTATGCGCTATACCAATCGAAAGAAGAGACTTTGTGTTAGGGACATGTCAAGTTTCATCGAGATTGATTTGGTTTCAGATAGGTAAAATTTCATTGATTTACTCATATTGGTCATTTCTGCTATAAAAAGCGCCCATTAGACCTCTATACGACGCTAATACCTCTTCTACCAGGTTCGATAGGGATGTATGCGCTATACCAATCGTAAGAGGACACTTTCTGTTAGGTACATGTCAAGTTTCATCGAGATTGATTTGGTTTCAGATCGGTAAAATTTCATTCATTTACTCATATTGATCATTTCTGCTATAAAAAGCGCCCATTAGACCTCTATATGCGCGCTCCTACGTCTTCTACCAGGTTCGATAGGGATGTATGCGCTTTACCAATCGAAAGAAGAGACTTGGGGCTAGGTACATGTCAAGTTTCAACGAGATCGATTTGGTTTCAGATAGGAAAATTTTCATTTATTTACTCATATTGATCATTTCTGCTATAAAAAGCGCCCATTAGACCTCTATATGCGAGCTCCTACGTCTTCTACCAGGTTCGATATGGATGTATGCGCTATACCAATCGAAAGAGGAGACTTGGGGCTAGGTACATGTCAAGATTCATCGAGATTGATTAGGTTACAGATCGGTAGAATTTCATTTATTTACTCATATTGATCATTTCTGCTATAAAAAGCGTCCATTAGACCTCTATATGCGTGCTCCTACGTCTTCTACCAGGTTCGATAGGGATGTATGCGCTATACCAATCGAAAGGAGGGACTTGGGGCTAGGTACATGTCAAGTTTCATCGAGATTGATTTGGTTTCAGATCGGTAAAATTTCATTCATTTACTCATATTGGTCATTTCTGCTGTACAAAGCGCCCATTAGACCTCCAAACGACGCTAATACCTCTTCTACCAGGTTCGATAGGGGTGTATGCGCTATACCAATCAAAAGAGGAGACTTGGTGCTAGGTACATGTCAAGTTTCATCCAGATTGATTTGGTTACAGATCGGTAAAATTTCATTCATTTACTCATATTGATCATTTCTGCTATAAAAAGCGCCCATTAGACCTCTATATGCGCGCTCCTACGTCTTCTACCAGGTTCGATAGGGATGTATGCGCTATACCAATCGAAAGAGGAGACTTGGTGCTAGGTACAAGTCAAGTGTCATCGAGATTGATTTGGTTTCAGATAGGTAATATTTCATTCATTTACTCATATTGATCATTTCTGCTATAAAAAGCTCCCATAAGACCTGTATACGACGCTAATACCTCTTCTACCAGGTTCGATAGGGATGTATGCGCTATACCAATCAAAAGAGGAGACTTGGTGGTAGGTACATGTCAAGTTTCATCCAGATTGATTTGGTTACAGATCGGTAAAATTTCATTCATTTACTCATATTGATCATTTCTGCTATAAGAAGCGCCCATTAGACCTCTATATGCGCGATCCTACGTCTTCTACCAGGTTCGATAGGGATGTATACGCTATACCAATCGAAATAGGAGACATGGAGCTAGGTACATGTCAAGTTTCATCGAGATTGATTTGGTTACAGATAGGTAATATTTCATTCATTTACTCATATTGATCATTTCTGCTATTAAAAGCGCCCATTAGACCTCTATATCCGCGCTCCTACGTCTTCTACCAGGTTCGATAGGGATGTATGCGCTTTACCAATCGAAAGAAGAGACTTGGGGCTAGGTACATGTCAAGTTTCAACGAGATTGATTTGGTTTCAGATAGGTAAATTTTCATTCATTTACTCATATTGATCATTTCTGCTATAAAAAGCGCCCATTAGACCTCTATATGCGCGCTCCTACGTCTTCTACTAGGTTCGATAAGGATGTATGCGCTATACCAATCAAAAGAGGAGACTTGGGGCTAGGTACATGTCAAGATTCATCGAGATTGATTAGGTTACAGATCGGTAGAATTTGTTTTATTTACTCATATTGATCATTTCTGCTATAAAAAGCGTCCATTAGACCTCTATATGCGTGCTCCTACGTCTTCTACCAGGTTCGATAGGGATGTATGCGCTATACCAATCAAAAGGAGAGACTTGGGGCTAAGTACATGTCAAGTTTCATCCAGATTGATTTGGTTACAGATCGGTAAAATTTCATTCATTTACTCATATTGATCATTTCTGCTATAAAATGCGCCCATTAGACCTCTATATGCGCGCTCCTACGTCTTCTACCAGGTTCGATAGGGATGTATGCGCTATACCAATCGAAAGAGGAGACTTGGTGCTAGGTACAAATCAAGTGTCATCGAGATTGATTTGGTTTCAGATCGGTAAAATTTCATTCATTTACTCATATTGATCATTTCTGCTATAAAAAGCGCCCATTAGACCTCTATACGCGATCTTTCGTCTTCTACCAGGTTCGATAGGGATGTATACGCTATACCAATCGAAATAGGAGACTTTGGGCTAGGTACATGTCAAGTTTCATCGAGATTGATTTGGTTTCACATAGGTAATATTTTATTCATTTACTCATATTGATCATTTCTGCTATAAAAAGCGCCAATAAGACCTCTATACGACGCTAATACCTCTTCTACCAGGTTCGATAGGGATGTATGCGCTATACCAATCAAAAGAGGAGACTTGGTGCTAGGAACATGTCAAGTTTCATCCAGATTGATTTGGTTACAGATCGGTAAAATTTCATTCATTTACTCATATTGATCATTTCTGCTATAAAAAGCGCCCATTAGACCTCTATATGCGCGCTCCTACGTCTTCAACCAGGTTCGATAGGGATGTATACGCTATACCAATCGAAATAGGAGACATGGGGCTAGGTACATGTCAAGTTTCTTCGAGATTGATTCGGTTACAGATAGATAATATTTCATTCATTTACTCATATTGATCATTTCTGCTATAAAAAGCGCCCATTAGACCTCTATATGCGCGCTCCTACTTCTTCTACTAGGTTCGATAAGGATGTATGCGCTGTACCAATCAAAAGAGGAGACTAGGGGCTAGGTACATGTCAACATTCATCGAGATTGATTAGGTTACAGATCGGTAGAATTTGTTTTATTTACTCATATTGATCATTTCTGCTATAAAAAGCGTCCATTAGACCTCTATATGCGTGCTCCTACGTCTTCTACCAGGTTCGATAGGGATGTATGCGCTATACCAATCAAAAGGAGAGACTTGGTGCTAGGTACATGTCAAGTTTCATCGAGATTGATTTGGTTTCAGATAGGTAAAATTTCATTCATTTACTCATATTGATCATTTCTGCTATAAAAAGCGCCCATTAGACCTCTATATGCGCGCTCCTACGTCTTCTACCAGGTTCGATAGGGATGTATGCGCTGTACCAATCGAAAGAGGAGACTTGGTGCTAGGTACATGTCAAGTTTCATCGAGATTGATTTGGTTTCAGATAGGTAATATTTCATTCATTTACTCATATTGATCATTTCTGCTATAAAAAGCGCCCATTAGACCTCTATACGACGCTAATACCTCTTCTACCAGGTTCGATAGGGATGTATGCGCTATACCAATCAAAAGAGGAGACTTGGTGCTAGGTACATGTCAAGTTTCATCCAGATTGATTTGGTTACAGATCGGTAAAATTTCATTCATTTACTCATATTGATCATTTCTGCTATAAAAAGCGCCCATTAGACCTCTATATGCGCGCTCCTACGTCTTCTACCAGGTTCGATAGGGATGTATGCGCTATACCAATCGAAAGAGAAGACTTGGTGCTAGGTACAAGTCAAGTGTCATCGAGATTGATTTGGTTTCAGATCGGTAAAATTTCATTCATTTACTCATATTGATCATTTCTGCTATAAAAAGCGCCCATTAGACCTCTATATTCGCGCTCCTACGTCTTCTACCAGGTTCGATAGGGATGTATGCGCTTTACCAATCGAAAGAAGAGACTTGGTGCTAGGTACATGTCAAGTTTCATCCAGATTGATTTGGTTACAGATCGGTAAAATTTCATTCATTTACTCATATTGATCATTTCTGCTATAAAAAGCGCCCATTAGACCTCTATATGCGCGCTCCTACGTCTTCTACCAGGTTCGATAGGGATGTATGCGCTTTACCAATCGAAAGAAGAGACTCGGGGCTAGGTACATGTCAAGTTTCAACGAGATTGATTTGGTTTCAGATAGGCAAATTTTCATTCATTTACTCATATTGATCATTTCTGCTATAAAAAGCGCCCATTAGACCTCTATATGCGCGCTCCTACGTCTTCTACCAGGTTCGATAGGGATGTATGCGCTATACCAATCGAAATAGGAGACATGGGGCTAGGTACATGTCACGTTTCATCGAGATTGATTTGGTTACAGATAGGTAATATTTCATTCATTTACTCATATTGATCATTTCTGCTATAAAAAGCGCCCATTAGACCTCTATATGCGCGCTCCTACGTCTTCTACAAGGTTCGATAGGGATGTATGCGCTTTACCAATCGAAAGAAGAGACTCGGGGCTAGGTACATGTCAAGATTCAACGAGATTGATTTGGTTTCAGATAGGTAAATTTTCATTCATTAACTCATATTGATCATTTCTGCTATAAAAAGCGCCCATTAGACCTCTATATGCGCGATCCTACGTCTTCTACCAGGTTCGATAGGGATGTATACGCTATACCAATCGAAATAGGAGACATGGAGCTAGGTACATGTCAAGTTTCATCGAGATTGATTTGGTTACAGATAGGTAATATTTCATTCATTTACTCATATTGATCATTTCTGCTATTAAAAGCGCCCATTAGACCTCTATATCCGCGCTCCTACGTCTTCTACGAGGTTCGATAGGGATGTATGCGCTTTACCAATCGAAAGAAGAGACTTGGGGCTAGGTACATGTCAAGTTTCAACGAGATTGATTTGGTTTCAGATAGGTAAATTTTCATTCATTTACTCATATTGATCATTTCTGCTATAAAAAGCGCCCATTAGACCTCTATATGCGCGCTCCTACGTCTTCTACTAGGTTCGATAAGGATGTATGCGCTATACCAATCAAAAGAGGAGACTTGGGGCTAGGTACATGTCAAGATTCATCGAGATTGATTAGGTTACAGA
This sequence comes from Pinctada fucata, assembly GCA_028142955.1. NCBI lineage: Eukaryota > Metazoa > Mollusca > Bivalvia > Pterioida > Pteriidae > Pinctada > Pinctada fucata. Next base: position 20,075,163 of record AP027109.1, read on the forward strand.
TCGGTAGAATTTGTTTTATTTACTCATATTGATCATTTCTGCTATAAAAAGCGTCCATTAGACCTCTCTATGCGTGCTCCTATGTCTTCTACCAGGTTCGATAGGGATGTATGCGCTATACCAATCAAAAGGAGAGACTTGGGGCTAGGTACATGTCAAGTTTCATCCAGATTGATTTGGTTACAGATCGGTAAAATTTCATTCATTTACTCATATTGATCATTTCTGCTATAAAATGCGCCCATTAGACGTCTATATGCGCGCTCCTACGTCTTCTACCAGGTTCGATAGGGATGTATGCGCTATACCAATCGAAAGAGGAGACTTGGTGCTAGGTACAAGTCAAGTGTCATCGAGATTGATTTGGTTTCAGATCGGTAAAATTTCATTCATTTACTCATATTGATCATTTCTGCTATAAAAAGCGCCCATTAGACCTCTATATGCGCGCTCCTACGTCTTCAACCAGGTTCGATAGAGATATATACGCTATACCAATCGAAATAGGAGACATGGGGCTAGGTACATGTCAAGTTTCATCGAGATTGATTTGGTTACAGATAGGTAATATTTCATTCATTTACTCATATTGATCATTTCTGCTATAAAAAGCGCCCATTAGACCTCTATATGCGCGCTCCTACGTCTTCAACCAGGTTCGATAGGGATGTATACGCTATACCAATCGAAATAGGAGACTTTGGGCTAGGTACATGTCAAGTTTCATCGAGATTGATTTGGTTTCAGATATTTAATATTTCATTCATTTACTCATATTGATCATTTCTGCTATAAAAAGCGCCCATAAGACCTCTATACGACGCTAATACCTCTTCTACCAGGTTCGATAGGGATGTATGCGCTATACCATTCAAAAGAGGAGACTTGGTGCTAGGTACATGTCAAGTTTCATCGAGATTGATTTGGTTACAGATAGGTAATATTTCATTCATTTACTCATATTGATCATTTCTGCTATAAAAAGCGCCCATTAGACCTCTATATGCGCGCTCCTACGTCTTCTACCAGGTTCGATAGGGATGTATGCACTGTACCAATCGAAAGAGGAGACTTGGTGCTAGGTACCTGTCAAGTTTCATCGAGATTGATTTGGTTACAGATAGGTAATATTTCATTCATTTACTCATATTGATCATTTCTGCTATAAAAAGCGCCCATTAGACCTCTATACGACGCTAATACCTCTTCTACCAGGTTCGATAGGAATGTATGCGCTATACCAATCAAAAGAGGAGACTTGGTGCTAGGTACATGTCAAGTTTCATCCAGATTGATTTGGTTACAGATCGGTAAAATTTCATTCATTTACTCATATTGATCATTTCTGCTATAAAAAGCGCCCATTAGACCTCTATATGCGCGCTCCTACGTCTTCTACCAGGTTCGATAGGGATGTATGCGCTATACCAATCGAAAGAGAAGACTTGGTGCTAGGTACAAGTCAAGTGTCATCGAGATTGATTTGGTTTCAGATCGGTAAAATTTCATTCATTTACTCATATTGATCATTTCTGCTATAAAAAGCGCCCATAAGACCTCTATATGCGCGCTCCTACGTCTTCTACCAGGTTCGATAGGGATGTATGCGCTTTACCAATCGAAAGAAGAGACTTGGTGCTAGGTACATGTCAAGTTTCATCCAGATTGATTTGGTTACAGATCGGTAAAATTTCATTCATTTACTCATATTGATCATTTCTGCTATAAAAAGCGCCCATTAGACCTCTATATGCGCGCTCCTACGTCTTCTACCAGGTTCGATAGGGATGTATGCGCTTTACCAATCGAAAGAAGAGACTCGGGGCTAGGTACATGTCAAGTTTCAACGAGATTGATTTGGTTTCAGATAGGTAAATTTTCATTCATTTACTCATATTGATCATTTCTGCTATAAAAAGCGCCCATTAGACCTCTATATGCGCGCTCCTACGTCTTCTACCAGGTTCGATAGGGATGTATGCGCTATACCAATCGAAATAGGAGACATGGGGCTAGGTACATGTCACGTTTCATCGAGATTGATTTGGTTACAGATAGGTAATATTTCATTCATTTACTCATATTGATCATTTCTGCTATAAAAAGCGCCCATTAGACCTCTATATGCGCGCTCCTACGTCTTCTACAAGGTTCGATAGGGATGTATGCGCTTTACCAATCGAAAGAAGAGACTCGGGGCTAGGTACATGTCAAGTTTCAACGAGATTGATTTGGTTTCAGATAGGTAAATTTTCATTCATTAACTCATATTGATCATTTCTGCTATAAAAAGCGCCCATTAGACCTCTATATGCGCGATCCTACGTCTTCTACCAGGTTCGATAGGGATGTATACGCTATACCAATCGAAATAGGAGACATGGAGCTAGGTACATGTCAAGTTTCATCGAGATTGATTTGGTTACAGATAGGTAATATTTCATTCATTTACTCATATTGATCATTTCTGCTATTAAAAGCGCCCATTAGACCTCTATATCCGCGCTCCTACGTCTTCTACCAGGTTCGATAGGGATGTATGCGCTTTACCAATCGAAAGAAGAGACTTGGGGCTAGGTACATGTCAAGTTTCAACGAGATTGATTTGGTTTCAGATAGGTAAATTTTCATTCATTTACTCATATTGATCATTTCTGCTATAAAAAGCGCCCATTAGACCTCTATATGCGCGCTCCTACGTCTTCTACTAGGTTCGATAAGGATGTATGCGCTATACCAATCAAAAGAGGAGACTTGGGGCTAGGTACATGACAAGATTCATCGAGATTGATTAGGTTACAGATCGGTAGAATTTGTTTTATTTACTCATATTGATCATTTCTGCTATAAAAAGCGTCCATTAGACCTCTATATGCGTGCTCCTACGTCTTCTACCAGGTTCGATAGGGATGTATGCGCTATACCAATCAAAAGGAGAGACTTGGGGCTAGGTACATGTCAAGTTTCATCCAGATTGATTTGGTTACAGATCGGTAAAATTTCATTCATTTACTCATATTGATCATTTCTGCTATAAAATGCGCCCATTAGACCTCTATATGCGCGCTCCTACGTCTTCTACCAGGTTCGATAGGGATGTATGCGCTATACCAATCGAAAGAGGAGACTTGGTGCTAGGTACAAGTCAAGTGTCATCGAGATTGATTTGGTTTCAGATCGGTAAAATTTCATTCATTTACTCATATTGATCATTTCTGCTATAAAAAGCGCCCATTAGACCTCTATATGCGCGCTCCTACGTCTTCAACCAGGTTCGATAGGGATGTATACGCTATACCAATCGAAATAGGAGACATGGGGCTAGGTACATGTCAAGTTTCATCGAGATTGATTTGGTTTCAGATAGGTAATATTTCATTCATTTACTCATATTGATCATTTCTGCTATAACAAGCGCCCATTAGACCTCTATATGCGCGCTGCTACGTCTTCAACCAGGTTCGATAGGGATGTATACGCTATACCAATCGAAATAGGAGACTTTGGGCTAGGTACATGTCAAGTTTCATCGAGATTGATTTGGTTTCAGATATTTAATATTTCATTCCTTTACTCATATTGATCATTTCTGCTATAAAAAGCGCCCATAAGACCTCTATACGACGCTAATACCTCTTCTACCAGGTTCGATAGGGATGTATGCGCTATACCAATCAAAAGAGGAGACTTGGTGCTAGGAACATGTCAAGTTTCATCCAGATTGATTTGGTTACAGATAGGTAAAATTTCATTCATTTACTCATATTGATCATTTCTGCTATAAAAAGCGCCCATAAGACCTCTATACGACGCTAATACCTCTTCTACCAGGATCGATAGGGATGTATGCGCTATACCAATGAAAAGAGGAGACTTGGTGCTAGGAACATGTCAAGTTTCATCCAGATTGATTTGGTTACAGATCGGTAAAATTTCATTCATTTACTCATATTGATCATTTCTGCTATAAAAAGCGCCCTTTAGACCTCTATATGCGCGCTCCTACGTCTTCAACCAGGTTCGATAGGGATGTATACGCTATACCAATCGAAATAGGAGACATGGGGCTAGGTACATGTCAAGTTTCATCGAGATTGATTTGGTTACAGATAGGTAATATTTCATTCATTTACTCATATTGATCATTTCTGCTATAAAAAGCGCCCATTAGACCTCTATATGCGCGCTCCTACGTCTTCTACCAGGTTCGATAGGGATGTATGCGTTTTACCAATCGAAAGAGAAGACTTGGTGCTAGGTACAAGTCAAGTGTCATCGAGATTGATTTGGTTTCAGATCGGTAAAATTTCATTCATTTACTCATATTGATCATTTCTGCTATAAAAAGCGCCCATTAGACCTCTATATGCGCGCTCCTACGTCTTCTACCAGGTTCGATAGGGATGTATGCGCTTTACCAATCGAAAGAAGAGACTTGGTGCTAGGTACATGTCAAGTTTCATCCAGATTGATTTGGTTACAGATCGGTAAAATTTCATTCATTTACTCATATTGATCATTTCTGCTATAAACAGCGCCCATTAGACCTCTATATGCTCGCTCCTACGTCTTCTACCAGGTTCGATAGGGATGTATGCGCTTTACCAATCGAAAGAAGAGACTCGGGGCTAGGTACATGTCAAGTTTCAACGAGATTGATTTGGTTTCAGATAGGTAAATTTTCATTCATTTACTCATATTGATCATTTCTGCTATAAAAAGCGCCCATTAGACCTCTATATGCGCGCTCCTACGTCTTCTACCAGGTTCGATAGGGATGTATGCGCTATACCAATCGAAAGAAGAGACTCGGGGCTAGGTACATGTCAAGTTTCATCGAGATTGATTTTGTTACAGATAGGTAATATTTCATTCATTTACTCATATTGATCATTTCTGCTATAAAAAGCGCCCATTAGACCTCTATATGCGCGCTCCTACGTCTTCTACAAGGTTCGATAGGGATGTATGCGCTTTACCAATCGAAAGAAGAGACTCGGGGCTAGGTACATGTCAAGTTTCAACGAGATTGATTTGGTTTCAGATAGGTAAATTTTCATTCATTTACTCATATTGATCATTTCTGCTATAAAAAGCGCCCATTAGACCTCTATATGCGCGCTCCTACTTCTTCTACTAGGTTCGATAAGGATGTATGCGCTGTACCAATCAAAAGAGGAGACTTGGGGCTAGGTACATGTCAAGATTCATCGAGATTGATTAGGTTACAGATCGGTAGAATTTGTTTTATTTACTCATATTGATCATTTCTGCTATAAAAAGCGCCCATTAGACCTCTATATGCGTGCTCTTACGTCTTCTACCAGGTTCGATAGGGATGTATGCGCTTTACCAATCGAAAGAAGAGACTTGGGGCTAGGTACATGTCAAGTTTCAACGAGATTGATTTGGTTTCAGATAGGTAAATTTTCATTCATGTACTCATATTGATCATTTCTGCTATAAAAAGCGTCCATTAGACCTCTATATGCGTGCTCCTACATCTTCTACCAGGTTCGATAGGGATGTATGCGCTATACCAATCAAAAGGAGAGACTTGGGGCTAGGTACATGTCAAGTTTCATCGAGATTGATTTGGTTTCAGATAGGAGAAATTTCATTCATTTACTCATATTGATCTTTTCTGCTATAAAAAGCGCCCATTAGACCTCTATATGCGCGCTCCTACGTCTTCTACCAGGTTCGATAGGGATGTATGCGCTGTACCAATCGAAAGAGGAGACTTGGTGCTAGGTACATGTCAAGTTTCATCGATATTGATTTGGTTTCAAATAGGTAAACTTTCATTCATTTACTCAAATTGGTCATTTCTGCTATAAAAAGCGCCCATTAGACCTCTATATGCGCGCTCCTACATCTTCTACCAGGTTCGATAGGGATGTATGCGCTATACCAATTGAAAGAGAAGACTTGGTGCTAGGTACAAGTCAAGGTTCATAGAGATTGATTTGGTTTCAGATCGGTAAAATATCATTCATTTACTCATATTGATCATTTCTGCTATAAAAAGCGCACATTAGACCTCTATATGCGCGCTCCTACGTCTTCTACCAGGTTCGATAGGGATGTTTGCGCTATACCAATCAAAAGAAGAGACTTGATGCTAGGTCCATGTCAAGTTTCATCGAGATTGATTTGGTTTCAGATAGGAAAAATTTCATTCCTGTACTCATATTGATCATTTCTGCTATAAAAAGCGCCCATTGGACCACTATATGCGCTCCTACGTCTTCTACCAGGTTTGATAGGGATGTATGCGCTATACCAATCGAAAGAGGAGACTTGGTGTTAGGTACATGTCAAGTTTCATTGAGATTGATTTGGTTTCAGATAGGTAAAATTTCATTCATTTACTCATATTGGTCATTTCTGCTATAAAAAGCGCCCATTAGACCTCTACACGACGCTAATACCTCTTCTACCAGGTTCGATAGGGATATATGCGCTATACCAATCAAAAGAGGAGACTTGGTGCTAGGTACATGTCAAGTTTCATCCAGATTGATTTGGTTACAGATCGGTAAAATTTCATTCATTTACTCATATTGATCATTTCTGCTATAAAAAGCGCCCATTAGACCTCTATATGCGCGCTCCTACGTCTTCTACCAGGTTCGATAGGGATGTATGCGCAATACCAATCGAAAGAGGAGACTTCGTGCTAGGTACAAGGCAAGTGTCATCGAGATTGATTTGGTTTCAGATCGGTAAAATTTCATTCATTTACTCATATTGATCATTTCTGCTATAAAAAGCGCCCATTAGACCTCTATATGCGCGCTCCTACGTCTTCTACCAGGTTCGATAGGGATGTATACGCTATACCAATCGAAAGAGGAGACTTGGTGCTAGGTACATGTCAAGTTTCATCGAGATTGATATGGTTACAGATAGGTAATATTTCATTCATTTACTCATATTGATCATTTCTGCTATAAAAAGCGCCCATTAGACCTCTATACGACGCTAATACCTCTTCTACCAGGTTCGATAGGGATGTATGCGCTATACAAATCGAAAGAGGAGACTTGGGACTAGGTACATGTCAAGTTTCATCGAGATTGATTTTGTTTCAGATAGGTAAAATTTAATTCATTTATTCATATTGATCATTTCTGCTATAAAAAGCGCCCATTACACCTTATACGCGCGCTCTTGCATCTTCTACCAGGTTCGATAGGGATGTATGCGCTATACCAATCGAAAGAGGAGAATTGGGCTTGGTACATGTCAAGTTTCATCGAGATTGATTTGGTTTCACATAGGTAGATTTTCATTCATTTACTCATATTGATCATTTCTGCTATAAAAAGCTCCCATTAGACCTCTATATGCGCGCTCCTACCTCTTCTACCAGGTTCGATAGGGATGTATGCGCTATACCAATCGAAAGAGGTGACTTAGTGCTAGCTACATGTCAAGTTTCATCGAGATTGATTTGGTTTCAGATAGGTAAAATTTCATTCATTTACTCATATTGATCATTTCTGCTATAAAAAGCGCCCATTAGACCTCTATATGCACGCTCCTACTTCTTCTACCAGCTTCGAAAGGGATGTATGCGCTATACCAATCGAAAGAAGAGACTTGGGACTAGGGACATGTCAAGTTTCATCGAGATTGATTTGGTTTCAGATAGTTAAAATTTCATTCATTTACTCATATTGATCATTTCTGCTATAAAAAGCGCCCATTAGACCTCTATATGCACGCTCCTACTTCTTCTACCAGCTTCGAAAGGGATGTATGCGCTATACCAATCGAAAGAAGAGACTTGGGGCTAGGAAAATATCAAGTTTCATCAAGAATGATTTGGTTTCAGATAGGTAAAATTTCACTTCATTTACTCATATTGATTATTCCTGCTATAAAAAGCGCCCATTAAACCTCTATATGCGCGCTCCTACCTCTTCTACCAGGTTCGATAGGGATGTATGCACTAAACCAATCGAAAGACGAGACTTGGGGCTAGGTACATGTCAAGTTTCATCAAGATTGATTTGGTTTCAGATAGGTAAAATTTCATTTATTTACTCATCTTGATCATTCCTGCTATTAAAAGCGCCCATTAGACCTCTATATGTGCGCTCCTAACTCTTCTACCAGGTTCGATAGGGATTTATGCGCTATATCAATCAAAAGACGAGACTTGGGGCTAGGTACCTGTCAAGTTTCATCAAGATTGATTTGGTTTCAGATAGGTAAAATTTCATTTATTTACTCATATTGATCATTCCTGCTGTAAATAGCGCCCATTGGACCTCTATATGTGCGCTCCTACGTCTTCTACCAGGTCCGATAGGGATGTATGCACTATACCAATCGAAAGAGGAGACTTGGTGCTAGGAACATGTCAAGTCTCATCGAGATTGATTTGGTTTCAGATAGGTAAAATTTCATTCATTTACTCATATTGGTTATTTCTGCTATAAAAAGCGCCCGTAAGACCTCTATATGCGTGCTCCTATTTCTTCTACCAGGTTTGATAGGGATGTATGCGCTATACCAATCAAAAGAGAAGACTTGGGGCTAGGTACATGTCAAGTTTCATCGAGATTGATTTGTTTTCAGAAAGCGAAAATTTTATTCATTTACTCATACTGATCATTTCTGCTATAAAAAGCGCCCATTAGACCTCCATATGCGAGCTCCTACTTCTTCTACCAGGTTCGATAGGGATGTATGCGCTATACCAATCAAAAGAGGAGACTTGGTGCTAGGTACATGTCAAGTTTCATCGAGATTGATTTGGTTTCAGAAAGGGAAAATTTCATTTATTTACTGATGTTTATCATTTCTGCTATAAAAAGCGCCCATTAGACCTCTGTTTGCGCGCTCCTACGTCTTGTACCAGGTTCGATAGGGATGTTCGCGCTATACCAATCAAAAGAGGAGACTTGGTGCTAGGTATATGTCAAGTTTCATCGAGATTGATTTGGTTTCAGAAAGGGAAAATTTCATTTATTTACTCATGTTTATCATTTCTGCTATAAAAAGCGCCCATTAGACCTCTGTTTGCGCGCTCCTACGTCTTGTACCAGGTTCGATAGGGATGTTCGCGCTATACCAATCGAAAGAGGAGACTTGGGGCTAGGTACATGTCAACTTTCATCGAGATTGATTAGGTAACAGATCGGTAGAATTTCATTTATTTACTCATATTGATCATTTCTGCGATAAAAAGCGTCCATTAGACCTCTATATACGCGCTCCTACGTCTTCTACCAGGTTCTATAGGGATGTATGCGCTATACCAATCGCAAGAGGAGACTTAGTGCTAGGTACATGTTAAGGTTCATAGAGATTGATTTGGTTTCAGATAGGTAAAATTTCATTCATTTACTCATATTGATCATTTCTGCTATAAAAAGCGCCCATTAGACCTCTCTCTGCGCGCTCCTACGTCTTCTACCAGGTTCTATAGGGATGTATGCGCTATACCAATCGAAAATGGAGACTTGGTGCTAGGTACATGTCAAGTTTCATGGAGATTGATTTGGCAACAGATCGGTAGAATTTCATTCATTTACTCATATTGATCATTTCTGCTATAAAAAGCGCCCATTAGACCTCTAAATGCGCGCTCCTAGGTCTTCTACCAGGTTCGATAGGGATGTAAGCGCTATAGCAATCGAAAAAGAAGAATTGGGCTAGGAACATGTCAATTTTCATCAAGATTGATTTTGTTTCAGATAGGTAAAATTTCATTCATTTACTCATATTGATCATTTCTACTATAAAAAGCGCCCATTAGACCTCTATATGCGCGCTCCTAGGTCTTCTACCAGGTTCGATAGGGATGTATGCGCTTTACCAATCGAAAGATGAAACTTAGTGCTAGGTTCATGTCAAGGTTCATAGAGATTGATTTGGTTTCAGATAGGTAAAATTTCATTCATTTACTCATATTGATCATTTCTGCTACAAAAAGCGCCCATAAGACCTCTCTATGCACGCTCCTAAGTCTTCTACCAGGTTCGATTGGGATGTATGCGCTATACCAATCGAAAGAGAAGGCTTGGTGGTAGGTACATGTCAAGTTTCATCGAGATTGATTTGGCTACAGATTGGTAGAATTTCAATCATTTACTCACATTGATCATTTCTGCTATAAAAAGCGCCCATTAGACCTCTATATGCGCGCTCCTACGTCTTCTACCAGGTTCGATTGTGATGTATGCGCTATAGCAATCGAAAGAGGAGACTTGGGCTAGGAACATGTCAATTTTCCTCAAGATTGATTTTGTTTCAGATAGGTAAAATTTCATTCATTTACTCATAGTGATCATTTCTGCTATAAAAAGCGCCCATTAGACCTCTATATGCGCGCTCCTACGTCTTCTACCAGGTTCGATAGGGATGTATGCGCTATAGCAATCGAAAAAGAAGAATTGGGCTAGGAACATGTCAATTTTCATCAAGATTGATTTTGTTTCAGATAGGTAAAATTTCATTCATTTATTCATATTGATCATTTCTGCTATAAAAAGCACCCATTAGACCTTATACGCGCGCTCTTACATCTTCTACCAGGTTCGATAGGGATGTATGCGCTATACCAATCGAAAGAGGAGAATTGGGCTAGGTAAATGTCAAGTTTCTTCAAGATTGATTTGGTTTCACATAGGTAGATTTTCATTCATTTACTGATATTGATCATTTCTGCTATAAAAAGCGTCCATTAGACCTCTATATGCGCGCTACTACGTCTTCTACCAGGTTTGATAGGGATGTATGCGCTATACCAATCCAAAGAGGAGACTTGCTGCTAGGTACATGTCAAGTTTCATCAAGATTGATTTCGTTTAAGATAGGAGAAATTTCACTCATTTAGTCATATAGATCATTTCTGCTATAGAAAGCGCCCATAAGATTCTATATGCGCGCTCCTACGTCTTCTACTAGGTTCGATAGGGATGTATGCGCTATACCAATCAAAAGAAGAGACTTGGGGCTAGGTACATGTCAAGTTTCATCAAGATTGATTTGATTGAAGATAGGTAAAATTTTATTAATTACTCATATTGATCATTTCTGCTATAAAAAGTGCCCATTAGACCTCTATATGCGCGCTCCTACGTCTTCTACCAGGTTCGATAGGGATGTATGCGCTATAGCAATCGAAAGAAGAGACTTGGGGTTAGGAGCATGTCAATTTTCATCAAGATTGATTTGGTTTCAGATAGGTAAAATTTCATTCATTTACTCATATTGATCATTTCTGCTATAAAAAGCTCCCATTAGACCTCTATATGCGCGCTCCTACGTCTTCTACCATTTTCGATAGGGATGTATGCGCTATACCATTCCAAAGAGGAGACTTAGTGCTAGCTATATGTCAAGTTTCATCGAGATTGATTTGGTTACAGATAGGTAAAATTTCATTCATTTACTCATATTGATCATTTCTGCGATAAAAGGCGCCTATTAGACCTCTATATGCGCGCTCCTACGTCTTCTACCAGGTTTGATAGGGATGTATGCGCTATACCAATCGAAAGAGGAGACTTGGTGCTAGGTACATGTCAAGTTTCATCCAGATTGATTTGGTTACAGATCGGTAGAATTTCATTTTTTTTACTCACAATCATCATTTCTGCTATAAAAAGTGCCCATTAGACTTCTATATGCGCGCTCCTACGTCTTCTACCAGGTTTGATAGGGATGTATGCGCTATACCAATCAAAAAAGGAGACTTGGTGCTAGGTAAATGTCAAGTTTCATCGAGATTGATTTGGTTTCAGATAGGTAAAATTTCATTCATTTACTCATATTGATCATTTCTGCTATAAAAAGCGCCCATTAGACCTCTATATGCATGCTCCTACTTCTTCTACCAGCTTCGGTAGGGACGTATGCGCTATACGAATCGAAAGAAGAGACTTGGGGCTAGGTACATGTCAAGTTTCATCAAGATTGATTTGGTTTCAGATAGGTAAAATTTCATTTATTTACTCATATTGATCATTCCTGCTATAAAAAGCGCCCATTGGACCTCTATATGTGCGCTCCTACGTCTTCTACCAGGTCCGATAGGGATGTATGCACTATATCAATCGAAAGAGGAGACTTTGTGCTAGGAACATGTCAAGTTCATCGAGATCGATTTGGTGTCAGATAGGTAAAATTTCATTCATTTACTGATATTGGTTATTTCTGCTATAAAAAGCGCCCATTAGACCTCTATATGCGTGCTCCTACGTCTTGTACCAGGTTCGATATGGATGTATGCGCTATACCAATCGAAAGAGGAGACTTGGGGCTAGGTACATGTCAAGTTTCATCGAGATTGATTAGGTTTCAACAGGTAGAATTTCATTTATCAACTCATATTGATCATTTCTGCTATAAAAAGCGTCCATTAGACCTCTATATGCGCGCTCCTACGTCTTCTACCAGGTTCGATAGGGATGTATGCGCTATACCAATCAAAAGGAGAGTCTTGGGGCTAGGTACATGTCAAGTTTCATCGAGATTGATTTGGTTTCAGATAGGTAAAATTTCATTCATTTACTCATATTGATCATTTCTGCTATAAAAAGCGCCCACTAGACCTCTATATGCGCGCTCCTACGTCTTCTATCAGGTTCGATAGGGATGTATGCGCTGTACCAATCGAAAGTGGAGACTTGGTGCTAGGTACATGTCAAGTTTCATCGAGATTGATTTGGTTTCAGATAGGTAAAATTTCATTCATTTACTCATATTGATCATTTCTACTATAAAAGGCGCCCATTATACCTCTATATGCGCGCTCCTACGTCTTCTACCAGGTTCGATAGGGATGTATGCGCTATACCAATCGAAAGAGGAGACTTAGTGCTAGGTACATGTCAAGGTTCATAGAGATTGATTTGGTTTCAGATAGGTAAAATTTCATTCATTTACTCATATTGATCATTTCTGCTATAAAAAGCGCCCATTAGACCTCTCTATGCGCGCTCCCAAGTCTTCTACCAGGTTCGATAGGGATGTATGCGCTATACAAATCGAAAGAAGAGACTTGGTGCTAGGTACATGTCAAGTTTCATAGAGATTGATTTGGCTACAGATCGGTAGAATTTCATTCATTTACTCATATTGATCATTTCTGCTATAAAAAGCGCCCATTAGACCTCTATATGCGCGCTCCTACCTCTTCTACCAGGTTCGATAGTGATGTATGCGCTATACCAATCGAAAGAGGAGACTTGGTGCTAGGTACATGTCAAGTTTCATCCAGATTGATTTGGTTTCAGACAGGTATAATTTAATTCATTTATTTATATTGATCATTTCTGCTATAAAAAGCGCCTATTAGACCTGATACGCGCGCTCTTACGTCTTCTACCAGGTTCGATAGGGATGTATGCGCTATACCAATCGAAAGAGGAGGCTTGGGCTAGGTACATGTCAAGTTTCATCAAGAATGATTTGGTTTCAGATAGGTAGATTTTGATTCATTTACTCATAAATATCATTTCTGCTATAAAAAGCGCCCATTAGACATCCATATGCGCGCTCCTACGTCTTCTACCAGGTTCGATTGGGATGTATGCGCTATACCAATCTAAAGAGGAGACTTAGTGCTAGGTTCATGTCAAGGTTCCTAGAGATTGATTTGGTTTCAGATAGGTAAAATTTCATTCATTTACTCATATTGATCATTTCTGCTACAAAAAGCGCCCATAAGACCTCTCTATGCACGCTCCTAAGTCTTCCACCAGGTTCGATAGGGATGTATGCGCTATACCAATCGAAAGAGGAGACTTGGTGCTAGGTACATGTCAAGTTTCATCGAGATTGATTTGGCTACAGATTGGAGGAATTTCAATCATTTACTTATATTGATCATTTCTGCTATAAAAAGCGCCCATTAGACCTCTATATGCGCGCTCCTACATCTTCTACCAGGTTCGATAGGGATGTATGCGCTATACCAATCGAAAGAGGAGACTTGGGCTAGGTACATGTCAAGTTTCATCGAGATTGATTTGGTTTCAGAGAGGTAAAATTTCATTCATTTATTCGTATTGATCATTTCTGCTATAAAAAGCACCTATTAGACCTTATACGCGCGCTCTGATGTCTTCTACCAGGTTCGATAGGGATGTATGCGCTATACCAATCGAAATAGGAGAATTGGGCTAGGTACATGTCAAGTTTCATCAAGATTGATTTGATTGAAGATAGGTAAAATTTCATTAATTACTCATATTGATCATTTCTGCTATAAAAAGCGCCCATTAGACCTCTATTTGCGCGCTCCTACGTCTTGTACCAGGTTCGATATGGATGTATGTGCTATACCAATCGAAAGAGGAGACTTGGGGCTAGGTACATGTCAAGTTTCATCGAGATTGATTAGGTTACAGATCGGTAGAATTTCATTTATCAACTCATATTGATCATTTCTGCTATAAAAAGCGGCCATTAGACCTCTATATGCGCGCTCCTACGTCTTCTACCAGGTTCGATAGGGATGTATGCGCTATACCAATCGAAAGAGGAGACTTGGTGCTAGGTACATGTCAAGTTTCATCGAGATTGATTTGGTTTCAGATAGGTAAAATTTCATTCATTTACTCATATTGATCATTTCTACTATAAAATGCGCCCATTATACCTCCATATGCGCGCTCCTACGTCTTCTACCAGGTTCGATAGGGATGTATGCGCTATACCAATCGAAAGAGGAGACTTAGTGCTAGGTACATGTCAAGGTTCATAGAGATTGATTTGGTTTCAGATAGGTAAAATTTCATTCATTTACTCATATTGATCATTTCTGCTATAAAAAGCGCCCATTAGACCTCTATATGCGCGCTCCTACCTCTTCTACCAGGTTCGATAGGGATGTATGCGCTATACCAATCGAAAGAGGAGACTTGGTGCTAGGTACATGTCAACTTTCATCGAGATTGATTTGGTTTCAGACAGCTATAATTTAATTCATTTATTTATATTGATCATTTCTGCTATAAAAAGCACCCATTAGACCTGATACGCGCGCTCTTACTTCTTCTACCAGGTTCGATAGGGATGTATGCGCTATACCAATCGAAAGAGGAGGCTTGGGCTAGGTACATGTCAAGTTTCATCAAGAATGATTTGGTTTCAGATAGGTAGATTTTGATTCATTTACTCATATTTATCATTTCTGCTATAAGAAGCGCCCATTAGACAACCATATGCGCGCTCCTACGTCTTCTACCAGGTTCGATTGGGATGTATGCGCTATACCAATCTAAAGAGGAGACTTAGTGCTAGGTTCATGTCAAGGTTCCTAGAGATTGATTTGGTTTCAGATAGGTAAAATTTCATTCATTTACTCATATTGATCATTTCTGCTACAAAAAGCGCCCATAAGACCTCTCTATGCACGCTCCTAAGTCTTCTACCAGGTTCGATAGGAATGTATGCGCTATACCAATCGAAAGAGGAGACTTGGTGCTAGGTACATGTCAAGTTTCATCGAGATTGATTTGGCTACAGATTGGAGGAATTTCAATCATTTACTCATATTGATCATTTCTGCTATAAAAAGCGCCCATTAGACCTCTATATGCGCGCTCCTACGTCTTCTACCATGTTCGATAGGGATGTATGCGCTATACCAATCGAAAGAGGAGACTTGGGCTAGGTACATGTCAAGTTTCATCGAGATTGATTTGGTTTCAGATAGGTAAAATTTCATTCATTTATTCGTATTGATCCTTTCTGCTATAAAAAGCGCCCATTAGACCTTATACGCGCGCTCTTACGTCTTCTACCAGGTTCGATAGGGATATATGCGCTATACCAATCGAAATAGGAGAATTGGGCTAGGTACATGTCAAGTTTCATCAAGATTGATTTGATTGAAGATAGGTAAAATTTCATTAATTACTCATATTGATCATTTCTGCTATAAAAAGCGCCCATTAGACCTCTAAATGCGCGCTCCTACGTCTTCTACCAGGTTCGATAGGGATGTATGCGCTATACCAATCGAAAGAGGAGACTTGGGGCTAGGTACATGTCAAGTTTCATCGAGATTGATTAGGTTACAGATCGGTAGAATTTCATTTATCTACTCATATTGATCATTTCTGCTATAAAAAGCGTCCATTAGACCTCTATATGCGCGCTCCTACGTCTTCTACCAGGTTCGATAGGGATGTATGCGCTATACCAATCGAAAGAGGAGACTTGGTGCTAGGTACATGTCAAGTTTCATCGAGATTGATTTGGTTTCAGATAGGTAAAATTTCATTCGTTTACTCATATTGATCATTTCTACTATAAAAGGCGCCCATTATACCTCTATATGCGCGCTCCTACGTCTTCTACCAGGTTCGATAGGGATGTATGCGCTATACCAATCGAAAGAGGAGACTTAGTGCTAGGTACTTGTCAAGGTTCATAGAGATTGATTTGGTTTCAGATAGGTAAAATTTCATTCATTTACTCATATTGATAATTTCTGCTATAAAAAGCGCCCATTAGACCTCTCTATGCGCGCTCCCAAGTCTTCTACCAGGTTCGATAGGGATGTATGCGCTATACGAATCGAAAGAAGAGACTTGGTGCTAGGTACATGTCAAGTTTCATCGAGATTGATTTGGCTACAGATCGGTAGAATTTCATTCATTTACTCATATTGATCATTTCTGCTATAAAAAGCGCCCATTAGACCTCTATATGCGCCCTCCTACGTCTTCTACCAGGTTCGATAGGGATGTATGCGCTATACCAATCGAAAGAGGAAACTTCGTGCTAGGAACATGTCAAGTTTCATCGAGATTGATTTGGTTTCAGATAGGTACAATTTAATTCATTTATTCATATTGATCATTTCTGCTATAAAAAGCGCCCATTAGACCTGATACGCGCGCTCTTACGTCTTCTCCCAGGTTCGATAGGGATGTATGCGCTATACCAATCGAAAGAGGAGACTTGGGCTAGGTACATGTCAAGTTTCATCAAGAATGATTTGGTTTCAGATAGGTAGATTTTCATTCATTTACTCATATTTATCATTTCTGCTATAAAAAGCGCCCATTAGACATCCATATGCGCGCTCCTACGTCTTCTACCAGGTTCGATTGGGATGTATGCGCTATACCAATCTAAAGAGGAGATTTAGTGGTAGGTTCATGTCAAGGTTCATAGAGATTGATTTGGTTTCAGATAGGTAAAATTTCATTCATTTACTCATATTGATCATTTCTGCTATAAAAAGCGCCCATTAGACCTCTCTATGCGCGCTCCCAAGTCTTCTACCAGGTTCGATAGGGATGTATGCGCTATACGAATCGAAAGAAGAGACTTGGTGCTAGGTACATGTCAAGTTTCATCGAGATTGATTTGGCTACAGATCGGTAGAATTTCATTCATTTACTCATATTGATCATTTCTGCTATAAAAAGCGCCCATTAGACCTCTATATGCGCGTTCCTACCTCTTCTACCAGGTTCGATAGTGATGTATGCGCTATACCAATCGAAAGAGGAGACTTGGTGCTAGGTACATGTCAAGTTTCATCCAGATTGATTTGGTTTCAGACAGGTATATTTTAATTCATTTATTTATATTGATCATTTCTGCTATAAAAAGCGCCTATTAGATCTGATACGCGCGCTCTTACGTCTTCTACCAGGTTCGATAGGGATGTATGCGCTATACCAATCGAAAGAGGAGGCTTGGGCTAGGTACATGTCAAGTTTCATCAAGAATGATTTGGTTTCAGATAGGTAGATTTTGATTCATTTACTCATATTTATCATTTCTGCTATAAAAAGCGCCCATTAGACATCCATATGCGCGCTCCTACGTCTTCTACCAGGTTCGATTGGGATGTATGCGCTATACCAATCTAAAGAGGAGACTTAGTGCTAGGTTCATGTCAAGGTTCCTAGAGATTGATTTGGTTTCAGAGAGGTAAAATTTCATTCATTTACTCATATTGATCATTTCTGCTACAAAAAGCGCCCATAAGACCTCTCTATGCACGCTCCTAAGTCTTCCACCAGGTTCGATAGGGATGTATGCGCTATACCAATCGAAAGAGGAGACTTGGTGCTAGGTACATGTCAAGTTTCATCGAGATTGATTTGGCTACAGATTGGAGGAATTTCAATCATTTACTCATATTGATCATTTCTGCTATAAAAAGCGCCCATTAGACCTCTATATGCGCGCTCCTACGTCTTCTACCAGGTTCGATAGGGATGTATGCGCTATACCAATCGAAAGAGGAGACTTGGGCTAGGTACATGTCAAGTTTCATCGAGATTGATTTTGTTTCAGAGAGGTAAAATTTCATTCATTTATTCGTATTGATCATTTCTGCTATAAAAAGCGCCTATTAGACCTTATACGCGCGCTCTGATGTCTTCTACCAGGTTCGATAGGGATGTATGCGCTATACCAATCGAAATAGGAGAATTGGGCTAGGTACATGTCAAGTTTCATCAAGATTGATTTGATTGAAGATAGGTAAAATTTCATTAATTACTCATATTGATCATTTCTGCTATAAAAAGCGCCCATTAGACCTCTATTTGCGCGCTCCTACGTCTTGTACCAGGTTCGATATGGATGTATGTGCTATACCAATCGAAAGAGGAGACTTGGGGCTAGGTACATGTCAAGTTTCATCGAGATTGATTAGGTTACAGATCGGTAGAATTTCATTTATCAACTCATATTGATCATTTCTGCTATAAAAAGCGGCCATTAGACCTCTATATGCGCGCTCCTACGTCTTCTACCAGGTTCGATAGGGATGTATGCGCTATACCAATCGAAAGAGGAGACTTGGTGCTAGGTACATGTCAAGTTTCATCGAGATTGATTTGGTTTCAGATAGGTAAAATTTCATTCATTTACTCATATTGACCATTTCTACTATAAAAGGCGCCCATTATACCTCTATATGCGCGCTCCTACGTCTTCTACCAGGTTCGATAGGGATGTATGCGCTATACCAATCGAAAGAGGAGACTTAGTGCTAGGTACATGTCAAGGTTCATAGAGATTGATTTGGTTTCAGATAGGTAAAATTTCATTCATTTACTCATATTGATCATTTCTGCTATAAAAAGCGCCCATTAGACCTCTATATGCGCGCTCCTACCTCTTCTACCAGGTTCGATAGGGATGTATGCGCTATACCAATCGAAAGAGGAGACTTGGTGCTAGGTACATGTCAACTTTCATCGAGATTGATTTGGTTTCAGACAGCTATAATTTAATTCATTTATTTATATTGATCATTTCTGCTATAAAAAGCGCCCATTAGACCTGATACGCGCGCTCTTACTTCTTCTACCAGGTTCGATAGGGATGTATGCGCTATACCAATCGAAAGAGGAGGCTTGGGCTAGGTACATGTCAAGTTTCATCAAGAATGATTTGGTTTCAGATAGGTAGATTTTGATTCATTTACTCATATTTATCATTTCTGCTATAAGAAGCGCCCATTAGACATCCATATGCGCGCTCCTACGTCTTCTACCAGGTTCGATTGGGATGTATGCGCTATACCAATCTAAAGAGGAGACTTAGTGCTAGGTTCATGTCAAGGTTCATAGAGATTGATTTGGTTTCAGATAGGTAAAATTTCATTCATTTACTCATATTGATCATTTCTGCTACAAAAAGCGCCCATAAGACCTCTCTATGCACGCTCCTAAGTCTTCTACCAGGTTCGATAGGAATGTATGCGCTATACCAATCGAAAGAGGAGACTTGGTGCTAGGTACATGTCAAGTTTCATCGAGATTGATTTGGCTACAGATTGGAGGAATTTCAATCATTTACTCATATTGATCATTTCTGCTATAAAAAGCGCCCATTAGACCTCTATATGCGCGCTCCTACGTCTTCTACCATGTTCGATAGGGATGTATGCGCTATACCAATCGAAAGAGGAGACTTGGGCTAGGTACATGTCAAGTTTCATCGAGATTGATTTGGTTTCAGATAGGTAAAATTTCATTCATTTATTCGTATTGATCCTTTCTGCTATAAAAAGCGCCCATTAGACCTTATACGCGCGCTCTTACGTCTTCTACCAGGTTCGATAGGGATATATGCGCTATACCAATCGAAATAGGAGAATTGGGCTAGGTACATGTCAAGTTTCATCAAGATTGATTAGGTTACAGATCGGTAGAATTTCATTTATCTACTCATATTGATCATTTCTGCTATAAAAAGCGTCCATTAGACCTCTATATGCGCGCTCCTACGTCTTCTCCCAGGTTCGATAGGGATGTATGCGCTGTACCAATCGAAAGAGGAGACTTGGTGCTAGGTACATGTCAAGTTTCATCGAGATTGATTTGGTTTCAGATAGGTAAAATTTCATTCGTTTACTCATATTGATCATTTCTACTATAAAAGGCGCCCATTATACCTCTATATGCGCGCTCCTACGTCTTCTACCAGGTTCGATAGGGATGTATGCGCTATACCAATCGAAAGAGGAGACTTAGTGCTAGGTACATGTCAAGGTTCATAGAGATTGATTTGGTTTCAGATAGGTAAAATTTCATTCATTTACTCATATTGATAATTTCTGCTATAAAAAGCGCCCATTAGACCTCTCTATGCGCGCTCCCAAGTCTTCTACCAGGTTCGATAGGGATGTATGCGCTATACGAATCGAAAGAAGAGACTTGGTGCTAGGTACATGTCAAGTTTCATCGAGATTGATTTGGCTACAGATCGGTAGAATTTCATTCATTTACTCATATTGATCATTTCTGCTTTAAAAAGCGCCCATTAGACCTCTATATGCGCCCTCCTACCTCTTCTACCAGGTTCGATAGGGATGTATGCGCTATACTAATCGAAAGAGGAAACTTCGTGCTAGGAACATGTCAAGTTTCATCGAGATTGATTTGGTTTCAGATAGGTACAATTTAATTCATTTATTCATATTGATCATTTCTGCTATAAAAAGCGCCCATTAGACCTGATACGCGCGCTCTTACGTCTTCTCCCAGGTTCGATAGGGATGTATGCGCTATACCAATCGAAAGAGGAGACTTGGGCTAGGTACATGTCAAGTTTCATCAAGAATGATTTGGTTTCAGATAGGTAGATTTTCATTCATTTACTCATATTTATCATTTCTGCTATAAAAAGCGCCCATTAGACATCCATATGCGCGCTCCTACGTCTTCTACCAGGTTCGATTGGGATGTATGCGCTATACCAATCTAAAGAGGAGATTTAGTGGTAGGTTCATGTCAAGGTTCATAGAGATTGATTTGGTTTCAGATAGGTAAAATTTCATTCATTTACTCATATTGATCATTTCTGCTACAAAAAGCGCCCATAAGACCTCTCTATGCACGCTCCTAAGTCTTCTACCAGGTTCGATAGGGATGTATGCGCTATACCAATCGAAAGAGGAGACTTCGGCTAGGTACATGTCAAGTTTCATCGAGATTGATTTTGTTTCAGATATGTAAAATTTCATTCATTTATTCGTATTGATCATTTCTGCTATAAAAAGCGCCCATTAGACCTTATACGCGCGCTCTTACGTCTTCTACCAGGTTCGATAGGGATGTATGCGCTATACCAATCGAAAGAGGAGAATTGGGCTAGGTACATGTCAAGTTTCTTCAAGATTGATTTGATTGAAGATAGGTAAAATTTCATTAATTACTCATATTGATCATTTCTGCTATAAAAAGCGCCCATTAGACCTCTATATGCGCGCTCCTACGTCTTCTACCAGGTTCGATAGGGATGTATGCGCTATACCAATCGAAAGAGGAGACTTGGGCTAGGTACATGTCAAGTTTCATCGAGATTGATTTTGTTTCAGATAGGTAAAATTTCATTCATTTATTCGTATTGATCATTTCTGCTAAAAAAAGCGCCCATTAGACCTTATACGCGCGCTCTTACGTCTTCTACCAGGTTCGATAGGGATATATGCGCTATACCAATCGAAAGAGGAGACTTGGTGCTAGGTACCTGCCAAGTTTCATCGAGATTGATTTGGTTACAGATCGGTAGAATTTCATTTATATACTCATATTGATCATTTCTGCTATAAAAAGCGCCCATTAGACTTCTATATGTGCGCTCCTACGTCTTCTACCAGGTTCGATAGGGATGTATGCGCTATACCAATCGCAAGAAGAGACTAAGGGCTAGGTAATTGTCAAGTTTCATCGAGATTGAGTTGGTTACAGTTAGGCAGAATTTCATTTATTTACTCATATTGATCATTTCTGCTATAAAAAGCTCCCATTAGACCTCTATATGTGCGCTCCTACGTCTTCTACCAGGTTCGATAGGGATGTATGCGCTATACCAATCGAAAGAGGAGACTTGGTGCTAGGTACATGTCAAGTTTCATCGAGACTAATTTGGTTACAGATAGGTAGAATTACATTTTTTTACTCATATTGATCATTTCTGCTATAAAAAGCGCCCATTAGACCTCTATATGCGCGCTCCTACCTCCTCTACCAGGTTCGATAGGGATGTATGCGCTATACCAATCGAAAAAAGAGACTTGGTGCTAGGTACATGTCAAGTTTCATCGAGATTGATTTTGTTTCAGATAGGTAAAATTTCATTCATTTACTCATATTGATCATTTCTGCTATAAAAAGCGCCCATTAGACCTCTATATGCCCGCTCCTACCTCCTCTCCCAGGTTCGATAGGGATGTATGCGCTATACCAATCGCAAAAAGAGACTTGGTGCTAGGTACATGTCAAGTTTCATCAAGATTGATTTGGTTTCAGATAGGTAGAATTTCATTTATTTACTCATATTGATCATTCCTGCTATAAAATGCTCCCATTTGACCTCTATATGCGCGCTCCTGCGTCTTGTACTAGGTTCGATAGAGATGTATGCACTATACCAATCAAAAGAGAAGATGTGGTGCTAGGTACATGTCAAGTTTCATCGAGATTGATTTGCTTACAGATCGGTAGAATTTCATTTATTTACTCATGTTGATCATTTCTGCTATAAAAAGCGTCCATTAGACCTCTATATGCGCGCTCCTACGTCTTCTACCAGGTTCGATAGGGATGTATGCGCTATACCAATCGAAAGAGGAGACTTGGTGCTAGGTACATGTCAAGTTTCATCGAGATTGATTTGGTTTCAGATAGGTAAAATTTCATTCATTTACTCATATTGATCATTTCTGCTATAAAAAGCGCCCATTAGACCTCTATATGCGCGCTTTTACGACTTCTACCAGGTTCGATAGGGATGTATACGCTATACACTCGAAAGAAGAGATTTGGGGCTAGGTACATGTCTAGTTTCATCGAGATTGATTTGGTTTCAGATAGGTAAAATTTCATTCATTTACTCATATTGATCATTTCTGCTATAAAATGCGCCCATTAGACCTCTATATGCACGCTCCTACATCTTCTACCAGGTTCGATAGGGATGTATGCGCTATACCAATCGAAAGAGGACACTTGTTGCTAGGAACATGTCAAGTTTCATTGAGAATGATTTGGTTACAGATCGGTAGAATTTCATTTATTTACTCATATTGATCATTTCTGCTATAAAAAGCGCCCATTAGACCTCTATATGCGCGCTCCTACGTCTTCTACCAGGTTCGATAGGGATGTATGCGATATACCAATCGAAAGATGAGACTTGGGGCTAGGTACATGTCAAGTTTCATTGAGAATGATTTGGTTACAGATCGGTAATATTTCATTCATTTACTCATATTGATCATTTCTGCTATAAAAAGCGCCCATTAGACCTCTATATGCGCGCTCCTACGTCTTCTACCAGGTTCCATAGGGATGTATGCGCTATACCAATCCAAAGAGGAGACTTGGTGCTAGCTTCATGTCAAGTTTCATCGAGATTGATTTGGTTACAGATAGGCAGAATTTCATTTATTTACTCATATTGATCATTTCTGCTATAAAAAGCTCCCATTAGACCTCTATATGCGCGCTCCTACGTCTTCTTCCAGGTTCGATAGGGATGTATGCGCTATACCAATCGAAAGATGAGACTTGGGGCTAGGTACATGTCAAGTTTCATCGAGATTGATTTGGTTACAGATAGGCAGAATTTCATTTATTTACTCATATTGATAATTTCTGCTATAAAAAGCTCCCATTAGACCTCTATATGCGCGCTCTTACTTTTTCTACCAAGTTCGATAGGGATGTATGCTCTATACCAATCGAAAGATGAGACTTGGGGCTAGGTACATGTCAAGTTTCATCGAGATTGATTTGATTACAGATAGGCAGAATTTCATTTATTTACTCATATTGATAATTTCTGCTATAAAAAGCTCTCATTAGACCTCTATATGCGCGCTCCTACTTCTTCTACCAGGTTCGATAGGGATGTATGCGCTATACCAATCGAAAGAGGAGACTTGGGGCTAGGTACATGTCAATTTTCATCAAGATTGATTTTGTTGAAGATAGGTAAAATTTCATTCATTTACTCATATTGATCATTTCTGCTATAAAAAGCGCCCATTAGACCTCTATATGCGTGCTCCTACGTCTTCTACCAGGTTCGATAGGGATGTATGCGCTATACCAATCGAAAGAGGAGACTTGTGGCTAGGTACATGTCAAGTTTCATCGAGATTGATTTTGTTTCAGATAGGTGAAATTTAATTCATTTATTCATATTGATCATTTCTGCTATAAAAAGCGCCCATTATACCTTATACACGCGCTCTTACGTCTTCTACCAGGTTCGATAGGGATGTATGCGCTATACCAATCAAAAAAGGAGAATTGGGCAAGGTACATGTCAAGTTTCATCATGATTGATTTGGTTTCACATAGGTAGATTTTCATTCATTTACTCGTATTGATCATTTCTGCTATAAAAAGCTCCCATTAGACATCTACATGCGCGCTCCTACGTCTTCTACGAGGTTCGATAGGGATGTATGCGCTATACCAATCGAAAGAAGAGACTTGGTGCTAGGTACATGTCAAGTTTCATCAAGATTGATTTCGTTTCAGATAGGAGAAATTTAATTCATTCTGCTATACAAAGCGCCCATTAGATTCTATATGCGCGCTCCTACGTCTTCTACTAGGTTCGATAGGGATGTATGCGCTATACCAATCAAAAGAAGAGACTTGGGGCTAGGTACATGTCAAGTTTCATCAAGATTGATTTGATTGAAGATAGGTAAAATTTATTAATTACTGATATTGATCATTTCTGCAATAAAAAGTGCCAATTAGACCTCTATATGCGCGCTCCTACGTCTTCTTCCAGGTTCGATAGGGATGTATGCGTTATACCAATCGAAAGAGGAGACATGGTGCTATGTACATGTCAAGTTTCATTGAGAATGATTTGGTTACAGATCGGTAGAATTTCATTTATTTACTCATATTGATCATTTCTGCTATAAAAAGCGTCCATTAGACCTCTATATGCGCGCTCCTACATCTTCTACCAAGTTCGATGGGGATGTATGCGCTATACCAATCGAAAGAGAAGACTTGGTGCTAGGTACATGTCAAGTTTCATTGAGATTGATTTGCTTTCAGATAGGTAAAACATCATTCATTTACTCATATTGATCATTTCTGCTATAAAAAGCGCCCATTAGACCTCTATATGCGCGCTCCTACGTCTTCTACCAGGTTCGATAGGGATGTATGCGCTATACCAATCAAAAGAGGAGATGTGGTGCTAGGTACATGTCAAGTTTCATCGAGAATGATTTGGCTACAGATCGGTAGAATTTCATTCATTTACTCATATTGATCATTTCTGCTATAAAAAGCGCCCATCAGACCTCTATATGCGCGCTCCTACGTCTTCTACCAGGTTTGATAGGGATGTATGCGCTATAGCAATCGAAAGAGGAGACTTGGTGCTAGGTACATGTCAAGTATCATCAAGATTGATTTTGTTGAAGATAGGTAAAATTTCATTCATTTACTCATATTGATCATTTCTGCTATAAAAAGCGCCCATTAGACCTCTATATGCGTGCTCCTACGTCTTCTACCAGGTTCCATAGGGATGTATGCGCTATACCAATCCAAAGAGGAGACTTGGTGCTAGCTTCATGTCAAGTTTCATCGAGATTGATTTGGTTACAGATAGGCAGAATTTCATTTATTTACTCATATTGATCATTTCTGCTATAAAAAGCTCCCATTAGACCTCTATATGCGCGCTCCTACGTCTTCTTCCAGGTTCGATAGGGATGTATGCGCTATACCAATCGAAAGATGAGACTTGGGGCTAGGTACATGTCAAGTTTCATCGAGATTGATTTGGTTACAGATAGGCAGAATTTCATTTATTTACTCATATTGATAATTTCTGCTATAAAAAGCTCCCATTAGACCTCTATATGCGCGCTCTTACTTTTTCTACCAAGTTCGATAGGGATGTATGCTCTATACCAATCGAAAGATGAGACTTGGGGCTAGGTACATGTCAAGTTTCATCGAGATTGATTTGGTTACAGATAGGCAGAATTTCATTTATTTACTCATATTGATAATTTCTGCTATAAAAAGCTCTCATTAGACCTCTATATGCGCGCTCCTACTTCTTCTACCAGGTTCGATAGGGATGTATGCGCTATACCAATCGAAAGAGGAGACTTGGGGCTAGGTACATGTCAATTTTCATCAAGATTGATTTTGTTGAAGATAGGTAAAATTTCATTCATTTACTCATATTGATCATTTCTGCTATAAAAAGCGCCCATTAGACCTCTATATGCGTGCTCCTACGTCTTCTACCAGGTTCGATAGGGATGTATGCGCTATACCAATCGAAAGAGGAGACTTGTGGCTAGGTACATGTCAAGTTTCATCGAGATTGATTTTGTTTCAGATAGGTGAAATTTAATTCATTTATTCATATTGATCATTTCTGCTATAAAAAGCGCCCATTATACCTTATACACGCGCTCTTACGTCTTCTACCAGGTTCGATAGGGATGTATGCGCTATACCAATCAAAAAAGGAGAATTGGGCAAGGTACATGTCAAGTTTCATCATGATTGATTTGGTTTCACATAGGTAGATTTTCATTCATTTACTCGTATTGATCATTTCTGCTATAAAAAGCTCCCATTAGACATCTACATGCGCGCTCCTACGTCTTCTACGAGGTTCGATAGGGATGTATGCGCTATACCAATCGAAAGAAGAGACTTGGTGCTAGGTACATGTCAAGTTTCATCAAGATTGATTTCGTTTCAGATAGGAGAAATTTAATTCATTCTGCTATACAAAGCGCCCATTAGATTCTATATGCGCGCTCCTACGTCTTCTACTAGGTTCGATAGGGATGTATGCGCTATACCAATCAAAAGAAGAGACTTGGGGCTAGGTACATGTCAAGTTTCATCAAGATTGATTTGATTGAAGATAGGTAAAATTTATTAATTACTGATATTGATCATTTCTGCAATAAAAAGTGCCAATTAGACCTCTATATGCGCGCTCCTACGTCTTCTTCCAGGTTCGATAGGGATGTATGCGTTATACCAATCGAAAGAGGAGACATGGTGCTATGTACATGTCAAGTTTCATTGAGAATGATTTGGTTACAGATCGGTAGAATTTCATTTATTTACTCATATTGATCATTTCTGCTATAAAAAGCGTCCATTAGACCTCTATATGCGCGCTCCTACATCTTCTACCAAGTTCGATGGGGATGTATGCGCTATACCAATCGAAAGAGAAGACTTGGTGCTAGGTACATGTCAAGTTTCATTGAGATTGATTTGCTTTCAGATAGGTAAAACATCATTCATTTACTCATATTGATCATTTCTGCTATAAAAAGCGCCCATTAGACCTCTATATGCGCGCTCCTACGTCTTCTACCAGGTTCGATAGGGATGTATGCGCTATACCAATCAAAAGAGGAGATGTGGTGCTAGGTACATGTCAAGTTTCATCGAGAATGATTTGGCTACAGATCGGTAGAATTTCATTCATTTACTCATATTGATCATTTCTGCTATAAAAAGCGCCCATCAGACCTCTATATGCGCGCTCCTACGTCTTCTACCAGGTTTGATAGGGATGTATGCGCTATAGCAATCGAAAGAGGAGACTTGGTGCTAGGTACATGTCAAGTATCATCAAGATTGATTTTGTTGAAGATAGGTAAAATTTCATTCATTTACTCATATTGATCATTTCTGCTATAAAAAGCGCCCATTAGACCTCTATATGCGTGCTCCTACGTCTTCTACCAGGTTCGATAGGAATGTATGCGCTATACCAATCGAAAGAGGAGATTTGGGGCTAGGGACATGTCAAGTTTCATCATGATTGATTTGGTTTCACATAGGTAGATTTTCATTCATTTACTCATATTGTTCATTTCTGCTATAAAAAGCGCCCATTAGACTTCTATATATGTGCGCTCCTACCTCTTCTACGAGGTTCGATAGGGATGTATGCGCTATACCAATCGAAAGAGGAGACTTGGTGCTACGTACATGTCAAGTATCATCAAGATTGATTTCGTTTCAGATAGGAGAAATTCCATTCATTTAGTCATATAGATCATTTCTGCTATACAAAGCGCCCTTTAGATTCTATATGCGCGCTCCTACCTCTTCTACTAGGTTCGATAGGGATGTATGCGCTATACCTATCAAAAGAAGAGACTTGGGGCTAGGTACATGTCAAGTTTCATCAAGATTGATTTGATTGAAGATAGGTAAAATTAACTAATTACTCATATTGATCATTTCTGCTATAAAAAGTGCCAATTAGACCTCTATATGCGCGCTCCTACATGTTCTACCAGGTTCGATAAGGATGTAAGCGCTATACCAATCTAAAGAGAAGACTTGGTGCTAGGTACATGTCAAGTTTTATTGAGATTTATTTGGTTTCAGATAGGTAAAATTTCCTTCATTTACTCATATTGATCATTTCTGCTATAAAAAACGCCCATTAGACCTCCTCTCTATGCGCGCTCCTAAGTCTTCTACTAGGTTCGATAGGGATGTATGCGCTATACCAATCGAAAGAGGAGACTTGGTGCTAGGTACATGTCAAGTTTCATCGAGATTGATTTGGTTTCAACAGGTAGAATTTGATTTTTTTTACTCATAATGATCATTTCTGCTATAAAAAGCGCCCATTAGACCTCTATATGCGCGCTCCTACGTCTTCTACCAGGTTCGATAGGGATGTATGCGCTATACCAATCGAAAGAAGAGACATGG
Source organism: Pinctada fucata (assembly GCA_028142955.1). Taxonomy (NCBI): domain Eukaryota; kingdom Metazoa; phylum Mollusca; class Bivalvia; order Pterioida; family Pteriidae; genus Pinctada; species Pinctada fucata. The sequence continues at coordinate 20,104,382 of AP027109.1, forward strand.
TGCTAGGTAAATGTCAAGTTTCATCGAGATTGATTTGGTTTCAGATAGGTAAAATTTCATTCATTTACTCATATTGATCATTTCTGCTATAAAAAGCGCCCATTAGACCTCTATATGCGCGCTCCTACGTCTTCTACCAGGTTCGATAGGAATGTAAGCGCTATACCAATCGAAATAGGAGACTTAGTGCTAGGGATATGTCAAGTTTCATCGAGATTTATTTGGTTTCAGATAGGTAAAATTTCCTTCATTTACTCATATTGATCATTTCTGCTATAAAAAACGCCCATTAGACCTCCTCTCTATGCGCGCTCCTAATTCTTCTACTAGGTTCGATAGGGATGTATGCGCTATACCAATCGAAAGAGGAGACTTGGTGCTAGGTACATGTCAAGTTTCATCGAGATTGATTTGGTTTCAACAGGTAGAAATTGATTTTGTTTACTCATAATGATCATTTCTGCTATAAAAAGCGCCCATTAGACCTCTATATGCGCGCTCCTACGTCTTCTACCAGGTTCTATAGGGATGTATGCGCTATACCAATCGAAAGAAGAGACATGTTGCTAGGTAAATGTCAAGTTTCATCGAGATTGATTTGGTTTCAGATAGGTAAAATTTCATTCATTTACTCATATTGATCATTTCTGCTATAAAAAGCGCCCATTAGACCTCTATATGCGCGCTCCTTCGTCTTCTACGAGGTTCGATAGGGATGTATGCGCTATACCAATCGAAAGAGGAGACTTGGTGCTAGATACATGTCAAGTTTCATCAAGATTGAATTCGTTTCAGATAGGAGAAATTTCATTCATATAGTCATATAGATCATTTCTGCTATACAAAGCGCCCATTAGATTCTATATGCGCGCTCCTACGTCTTCTAGTAGGTTCGATAGGGATGTATGCGCTATACCAATCAAAAGAAGAGAATTGGGTCTAAGTACATGTCAAGTTTCATCAAGATTGATTTGATTGAAGATAGGTAAAATTAATTAATTTCTCATATTGATCATTTCTGCTATAAAAAGTGCCAATTAGACCTCTATATGCGTGCTCCTACGTCTTCTACCAGGTTCGATAGGGATGTATGCGCTATACCAATCGAAAGAGGAGACTTGGTGCTAGGTACATGTCAAGTTTCATCGAGATTGATTTGGTTACAGATAGGTAATATTTCATTCATTTATTCATATTGATCATTTCTGCTATAAAAAGCGCCCATTAGACCTCTGTATGCGCGCTCCTAAGTCTTCTACTAGGTGCGATAGGGATGTATGCGCTATACCAATCGAAAGAGGAGACTTGGTGCTAGGTACATGTCAAGTTTCATCGAGATTGATTTGTTTTCAGATAGGTAAAATTTCATTCATTTACTCATATTGATCATTTCCGCTATAAAAAGCGCCCATTAGACCTCTCTATGCGCGCTCTTAAGTATTGTACCAGGTTCGATAGGGATGTATGCGCTATACCAATCGAAAGAGGAGACTTGGTGCTAGGTACATGTCAAGTTTCATCGAGAATGATTTGGCTACAGATCGGTAGAATTTCATTCATTTACTCATATTGATCATTTCTGCTATAAAAAGCGCAAATTAGACCTCTATATGCGCGCTCCTACGTCTTCTACCAGGTTCGATAGGGATGTATGCGCTATACCAATCGAAAGAGGAGAATTGGGCTAGGTACATGTCAAGTTTCTTGAAGATTGATTTGGTTTCACATGGGTAGATTTTCATTCATTTACTCATATTGATCATTTCTGTTATAAAAAGCGCCCATTAGACATCTATATGCGCGCTCCTACGTCTTCTACGAGGTTCGATAGGGATGTATGCGCTATACCAATCGAAAGAGGAGACTTGGTGCTAGGTACATGTCAAGTTTCATCAAGATTGATTTCGTTTCAGATAGGAGAAATTTCATTCATTTAGTCATATAGATTTCTGCTATACAAAAACGCCCATTAGACCTCAATATGCGCGCTCCTACGTCTTCTACTAGGTTCGATAGGGATGTATGCGCTATACCAATCAAAAGAAGAGATTTGGGGCTAGGTACATGTCAAGTTTCATCCAGATTGATTTGGTTACAGATCGGTAAAATTAATTAATTACTCATATTGATCATTTCTCCTATAAAAAGTGCCAATAAGACCTCTATATGCGCGCTCCTACGTCTTCCAGCAGGTTCGATAGGGATGTATGCGCTATACCAATCGAAAAATGAGACCTGGTGCTAGGTACAGGTCAAGTTTCATCGAGATTGATTTGGTTTAAGATAGGTAAAATTTCATTCATTTCCTCATATTGTTCATTTCTGCTATAAAAAGCGCCCATTAGACCTCTATATGCGCGCTCCTGCGTCTACAGGTTCGATAGGGATGTATGCGCTATACCAATCGAAAGAGAAGACTTGGTGCTAGGTACATGTCAAGTTTCATCGAGATTGATTTGGTTACAGATCGGTAGAATTTCATTTATTTACTCATATTGATCATTCCTGCTATAAAAAGCGCCCATTGGACCTCTATATGTGCGCTCCTACGTCTTCTACCAGGTTCGATAGGGATGTATGCGCTATACCAATCGAAAGAAGAGACTTGTTGCTAGGTACATGTCAAGTTTCATCGAGATCGATTTGGTTACAGATCGGTAGAATTTCATTCATTTACTCATATTGATCATTTCTGCTATAAAAAGCGCCCATTAGACCTCTATATGCGCGCTCCTACGTCTTGTACCAGGTTCGATAGGGATGTATGCGATATACCAATTGAAAAAGGAGACTTTGGGCTGGATACATGTCAAGTTTTATCGAGATTGATTTGGTTACAGATAGGTAATATTTCATTCATTTACTCATATTGATCATTTCTGCTATAAAAAGCGCCCATTAGACCTCTATATGCGCGCTCCTACGTCTTCTACCAGGTTCGATAGGGATGTATGCGCTATACCAATCGAAAGAGGAGACTTGGTGCTAGGTACATGTCAAGTTTCATTGAGATTGATTTGGTTTCAGATAGGTAAAATTTCATTCATTTACTCATATTGATCATTTCTGCTATAAAAAGCGCCCATTAGACCTCTATATGCGCTCCTACGTCTTCTACCAGGTTCGATAGGGATGTATGCGCTATACCAATCAAAATATGAGACTTGGTGCTAGGTACATGTCAAGTTTCATCGAGAATGATTTGGTTACAGATCGGTAGAATTTCATTTATTTACTCATATTGATCATTTCTGCTATAAAAAGCGCCCATTAGACCTCTATATGCGCGCTCCTACGTCTTCTCGTCTTCTTCCAGGTTTGATAGGGATGTATGCGATATACCAATCGAAAGAGGAGACTTTGGGCTAGGTACATGTCAAGTTTCGTCGAGATTGATTTGGTTACAGATAGGTAATATTTCATTCATTTATTCATATTGATCATTTCTGCTATAAAAAGCGCCCATTAGACCTCTATATGCGCGCTCCTACGTCTTCTACCAGGTTCGATAGGGATGTATGCGCTATACCAATCGAAAGAGGAAACTTGGGGCTAGGTACATGTCAAGTTTCATCGAGATTGATTTGGTTACAGATAGGCAGAATTTCATTTATTTACTCATAATGATCATTTCTGCTATAAAAAGCTCCCATTACACCTCTATATGCGCGCTCCTACGTCTTCTACCAGGTTCCATAGGGATGATTGCGCTATACCAATCGAAAGAGGAGACTTGGTGCTAGGTACATGTCAAGTTTCATCGAGATTGATTTGGTTTCAACAGGTAGAATTTCATTTTTTTACTCATATTGATCATTTCTGCTATAAAAAGCGCGATTAGACCTTTATATGCGCGCTCCTACGTCTTCTACCAGGTTCGATAGGGATGTATGCGCTATACCAATCGAAAGAAGAGACATAGTGCTAGGTAAATGTCAAGTTTCATCGAGATTGATTTGTTTTCAGATAGGCAAAATTTCATTCATTTACTCATATTGATCATTTCCGCTATAAAAAGCGCCCATTAGACCTCTCTATGCGCGCTCTTAAGTCTTCTACCAGGTTCGATAGGGATGTATGCGCTATACCAATCGAAAGAAGAGACTTGGGGCTAGGTACATGTCAAGTTTCATCGAGAATGATTTGGCTACAGATCGGTAGAATTTCATTCATTTACTCATATTGATCATTTCTGCTATAAAAAGCGCAAATTAGACCTCTATATGCGCGCTCCTACGTCTTCTACCAGGTTCGATAGGGATGTATGCGCTATAGCAATCGAAAGAGGAGACTTTGGGCTAGGAACATGTCAATTTTCATCAACATTGATTTTGTTTCAGATAGGTGAAATTTAATTCATTTATTCATATTGATCATTTCTGCTATAAAAAGTGCCCATTAGACCTTATTCGCGCGCTCTTACGTCTTCTACCAGGTTCGATAGGAATGTATGCGCTATACCAATCGAAAGAGGAGAATTGGGCTAGGTACATGTCAAGTTTCATGAAGATTGATTTGGTTTCACATGGGTAGATTTTCATTCATTTACTCATATTGATCATTTCTGTTATAAAAAGCGCCCATTAGACATCTATATGCGCGCTCCTACGTCTTCTACGAGGTTCGATAGGGATGTATGCGCTATACCAATCGAAAGAGGAGACTTGGTGCTAGGTACATGTCAAGTTTCATCAAGATTGATTTCGTTTCAGATAGGAGAAATTTCATTCATTTAGTCATATAGATTTCTGCTATACAAAAACGCCCATTAGATTCTATATGCGTGCTCCTACGTCTTCTACTAGGTTCGATAGGGATGTATGCGCTATACCAATCAAAAGAAGAGATTTGGGGCTAGGTACATGTCAAGTTTCATCCAGATTGATTTGGTTACAGATCGGTAAAATTAATTAATTACTCATATTGATCATTTCTCCTATAAAAAGTACCAATAAGACCTCTATATGCGCGCTCCTACGTCTTCTACCAGGTTCGATAGGGATGTATGCGCTATACCAATCGAAAGATGAGACCTGGTGCTAGGTACATGTCAAGTTTTATCGAGATTGATTTGGTTTCAGATAGGTAAAATTTCATTCATTTACTCATATTGTTCATTTCTGCTATAAAAAGCGCCCATTAGACCTCTATATGCGCGCTCCTGCGTCTACAGGTTCGATAGGGATGTATGCGCTATACCAATCGAAAGAGAAGACTTGGTGCTAGGTACATGTCAAGTTTCATCGAGATTGATTTGGTTACAGATCGGTAGAATTTCATTTATTTACTCATATTGTTCATTTCTGCTATAAAAAGCGCCCATTAGACCTCTATATGCGCGCTCCTACGTCTTCTACCAGGTTCGATAGGGATGTATGCGCTATACCAATCGAAATATGAGACTTGAGGCTAGGTACATGTCAAGTTTCATCAAGATTGATTTGGTTTCAGATAGGTAGAATTTCATTTATTTACTCATATTGATCATTCCTGCTATAAAAAGCGCCCATTGGACCTCTATATGTGCGCTCCTAAGTCTTCTACCAGGTTCGATAGGGATGTATGCGCTATACCAATCGAAAGAAGAGACTTGTTGCTAGGTACATGTCAAGTTTCATTGAGATTGATTTCGTTTCAGATAGGTAAAATTTCATTCATTTACTAATATTGATCATCTCTGCTATAAAAAGTGCCCATTAGACCTCTATATGTGCGCTCCTACGTCTTCTACCAGGTTCGATAGGGATGTGTACGCTAAACCACTCGAAAGAAGAGATTTGGGGCTAGGTACATGTCAAGTTTCATCGAGATTGATTTGATTTCAGATAGGGAAAATTTCATTCATTTACTCATATTGATCATTTCTGCTATAAAAAGCGCCCATTAGACCTCTATATGCGCTCCTACGTCTTCTACCAGGTTCGATAGGGATGTATGCGCTATACCAATCGAAAGAGGAGACTTGGTGCTAGGTACATGTCAAGTTTCATCGAGAATGATTTGGTTACAGATCGGTAGAATTTCATTTATTTACTCATATTGATCATTTCTGCTATAAAAAGCGCCCATTAGACCTCTATATGCGCGCTCCTACGTCTTCTTCCAGGTTCGATAGGGATGTATGCGATATACCAATCGAAAGAGGAGACTTTGGGCTAGGTACATGTCAAGTTTCATCAAGATTGATTTGGCTACAGATCGGTAGAATTTCATTCATTTACTCATATTGATCATTTCTGCTATAAAAAGCGCAAATTAGACCTCTATATGCGCGCTCCTACGTCTTCTACCAGGTTCGATAGGGATGTATGCGCTATAGCAATCGAAAGGGGAGACTTGGGGCTAGGAACATGTCAATTTTCATCAACATTGATTTTGTTTCAGATAGGTGAAATTTAATTCATTTATTCATATTGATCATTTCTGCTATAAAAAGTGCCCATTAGACCTTATACGCGCGCTCTTACGTCTTCTACCAGGTTCGATAGGGATGTATGCGCTATACCAATCGAAAGAGGAGAATTGGGCTAGGTACATGTCAAGTTTCATGAAGATTGATTTGGTTTCACATGGGTAGATTTTCATTCATTTACTCATATTGATCATTTCTGTTATAAAAAGCGCCCATTAGACATCTATATGCGCGCTCCTACGTCTTCTACGAGGTTCGATAGGGATGTATGCGCTATACCAATCGAAAGAGGAGACTTGGTGCTAGGTACATGTCAAGTTTCATCAAGATTGATTTCGTTTCAGATAGGAGAAATTTCATTCATTTAGTCATATAGATTTCTGCTATACAAAAACGCCCATTAGATTCTATATGCGCGCTCCTACGTCTTCTACTAGGTTCGATAGGGATGTATGCGCTATACCAATCAAAAGAAGAGATTTGGGGCTAGGTACATGTCAAGTTTCATCCAGATTGATTTGGTTACAGATCGGTAAAATTAATTAATTACTCATATTGATCATTTCTCCTATAAAAAGTGCCAATAAGACCTCTATATGCGCGCTCCTACGTCTTCTACCAGGTTCGATAGGGATGTATGCGCTATACAAATCGAAAGATGAGAACTGGTGCTAGGTACATGTCAAGTTTTATCCAGATTGATTTGGTTTCAGATAGGTAAAATTTCATTCATTTACTCATATTGTTCATTTCTGCTATAAAAAGCGCCCATTAGACCTCTATATGCGCGGTCCTACTTCTTGTACCGGGGTTCGATAGGGATGTATGCGCTATACCAATCGAAAGAGAAGACTTGGTGCTAGGTACATGTCAAGTTTCATCGAGATTGATTTGGTTACAGATCGGTAGAATTTCATTTATTTACTCATATTGTTCATTTCTGCTATAAAAAGCGCCCATAGACCTCTATATGCGCGCTCCTACGTCTTCTACCAGGTTCGATAGGGATGTATGCGCTATACCAATCGAAATATGAGACTTGAGGCTAGGTACATGTCAAGTTTCATCAACATTGATTTGGTTTCAGATAGGTAGAATTTCATTTCTTTACTCATATTGATCATTCCTGCTATAAAAAGCGCCCATTGGACCTCTATATGTGCGCTCCTACGTCTTCTACCAGGTTCGATAGGGATGTATGCGCTATACCAATCGAAAGAAGAGACTTGTTGCTAGGTACATGTCAAGTTTCATCGAGATTGATTAGGTTAAAGATCGGTAGAATTTCATTCATTTACTCATATTGATCATTTCTGCTATAAAAAGCGCCCATTAGACCTCTATATGCGCGCTCCTACGTCTTCTACCAGGTTCGATAGGGATGTATGCGATATACCAATTGAAAAAGGAGACTTATGGCTGGATACATGTCAAGTTTTATCGAGATTGATTTGGTTACAGATAGGTAATATTTCATTCATTTACTCATATTGATCATTTCTGCTATAAAAAACGCCCATTAGACCTCTATATGCGCGCTCCTACGTCTTCTACCAGGTTCGATAGGGATGTATGCGCTATACCAATCGAAAGAAGAGACTTTGGGCTATTTAAATGTCAACTTTCATAGAGATTGATTTGGTAACAGATAGGCAGAATTTCATTTATTTACTCATATTGATCTGCTATAAAAAGCTCCCATTAGACCTCTATATGCGCGCTCCTACGTCTTCTACCAGGTTCCATAGGGATGGTTGCGCTATACCAATCGAAAGAGGAGACTTGATGCTAGGTACATTTCAAGTTTCATCGAGATTGATTTGGTTTCAAAATGTAGAATTTCATTTTTTTTTTACTCATATTGATCATTTCTGCTATAAAAACCGCCCATAAGACCTCTATATGCGCGCTCCTACGTCTTCTACCAGGTTCGATAGGGATGTATGCGCTATACCAATCGAAATATGATACTTGGGGCTAGGTACATGTCAAGTTTCATCAAGATTGATTTGGTTTCAGATAGGTAAAATTTCATTCATTTACTCATATTGATCATTTCTGCTATAAAAAGCGCCCATTAGACCTCTATATGCGCGCTCCTACGTCTTCTACCAGGTTCGATAGGGATGTATGCGCTATACCAATCGAAAGAGGAGACTTGATGCTAGGTACATGTCAAGTTTCATCGAGATTGATTTGGTTTCAAAATGTAGAATTTAATTTATTTACTCATATTGATCATTTCTGCTATAAAAAGCGCCCATTAGACCTCTATATGCGCTCCTACGTCTTCTACCAGGTTCGATAGGGATGTATGCGCTATACCAATCGAAATATGAGACTTGGTGCTAGGTACATGTCAAGTTTCATCGAGAATGATTTGGTTACAGATCGGTAGAATTTCATTTATTTACTCATATTGATCATTTCTGCTATAAAAAGCGCCCATTAGACCTCTATATGCGCGCTCCTACGTCTTCTTCCAGGTTCGATAGGGATGTATGCGATATACCAATCGAAAGAGGAGACTTTGGGCTAGGTACATGTCAAGTTTCATCGAGATTGATTTGGTTACAGATAGGTAATATTTCATTCATTTATTCATATTGATCATTTCTGCTATAAAAAGCGCCCATTAGACCTCTATATGCGCGCTCCTACGTCTTCTACCAGGTTCGATAGGGATGTATGCGCTATACCAATCGAAAGAGGAAACTTGGGGCTAGGTACATGTCAAGTTTCATCGAGATTGATTTGGTTACAGATAGGCAGAATTTCATTTATTTACTCATAATGATCATTTCTGCTATAAAAAGCTCCCATTACACCTCTATATGCGCGCTCCTACGTCTTCTACCAGGTTCCATAGGGATGATTGCGCTATACCAATCGAAAGAGGAGACTTGGTGCTAGGTACATGTCAAGTTTCATCGAGATTGATTTGGTTTCAACAGGTAGAATTTCATTTTTTTACTCATATTGATCATTTCTGATATAAAAAGCGCGATTAGACCTCTATATGCGCGCTCCTACGTCTTCTACCAGGTTCGATAGGGATGTATGCGCTATACCAATCGAAAGAAGAGACATAGTGCTAGGTAAATGTCAAGTTTCATCGAGATTGATTTGTTTCAGATAGGCAAAATTTCATTCATTTACTCATATTGATCATTTCCGCTATAAAAAGCTCCCATTAGACCTCTCTATGCGCGCTCTTAAGTCTTCTACCAGGTTCGATAGGGATGTATGCGCTATACCAATCGAAAGAGGAGACTTGGTGCTAGGTATATGTCAAGTTTCATCGAGAATGATTTGGCTACAGATCGGTAGAATTTCATTCATTTACTCATATTGATCATTTCTGCTATAAAAAGCGCAAATTAGACCTCTATATGCGCGCTCCTACGTCTTCTACCAGGTTCGATAGGGATGTATGCGCTATAGCAATCGAAAGAGGAGACTTGGGGCTAGGAACATGTCAATTTTCATCAACATTGATTTTGTTTCAGATAGGTGAAATTTAATTCATTTATTCATATTGATCATTTCTGCTATAAAAAGTGCTCATTAGACCTTATACGCGCGCTCTTACGTCTTCTACCAGGTTCGATAGGGATGTATGCGCTATACCAATCGAAAGAGGAGAATTGGGCTAGGTACATGTCAAGTTTCATGAAGATTGATTTGGTTTCACATGGGTAGATTTTCATTCATTTACTCATATTGATCATTTCTGTTATAAAAAGCGCCCATTAGACATCTATATGCGCGCTCCTACGTCTTCTACGAGGTTCGATAGGGATGTATGCGCTATACCAATCGAAAGAGGAGACTTGGTGCTAGGTACATGTCAAGTTTCATCAAGATTGATTTCGTTTCAGATAGGAGAAATTTCATTCATTTAGTCATATAGATTTCTGCTATACAAAAACGCCCATTAGATTCTATATGCGCGCTCCTACGTCTTCTACTAGGTTCGATAGGGATGTATGCGCTATACCAATCAAAAGAAGAGATTTGGGGCTAGGTACATGTCAAGTTTCATCCAGATTGATTTGGTTACAGATCGGTAAAATTAATTAATTACTCATATTGATCATTTCTCCTATAAAAAGTGCCAATAAGACCTCTATATGCGCGCTCCTACGTCTTCTACCAGGTTCGATAGGGATGTATGCGCTATACCAATCGAAAGATGAGACCTGGTGCTAGGTACATGTCAAGTTTTATCGAGATTGATTTGGTTTCAGATAGGTAAAATTTCATTCATTTACTCATATTGTTCATTTCTGCTATAAAAAGCGCCCATTAGACCTCTATATGCGCGCTCCTGCGTCTACAGGTTCGATAGGGATGTATGCGCTATACCAATCGAAAGAGAAGACTTGGTGCTAGGTACATGTCAAGTTTCATCGAGATTGATTTGGTTACAGATCGGTAGAATTTCATTTATTTACTCATATTGTTCATTTCTGCTATAAAAAGCGCCCATTAGACCTCTATATGCGCGCTCCTACGTCTTCTACCAGGTTCGATAGGGATGTATGCGCTATACCAATCGAAATATGAGACTTGAGGCTAGGTACATGTCAAGTTTCATCAAGATTGATTTGGTTTCAGATAGGCAGAATTTCATTTATTTACTCATATTGATCATTCCTGCTATAAAAAGCGCCCATTGGACCTCTATATGTGCGCTCCTACGTCTTCTACCAGGTTCGATAGAGATGTATGCGCTATACCAATCGAAAGAAGAGACTTGTTGCTAGGTACATGTCAAGTTTCATCGAGATTGATTAGGTTACAGATCGGTAGAATTTCATTCATTTACTCATATTGATCATTTCTGCTATAAAAAGCGCCCATTAGACCTCTATATGCGCGCTCCTACGTCTTCTACCAGGTTCGATAGGGATGTATGCGATATACCAATTGAAAAAGGAGACTTTGGGCTGGATACATGTCAAGTTTTATCGAGATTGATTTGGTTACAGATAGGTAATATTTCATTCATTTACTCATATTGATCATTTCTGCTATAAAAAGCGCCCATTAGACCTCTATATGCGCGCTCCTACGTCTTCTACCAGGTTCGATAGGGATGTATGCGCTATACCAATCGAAAGAAGAGACTTTGGGCTATTTAAATGTCAACTTTCATAGAGATTGATTTGGTTACATATAGGCAGAATTTCATTTATTTACTCATATTGATCTGCTATAAAAAGCTCCCATTAGACCTCTATATGCGCGCTCCTACGTCTTCTACCAGGTTCCATAGGGATGATTGCGCTATACCAATCGAAAGAGGAGACTTGATGCTAGGTACATTTCAAGTTTCATCGAGATTGATTTGGTTTCAAAATGTAGAATTTCATTTTTTTTACTCATATTGATCATTTCTGCTATAAAAAGCGGCCATAAGACCTCTATATGCGCGCTCCTACGTCTTCTACCAGGTTCGATAGGGATGTATGCGCTATACCAATCGAAATATGATACTTGGGGCTAGGTACATGTCAAGTTTCATCAAGATTGATTTGGTTTCAGATAGGTAAAATTTCATTCATTTACTCATATTGATCATTTCTGCTATAAAAAGCGCCCATTAGACCTCTATATGCGCGCTCCTACGTCTTCTACCAGGTTCGATAGGGATGTATGCGCTATACCAATCGAAAGAAGAGACTTTGGGCTAGGTACATGTCAAGTTTCATAGAGATTGATTTGGTTACAGATAGGCAGAATTTCATTTATTTACTCATATTGATCTGCTATAAAAAGCTCCCATTAGACCTCTATATGCGCGCTCCTACGTCTTCTACCAGGTTCCATAGGGATGATTGCGCTATACCAATCGAAAGAGGAGACTTGATGCTAGGTACATGTCAAGTTTCATCGAGATTGATTTGGTTTCAAAATGTAGAATTTCATTTTTTTTTACTCATATTGATCATTTCTGCTATATAAATCGCCCATTAGACCTCTATATGCGCGCTCCTACGTCTTCTACCAGGTTCGATAGGGATCTATGCGCTATACCAATCGAAAGAAGAGACTTGTTGCTAGGTACATGTCAAGTTTCATCGAGATTGATTTGGTTACAGATCGGTAGAATTTCATTCATTTACTCATATTGATCATTTCTGCTATAAAAAGCGCCAATTAGACCTCTATATGCGCGCTCCTACGTCTTCTACCAGGTTCGATAGGGATGTATGCGATATACCAATTGAAAAAGGAGACTTTGGGCTAGATACATGTCAAGTTTTATCGAGATTGATTTGGTTACAGATAGGTAATATTTCATTCATTTACTCATATTGATCATTTCTGCTATAAAAAGCGCCCATTAGACCTCTATATGCGCGCTCCTACGTCTTCTACCAGGTTCCATAGGGATGATTGCGCTATACCAATCGAAAGAGGAGACTTGATGCTAAGTACATGTCAAGTTTCATCGAGATTGATTTGGTTTCAAAATGTAGAATTTCATTTTTTTTACTCATATTGATCATTTCTACTATAAAAAGCGCCCATTAGACCTCTATATGCGCGCTCCTACGTCTTCTACCAGGTTCGATAGGGATGTATGCGCTATACCAATCGAAAGAAGAGACTTGTTGCTAGGTACATGTCAAGTTTCATCGAGATTGATTTGGTTACAGATCGGTAGAATTTCATTCATTTACTCATATTGATCATTTCTGCTATAAAAAGCGCCCATTAGACCTCTATATGTGCGCTCCTACGTCTTCTACCAGCTTCGATAGGGATGTATGCGCTATACCAATCGAAAGAAGAGACTTGGTGCTACGAACATGTCAAGTTTCATCGAGATTGATTTGGTTTCAGATAGGTAAAATTTCATTCATTTACTCATATTGATCATTTCTGCTATAAAAAGCGCCCATTGGACCTCTATATGCGCGCTCCTACGTCTTCTACCAGGTTCGATAGGGATGTATACGCTATACCAATCAAAAGAAGAGATTTGGGGCAAGGTACATGTCAAGTTTCATCGAAATTGATTTGGTTTCAGATAGGTAAAATTTCATTCATTTACTCATATTGATCATTTCTGCTATGAAAAGCGCCCATTAGACCTCTATATGCGCGCTCCTACTTCTTCTACCAGGTTTGATAGGGATTTATACGCTATACCACTCGAAAGAAGAGATTTGGGGCAAGGTACATGTCAAGTTTCATCGAAATTGATTTGGTTTCAGATAGGTAAAATTTAATTCATTTACTCATATTGATCATTTCTGCTATGAAAAGCGCCCATTAGACCTCTATATGCGCGCTCCTACGTCTTCTACCAGGTTCGATAGGGATGTATGCGCTATACCAATCAAAAGAGGAGACTTGGTGCTAGGTACATGTCAAGTTTCATTGAGAATGATTTGGTTACAGATAGGTAATATTTCATTCAGTTATTCATATTGATCATTTCTGCTATAAAAAGCGCCCATTAGACCTCTGTATGCGCGCTCCTAAGTCTTCTACTAGGTTCGATAGGGATGTATACGGTATACCAATCGAAAGAAGAGATTTGGGGCAAAGTACATGTCAAGTTTCATCGAAATTGATTTGGTTTCAGATAGGTAAAATTTCATTCATTTATTCATATTGATCATTTCTGATATAAAAAGCGCCCATTAGACCTCTATATGCGCGCTCCTACGTCTTCTACCAGGTTCGATAGGGATGTATGCGCTATACCAATCGAAAGAAGAGACTTTGGGCTAGGTACATGTCAAGTTTCATCGAGATTGATTTGGTTACAGATAGGCAGAATTTCATTTATTTACTCATATTGATCTGCTATAAAAAGCTCCCAATAGACCTCTATATGCGCGCTCCTACGTCTTCTACCAGGTTCCATAGGGATGATTGCGCTATACCAATCGAAAGAGGAGACTTGGTGCTAGGTACATGTCAAGTTTCATTGAGATTGATTTGGTTTCAGATAGGTAGAATTTCATTTATTTACTCATATTGATCATTCCTGCTATAAAAAGCGCCCATTGCACCTCTATATGTGCGCTCCTACGTCTTCTACCAGGTTCGATAGGGATGTATGCGCTATAAAAATCAAAATATGAGACTTGAGGCTAGGTACATGTCAAGTTTCATCAAGATTGATTTGGTTTCAGATAGGTAGAATTTCATTTATTTACTCATATTGATCATTCCTGCTATAAAAAGCGCCCATTGCACCTCTATATGTGCGCTCCTACGTCTTCTACCAGGTTCGATAGGGATGTATGCGCTATACCAATCGAAAGAAGAGACTTGTTGCTAGGTACATGTCAAGTTTCATCGAGATTGATTTGGTTACAGATCGGTAGAATTTCATTTATCTACTCATATTGATCATTTCTGCTATAAAAAGCGCCCATTAGACCTCTATATGCGCGCTCCTACGTCTTCTACCAGGTTCGATAGAGATGTATGCGCTATACCAATCGTAAGAAGAGATTTGGTGCTAGGAACATGTCAACTTTCATCGAGATTGATTCGGTTTCAGATAGGTAAAATTTCATTCATTTACTCATATTCATCATTTCTGCTATAAAAAGCGCCCATTGGACCTCTATATGCGCGCTCCTACTTCTTCTACCAGGTTCGATAGGGATTTATACGCTATACCACTCGAAAGAAGAGATTTGGGGCAAGGTACATGTCAAGTTACATCGAAATTGATTTGGTTTCAGATAGGTAAAATTTCATTCATTTACTCATATTGATCATTTCTGCTATAAAAAGCGCCCATTAGACCTCTATATGCGCGCTCCTACGTCTTCTACCAGGTTCGATAGGGATGTATGCGCTATACCAATCAAAAGAGGAGACTTGGTGCTAGGTACATGTCAAGTTTCATTGAGAATGATTTGGTTACAGATCGGTAGAATTTCATTTATTTACTCATATTGATCATTTCTGCTATAAAAAGCGCCCATTAGACCTCTATATGCGCGCTCCTACGTCTTCTACCAGGTTCGATAGGGAAGTATACGCTATACCAATCGAAAGATGAGACTTGGGGCTAGGTACATGTCAAGTTTCATCGAGATTGATTTGGTTACAGATAGGCAGAATTTCATTTATTTACTCATATTGATCTGCTATAAAAAGCTCCCAATAGACCTCTATATGCGCGCTCCTACGTCTTCTACCAGGTTCCATAGGGATGATTGCGCTATACCAATCGAAAGAGGAGACTTGGTGCTAGGTACATGTCAAGTTTCATTGAGATTGATTTGGTTTCAAAATGTAGAATTTCATTTTTTTTTTACTAATTTTTATCATTTCTGCTATAAAAAGCGCCCATTAGACCTCTATATGCGCGCTCCTACGTCTTCTACCAGGTTCGATAGGGATGTATGCGCTATAAAAATCAAAATATGAGACTTGAGGCTAGGTACATGTCAAGTTTCATCAAGATTGATTTGGTTTCAGATAGGTAGAATTTCATTTATTTACTCATATTGATCATTCCTGCTATAAAAAGCGCCCATTGCACCTCTATATGTGCGCTCCTACGTCTTCTACCAGGTTCGATAGGGATGTATGCGCTATACCAATCGTAAGAAGAGATTTGGTGCTAGGAACATGTCAACTTTCATCGAGATTGATTCGGTTTCAGATAGGTAAAATTTCATTCATTTACTCATATTCATCATTTCTGCTATAAAAAGCGCCCATTGGACCTCTATATGCGCGCTCCTACTTCTTCTACCAGGTTCGATAGGGATTTATACGCTATACCACTCGAAAGAAGAGATTTGGGGCAAGGTACATGTCAAGTTACATCGAAATTGATTTGGTTTCAGATAGGTAAAATTTCATTCATTTACTCATATTGATCATTTCTGCTATAAAAAGCGCCCATTAGACCTCTATATGCGCGCTCCTACGTCTTCTACCAGGTTCGATAGGGATGTATGAGCTATACCAATCAAAAGAGGAGACTTGGTGCTAGGTACATGTCAAGTTTCATTGAGAATGATTTGGTTACAGATCGGTAGAATTTCATTTATTTACTCATATTGATCATTTCTGCTATAAAAAGCGCCCATTAGACCTCTATATGCGCGCTCCTACGTCTTCTACCAGGTTCGATAGGGATGTATGCGCTATACCAATCAAAAGAGGAGACTTTGGGCTAGGTACATGTCAAGTTTCATTGAGATTGAGTTGGTTTCAGATAGGTAATATTTCATTCATTTACTCATATTGATCATTTCTGCTATAAAAAGCTCCCATTAGACCTCTATATGCGCGCTCCTAAGTCTTCTACCAGGTTCCATAGGGATGATTGCGCTATACCAATCGAAAGAGGAGACTTGGTGCTAGGTACATGTCAAGTTTCATCGACATTGATTTGGTTTCAAAATGTAGAATTTCATTTTTTTTTTACTAATTTTTATCATTTCTGCTATAAAAAGCGCCCATTAGACCTCTATATGCGCGCTCCTACGTCTTCTACCAGGTTCGATAGGGATGTATGCGCTATACCAATCAAAATATGAGACTTGAGGCTAGGTACATGTCAAGTTTCATCAAGATTGATTTGGTTTCAGATAGGTAGAATTTCATTTATTTACTCATATTGATCATTCCTGCTATAAAAAGCGCCCATTGCACCTCTATATGTGCGCTCCTACGTCTTCTACCAGGTTCGATAGGGATGTATGCGCTATACCAATCGTAAGAAGAGATTTGGTGCTAGGAACATGTCAACTTTCATCGAGATTGATTCGGTTTCAGATAGGTAAAATTTCATTCATTTACTCATATTCATCATTTCTGCTATAAAAAGCGCCCATTGGACCTCTATATGCGCGCTCCTACTTCTTCTACCAGGTTTGATAGGGATTTATACGCTATACCACTCGAAAGAAGAGATTTGGGGCAAGGTACATGTCAAGTTTCATCGAAATTGATTTGGTTTCAGATAGGTAAAATTTCATTCATTTACTCATATTGATCATTTCTGCTATGAAAAGCGCCCATTAGACCTCTATATGCGCGCTCCTACGTCTTCTACCAGGTTCGATAGGGATGTATGCGCTATACCAATCAAAAGAGGAGACTTGGTGCTAGGTACATGTCAAGTTTCATTGAGAATGATTTGGTTACAGATCGGTAGAATTTCATTTATTTACTCATATTGATCATTTCTGCTATAAAAAGCGCCCATTAGACCTCTATATGCGCGCTCCTACGTCTTCTACCAGGTTCGATAGGGATGTATACGCTATACCAATCGAAAGAAGAGATTTGGGGCAAGGTACATGTCAAGTTTCATCGAAATTGATTTGGTTTCAGATAGGTAAAATTTCATTCATTTACTCATATTGATCGTTTCTGATATAAAAAGCGCCCATTAGACCTCTATATGCGCGCTCCTACGTCTTCTACCAGGTTCGATAGGGATGTATGCGCTATACCAATCGAAAGAAGAGACTTTGGGCTTGGTACATGTCAAGTTTCATCGAGATTGATTTGGTTTCAGATAGGCAGAATTTCATTTATTTACTCATATTGATCTGCTATAAAAAGCTCCCAATAGACCTCTATATGCGCGCTCCTACGTCTTCTACCAGGTTCCATAGGGATGATTGCGCTATACCAATCGAAAGAGGAGACTTGGTGCTAGGTACATGTCAAGTTTCATTGAGATTGATTTGGTTACAGATCGGTAGAATTTCATTTATCTACTCATATTGATCATTCCTGCTATAAAAAGCGCCCATTGCACCTCTATATGTGCGCTCCTACGTCTTCTACCAGGTTCGATAGGGATGTATGCGCTATACCAATCGAAAGAAGAGACTTGTTGCTAGGTACATGTCAAGTTTCATCGAGATTGATTTGGTTACAGATCGGTAGAATTTCATTTATCTACTCATATTGATCATTTCTGCTATAAAAAGCGCCCATTAGACCTCTATATGCGCGCTTCTACGTCTTCTACCAGGTTCGATAGGGATGTATGCGCTATACCAATCGTAAGAAGAGATTTGGTGCTAGGAACATGTCAACTTTCATCGAGATTGATTTTGTTTCAGATAGGTAAAATTTCATTCATTTACTCATATTCATCATTTCTGCTATAAAAAGCGCCCATTGGACCTCTATATGCGCGCTCCTACTTCTTCTACCAGGTTCGATAGGGATTTATACGCTATACCACTCGAAAGAAGAGATTTGGGGCAAGGTACATGTCAAGTTACATCGAAATTGATTTGGTTTCAGATAGGTAAAATTTCATTCATTTACTCATATTGATCATTTCTGCTATAAAAAGCGCCCATTAGACCTCTATATGCGCGCTCCTACGTCTTCTACCAGGTTCGATAGGGATGTATGCGCTATACCAATCAAAAGAGGAGACTTGGTGCTAGGTACATGTCAAGTTTCATTGAGAATGATTTGGTTACAGATCGGTAGAATTTCATTTATTTACTCATATTGATCATTTCTGCTATAAAAAGCGCCCATTAGACCTCTATATGCGCGCTCCTACGTCTTCTACCAGGTTCGATAGGGATGTATGCGCTATACCAATCAAAAGAGGAGACTTTGGGCTAGGTACATGTCAAGTTTCATTGAGATTGAGTTGGTTTCAGATAGGTAATATTTCATTCATTTACTCATATTGATCATTTCTGCTATAAAAAGCTCCCATTAGACCTCTATATGCGCGCTCCTAAGTCTTCTACCAGGTTCCATAGGGATGATTGCGCTATACCAATCCAAAGAGGAGACTTGGTGCTAGGTACATGTCAAGTTTCATCGACATTGATTTGGTTTCAAAAGGTAGAATTTCATTTTTTTACTCATATTGATCATTTCTGCTATAAAAAGCGCCCATTAGACCTCTATATGCTCGCGCCTACGTCTTCTTCCAGGTTCGATAGGGATGTATGCGATATACCAATCGAAAGAGGAGACTTTGGGCTAGCTACATGTCAAGTTTCATTGAGATTGATTTGGTTACAGATAGGTAATATTTCATTCATTTACTCATATTGATCCTTTCTGCCATAAAAAGCGCCCATTGGACCTTTATATGCGCGCTTTTATGTCTTCTACCAGGTTCGATAGGGATGTATGCGCTATACCAATCGAAAGATGAGACTTGGGGCTAGGTACATGTCAAGTTTCTTCGAGATTGATTTGGTTACAGATAGGCAGAATTTCATTTATTTACTCATATTGATCATTCCTGCTATAAAAAGCTCCCATTAGATCTCTATTTGCGCGCTCCTACGTCTTCTACCAGGTTCCATAGGGATGATTGCGCTATACCAATCGAAAGAGGAGACTTGGTGCTTGGTTACATATCAAGTTTCATCGACATTGATTTGTTTTCAAAACGTAGAATTTCATTTCTTTACTCATATTGATCATTTCTGCTATAAAAAGCGCCCATTAGACCTCTATATGCGCGCTCCTACGTCTTCTACCAGGTTCGATAGGGATGTATGCGCTATACCAATCGAAAGAAGAGACTTGGTGCTAGGAACATGTCAAGTTTCATCGAGATTGATTCGATTTCAGATAGGTAAAATTTCATTCATTTACTCATATTGATCATTTCTGCTATAAAAAGCGCCCATTAGACCTCTAAATGCGCGCTCCTACGTCTTCTACCAGGTTCGATAGGGATGTATGCGCTATACCAATCGAAAGATGAGACTTGGGGCTAGGTACATATCAAGTTTCATCGAGATTGATCTGGTTACAGATAGGCAGAATTTCATTTATTTACTCATATTGATCATTTCTGCTATAAAAAGCGCCCATTAGACCTCTATATGCGCGCTCCTACGTCTTCTACCAGGTTCGATAGGGATGTATGCGATATACCAATTGAAAAAGAGACTTTGGGCTAGATACATGTCAAGTTTCATCGAGTTTGAGTTGGCTACAGATCGGTAGAGTTTCATTTATTTACTCATATTGATCATTTCTGCTATAAAAAGCGGCCATTAGACCTCTATATGCGCACTCCTACCTCTTCTACCAGGTTCGATAGGGATGTATGCGCTATACCAATCGAAAGAGGAGACTTGGGGCTAGGTACATGTCAAGTTTCATCGAGATTGATTTGGTTTCAAATAGGCAGAATTTCATTCATTTACTCATATTGATCATTTCTGCTATAAAAAGCGCCCATTAGAGTCTCTATATGCGCGCTCCTACGTCTTCTACCAGGTTCGATAGGGATGTATGCGCTATACCAATCAAAAGAGAAGACTTGGTGCTGGGTACATGTCAAGTTTTATCGAGATTGATTTGGTTTCAGATAGGTAAAATTTCATTCATTTACTCATATTGATCATTTCTGCTATAAAAAGCGCCCATTAGACCTCTATATGCGCGCTCCTACGTCTTCTACCAGGTTCGATAGGGATGTATACGCTATACCACTCGAAAGAAAATATTTGGGGCAAGGTACATGTCAAGTTTCATCGAGATTGATTTGGTTTCAGATAGGTAAAATTTCATTCATTTACTCATATTGATCATTTCTGCTATAAAAAGCGCCCATTAGACCTCTATATGCGCGCTCCTACGTCTTCTACCAGGTTCGATAGGGATGTATGCGCTATACCAATCGAAAGAGGAGACTTTGGGCTAGGTACATGTCAAGTTTCATCGAGAATGATTTGGTTTCAGAACGGAAGAATTTCATTTATTTACTCATATTGATCATTTCTGCTATAAAAAGCGGCCATTAGACTTCTATATGCGCGCTCCTACTTCTTCTACCAGGTTCGATAGGGAAGTATGCGATATACCAATCGAAAGAAGAGACTTTGGGCTAGGTACATGTCAAGTTTCATCGAGATTGATTTGGTTACAGATAGGTAATATTTCATTCATTTACTCATATTGATCATTTCTGCTATAAAAAGCGCCCATTGGACCTCTATATGCGCGCTCCTACTTCTTCTACCAGGTTCGATAGGGATTTATACGCTATACCACTCGAAAGAAGAGATTTGGGGCAAGGTACATGTCAAGTTACATCGAAATTGATTTGGTTTCAGATAGGTAAAATTTCATTCATTTACTCATATTGATCATTTCTGCTATAAAAAGCGCCCATTAGACCTCTATATGCGCGCTCCTACGTCTTCTACCAGGTTCGATAGGGATGTATGCGCTATACCAATCAAAAGAGGAGACTTGGTGCTAGGTACATGTCAAGTTTCATTGAGAATGATTTGGTTACAGATCGGTAGAATTTCATTTATTTACTCATATTGATCATTTCTGCTATAAAAAGCGCCCATTAGACCTCTATATGCGCGCTCCTACGTCTTCTACCAGGTTCGATAGGGATGTATGCGCTATACCAATCAAAAGAGGAGACTTTGGGCTAGGTACATGTCAAGTTTCATTGAGATTGAGTTGGTTTCAGATAGGTAATATTTCATTCATTTACTCATATTGATCATTTCTGCTATAAAAAGCTCCCATTAGACCTCTATATGCGCGCTCCTAAGTCTTCTACCAGGTTCCATAGGGATGATTGCGCTATACCAATCCAAAGAGGAGACTTGGTGCTAGGTACATGTCAAGTTTCATCGACATTGATTTGGTTTCAAAAGGTAGAATTTCATTTTTTTACTCATATTGATCATTTCTGCTATAAAAAGCGCCCATTAGACCTCTATATGCTCGCGCCTACGTCTTCTTCCAGGTTCGATAGGGATGTATGCGATATACCAATCGAAAGAGGAGACTTTGGGCTAGCTACATGTCAAGTTTCATTGAGATTGATTTGGTTACAGATAGGTAATATTTCATTCATTTACTCATATTGATCCTTTCTGCCATAAAAAGCGCCCATTGGACCTTTATATGCGCGCTTTTATGTCTTCTACCAGGTTCGATAGGGATGTATGCGCTATACCAATCGAAAGATGAGACTTGGGGCTAGGTACATGTCAAGTTTCTTCGAGATTGATTTGGTTACAGATAGGCAGAATTTCATTTATTTACTCATATTGATCATTCCTGCTATAAAAAGCTCCCATTAGATCTCTATTTGCGCGCTCCTACGTCTTCTACCAGGTTCCATAGGGATGATTGCGCTATACCAATCGAAAGAGGAGACTTGGTGCTTGGTTACATATCAAGTTTCATCGACATTGATTTGTTTTCAAAACGTAGAATTTCATTTCTTTACTCATATTGATCATTTCTGCTATAAAAAGCGCCCATTAGACCTCTATATGCGCGCTCGTACGTCTTCTACCAGGTTCGATAGGGATGTATGCGCTATACCAATCGAAAGATGAGACTTGGTGCTAGGAACATGTCAAGTTTCATCGAGATTGATTCGATTTCAGATAGGTAAAATTTCATTCATTTACTCATATTGATCATTTCTGCTATAAAAAGCGCCCATTAGACCTCTAAATGCGCGCTCCTACGTCTTCTACCAGGTTCGATAGGGATGTATGCGCTATACCAATCGAAAGATGAGACTTGGGGCTAGGTACATATCAAGTTTCATCGAGATTGATCTGGTTACAGATAGGCAGAATTTCATTTATTTACTCATATTGATCATTTCTGCTATAAAAAGCGCCCATTAGACCTCTATATGCGCGCTCCTACGTCTTCTACCAGGTTCGATAGGGATGTATGCGATATACCAATTGAAAAAGAGACTTTGGGCTAGATACATGTCAAGTTTCATCGAGTTTGAGTTGGCTACAGATCGGTAGAGTTTCATTTATTTACTCATATTGATCATTTCTGCTATAAAAAGCGGCCATTAGACCTCTATATGCGCACTCCTACGTCTTCTACCAGGTTCGATAGGGATGTATGCGCTATACCAATCGAAAGAGGAGACTTGGGGCTAGGTACATGTCAAGTTTCATCGAGATTGATTTGGTTTCAAATAGGCAGAATTTCATTCATTTACTCATATTGATCATTTCTGCTATAAAAAGCGCCCATTAGAGTCTCTATATGCGCGCTCCTACGTCTTCTACCAGGTTCGATAGGGATGTATGCGCTATACCAATCAAAAGAGAAGACTTGGTGCTGGGTACATGTCAAGTTTTATCGAGATTGATTTGGTTTCAGATAGGAGAAATTTCCTTCATTTACTCATATTGATCATTTCTGCTATAAAAAGCGCCCATTAGACCTCTATATGCGCGCTCCTACGTCTTCTACCAGGTTCGATAGGGATGTATACGCTATACCACTCGAAAGAAAATATTTGGGGCAAGGTACATGTCAAGTTTCATCGAGATTGATTTGGTTTCAGATAGGTAAAATTTCATTCATTTACTCATATTGATCATTTCTGCTATAAAAAGCGCCCATTAGACCTCTATATGCGCGCTCCTACGTCTTCTACCAGGTTCGATAGGGATGTATGCGCTATACCAATCGAAAGAGGAGACTTGGTGTTAGGTACATGTCAAGTTTCATCGAGAATGATTTGGTTTCAGAACGGAAGAATTTCATTTATTTACTCATATTGATCATTTCTGCTATAAAAAGCGGCCATTAGACTTCTATATGCGCGCTCCTACTTCTTCTACCAGGTTCGATAGGGAAGTATGCGATATACCAATCGAAAGAAGAGACTTTGGGCTAGGTACATGTCAAGTTTCATCGAGATTGATTTGGTTACAGATAGGTAATATTTCATTCATTTACTCATATTGATCCTTTCTGCTATAAAAAGCGCCCATTGGACCTCTATATGCGCGCTCCTACGTCTTCTACCAGGTTCGATAGGGATGTATACGCTATACCAATCGAAAGAAGAGATTTGGGGCAAGGTACATGTCAAGTTTCATCGAAATTGATTTGGTTTCAGATAGGTAAAATTTCATTCATTTACTCATATTGATCGTTTCTGATATAAAAAGCGCCCATTAGACCTCTATATGCGCGCTCCTACGTCTTCTACCAGGTTCGATAGGGATGTATGCGCTATACCAATCAAAAGAAGAGACTTTGGGCTAGGTACATGTCAAGTTTCATCGAGATTGATTTGGTTACAGATAGGCAGAATTTCATTTATTTACTCATATTGATCTGCTATAAAAAGCGGCCATTAGACCTCTATATGCGCGCTCCTACGTCTTCTACCAGGTTCCATAGGGATGATTGCGCTATACCAATCGAAAGAGGAGACTTGGTGCTAGGTACATGTCAAGTTTCATCGAGATTGATTTGGTTTCAAAATGTAGAATTTCATTTTTTTTACTAATTTTGATCATTTCTGCTATAAAAAGCGCCCATTAGACCTCTATATGCGCGCTCCTACGTCTTCTACCAGGTTCGATAGGGATGTATGCGCTATACCAATCAAAATATGAGACTTGAGGCTAGGTACATGTCAAGTTTCATCAAGATTGATTTGGTTTCAGATAGGTAGAATTTCATTTATTTACTCATATTGATCATTCCTGCTATAAAAAGCGCCCATTGGACCTCTATATGTGCGCTTCTACCTCTTCTACCAGGTTCGATAGGGATGTATGCGCTATACCAATCGAAAGAAGAGACTTTGGGCTAGGTACATGTCAAGTTTCATCGAGATTGATTTGGTTACAGATAGGCAGAATTTCATTTATTTACTCATATTGATCTGCTATAAAAAGCTCCCATTAGACCTCTATATGCGCGCTCCTACGTCTTCTACCAGGTTCCATAGGGATGATTGCGCTATACCAATCGAAAGAGGAGACTTGATGCTAGGTACATGTCAAGTTTGATCGAGATTGATTTGGTTACAGATAGGTAATATTTCATTCATTTACTCATATTGATCCTTTCTGCTATAAAAAGCGCCCATTAGACCTCTATATGCGCGCTTTTACGTCTTCTACCAGGTTCGATAGGGATGTATGCGCTATACCAATCGAAAGATGAGACTTGGGGCTAGGTACATGTCAAGTTTCATCGAGATCGATTTGGTTACAGATAGGCAGAATTTCATTTATTTACTCATATTGATCATTTCTGCTATAAAAAGCGCCCATTAGACCTCTATATGCGCGCTCCTACCTCTTCTACCAGGTTCGAAAGGGATGTATACGCTATACCACTCGAAAGAAAATATTTGGGGCAAGGTACATGTCAAGTTTCATCGAGATTGATTTGGTTTCAGATAGGTAAAATTTCATTCATTTACTCATATTGATCATTTCTGCTATAAAAAGCGCCCATTAGACCTCTATATGCGCGCTCCTACGTCTTCTACCAGGTTCGATAGGGATGTATGCGCTATACCAATCGAAAGAGGAGACTTGGTGCTAGGTACATGTCAAGTTTCATCGAGAATGATTTGGTTTCAGAACGGGAGAATTTCATTTATTTACTCATATTGATCATTTCTGCTATAAAAAGCGGCCATTAGACCTCTATATGCGCGCTCCTACTTCTTCTACCAGGTTCGATAGGGATGTAAGCGATATACCAATCGAAAGAAGAGACTTTGGGCTAGGTACATGTCAAGTTTCATCGAGATTGATTTGGTTACAGATAGGTAATATTTCATTCATTTACTCATATTGATCCTTTCTGCTATAAAAAGCGCCCATTAGACCTCTATATGCGCGCTTTTACGTCTTCTACCAGGTTCGATAGGGATGTATGCGCTATACCAATCGAAAGATGAGACTTGGGGCTAGGTACATGTCAAGTTTCATCGAGATTGATTTGGTTAGAGATAGGCAGAATTTCATTTATTTACTCATATTGATCATTTCTGCTATAAAAAGCGCCCATTAGACCTCTATATGCGCGCTCCTACGTCTTCTACCAGGTTCGATAGGGATGTATGCGATATACCAATCGAAAGAGGAGACTTTGGGCTAGGTACATGTCAAGTTTCATCGAGATTGATTTAGTTACAGATAGGTAATTTTTCATTCATTTACTCATATTGATCATTTCTGCTATAAAAAGCGCCCATTGGACCTCTATATGCGCGCTCCTACGTCTTCTACCAGGTTCGATAGGGATGTATGCGCTATACCAATCGAAAGAGGAGACTTGGGGCTAGGTACATGTCAAGTTTCATCAAGATTGATTCTGTTTCAGATAGGTAGAATTTCATTTGTTTACTCATATTGATCATTCCTGCTTTAAAAAGCGCCCATTGGACCTCTATATGTGCGCTTCTACCTCTTCTACCAGGTTCGATAGGGATGTATGCGCTATACCAATCGAAAGAAGAGACTTTGGGCTAGGTACATGTCAAGTTTCATCGAGATTGATTTGGTTTCAGATAGGCAGAATTTCATTTATTTACTCATATTGATCTGCTATAAAAAGCTCCCATCAGACCTCTATATGCGCGCTCCTACGTCTTCTACCAGGTTCCATAGGGATGATTGCGATATACCAATCGAAAGAGGAGACTTGATGCTAGGTACATGTCAAGTTTGATCGAGATTGATTTGGTTACAGATAGGTAATATTTCATTCATTTACTCATATTGATCCTTTCTGCTATAAAAAGCGCCCATTAGACCTCTATATGCGCGCTTTTACGTCTTCTACCAGGTTCGATAGGGATGTATGCGCTATACCAATCGAAAGATGAGACTTGGGGCTAGGTACATGTCAAGTTTCATCGAGATTGATTTGGTTAGAGATAGGCAGAATTTCATTTATTTACTCATATTGATCATTTCTGCTATAAAAAGCGCCCATTAGACCTCTATATGCGCGCTCCTACGTCTTCTACCAGGTTCGATAGGGATGTATGCGATATACCAATCGAAAGAGGAGACTTTGGGCTAGGTACATGTCAAGTTTCATCGAGATTGATTTAGTTACAGATAGGTAATTTTTCATTCATTTACTCATATTGATCATTTCTGCTATAAAAAGCGCCCATTGGACCTCTATATGCGCGCTCCTACGTCTTCTACCAGGTTCGATAGGGATGTATGCGCTATACCAATCGAAAGAGGAGACTTGGGGCTAGGTACATGTCAAGTTTCATCAAGATTGATTCTGTTTCAGATAGGTAGAATTTCATTTGTTTACTCATATTGATCATTCCTGCTTTAAAAAGCGCCCATTGGACCTCTATATGTGCGCTTCTACCTCTTCTACCAGGTTCGATAGGGATGTATGCGCTATACCAATCGAAAGAAGAGACTTTGGGCTAGGTACATGTCAAGTTTCATCGAGATTGATTTGGTTTCAGATAGGCAGAATTTCATTTATTTACTCATATTGATCTGCTATAAAAAGCTCCCATCAGACCTCTATATGCGCGCTCCTACGTCTTCTACCAGGTTCCATAGGGATGATTGCGATATACCAATCGAAAGAGGAGACTTGATGCTAGGTACATGTCAAGTTTGATCGAGATTGATTTGGTTACAGATAGGTAATATTTCATTCATTTACTCATATTGATCCTTTCTGCTATAAAAAGCGCCCATTAGACCTCTATATGCGCGCTTTTACGTCTTCTACCAGGTTCGATAGGGATGTATGCGCTATACCAATCGAAAGATGAGACTTGGGGCTAGGTACATGTCAAGTTTCATCGAGATTGATTTGGTTACAGATAGGCAGAATTTCATTTATTTACTCATATTGATCATTTCTGCTATAAAAAGTGCCCATTAGACCTCTATATGCGCGCTCCTACCTCTTCTACCAGGTTCGATAGGGATGTATGCGATATACCAATCGAAAGAGGAGACTTTCGGCTAGGTACATGTCAAGTTTCATCGAGATTGATTTGGTTACAGATAGGTAATATTTCATTAATTTACTCATATTGATCATTTCTGCTATAAAAAGCGCCCATTAGACCTCTATATGCGCGCTCCTACGTCTTCTACCAGGTTCGATAGGGATGTATGCGCTATACCAATCAAAAGAAGAGACTTGGTGCTAGGTACATGTCAAGTTTCATCGAGATTGATTTGGTTTCAGATAGGTAAAATTTCATTCATTTACTCATATTGATCATTTCTGCTATTAAAAGCGTCCATTAGACCTCTATATGCGCGCTCCTACGTCTTCTACCAGGTTCGATATGGATGTATGCGCTATACCAATCGAAAGAGGAGACTTGGGGCTAGGTACTTGTCAAGTTTCATCGAGAGTGATTTGGTTAAAGATAGGCAGAATTTCATTCATTTACTCATATTGATCATTTCTGCTATAAAAAGTGCCCATTAGACCTCTATATGCGCGCTCCTACGTCTTCTACCAGGTTCGATAGGGATGTATGCGCTATACCAATCGAAAGATGAGACTTGGGGCTAGGTACATGTCAAGTTTCATCGAGATTGATTTGGTTACAGATAGGCAGAATTTCATTTATTTACTCATATTGATCATTTCTGCTATAAAAAGCGCCCATTAGACCTCTATATGCGCGCTCCTACGTCTTCTACCAGGTTCGATAGGGATGTATGCGATATACCAATCGAAAGAAGAGACTTTGGGCTAGGTACATGTCAAGTTTCATCGAGATTGATTTGGTTACAGATAGGTAATATTTCATTCATTTACTCATATTGATCCTTTTTGCTATAAAAAGCGCCCATTAGACCTCTATATGCGGGCTTTTACGTCTTCTACCAGGTTCGATATTGATGTATGCGCTATACCAATCGAAAGATGAGACTTGGGGCTAGGTACATGTCAAGTTTCATCGAGATTGATTTGGTTACAGATAGGCAGAATTTCATTTATTTACTCATATTGATCTGCTATAAAAAGCTCCCATTAGACCTCTATATGCGCGCTCCTACGTCTTCTACCAGGTTCCATAGGGATGATTGAGCTATACCAATCGAAAGAGGAGACTTGATGCTAGGTACATGTCAAGTTTGATCGAGATTGATTTGGTTACAGATAGGTAATATTTCATTCATTTACTCATATTGATCCTTTCTGATATAAAAAGCGCCCATTAGACCTCTATATGCGCGCTCCTACGTCTTCTACCAGGTTCGATAGGGATGTATGCACTATACCAATCGAAAGAAGAGACTTGGGACTAGGTATATGTCAAGTTTCATCAAGATTGATTTGGTTTCAGATAGGCAGAATTTCATTCATTTACTCATATTGATCATTTCTGCTATAAAAAGTGCCCATTAGACCTCTATATGCGTGCTCCTACGTCTTCTACCAGGTTCGATAGGGATGTATGTGATATACCAATCGAAAGAAGAGACTTTGGGCTAGGTACATGTCAAGTTTCATCGAGATTGATTTGGTTACAGATAGGTAATATTTCATTCATTTACTCATATTGATCCTTTCTGCTATAAAAAGCGCCCATTAGACCTCTTTATGCGCGCTTTTACGTCTTCTACCAGGTTCGATATTGATGTATGCGCTATACCAATCGAAAGAAGAGACTTGGGGCTAGGTACATGTCAAGTTTCATCAAGATTGATTTTGTTTCAGATAGGTAGAATTTCATTTATTTACTCATATTGATCATTCCTGCTATAAAAAGCGCCCATTGGACCTCTATATGTGCGCTTCTACCTCTTCTACCAGGTTCGATAGGGATGTATGCGCTATACCAATCGAAAGAAGAGACTTTGGGCTAGGTACATGTCAAGTTTCATCGAGATTGATTTGGTTACAGATAGGCAGAATTTCATTTATTTACTCATATTGATCTGCTATAAAAAGCTCCCATTAGACCTCTATATGCGCGCTCCTACGTCTTCTACCAGGTTCCATAGGGATGATTGCGCTATACCAATCGAAAGAGGAGACTTGATGCTAGGTACATGTCAAGTTTGATCGAGATTGATTTGGTTACAGATAGGTAATATTTCATTCATTTACTCATATTGATCCTTTCTGCTATAAAAAGCGCCCATTAGACCTCTATATGCGCGCTTTTACGTCTTCTACCAGGTTCGATAGGGATGTATGCGCTATACCAATCGAAAGATGAGACTTGGGGCTAGGTACATGTCAAGTTTCATCGAGATTGATTTGGTTTCAGATAGGCAGAATTTCATTTATTTACTCATATTGATCCTTTCTGCTATAAAAAGCGCCCATTAGACCTCTATATGCGCGCTCCTACCTCTTCTACCAGGTTCGATAGGGATGTATGCGATATACCAATCGAAAGAGGAGACTTTGGGCTAGGTACATGTCAAGTTTCATCGAGATTGATTTGGTTTCAGATAGGTAAAATTTCATTCATTTACTCATATTGATCATTTCTGCTATAAAAAGCGCCCATTAGACCTCTATATGCGCGCTCCTACGTCTTCTACCAGGTTCGATAGGGATGTATGCTCTATACCAATCGAAAGAGGAGACTTGGGACTAGGTATATGTCAAGTTTCATCGAGATTGATTTGGTTTCAGATAGGCAAAATTTCATTCATTTACTCATATTGATCATTTCTGCTAAAAAAGCGCCCATTAGACCTCTATATGCGTGCTCCTACGTCTTCTACCAGGTTCGATAGGGATGTATGCGATATACCAATCGAAAGAAGAGACTTGATGCTAGGTACATGTCAAGTTTGATCGAGATTGATTTGGTTACAGATAGGTAATATTTCATTCATTTACTCATATTGATCCTTTCTGCTATAAAAAGCGCCCATTAGACCTCTATATGCGCGCTTTTACGTCTTCTACCAGGTTCGATAGGGATGTATGCGCTATACCAATCGAAAGATGAGACTTGGGGCTAGGTACATGTCAAGTTTCATCGAGATTGATTTGGTTACAGATAAGCAGAATTTCATTTATTTACTCATATTGATCATTTCTGCTATAAAAAGCGCCCATTAGACCTCTATATGCGCGCTCCTACGTCTTCTACCAGGTTCGATAGGGATGTATGCGATATACCAATCGAAAGAGGAGACTTTGGGCTAGGTACATGTCAAGTTTCATCGAGATTGATTTGGTTACAGGTAGGTAATTTTTCATTCATTTACTCATATTGATCATTTCTGCTATAAAAAGCGCCCATTGGACCTCTATATGCGCGCTGCTACGTCTTCTACCAGGTTCGATAGGGATGTATGCGCTATACCAATCGAAAGAAGAGACTTGGGGCTAGGTACATGTCAAGTTTCATCAAGATTGATTCTGTTTCAGATAGGTAGAATTTCATTTATTTACTCATATTGATCATTCCTGCTATAAAAAGCGCCCATTGGACCTCTATATGTGCGCTTCTACCTCTTCTACCAGGTTCGATAGGGATGTATGCGCTATACCAATCGAAAGAAGAGACTTTGGGCTAGGTACATGTCAAGTTTCATCGAGATTGATTTGGTTACAGATAGGCAGAATTTCATTTATTTACTCATATTGATCTGCTATAAAAAGCTCCCATTAGACCTCTATATGCGCGCTCCTACGTCTTCTACCAGGTTCCATAGAGATGATTGCGCTATACCAATCGAAAGAGGAGACTTGATGCTAGGTACATGTCAAGTTTGATCGAGATTGATTTGGTTACAGATAGGTAATATTTCATTCATTTACTCATATTGATCCTTTCTGCTATAAAAAGCGCCCATTAGACCTCTATATGCGCGCTTTTACGTCTTCTACCAGGTTCGATAGGGATGTATGCGCTATACCAATCGAAAGATGAGACTTGGGGGGAGGTACATGTCAAGTTTCATCGAGATTGATTTGGTTACAGATAGGCAGAATTTCATATATTTACTCATATTGATCATTTCTGCTATAAAAAGCGCCCATTAGACCTCAATATGCGCGCTCCTACCTCTTCTACCAGGTTCGATAGGGATGTATGCGATATACCAATCGAAAGAGGAGACTTTGGGCTAGGTACATGTCAAGTTTCATCGAGATTGATTTGGTTACAGATAGGTAATATTTCATTCATTTACTCATATTGATCATTTCTGCTTTAAAAAGCGCCCATTAGACCTCTATATGCGCGCTCCTACGTCTTCTACCAGGTTCGATAGGGATGTATGCGCTATACCAATCAAAAGAAGAGACTTGGTGCTAGGTACATGTCAAGTTTCATCGAGATTGATTTGGTTTCAGATAGGTAAAATTTCATTCATTTACTCATATTGATCATTTCTGTTATAAAAAGCGCCCATTAGACCTCTATATGCGCGCTCCTACGTCTTCTACCAGGTTCGATAGGGATGTATGCGCTATACCAATCGAAAGAGGAAACTTGGGACTAGGTATATGTCAAGTTTCATCGAGATTGATTTGGTTTCAGATAGGCAGAATTTCATTCATTTACTCATATTGATCATTTCTGCTATAAAAAGCGCCCATTAGACCTCTATATGCGTGCTCCTACGTCTTCTACCATGTTCGATAGGGATGTATGCGCTATACCAATCGAAAGAGGAGACTTGGTGCTTGGTACATGTCAAGTTTCATCGAGATTGAGTTGGCTACAGATCGGTAGAGTTTCATTTATTTACTCATATTTATCATTTCTGCTATAAAAAGCGCCCATTAGACCTCTATATGCGCGCTCCTACGTCTTCTACCAGGTTCGATAGGGATGTATGCGCTATACCAATCGAAAGAGGAGACTTGGTGCTAGGTACATGTCAAGTTTCATCGAGATTGATTTGGTTTCACATAGGCAGAATTTCATTCATTTACTCATATTGATCATTTCTGCTATAAAAAGCGCCCATTAGACCTCTATATGCGCGCTCCTACCTCTTCTACCAGGTTCGATAGGGATGTATGCGCTATACCAATCAAAAGAGAAGACTTTGTGCTGGGTACATGTCAAGTTTTATCGAGATTGATTTGGTTTCAAATAGGTGAAATTTCCTTCATTTACTCATATTGATCCTTTCTGCTATAAAAAGCGCCCATTAGACCTCTATATGCGCGCTCCTACGTCTTCTACCAGGTTCGATAGGGATGTATGCGCTATACCAATCGAAAGAGGAGACTTGGTGCTAGGTACATGTCAAGTTTCATCGAGAATGATTTGGTTTCAGAACGGTAGAATTTCATTTATTTACTCATATTGATTATTTCTGCTATAAAAAGCGCCCATTAGACCTCTATATGCGCGCTCCTACGTCTTCTACCAGGTTCGATAGGGATGTATGCGATATACCAATCGAAAGATGAGACATTGGGCTAGGTACATGTCAAGTTTCATCGAGATTGATTTGGTTAAAGATAGGTAATATTTCATTGATTTACTCATATTGATCCTTTCTGCTATAAAAAGCGCCAATTAGACCTCTATATGCGCGCTTTTACGTCTTCTACCAGGTTCGATAGGGATGTATGCGCTATACCAATCGAAAGATGAGACTTGGGGCTAGGTACATGTCAAGTTTCATCGAGATTGATTTGGTTACAGATAGGCAGAATTTCATTTATTTACTCATATTGATCATTACTGCTATAAAAAGCGTCCATTAAACCTCTATATGCGCGCTCCTACGTCTTCTACCAGGTTCGATAGGGATGTATGCGCTATACCAATCGAAAGAAGAGACTTGGTGCTAGGTACATGTCAAGTTTCATTGAAATTGATTTGGTTTCAGATAGGTAAAATTTCATTCATTTACTCATATTGATCATTTCTGCTATTAAAAGCGTCCATTAGACCTCTATATGCGCGCTCCTACGTCTTCTACCAGGTTCGATATGGATGTATGCGGTATACCAATCAAAAGAGGAGACTTGGGGCTAGGTACATGTCAAGTTTCAACGAGATTGATTTGGTTACAGATAGGTAATATTTCATTCATTTACTCATATTGATCATTTCTGCTATTAAAAGCGCCCATTAGACCTCTATATGCGCGCTGCTACGTCTTCTACCAGGTTCGATAGGGATGTATGCGCTATACCAATCGAAGGAAGAGACTTGGTGCTAGGTACATGTCAAGTTTCATCGAGATTGATTTGGTTTCAGATAGGTAAAATTTCATTCATTTACTCATATTGATCCTTTCTGCTATAAAAAGCGCCAATTAGACCTCTATATGCGCGCTCCTACGTCTTCTACCAGGTTCGATAGGGATGTATGCGCTATACCAATCGAAAGATGAGACTTGGGGCTAGGAACATGTCAATTTTCATCGAGATTGATTTGGTTTCAGATAGGTAAAATTTCATTCATTTACTCATATTGATCATTTCTGCTATTAAAAGCGTCCATTAGACCTCTATATGCGCGCTCCTACGTCTTCTACCAGGTTCGATAGGGATGTATGCGCTATACCAATCAAAAGAGGAGACTTGGGGCTAGGTACATGTCAAGTTTCATCGAGATTGATTTGGTTACAGATAGGTAATATTTCATTCATTTACTCATATTGATCATTTCTGCTATAAAAAGCGCCCATTAGACCTCTATATGCGCGCTCCTACGTCTTCTACCAGGTTCGATAGGGATGTATGCGCTATACCAATCGAAAGAAGAGACTTGGTGCTAGGTACATGTCAAGTTTCATCGAGATTGATTTGGTTTTAGGTAGGTAAAATTTCATTCATTTACTCATATTGATCATTTCTGCTATTAAAAGCGTCCATTAGACCTCTATATGCGCGCTCCTACGTCTTCTACCAGGTTCGATATGGATGTATGCGCTATACCAATCAAAAGAGGAGACTTGGGGCTAGGTACATGTCAAGTTTCGTCGAGATTGATTCGGTTAAAGATAGGCAGAATTTCATTCATTTACTCATATTGATCATTTCTGCTATAAAAAGCGCCCATTAGAACTCTATATGCGCGCTCCTACGTCTTCTACCAGGTTCGATATGGATGTATGCGCTATACCAATCAAAAGAGACGACTTGGTGCTGGGTACATGTCAAGTTTTATCGAGATTGATTTGGTTTCAGATAGGTAAAATTTCCTTCATTTACCCATATTGATCATTTCTGCTATAAAAAGCGCCCATTAGACCTCTATATGCGCGCTCCTACGTCTTCTACCATGTTCGATAGGGATGTATGCGCTATACCAATCGAAAGAGGAGACTTGGTGCTTGGTACATGTCAAGTTTCATCGAGATTGAGTTGGCTACAGATCGGTAGAGTTTCATTTATTTACTCATATTCATCATTTCTGCTATAAAAAGCGCCCATTAGTCCTCTATATGCGCGCTCCTACGTCTTCTACCAGGTTCGATAGGGATGTATGCGCTATACCAATCGAAAGAAGAGACTTGGTGCTAGGTACATGTCAAGTTTCATTGAGATTGATTTGGTTTCAGATAGGTAAAATTTCATTCATTTACTCATATTGATCCTTTCTGCTATAAAAAGCGCCAATTAGACCTCTATATGCGCGCTTTTACGTCTTCTACCAGGTTCGATAGGGATGTATGCGCTATACCAATCGAAAGATGAGACTTGGGGCTAGGAACATGTCAAGTTTCATCGAGATTGATTTGGTTTCAGATAGGTAAAATTTCATTCATTTACTCATATTGATCCTTTCTGCTATAAAAAGCGTCAATTAGACCTCTATATGCGCGCTTTTACGTCTTCTACCAGGTTCGATAGGGATGTATGCGCTATACCAATCGAAAGATGAGACTTGGGGCTAGGAACATGTCAAGTTTCATCGAGATTGATTTGGTTTCAGATAGGTAAAATTTCATTCATTTACTCATATTGATCATTTCTGCTATAAAAAGCGCCCATTAGACCTCTATATGCGCGCTCCTACGTCTTCTACCAGGTTCGATAGGGATGTATGCGCTATACCAATCGAAAGAAAAGACTTGGTGCTAGGTACATGTCAAGTTTCATCTAGATTGATTTGGTTTCAGATAGGTAAAATTTCATTCATTTACTCATATTGATCATTTCTGCTATTAAAAGCGTCCATTAGACCTCTATATGCTCGCTCCTACGTCTTCTACCAGGTTCGATAGGGATGTATGCGCTATACCAATCAAAAGAGGAGACTTGGGGCTAGGTACATGTCAAGATTCATCGAGATTGATTTGGTTACAGATAGGTAATATTTCATTCATTTACTCATATTGATCATTTCTGCTATAAAAAGCGCCCATTAGACCTCTATATGCGCGCTCCTACGTCTTCTACCAGGTTCGATAGGGATGTATGCGCTATACAAATCGAAAGAAGAGACTTGGTGCTAGGTACATGTCAAGTTTTATCGAGATTGATTTGGTTTCAGGTAGGTAAAATTTCATTCATTTACTCATATTGATCATTTCTGCTATTAAAAGCGTCCATTAGACCTCTATATGCGCGCTCCTACGTCTTCTACCAGGTTCGATATGGATGTATGCGCTATACCAATCAAAAGAGGAGACTTGGGGCTAGGTACATGTCAAGTTTCGTCGAGACTGATTTGGTTAAAGATAGGCAGAATTTCATTCATTTACTCATATTGATCATTTCTACTATAAAAAGCGCCCATTAGAACTCTATATGCGCGCTCCTACGTCTTCTACCAGGTTCGATATGGATGTATGCGCTATACCAATCAAAAGAGACGAATTGGTGCTGGGTACATGTCAAGTTTTATCGAGATTGATTTGGTTTCAGATAGGTAAAATTTCATTCATTTACTCATATTGATCATTTCTGCTATTAAAAGCGTCCATTAGACCTCTATATGCGCGCTCCTACATCTTCTACCAGGTTCGATATGGATGTATGCGCTATACCAATCAAAAGAGGAGACTTGGGGCTAGGTACTTGTCAAGTTTCATCGAGAGTGATTTGGTTAAAGATAGGCAGAATTTCATTCATTTACTCATATTGATCATTTCTGCTATAAAAAGTTCCCATTAGACCTCTATATGCGCGCTCCTACGTCTTCTACCAGGTTCGATAGGGATGTATGCGCTATACCAATCAAAAGAGAAGACTTTGTGCTGGGTACATGTCAAGTTTTATCGAGATTGATTTGGTTTCAGATAGGCAGAATTTCCTTCATTTACTCATATTGATCATTTCTGCTATAAAAAGCGCCTATTAGACCTCTATATGCGCGCTCCTACGTCTTCTACCAGGTTCGATAGGGATGTATGCGCTATACCAATCGAAAGATTAGACTTGGTGCTAGGAACATGTCAAGTTTCATCGAGATTGATTCGATTTCAGATAGGTAAAATTTCATTCATTTACTCATATTGATCATTTCTGCTATAAAAAGCGCCCATTAGACCTCTATATGCGCGCTCCTACGTCTTCTACCAGGTTCGATAGGGATGTATACCTATACCAATCGAAAGAAAAGATTTGGGGCAAGGTACATGTCAAGTTTCTTTGAGATTGATTTGGTTTCAGATAGGTAAAATTTCATTCATTTACTCATATTGATCATTTCTGCTATAAAAAGCGCTCATTCGACCTCTATATGCGCGCTTTTACGTCTTCTACCAGGTTCGATAGGGATGTATGCGCTATACCAATCGAAAGAGGAGACTTGGTGCTAGGTACATGTCAAGTTTCATCGAGAATGATTTGGTTTCAGAACGGTAGAATTTCATTTATTTACTCATATTGATTATTTCTGCTATAAAAAGCGGCCATTAGACCTCTATATGCGCGCTCCTACGTCTTCTACCAGGTTCGATAGGGATGTATGCGATATACCAATCGAAAGATGAGACTTTGGGCTAGGTACATGTCAAGTTTCATCGAGATTGATTTGGTTAAAGATAGGTAATATTTCATTGATTTACTCATATTGATCCTTTCTGCTATAAAAAGCGCCAATTAGACCTCTATATGCGCGCTTTTACTTCTTCTACCAGGTTCGATAGGGATGTATGCGCTATACCAATCGAAAGATGAGACTTGGGGCTAGGTACATGTCAAGTTTCAACGAGATTGATTTGGTTACAGATAGGTAATATTTCATTCATTTACTCATATTGATCATTTCTGCTATTAAAAGCGCCCATTAGACCTCTATATGCGCGCTCCTACGTCTTCTACCAGGTTCGATAGGGATGTATGCGCTATACCAATCGAAGGAAGAGACTTGGTGCTAGGTACATGTCAAGTTTCATCGAGATTGATTTGGTTTCAGATAGGTAAAATTTCATTCATTTACTCATATGACGGCCGTCAAGCGAAAACCACCCTTATCTGTCTATGACGTCAAAAAGAGAAATCGGACTGTAAAGACGTCGTCAATTTCGCGTATTTTTAGCGTTACGTAATGCGATAACTTTTCAACTACGTGGACGTTAAAGTCATCAATAAATCATAATTCACAGAATGTTATAGCCTATTACTTTTATGACTTTAAAAGTACGTTTTGAAATCCTTTTCTGAAAATTTAGTGATGAGTTAATTGCTATTAAAACAAGGATTTTTTTCTCTCATTTTTTTACCGCAATCAGCGTGACCAACGAACTGGATCCGTACACGTTTAGGGGAAAAAAACATTTTCAAAATTCAACATGCTTCTTTTTTTTTTTTTATTGCAAAGAGACGTATGTTTTCACATTTCTTCTTCTTCTTATTTTTTTTAATTTTGTCTTCTAGTACTGAACATCAATCATAAATCGCGGATCCCAAACGGCCTAGGATATATTTAATTCCCGTTTTATGTTGATAAGTGTATACTTCACATTAATTTGAATACTTAGTTTTCAAAGAAACATTATAGAGTGGTTTGTTATCAATGTCTAAAGACAATTTTCGCAAAATTCATCTATCGTTTGCAGAAGGAAAACAATAGCGTTTTGATTAAAATGAAGAAGTATGAGAAATAAATGAACCTATAAAGGCTATATGGCAGTACGAGTTTCATACTTGAAATAGAAATTCTAAACTTAAAGTCCGTATCATGTCCTTAGGATGGAAAGAGGCATCATCTGCTACCAATTATGACTACACTAAACGGTTGAAAAAGATTTAGGTTTATAGTATACATTATATAACATTACGAATCTAGGGGGGTTAACATGCTTAAGGAGGTCAGGGATATGTAATAAAAATACATATTTTTCTGTTTTTGCATAGATGTATAAAAGGTTTTTTTTTCAATCAAAGGCTGAACCTCACCCCCTTTTGACGGGTTTGACCCCGAAATAAAATATCTGTCTATGAATTAGCTTTACTAGTATTTGTTTTCATTACACATGTAGAAGGTGTATGAGAGAGAGAGGGAGGGATTCATTTCAATTACTGTGTATCTGTAGTACTATAGAACATGTTTTATTTTTTCTAATGTGCATGAAAAGTGATGCTACATCAAGTGGCGACCTCTATAATAACGACGTACATACATTACTGTATGGATATTGAATTCTGTATCTTCAAATCACCACAATCTATGCAATTTGAATTTTGGAGAAATATGGTATAATATCCGAGACATTTGAAGAAATACTCGCCGAGTTTGTCTTGCGTCCGCTTCGGGCGTGGCCGACTCCCCGTGTCGCACATGGCAGACTCCCCTATGTGACGTTGTATACGGTGCAAATGTTAAACTGATAGACGCCAACTATTCATTGGATTCTCGCATAGAGAGATTTTTGTAGCTGCGGCGTTCTTCTTCCTTTCTATGTATTTGGGGGGATATTAATAATTGACGTAAAATTAAGATGTAAAAAACGACCATACATATCTGATTTGGATCTTCTCCGACCTTGTGCACTTCACGGCTGAAAATGATTAAACATGCAAATCCGCCTGCCCCCCCCCCCTAAAATGACCATTGAAGATTTGAATAACCCTCAACTAAAAGTGTAACAATCAAATGAGATAAAGCAAAGAACTACTCTCTACAAAATTCTTTTATTTATTCACTCAAAAAAAAAAAAAGAATGAATTAGTTTTGAAGTATGAAAATATGAAAAAAAATGCAATTATTGCAATCATTAATAAATGGAGAAGAATGACGAAGTTAAGTTATCAAGAAACTTTTGAACTTTTCGTATACGGAGGAAATGAGAAAACGTTTTCAGTGGCGGATTCAGGGGGTGCGGAGGGGGCGTCCGCCCCCCCCCCCCCCCGGCACTGACCCAAAACTTCCCAAAAACAGGTATATTTTGGCCCATTTTCAGTAAAAATCGGCAAAATTCACCCCTTGACCCCCGGCAAAGGGGGCGCTGGATCCGCCACTGGTTTTGAGTAAAATCAAGTGACTCAGAACAGAAATAAACAAAACAATGAATGTTGTGCATCATGACGACGACCTCACTTGAATCTGTGAGCAGTGAATCCATGTGCTCATGAAGGAAGTGACAAATTAAAAGAAAGAAGAAGGAAATAAAGTTTCAGGCGCGGATCAAGGGGATTGTGAAGTCAGACTACCCTGGAATTAGCGAACTGATTATCCAATTTTTATCAAATTCATTTTTTCAAAATCATACGCTGCTCCCCTGATGGACCCCACCCTTGGGAAAAATTCTAGATCCTATTGTTTCTGATGAAATGAACAACAATTCAAAATGGTAAAGATAAGAAAAATTATCATGACAAGGGTATAGTCGTTTATGTACAAAACTCATCGAAAAAAAGAAATATTTTGATTTTGTTTGATTTGACTTTTCTTACGTGTGCTCGATATCACAGGGTTTTTTTTTTGTCGCCTGCGAAGCAAAGCGACACTATGGAATCTTTTTGTCCGGTCTCCGTCTGTTTGTCACACTTGGATGTCGCATCCTATATAACAGTGATTCCTAAGTGTCGCTGTTTGGAATGATTTCTTAGTGCAGTAGCTACATGTACGTGCAATGTGTAACAAACGAAAAAAAAAAAAAAAAAAAAAGAAGAAGAAAGAGAGCAATGAACTTGCTAGTAGGAGACCAGTACAACTGGAAGGATCTTAACTGTCCTCCCCTCTTCCCAAAATTTTGACACGTGTAGACAGATTGAAATTTCTGATAGTGTATATAGAACAAATAGAAATAGCAAAAAATATATCAACAAGTTAAATGAAAAGTGAAGTGTCTATGTGCAAACGTGTGATTAGTACATGACTTCAAAATGTTGACATACATCATGCAAATCTTATGTATTTATAAAAAAATTATTACATTTGATTATTGTTCAATATTGTAACGGTTTTAAAAGTTGTCTTTTATTCGTAAGTTTCGTTTTAAAACAAACTAAAATTATCTGTTGATATTACAATTATTTTAAAGTATTATTTTAATAGAATACTAGTAAATGTAAAGATAATGGCGAGGATAATCATTTTTCCCCGAAAAATTCATAGTTACTTAGGAATACGGTATTCCGGTCAATCGTCGCTGTTGAAGCTAAAAATCAGCATTTTTGTGTTGTTCAACATTTATTATGCGAAATAACATTTTCTAATCTTGATTATATCGCAAAGTACGGGTATCAAAAACTGTGAATGGATCAACGTATTACATGTATAACAAGATGGTATGATGCGAGATCCAAGTACAATGTATAGATCTACATCAGAGTATTCAATTTCTGGTATTCGTGAAATTAACATGCATAGAAAGTCAATATAACAACAGAAATATATGTATTCATTTGATA
The DNA here is from genome assembly GCA_028142955.1 of Pinctada fucata. Lineage (NCBI taxonomy): Eukaryota > Metazoa > Mollusca > Bivalvia > Pterioida > Pteriidae > Pinctada > Pinctada fucata. Next base: position 20,146,284 of record AP027109.1, read on the forward strand.
CATACACATATTTGTACCGGATATACACATTGAAGTATGACGTCGTTGTACCATAACTTGGACGTCGTCAGATTCTTAGCTAAAACGTCGCGTAACGTCATGCCAAAATTTTCAAAGAAGATTTATGACATTTATTCATGGCATATACATACATATGATATATCATTATGTTCAGAATGAAATCTACTATTGTAATTCGTTGAAAAATAAAATTGCCATATTTTTCACTTAAGGGTGGTTTTCGCTTGACGGCCGTCATATTGATCCTTTCTGCTATAAAAAGCGCCAATTAGACCTCTATATGCGCGCTTTAACGTCTTCTACCAGGTTCGATAGGGATGTATGCGCTATACCAATCGAAAGATGAGACTTGGGGCTAGGAACATGTCAAGTTTCATCGAGATTGATTTGGTTTCAGATAGGCAGAATTTCATTTATTTACTCATATTGATCATTTCTGCTATAAAAAGCGCCCATTAGACCTCTATATGCGCGCTCCTACGTCTTCTACCAGGTTCGATAGGGATGTATGCGCTATACCAATCGAAAGAAGAGACTTGGTGCTAGGTACATGTTAAGTTTCATCGAGATTGATATGGTTTCAGATAGGTAAAATTTCATTCATTTACTCATATTGATCATTTCTGCTATTAAAAGCGTCCATTAGACCTCTATATGCGCGCTCCTACGTCTTCTACCAGGTTCGATAGGGATGTATGCGCTATACCAATCAAAAGAGGAGACTTGGGGCTAGGTACATGTCAAGTTTCATCGAGATTGATTTGGTTACAGATAGGTAATATTTCATTCATTTACTCATATTGATCATTTCTGCTATAAAAAGCGCCCATTAGACCTCTATATGCGCGCTCATACGTCTTCTACCAGGTTCGATAGGGATGTATGCGCTATACCAATCGAAAGAAGAGACTTGGTGCTAGGTACATGTCAAGTTTCATCGAGATTGATATGGTTTCAGGTAGGTAAAATTTCATTCATTTACTCATATTGATCATTTCTGCTATTAAAAGCGTCCATTAGACCTCTATATGCGCGCTCCTACGTCTTCTACCAGGTTCGATATGGATGTATGCGCTATACCAATCAAAAGAGGAGACTTGGGGCTAGGTACTTGTCAAGTTTCGTCGAGATTGATTTGGTTAAAGATAGGCAGAATTTCATTCATTTACTCATATTGATCATTTCTGCTATAAAAAGCGCCCATTAGAACTCTATATGCGCACTCCTACGTCTTCTACCAGGTTCGATATGGATGTATGCGCTATACCAATCAAAAGAGACGACTTGGTGCTGGGTACCTGTCAAGTTTTATCGAGATTGATTTGGTTTCAGATAGGTAAAATTTCCTTCATTTACTCATATTGATCATTTCTGCTATAAAATGCGCCCATTAGACCTCTATATGCGCGCTCCTACGTCTTCTACCATGTTCGATAGGGATGTATGCGCTATACCAATCGAAAGAGGAGACTTGGTGCTTGGTACATGTCAAGTTTCATCGAGATTGAGTTGGCTACAGATCGGTAGAGTTTCATTTATTTACTCATATTGATCATTTCTGCTATAAAAAGCGCCCATTAGACCTCTATATGCGCGCTCCTACGTCTTCTACCAGGTTCGATAGGGATGTATGCGCTATACCAATCGAAAGAAGAGACTTGGTGCTAGGTACATGTCAAGTTTCATCGAGATTGATTTGGTTTCAGATAGGTAAAATTTCATTCATTTACTCATATTGATCATTTCTGCTATTAAAAGCGTCCATTAGACCTCTATACGCGCGCTCCTACGTCTTCTACCAGGTTCGATAGGGATGTATGCGCTATACCAATCAAAAGAGGAGACTTGGGGCTAGGGACATGTCAAGTTTCATCGAGATTGATTTGGTTACAGATAGGTAATATTTCATTCATTTACTCATATTGATCATTTCTGCTATAAAAAGCGCCCATTAGACCTCTATATGCGCGCTCCTACGTCTTCTACCAGGTTCGATAGGGATGTATGCGCTATACCAATCGAAAGAAGAGACTTGGTGCTAGGTACATGTCAAGTTTCATCGAGATTGATTTGGTTTCAGGTAGGTAAAATTTCATTCATTTACTCATTTTGATCATTTCTGCTATTAAAAGCGTCCATTAGACCTCTATATGCGCGCTCCTACGTCTTCTACCATGTTCGATAGGGATGTATGCGCTATACCAATCGAAAGAGGAGACTTGGTGCTTGGTACATGTCAAGTTTCATCGAGATTGAGTTGGCTACAGATCGGTAGAGTTTCATTTATTTACTCATATTGATCATTTCTGCTATAAAAAGCGCCCATTAGACCTCTATATGCGCGCTCCTACGTCTTCTACCAGGTTCGATAGGGATGTATGCGCTATACCAATCGAAAGAGAAGACTTGGTGCTAGGTACATGTCAAGTTTCATCGAGATTGATTTGGTTTCAGATAGGCAGAATTTCCTTCATTTACTCATATTGATCATTTCTGCTATAAAAAGCGCCAAGTAGACCTCTATATGAGTGCTCCTACGTCTTCTACCAGGTTCGATAGGGATGTATGCGCTATACCATCGAAACAAGAGACTTGGTGCTAGGAACATGTCAAGTTTCATCGAGATTGATTCGATTTCAGATAGGTAAAATTTCATTCATTTACTCATATTGATCATTTCTGCTATAAAAAGCGCCCATTAGAACTCTATATGCGCGCTCCTACGTCTTCTACCAGGTTCGATAGGGATGTATACGCTATACCACTCGAAAGAGACGACTTGGTGCTGGGTACATGTCAAGTTTTATCGAGATTGATTTGGTTTCAGATAGGTAAAATTTCCTTCATTTACTCATATTGATCATTTCTGCTATAAAAAGCGCCCATTAGACCTCAATATGCGCGCTCCTACCTCTTCTCCCAGGTTCGATAGGCATGTATGCGCTATACTAATCGAAAGATGAGACTTGGACTAGGTACATGTCAAGTTTCATTGAGATTGATTTGGTTTCAGATAGGTAAAATTACATTCATTTATTCATATTGATCATTTCTGCTATAAAAAGCGCCCATTAGACCTCAATATGTGCGCTCCTACGTCTTCTACCAGGTTCGATAATGATGTATGCGCTATACCAATCGAAAGAAAAGACTTGGTGCTAGGTACATGTCAAGTTTCATCGAGATTGATTTTGTTTCAGATAGGTAACATTTCATTCATTTACTCATATTGATCATTTCTGCTATAAAAAGCGCCCATTAGACCTCTATATGCGCGCTCCTACGTCTTCTACCAGGTTCGATAGGGATGTATGCGCTATACCAATCGAAAGAAGAGACTTGGTGCTAGGTACATGTCAAGTTTCATCGAGATTGATTTGGTTTCAGATAGGTAAAATTTCATTCATTTACTCATATTGATCATTTCTGCTATTAAAAGCGTCCATTAGACCTCTATATGCGCGCTCCTAAGTCTTCTACCAGGTTCGATATGGATGTATGCGCTATACCAATCAAAAGAAGAGACTTGGGGCTAGGTACATGTCAAGTTTCATCGAGATTGATTTGGTTAAAGATAGGCAGAATTTCATTCATTTACTCATATTGATCATTTCTGCTATAAAAAGCGCCCATTAGAACTCTATAAACGCGCTCCTACGTCTTCTACCAGGTTCGATAGGGATGTATGCGCTATACCAATCAAAAGAGAAGACTTGGTGCTTGGTACATGTCAAGTTTCATCGAGATTGAGTTGGCTAGAGATCGGTAGAGTTTCATTTAATTACTCATATTGATCATTTCTGCTATAAAAAGCGCCCATTAGACCTCTATATGCGCGCTCCTACGTCTTCTACCAGGTTCGATAGGGATGTATGCGCTATACCAATCGAAAGAGGAGACTTGGTGCTAGGTACATGTCAAGTTTCATCGAGATTGATTTGGTTTCAGATAGGCAGAATTTCATTCATTTACTCATATTGATCATTTCTGCTATAAAAAGCGCCCATTAGACCTCTATATGAGCGCTCCTACGTCTTCTACCAGGTTCGATAGGGATGTATGCGCTATACCAATCGAAAGAAGAGATTTGGTGCTAGGTACATGTCAAGTTTCATCGAGATTGATTTGGTTTCAGATAGGTAAAATTTCATTCATTTCCTCATATTGATAATTTCTGCTATTAAAAGCTTCCATTAGACCTCTATATGCGCGCTCCTACGTCTTCTACCAGGTTCGATATGGATGAATTCGCTATAACAATCAAAAGAGGAGACTTGGGGCTAGGTATATGTCAAGTTTCATCGAGATTGATTTGGTTTCAGATAGGCAGAATTTCATTCATTTACTCATATTGATCATTTCTGCTATAAAAAGCGCCCATTAGAACTCTATAAACGCGCTCCTACGTCTTCTACCAGGTTCGATAGGGATATATGCGCTATACCAATCAAAAGAGAAGACTTGGTGCTTGGTACATGTCAAGTTTCATCGAGATTGAGTTGGCTTTAGATCGATAGAGTTTCATTTATTTACTCATATTGATCATTTCTGCTATAAAAAGCGCCCATTAGACCTCTATATGCGCGCTCCTACGTCTTCTACCAGGTTCGATAGGGATGTATGCGCTATACCAATCGAAAGAGGAGACTTGGTGCTAGGTACATGTCAAGTTTCATCGAGATTGATTTGGTTTCAGATAGGCAGAATTTCATTCATTTACTCATATTGATCATTTCTGCTATAAAAAGCGCCCATTAGACCTCTATATGAGCGCTCCTACGTCTTCTACCAGGTTCGATAGGGATGTATGCGCTATACCAATCGAAAGAAGAGACTTGGTGCTAGGTACATGTCAAGTTTCATCGAGATTGATTTGGTTTCAGATAGGTAAAATTTCATTCATTTACTCATATTGATAATTTCTGCTATTAAAAGCTTCCATTAGACCTCTATATGCGCGCTCCTACGTCTTCTACCAGGTTCGATAGGGATGTATGCGCTATACCAATCGAAAGAGAAGACTTGGTGCTAGGTACATGTCAAGTTTCATCGAGATTGATTTGGTTTCAGATAGGCAGAATTTCATTCATTTACTCATATTGATCATTTCTGCTATAAAAAGCGCCAAGTAGACCTCTATATGAGTGCTCCTACGTCTTCTACCAGGTTCGATAGGGATGTATGCGCTATACCATCGAAACAAGAGACTTGGTGCTAGGAACATGTCAAGTTTCATCGAGATTGATTTGGTTTCAGATAGGTAAAATTTCATTCATTTACTCATATTGATCATTTCTGCTTTTAAAAGCGTCCATTAGACCTCTATATGCGCGCTCCTAAGTCTTCTACCAGGTTCGATATGGATGTATGCGCTATACCAATCAAAAGAAGAGACTTGGGGCTAGGTACATGTCAAGTTTCATCGAGATTGATTTGGTTAAAGATAGGCAGAATTTCATTCATTTACTCATATTGATCATTTCTGCTATAAAAAGCGCCCATTAGAACTCTATAAACGCGCTCCTACGTCTTCTACCAGGTTCGATAGGGATGTATGCGCTATACCAATCAAAAGAGAAGACTTGGTGCTTGGTACATGTCAAGTTTCATCGAGATTGAGTTGGCTAGAGATCGGTAGAGTTTCATTTAATTACTCATATTGATCATTTCTGCTATAAAAAGCGCCCATTAGACCTCTATATGCGCGCTCCTACGTCTTCTACCAGGTTCGATAGGGATGTATGCGCTATACCAATCGAAAGAGGAGACTTGGTGCTAGGTACATGTCAAGTTTCATCGAGATTGATTTGGTTTCAGATAGGCAGAATTTCATTCATTTACTCATATTGATCATTTCTGCTATAAAAAGCGCCCATTAGACCTCTATATGAGCGCTCCTACGTCTTCTACCAGGTTCGATAGGGATGTATGCGCTATACCAATCGAAAGAAGAGACTTGGTGCTAGGTACATGTCAAGTTTCATCGAGATTGATTTGGTTTCAGATAGGTAAAATTTCATTCATTTACTCATATTGATCATTTCTGCTATTAAAAGCTTCCATTAGACCTCTATATGCGCGCTCCTACGTCTTCTACCAGGTTCGATATGGATGAATGCGCTATACCAATCAAAAGAGGAGACTTGGGGCTAGGTACATGTCAAGTTTCATCGAGATTGATTTGGTTAAAGATAGGCAGAATTTCATTCATTTACTCATATTGATCATTTCTGCTATAAAAAGCGCCCATTAGAACTCTATATGCGCGCTCCTACGTCTTCTACCAGGTTCGATAGGGATGTATGCGCTATACCAATCAAAAGAGAAGACTTGGTGCTGGGTACATGTCAAGTTTTATCGAGATTGATTTGGTTTCAGATAGGTAAAATTTCCTTCATTTACTCATATTGATCATTTCTGCTATAAAAAGCGCCCATTAGACTTCTATACGCGCGCTTCTACGTCTTCTCCCAGGTTCGATAGGGATGTATGCGCTATACCAATCGAAAAATGAGACTTGGACTAGGTACATGTCAAGTTTCATTGAGATTGATTTGGTTTCAGATAGGTAAAATTTCATTCATTTATTCATATTGATCATTTCTGCTATAAAAAGCGCCCATTAGACCTCAATATGCGCGCTCCTACGTCTTCTACCAGGTTCGATAGGGATGTATGCGCTATACCAATCGAAAGAGGAAATTTGGGGCTAGGTATATGTTAAGTTTCATTGAGATTGATTTGGTTTCAGATAGGCAGAATTTCATTCATTTACTCATATTGATCATTTCTGCTATAAAAAGCGCCCATTAGACCTCTATATGCGCGCTCCTACGTCTTCTACCATGTTCGATAGGGATGTATGCGCTTTACCAATCGAAAGAGGAGACTTGGTGCTTGGTACATGTCAAGTTTCATCGAGGTTGAGTTGGCTACAGATCGGTAGAGTTTCATTTATTTACTCATATTGATCATTTCTGCTATAAAATGCGCCCATTAGACCTCTATATGCGCGCTCCTACGTCTTCTACCAGGTTCGATAGGGATGTATGCACTATACCAATCGAAAGAGGAGACTTGGTGCTAGGTACATGTCAAGTTTCATCGAGATTGATTTGGTTTCAGATAGGCAGAATTTCATTCATTTACTCATATTGATCATTTCTGCTATAAAAAGCGCCCATTAGACCTCTATATGCGCGCTCCTACGTCTTCTACCAGGTTCGATAGGGATGTATGCGCTATACCAATCGAAAGAGGAGACTTGGGACTAGGTACATGTCAAGTTTCATTGAGATTGATTTGGTTTCAGATAGGTAAAATTTCATTCATTTATTCATATTGATCATTTCTGCTATAAAAAGCGCCCATTAGACCTCTATATGCGCGCTCCTACGTCTTCTACCATTTTCGATAGGGATGTATGCACTATACCAATCGAAAGAGGAGACTTGGTGCTAGGTACATGTCAAGTTTCATCGAGATTGATTTGGTTTCAGATAGGCAGAATTTCATTCATTTACTCATATTGATCATTTCTGCTATAAAAAGCGCCCATTAGACCTCTATATGCGCGCTCCTACGTCTTCTACCAGGTTCGATACGGATGTATGCGCTATACCAATCAAAAAAGGAGACGTGGGGCTAGGTACATGTCAAGTTTCATCGAGATTGATTTGGTTACAGACAGGTAGAATTTCATTCATTTACTCATATTGATCATTTCTGCTATAAAAAGCGCCTATTAGAACTCTATATGCGCGCTCCTACGTCTACTACCAGGTTCGATAGGGATGTATGCGCTATACCAATCGAAAGAGAAGACTTGGTGCTTGGTACATGTCAAGTTTTATCGAGATTGATTTGGTTTCATATAGGTAAAATTTCCTTCATTTACTCATATTGATAATTTCTGCTATGAAAAGCGCCCATTAGACCTCTATACGCGAGCTCCTACGTCTTCTACCAGGTTCGATAGGGATGTATGCGCTATACCAATCGAAAGAGGAGATTTGATGCTAGGTACATATCAAGTTTCATCGAGATTGATTTGGTTTCAGATAGGTAAAATTTCATTCATTTACTCATATTGATCCTTTCTGCTATAAAAAGCGCCAATTAGACCTCTATATGCGCGCTTTAACGTCTTCTACCAGGTTCGATAGGGATGTATGCGCTATACCAATCGAAAGATGAGACTTGGGGCTAGGAACATGTCAAGTTTCATCGAGATTGATTTGGTTTCAGATAGGCAGAATTTCATTTATTTACTCATATTGATCATTTCTGCTATAAAAAGCGCCCATTAGACCTCTATATGCGCGCTCCTACGTCTTCTACCAGGTTCGATAGGGATGTATGCGCTATACCAATCGAAAGAAGAGACTTGGTGCTAGGTACATGTTAAGTTTCATCGAGATTGATATGGTTTCAGATAGGTAAAATTTCATTCATTTACTCATATTGATCATTTCTGCTATTAAAAGCGTCCATTAGACCTCTATATGCGCGCTCCTACGTCTTCTACCAGGTTCGATAGGGATGTATGCGCTATACCAATCAAAAGAGGAGACTTGGGGCTAGGTACATGTCAAGTTTCATCGAGATTGATTTGGTTACAGATAGGTAATATTTCATTCATTTACTCATATTGATCATTTCTGCTATAAAAAGCGCCCATTAGACCTCTATATGCGCGCTCCTACGTCTTCTACCAGGTTCGATAGGGATGTATGCGCTATACCAATCGAAAGAAGAGACTTGGTGCTAGGTACATGTCAAGTTTCATCGAGATTGATATGGTTTCAGGTAGGTAAAATTTCATTCATTTACTCATATTGATCATTTCTGCTATTAAAAGCGTCCATTAGACCTCTATATGCGCGCTCCTACGTCTTCTACCAGGTTCGATATGGATGTATGCGCTATACCAATCAAAAGAGGAGACTTGGGGCTAGGTACTTGTCAAGTTTCGTCGAGATTGATTTGGTTAAAGATAGGCAGAATTTCATTCATTTACTCATATTGATCATTTCTGCTATAAAAAGCGCCCATTAGAACTCTATATGCGCGCTCCTACGTCTTCTACCAGGTTCGATATGGATGTATGCGCTATACCAATCAAAAGAGACGACTTGGTGCTGGGTACCTGTTAAGTTTTATCGAGATTGATTTGGTTTCAGATAGGTAAAATTTCCTTCATTTACTCATATTGATCATTTCTGCTATAAAATGCGCCCATTAGACCTCTATATGCGCGCTCCTACGTCTTCTACCATGTTCGATAGGGATGTATGCGCTATACCAATCGAAAGAGGAGACTTGGTGCTTGGTACATGTCAAGTTTCATCGAGAATGAGTTGGCTACAGATCGGTAGAGTTTCATTTATTTACTCATATTGATCATTTCTGCTATAAAAAGCGCCCATTAGACCTCTATATGCGCGCTCCTACGTCTTCTACCAGGTTCGATAGGGATGTATGCGCTATACCAATCGAAAGAAGAGACTTGGGGCTAGGTACATGTCAAGTTTCATCGAGATTGATTTGGTTACAGATAGGTAATATTTCATTCATTTACTCATATTGATCATTTCTGCTATTAAAAGCGCCCATTAGACCTCTATATGCGCGCTCCTACGTCTTCTACCAGGTTCGATAGGGATGTATGCGCTATACCACTCGAAAGAGACGACTTGGTGCTAGGTACATGTCAAGTTTCATCGAGATTGATTTGGTTGAAGATAGGTAAAATTTCATTCATTTACTCATATTGATCCTTTCTGCTATAAAAAGCGCCAATTAGACCTCTATATGCGCGCTTTTACATCTTCTACCAGGTTCGATAGGGATGTATGCGCTATACCAATCGAAAGATGAGACTTGGGGCTAGGAACATGTCAAGTTTCATCGAGATTGATTTGGTTTCAGATAGGCAGAATTTCATTTATTTACTCATATTGATCATTTCTGCTATAAAAAGCGCCCATTAGACCTCTATATGCGCGCTCCTACGTCTTCTACCAGGTTCGATAGGGATGTATGCGCTATACCAATCGAAAGAAGAGACTTGGTGCTAGGTACATGTCAAGTTTCATCGAGATTGATTTGGTTTCAGATAGGTAAAATTTCATTCATTTACTCATATTGATCATTTCTGCTATTAAAAGCGTCCATTAGACCTCTATATGCGCGCTCCTACGTCTTCTACCAGGTTCGATAGGGATGTATGCGCTATACCAATCAAAAGAGGAGACTTGGGGCTAGGGACATGTCAAGTTTCATCGAGATTGATTTGGTTACAGATAGGTAATATTTCATTCATTTACTCATATTGATCATTTCTGCTATAAAAAGCGCCCATTAGACCTCTATATGCGCGCTCCTACGTCTTCTACCAGGTTCGATAGGGATGTATGCGCTATACCAATCGAAAGAAGAGACTTGGTGCTAGGTACATGTCAAGTTTCATCGAGATTGATTTGGTTTCAGGTAGGTAAAATTTCATTCATTTACTCATTTTGATCATTTCTGCTATTAAAAGCGTCCATTAGACCTCTATATGCGCGCTCCTACGTCTTCTACCATGTTCGATAGGGATGTATGCGCTATACCAATCGAAAGAGGAGACTTGGTGCTTGGTACATGTCAAGTTTTATCGAGATTGAGTTGGCTACAGATCGGTAGAGTTTCATTTATTTACTCATATTGATCATTTCTGCTATAAAAAGCGCCCATTAGACCTCTATATGCGCGCTCCTACGTCTTCTACCAGGTTCGATAGGGATGTATGCGCTATACCAATCGAAAGAGAAGACTTGGTGCTAGGTACATGTCAAGTTTCATCGAGATTGATTTGGTTTCAGATAGGCAGAATTTCATTCATTTACTCATATTGATCATTTCTGCTATAAAAAGCGCCAAGTAGACCTCTATATGAGTGCTCCTACGTCTTCTACCAGGTTCGATAGGGATGTATGCGCTATACCATCGAAACAAGAGACTTGGTGCTAGGAACATGTCAAGTTTCATCGAGATTGATTCGATTTCAGATAGGTAAAATTTCATTCATTTACTCATATTGATCATTTCTGCTATAAAAAGCGCCCATTAGAACTCTATATGCGCGCTCCTACGTCTTCTACCAGTTTCGATAGGGATGTATACGCTATACCACTCGAAAGAGACGACTTGGTGCTGGGTACATGTCAAGTTTTATCGAGATTGATTTGGTTTCAGATAGGTAAAATTTCCTTCATTTACTCATATTGATCATTTCTGCTATAAAAAGCGCCCATTAGACCTCAATATGCGCGCTCCTACCTCTTCTCCCAGGTTCGATAGGCATGTATGCGCTATACTAATCGAAAGATGAGACTTGGACTAGGTACATGTCAAGTTTCATTGAGATTGATTTGGTTTCAGATAGGTAAAATTTCATTCATTTATTCATATTGATCATTTCTGCTATAAAAAGCGCCCATTAGACCTCAATATGTGCGCTCCTACGTCTTCTACCAGGTTCGATAATGATGTATGCGCTATACCAATCGAAAGAAAAGACTTGGTGCTAGGTACATGTCAAGTTTCATCGAGATTGATTTTGTTTCAGATAGGTAACATTTCATTCATTTACTCATATTGATCATTTCTGCTATAAAAAGCGCCCATTAGACCTCTATATGCGCGCTCCTACGTCTTCTACCAGGCTCGATAGGGATGTATGCGCTATACCAATCGAAAGAAGAGACTTGGTGCTAGGTACATGTCAAGTTTCATCGAGATTGATTTGGTTTCAGATAGGTAAAATTTCATTCATTTACTCATATTGATCATTTCTGCTATTAAAAGCGTCCATTAGACCTCTATATGCGCGCTCCTAAGTCTTCTACCAGGTTCGATATGGATGTATGCGCTATACCAATCAAAAGAGGAGACTTGGGGCTAGGTACATGTCAAGTTTCATCGAGATTGATTTGGTTAAAGATAGGCAGAATTTCATTCATTTACTCATATTGATCATTTCTGCTATAAAAAGCGCCCATTAGAACTCTATAAACGCGCTCCTACGTCTTCTACCAGGTTCGATAGGGATGTATGCGCTATACCAATCAAAAGAGAAGACTTGGTGCTTGGTACATGTCAAGTTTCATCGAGATTGAGTTGGCTAGAGATCGGTAGAGTTTCATTTATTTACTCATATTGATCATTTCTGCTATAAAAAGCGCCCATTAGAACTCTATATGCGCGCTCCTACGTCTTCTACCAGGTTCGATAGGGATGTATGCGCTATACCAATCGAAAGAGGAGACTTGGTGCTAGGTACATGTCAAGTTTCATCGAGATTGATTTGGTTTCAGATAGGCAGAATTTCATTCATTTACTCATATTGATCATTTCTGCTATAAAAAGCGCCCATTAGACCTCTATATGAGCGCTCCTACGTCTTCTACCAGGTTCGATAGGGATGTATGCGCTATACCAATCGAAAGAAGAGACTTGGTGCTAGGTACATGTCAAGTTTCATCGAGATTGATTTGGTTTCAGATAGGTAAAATTTCATTCATTTACTCATATTGATAATTTCTGCTATTAAAAGCTTCCATTAGACCTCTATATGCGCGCTCCTACGTCTTCTACCAGGTTCGATATGGATGAATGCGCTATACCAATCAAAAGAGGAGACTTGGGGCTAGGTACATGTCAAGTTTCATCGAGATTGATTTGGTTAAAGATAGGCAGAATTTCATTCATTTACTCATATTGATCATTTCTGCTATAAAAAGCGCCCATTAGAACTCTATATGCGCGCTCCTACGTCTTCTACCAGGTTCGATAGGGATGTATGCGCTATACCAATCAAAAGAGAAGACTTGGTGCTGGGTACATGTCAAGTTTTATCGAGATTGATTTGGTTTCAGATAGGTAAAATTTCCTTCATTTACTCATATTGATCATTTCTGCTATAAAAAGCGCCCATTAGACTTCTATACGCGCGCTCCTACGTCTTCTCCCAGGTTCGATAGGGATGTATGCGCTATACCAATCGAAAGATGAGACTTGGACTAGGTACATGTCAAGTTTCATTGAGATTGATTTGGTTTCAGATAGGTAAAATTTCATTCATTTATTCATATTGATCATTTCTGCTATAAAAAGCGCCCATTAGACCTCAATATGCGCGCTCCTACGTCTTCTACCAGGTTCGATAGGGATGTATGCGCTATACCAATCGAAAGAGGAAATTTGGGGCTAGGTATATGTTAAGTTTCATTGAGATTGATTTGGTTTCAGATAGGCAGAATTTCATTCATTTACTCATATTGATCATTTCTGCTATAAAAAGCGCCCATTAGACCTCTATATGCGCGCTCCTACGTCTTCTACCATGTTCGATAGGGATGTATGCGCTTTACCAATCGAAAGAGGAGACTTGGTGCTTGGTACATGTCAAGTTTCATCGAGATTGAGTTGGCTACAGATCGGTAGAGTTTCATTTATTTACTCATATTGATCATTTCTGCTATAAAATGCGCCCATTAGACGTCAATATGCGCGCTCCTACGTCTTCTACCAGGTTCGATAGGGATGTATGCGCTATACCAATCGAAAGAGGAGACTTGGTACTAGGTACATGTCAAGTTTCATTGAGATTGGTTTCAGATAGGTAAAATTTCATTCATTTATTCATATTGATCATTTCTGCTATAAAAAGCGCCCATTAGACCTCTATATGCGCGCTCCTACGTCTTCTACCATTTTCGATAGGGATGTATGCACTATACCAATCGAAAGAGGAGACTTGGTGCTAGGTACATGTCAAGTTTCATCGAGATTGATTTGGTTTCAGATAGGCAGAATTTCATTCATTTACTCATATTGATCATTTCTGCTATAAAAAGCGCCCATTAGACCTCTATATGCGCGCTCCTACGTCTTCTACCAGGTTCGATACGGATGTATGCGCTATACCAATCAAAAAAGGAGACGTGGGGCTAGGTACATGTCAAGTTTCATCGAGATTGATTTGGTTACAGACAGGTAGAATTTCATTCATTTACTCATATTGATCATTTCTGCTATAAAAAGCGCCCATTAGAACTCTATATGCGCGCTCCTACGTCTACTACCAGGTTCGATAGGGATGTATGCGCTATACCAATCGAAAGAGAAGACTTGGTGCTAGGTACATATCAAGTTTCATCGAGATTGATTTGGTTTCAGATAGGTAAAATTTCATTCATTTACTCATATTGATCATTTCTGCTATGAAAAGCGCCCATTAGACCTCTATATGCGCGCTCCTACGTCTTCTACCAGGTTCGATACGGATGTATGCGCTATACCAATCAAAAGACGAGACTTGGGGCTAGGTACATGTCAAGTTTCATCGAGATTGATTTGGTTACAGACAGGTAGAATTTCATTCATTTACTCATATTGATCATTTCTGCTATAAAAAGCGCCTATTAGAACTCTATTTGCGCGCTCCTACGTCTTCTACCAGGTTCGATAGGGATGTATGCGCTATACCAATCGAAAGAAGAGATTTGGGGCTAGGTACATGTCAAGCTTCATCGAGATTGATTTGGTTACAGATAGGTAGAATTTCATTCATTTACTCATATTGATCATTTCTGCTATAAAAAGCGCCTATTAGAACTCTATATTCGCGCTCCTACGTCTTCAATCAGGTTCGATAAGGATGTATGCGCTATACCAATCGAAAGAAAAGACTTGGTGCTTCGTACATGTCAAGTTTCATCGAGATTGATTTGGTTTCAGATAGGTAAAATTTCCTTCATTTCCTCATATTGATCATTTCTGCTATAAAAAGCGCCCACTAGACTTCTATACGCGCGCTCCTACGTCTTCTACCAGGTTCGATAGGGATGTATGCGCTATACCATTAAAAGAGGAAACTTGGTGCTAGGTACATGTCAAGTTTCATCGAGATTGATTTGGTTTCAGATAGGCAGAATTTCATTCATTTACTCATATTGATCATTTCTGCTATAAAAAGCGCCCATTAGACCTCTATATGCGCGCTCCTACGTCTTCTACCAGGTTCGATAGGGATGTATGCGCTATACCAATCGAAAGAGGAGACTTGGGACTAGGTACATGTCAAGTTTCATTGAGATTGATTTGGTTTCAGATAGGTAAAATTTCATTCATTTATTCATATTGATCATTTCTGCTATAAAAAGCGCCCATTAGACCTCTATATGCGCGCTCCTACGTCTTCTACCATTTTCGATAGGGATGTATGCACTATACCAATCGAAAGAGGAGACTTGGTGCTAGGTACATGTCAAGTTTCATCGAGATTGATTTGGTTTCAGATAGGCAGAATTTCATTCATTTACTCATATTGATCATTTCTGCTATAAAAAGCGCCCATTAGACCTCTATATGCGCGCTCCTACGTCTTCTACCAGGTTCGATACGGATGTATGCGCTATACCAATCAAAAGAAGAGACTTGGGGCTAGGTACATGTCAAGTTTCATCGAGATTGATTTGGTTACAGACAGGTAGAATTTCATTCATTTACTCATATTGATCATTTCTGCTATAAAAAGCGCCCATTAGAACTGTATATGTGCGCTCCTACGTCTTCTACCAGGTTCGATATTGATGTATGCGCTATACCAATCAAAAGAGAAGACTTGGTGCTGGGTACATGTCAAGTTTTATCGAGATTGATTTGGTTTCAGATAGGTAAAATTTCCTTCATTTACTCATATTGATCATTTCTGCTATAAAAAGCGCCCATTAGACTTCTATACGCGCGCTCCTACGTCTTCTCCCAGGTTCGATAGGGATGTATGCGCTATACCAATCGAAAGATGAGACTTGGACTAGGTACATGTCAAGTTTCATTGAGATTGATTTGGTTTCAGATAGGTAAAATTTCATTCATTTATTCATATTGATCATTTCTGCTATAAAAAGCGCCCATTAGACCTCAATATGCGCGCTCCTACGTCTTCTACCAGGTTCGATAGGGATGTATGCGCTATACCAATCGAAAGAGGAAATTTGGGACTAGGTATATGTCAAGTTTCATTGAGATTGATTTGTTTTCAGATAGGCAGAATTTCATTCATTTACTCATATTGATCATTTCTGCTATAAAAAGCGCCCATTAGACCTCTATATGCGCGCTCCTACGTCTTCTATCATGTTCGATAGGGATGTATGCGCTTTACCAATCGAAAGAGGAGACTTGGTGCTTGGTACATGTCAAGTTTCATCGAGATTGAGTTGGCTACAGATCGGTAGAGTTTCATTTATTTACTCATATTGATCATTTCTGCTATAAAATGCGCCCATTAGACCTCTATATGCGCGCTCCTACGTCTTCTACCAGGTTCGATAGGGATGTATGCACTATACCAATCGAAAGAGGAGACTTGGTGCTAGGTACATGTCAAGTTTCATCGAGATTGATTTGGTTTCAGATAGGCAGAATTTCATTCATTTACTCATATTGATCATTTCTGCTATAAAAAGGGCCCATTAGACCTCTATATGCGCGCTCCTAGGTCTTCTACCAGGTTCGATAGGGATGTATGCGCTATACCAATCGAAAGAGGAGACTTGGGACTAGGTACATGTCAAGTTTCATTGAGATTGATTTGGTTTCAGATAGGTAAAATTTCATTCATTTATTCATATTGATCATTTCTGCTATAAAAAGCGCCCATTAGACCTCTATATGCGCTCTCCTACGTCTTCTACCATTTTCGATAGGGATGTATGCACTATACCAATCGAAAGAGGAGACTTGGTGCTAGGTACATGTCAAGTTTCATCGAGATTGATTTGGTTTCAGATAGGCAGAATTTCATTCATTTACTCATATTGATCATTTCTGCTATAAAAAGCACCCATTAGACCTCTATATGCGCGCTCCTACGTCTTCTACCAGGTTCGATACGGATGTATGCGCTATACCAATCAAAAGAGGAGACGTGGGGCTAGGTACATGTCAAGTTTCATCGAGATTGATTTGGTTACAGACAGGTAGAATTTCATTCATTTACTCATATTGATCATTTCTGCTATAAAAAGCGCCTATTAGAACTCTATATGCGCGCTCCTACGTCTACTACCAGGTTCGATAGGGATGTATGCGCTATACCAATCGAAAGAGAAGACTTGGTGCTTGGTACATGTCAAGTTTTATCGAGATTGATTTGGTTTCATATAGGTAAAATTTCCTTCATTTACTCATATTGATAATTTCTGCTATGAAAAGCGCCTATTAGACCTCTATACGCGAGCTCCTACGTCTTCTACCAGGTTCGATAGGGATGTATGCGCTATACCAATCGAAAGAGGAGATTTGATGCTAGGTACATATCAAGTTTCATCGAGATTGATTTGGTTTCAGATAGGTAAAATTTCATTCATTTACTCATATTGATCATTTCTGCTATTAAAAGCGTCTATTAGACCTCTATATGCGCGCTCCTACTTCTTCTACCAGGTTCGATACGGATGTATGCGCTATACCAATCAAAAGAGGAGACTTGGGGCTAGGTACATGTCAAGTTTCATCGAGATTGATTTGGTTACAGACAGGTAGAATTTCATTCATTTACTCATATTGATCATTTCTGCTATAAAAAGCGCCTTTTAGAACTCTATTTGCGCGCTCCTACGTCTTCTACCAGGTTCGATAGGGATGTATGCGCTATACCAATCGAAAGAAGAGATTTGGGGCTAGGTACATGTCAAGTTTCATCGAGATTGATTTGGTTACAGATAGGTAGAATTTCATTCATTTACTCATATTGATCATTTCTGCTATATAAAGCGCCTATTAGAACTCTATATTCGCGCTCTTACGTCTTCAACCAGGTTCGATAAGGATGTATGCGCTATACCAATCGAAAGAAAAGACTTGGTGCTTCGTACATGTCAAGTTTCATCGAGATTGATTTGGTTTCAGATAGGTAAAATTTCCTTCATTTCCTCATATTGATCATTTCTGCTATAAAAAGCGCCCATTAGACTTCTATACGCGCGCTCCTACGTCTTCTACCAGGTTCGATAGGGATGTATGCGCTATACCATTAAAAGAGGAAACTTGGTGCTAGGTACATGTCAAGTTTCATCGAGATTGATTTGGTTTCAGATAGGCAGAATTTCATTCATTTACTCATATTGATCATTTCTGCTATAAAAAGCGCCCATTAGACCTCTATATGCGCGCTCCTACGTCTTCTACCAGGTTCGATAGGGATGTATGCGCTATACCAATCGAAAGAGGAGACTTGGGACTAGGTACATGTCAAGTTTCATTGAGATTGATTTGGTTTCAGATAGGTAAAATTTCATTCATTTATTCATATTGATCATTTCTGCTATAAAAAGCGCCCATTAGACCTCTATATGCGCGCTCCTACGTCTTCTACCATTTTCGATAGGGATGTATGCACTATACCAATCGAAAGAGGAGACTTGGTGCTAGGTACATGTTAAGTTTCATCGAGATTGATTTGGTTTCAGATAGGCAGAATTTCATTCATTTACTCATATTGATCATTTCTGCTATAAAAAGCGCCCATTAGACCTCTATATGCGCGCTCCTACGTCTTCTACCAGGTTCGATACGGATGTATGCGCTATACCAATCAAAAGAGGAGACTTGGGGCTAGGTACATGTCAAGTTTCATCGAGATTGATTTGGTTACAGACAGGTAGAATTTCATTCATTTACTCATATTGATCATTTCTGCTATAAAAAGCGCCTATTAGAACTCTATATGCGCGCTCCTACGTCTACTACCAGGTTCGATAGGGATGTATGCGCTATACCAATCGAAAGAGAAGACTTGGTGCTTGGTACATGTCAAGTTTTATCGAGATTGATTTGGTTTCATATAGGTAAAATTTCCTTCATTTACTCATATTGATAATTTCTGCTATGAAAAGCGCCCATTAGACCTCTATACGCGAGCTCCTACGTCTTCTACCAGGTTCGATAGGGATGTATGCGCTATACCAATCGAAAGAGGAGATTTGATGCTAGGTACATATCAAGTTTCATCGAGATTGATTTGGTTTCAGATAGGTAAAATTTCATTCATTTACTCATATTGATCATTTCTGCTATTAAAAGCGTCCATAAACCTCTATATGCGCGCTCCTACGTCTTCTACCAGGTTCGATACGGATGTATGCGCTATACCAATCAAAAGAGGAGACTTGGGGCTAGGTACATGTCAAGTTTCATCGAGATTGATTTGGTTACAGACAGGTAGAATTTCATTCATTTACTCATATTGATCATTTCTGCTATAAAAAGCGCCTATTAGAACTCTATTTGCGCGCTCCTACGTCTCCTACCAGGTTCGATAGGGATGTATGCGCTATACCAATCGAAAGAAGAGATTTGGGGCTAGGTACATGTCAAGTTTCATCGAGATTGATTTGGTTACAGATAGGTAGAATTTCATTCATTTACTCATATTGATCATTTCTGCTATAAAAAGCGCCTATTAGAACTCTATATTCGCGCTCCTACGTCTTCAACCAGGTTCGATAAGGATGTATGCGCTATACCAATCGAAAGAAAAGACTTGGTGCTTCGTACATGTCAAGTTTCATCGAGATTGATTTGGTTTCAGATAGGTAAAATTTCCTTCATTTCCTCATATTGATCATTTCTGCTATAAAAAGCGCCCATTAGACTTCTATACACGCGCTCCTACGTCTTCTCACAGGTTCGATAGGGATGTATGCGCTATACCAATCGAAAGAGGAGATTTGGGGCTAGGTACATGTCAAGTTTCATTGAGATTGATTTGGTTTCAGATAGGTAAAATTTCATTCTTTTATTCATATTGATCATTTCTGCTATTAAAAGCGCCCATTATACCTCTATATGCGCGCTCCTACGTCTTGAACCAGGTTCGATAGGGATGTATGCGCTATACCAATCGAAAGAGGAGACTTGGGACTAGGTATATGTCAAGTTTCATTGAGATTGATTTGGTTTCAGATAGGCAGAATTTCATTCATTTACTCATATTGATCATTTCTGCTATAAAAAGCGCCCATTAGACCTCTATATGCGCGCTCCTACTTCTTCTACCAGGTTCGATAGGGATGTATGCGCTATACCAATCAAAAGAGGAGACTTGGTGCTAGGTACATGTCAAGTTTCATCGAGATTGATTTGGTTACAGATCAGTAGAGTTTCATTTATTTACTCATATTGATCATTTCTGCTATAAAAAGCGCCCATTAGACCTCTATATGCGCGCTCCTACTTCTTCTACCAGGTTCGATAGGGATGTATGCGCTATACCAATCGAAAGAAGAGATTTGGGGCTAGGTACATGTCAAGTTTCATCGAGATTGATTTGGTTACAGATAGGTAGAATTTCATTCATTTACTCATATTGATCATTTCTGCTATAAAAAGCGCCTATTAGAACTCTATATTCGCGCTCCTACGTCTTCAACCAGGTTCGATAAGGATGTATGCGCTATACCAATCGAAAGAAAAGACTTAGTGCTTCGTACATGTCAAGTTTCATCGAGATTGATTTGGTTTCAGATAGGTAAAATTTCCTTCATTTCCTCATATTGATCATTTCTGCTATAAAAAGCGCCCATTAGACTTCTATACGCGCGCTCCTACGTCTTCTCACAGGTTCGATAGGGATGTATGCGCTATACCAATCGAAAGAGGAGATTTGGGGCTAGGTACATGTCAAGTTTCATTGAGATTGATTTGGTTTCAGATAGGTAAAATTTCATTCTTTTATTCATATTGATCATTTCTGCTATTAAAAGTGCCCATTATACCTCTATATGCGCGCTCCTACGTCTTGAACCAGGTTCGATAGGGATGTATGCGCTATACCAATCGAAAGAGGAGACTTGGGACTAGGTATATGTCAAGTTTCATTGAGATTGATTTGGTTTCAGATAGGCAGAATTTCATTCATTTACTCATATTGATCATTTCTGCTATAAAAAGCGCCCATTAGACCTCTATATGCGCGCTCCTACTTCTTCTACCAGGTTCGATAGGGATGTCTGCGCTATACCAATCAAAAGAGGAGACTTGGTGCTAGGTACATGTCAAGTTTCATCGAGATTGAGTTGGCTACAGATCAGTAGAGTTTCATTTATTTACTCATATTGATCATTTCTGCTATAAAAAGCGCCCATTAGACCTCTATATGCGCGCTCCTACTTCTTCTACCAGGTTCGATAGGGATGTATGCGCTATACCAATCGAAAGAGGAGATTTGGGGCTAAGTACATGTCAAGTTTCATCGAGATTGATTTGGTTACAGATAGGTAGAATTTCATTCATTTACTCATATTGATCATTTCTGCTATAAAAAGCGCCCATTAGACCTCAATATGCGCGCTCCTACGTCTTCTATCAGGTTCGATAGGGATGTATGCGTTATACCAGTCAAAAGAGGAGATTTGATGCTCGGTACATATCAAGTTTCATCGAGATTGATTTGGTTTTACATAGGTAAACTTTCATTCATTTACTCATATTGATCATTTATGCTATTAAAAGCGCCCATTAGACCTCTATATGCGCGCTCCTACGTCTTCAACCAGGTTCGATAAGGATGTATGCGCTATACCAATCGAAAGAGGAGACTTGGGACTAGGAATATGTCAAGTTTCATCGAGATTGATTTGGTTTCAGATAGGCAGAATTTCATTCATTTACTCATATTGATCATTTATGCTATAAAAAGCGCCCATTAGATCTCTATATGCGCGCTCCTACTTCTTCTACCAGGTACATGTCAAGTTTCATCGAGATTGAGTTGGCTACAGATCGGTAGAGTTTCATTTATTTACTCATATTGATCATTTCTGCTATAAAAAGCGCCTATTAGAACTCTATATGCGCGCTCCTACGTCTTCTACCAGGTTCGATATTGATGTACGAGCTATACCAATCGAAAGAGAAGACTTGGTGCTTCTTACATGTCAAGTTTTATCGCGATTGATTTGGTTTCAGATAGGTAAAATTTCCTTCATTTCCTCATATTGATCATTTCTGCTATAAAAAGCGCCCATTAGACTTCTATACGCGCGCTCCTACGTCTTCTCCCAAATTCAATAGGGATGTATGCGCTATACCAATCGAAAGAGGAGATTTGATGCTAGGTACATATCAAGATTCATCGAGATTGATTTGGTTTCAGATAGGTAAAATTTCATTCATTTACTCATATTGATCATTTCTGCTATAAAAAGCGCCCATTAGACCTCTATATGCGCGCTCCTACGTCTTCAACCAGGTTCGATAGGGATGTATGCGCTATACTAATCGAAAGAGGAGACTTGGGACTAGGTATATGTCAAGTTTCATCGAGATTGATTTGGTTTCAGGTCGGTAAAATTTCATTCATTTACTCATATTGATCATTTCTGCTATAAAAATCGGCCATTAGACCTCTATATGCGCGCTCCTACGTCTTCTACCAGGTTCGATAGGGATGTATGCGCTATACCAATCAAAAGAGGAGACTTGGTGCTAGGTACATGTCAAGTTTCATCGAGATTGATTTGGTTTCAGATAGGTAAAATTTCATTCATTTACTCATATTGATCATTTCTGCTATAAAAAGCGCCCATTAGACCTCTATATGAGCGCTAATACGTCTTCAACCAGGTTCGATAGGGATGTATGCGCTATACCAATCGAAAGAGGAGACTTGGGACTAGGAATATGTCAAGTTTCATCGAGATTGATTTGGTTACAGATAGGTAGAATTTCATTCATTTACTCATATTGATCATTTCTGCTATAAAAAGCGCCCATTAGACCTCTATATGCGCGCTCCTATGTCTTCTACCAGGTTCGTTAGGGATGTATGCGCTATACCAATCGAAAGAGAGCTCTTGGTTCTGGGTACATGTCAACTTTCATCGAGATTGATTTGGTTTCAGATAGGTAGAATTTCATTCATTTATTCATATTGATCATCTCTGCTATAAAAAGCGCCAATTAGACCTCTATATGCGCGCTCCTACGTCTTCTACCAGATTCGATAGGGATGTGTGCGCTATACCAATCGAAAGAGGAGACTTGGAGCTAGGTACATGTCAAGTTTCATCGAGAATGATTTGGTTACAGATAGGTAGAATTTCATTCATTTACTCATATTGATCATTTCTGCTAAGAAAAGCGCCCATTAGAACTCTATATGCGCGCTCCTACGTCTTCTACCAGGTTCGATAGGGATGTATGCGCTATACCAATCGAAAGAGAAGACTTGGTGCTTGGTACAAGTCAACTTTTATCGAGATTGATTTGGTTTCAGATAGGTAAAATTTCCTTCATTTACTCATATTGATCATTTCTGCTATAAAAAGCGCCCATTAGACCTCTATACGCGCGCTCCTACGTCTTCTCCCAGGTTCGATAGGGATGTATGCGCTATACCAATCGAAAGAAGAGACTTGGGGCTAGGTACATGTCAAGTTTCATTGAGAATGATTTGGTTTCAGATAGGTAAAATTTCATTCATTTATTCATATTGATCATTTCTGCTATAAAAAGCGCCCATTAGAACTCTATACGCGCGCTCCTACGTCTTCTACCATTTCCGATAGGGATGTATACGCTATACCAATCGAAAGAGAAGACTTGGTGCTTGGTAGATGTCAAGTTTCATCGAGATTGATTTGGTTTCAGATAGGTAGAATTTCATTCATTTACTCATATTGATCATTTCTGCTATGAAAAGCGCCCATTAGAACTCTATATGCGCGCTCCTACGTCTTCTCCCAGGTTCGATAGGGATGTATGCGCTATACCAATCGAAAGAAGAGACTTGGTGCTTGGTACATGTCAAGTTTTATCGAGATTGATTTGGTTTCAGATAGGTAAAATTTCCTTCATTTACTCATATTGATCATTTCTGCTATGAAAAGCGACCATTAGAACTCTATACGCGAGCTCCTACGTCTTCTACCAGGTTCGATAGGGATGTATGCGCTATACCAATCGAAAGAGAAGACTTGGTGCTAGGTACATGTCAAGTTTCATCGAGATTGATTTGGTTTCAGATAGGTAAAATTTCATTTCTTTTACTCATATTGATCATTTCTGCTATAAAAAGCGCCCATTAGACCTCTATACGCGCGATCCTACGTCTTCTACCAGGTTCGATAGGGATGTATGCGGTAAACCAATCGAAAGAGGAGACTTGGGGTTAGTTACATGTCAAGTTTCATCGAGATAGATTTGGTTACAGATAGGTAGAATTTCATTCATTTACTCATATTGATCATTTCTGCTATAAAAAGCGCCCATTACAGCTCTTTATCCGCGTTCCTACGTCTTCTACCAGGTTCGATAGGGATGTATGCGCTATACCAATCGAAAGAGAAGACTTGGTGCTAGGTACATGTCAAGTTTAATCGAGATTGATTTGGTTTCAGATAGGTAAAATTTCCTTCATTTACTCATATTGATCATTTCTGCTATAAAAAGCGCCCATTAGACCTCTATACGCGCACTCCTACGTCTTCTCCCAGGTTCGATAGGGATGTATGCGCTATACCAATCGAAAGAGGAGACGTGGGGCTAGGTACATGTCAAGTTTCATTGAGATTGATTTGGTTTCAGATAGGTAAAATTTCATTCATTTATTCATATTGATCATTTCTGCTATAAAAAGCGCCCATTAGAACTGTATATGCGCGCTCCTACGTCTTCTACCAGGTTCGATAGGGATGTATGCGCTATACCAATCGAAAGAGAAGACTTGGTGCTTGGTACATGTCAAGTTTTATCGAGATTGATTTGGTTTCAGATTGGTAAAATTTCCTTCATTTACTCATATTGATCATTTCTGCTATGAAAAGCGCCCATTAGACCTCTATACGCGAGCTCCTACGTCTTCTACCAGGTTCGATAGGGATGTATGCGCTATACCAATCGAAAGAGAAGACTTGGTGCTTGGTACATGTCAAGTTTCATCGAGATTGATTTGGTTACAGACAGGTAGAATTTCATTCATTTACTCATATTGATCATTTCTGTTATAAAAAGCGCCCATTAGACCTCTTTATCCGCGTTCCTACGTCTTCTATCAGGTTCGATAGGGATGTATGCGCTATACCAATCGAAAGAGGAGACATGGTGCTAGGTACATGTCAAGTTTCATCGAGATTGATTTGGTTACAGATAGGTAGAATTTCATTCATTTACTCATATTGATCATTTCTGCTATAAAAAGCGCCCATTAGATCTCTATATGCGCACTCATACGTCTTCTACCAGGTTCGATAGGGATGTATGCACTTTACCAATCAAAAGAGAAGACTTCGGGCTAGGTACATGTCAAGTTTCATTGAGATTGATTTGGTTTCAGATAGGTAAAATTTCCTTCATTTACTCATATTGATCATTTCTGCTATAAAAAGCGCCCATTAGACCTCTATATGCGCGCTCCTACGTCTTCTACCAGGTTCGATAGGGATGTATGCGCTATACCAATCGAAAGAAGAGACTTGGGGCTAGGTACATGTCAAGTTTCATCGAGATTGATTTGATTACAGATAGGTAGAATTTCATTCATTTACTCATATTGATCATTTCTGCTATAAAAAGCGCCCATTAGACCTCTATATGCGCGCTCCTACGTCTTCTACCAGGTTCGATAGGGATGTATGCGCTATACCAATCGAAAGAGAAGACTTGGTGCTTGGTACATGTCAAGTTTTATCGAGATTGATTTGGTTTCAGATAGGTAATATTTCCTTCATTTACTCATATTGATCATTTCTGCTATGAAAAGCGCCCATTAGACCTCTATACGCGAGCTCCTACGTCTTCTACCAGGTTCGATAGGGATGTATGCGCTATACCAATCGAAAGAGAAGACTTGGTGCTTGGTACATGTCAAGTTTGTTAGAGATTGATTTGGTTACAGACAGGTAGAATTTCATTCATTTACTCATATTGATCATTTCTGCTATAAAAAGCGCCCATTAGACCTCTTTATCCGCGTTCCTACGTCTTCTACCAGGTTCGATAGGGATGTATGTGCTATACCAATCAAAAGAGGAGACTTGGTGCTAGGTACATATCAAGTTTCATCGAGATTGATTTGGTTACAGATAGGTAGAATTTCATTCATTTACTCATATTGATCATTTCTGCTATAAAAAGCGTCCATTAGATCTCTATATGCGCACTCCTACGTCTTCTACAAGGTTCGATAGGGATGTATGCGCTATACCAATCAAAAGAGAAAACTTTGGGCTAGGTACATGTCAAGTTTCATTGAGATTGATTTGGTTTCAGATAGGTAAAATTTCCTTCATTTACTCATTTTGATCATTTCTGCTATAAAAAGCGCCCATTAGACCTCTATATGCGCGCTCCTACGTCTTCTACCAGGTTCGATAGGGATGTATGCGCAATACCAATCGAAAGAAGAGACTTGGGGCTAGGTAAATGTCAAGTTTCATCGAGATTGATTTGGTTACAGATAGGTAGAATTTCATTCATTTACTCATATTGATCATTTCTGCTATAAAAAGCGCCCATTAGACCTCTATATGCGCGCTCCTACGTCTTCTACCAGGTTCGATAGGGATGTATGCGCTATACCAATCGAAAAAAAAAGACTTGGTGCTGGGTACATGTCAAATTTCATTGACATTGATTTGGTTTCAGATAGGTAAATTTTCATTCATTTAGTCATATTGATCATTTCTGCTATAAAAAGCGCGAATTAGACCTCTATATGCGCGCTCCTACGTCTTCTACCAGGTTCGATAGGGATGTATGCGCTATACCAATCAAAAGAAGAGATTTGGCGCTAGGTACATGTCAAGTTTCATCGAGATTGATTTGGTTTCAGATAGGTAAAATTTCATTTCTTTTACTCATATTGATCATTTCTGCTATAAAAAGCGCCCATTAGACCTCTATACGAGCGCTCCTACGTCTTCTACCAGGTTCGATAGGGATGTATGCGCTATACCAATCAAATGAGGAGACTTAGGGCTAGGTACATGTCAAGTTTCATCGAGATTGATTTGGTTACAGATAGGTAGAATTTCATTCATTTACTCATATTGATCATTTCTGCTATAAAAAGCGCCCATTAGACCTCTATACGCGCGCTCCTACGTCTTCTACCAGGTTCGATAGGGATGTATGCGCTATACCAATCGAAAGAAGAAACTTGGTGCTAGGTACATGTCAAGTTTCATCGAGATTGATTTGGTTTCAGATAGGTAAAATTTCATTTCTTTTACTCATATTGATCATTTCTGCTATAAAAAGCGCCCATTAGACCTCTATACGCGCGCTCCTACGTCTTCTACCAGGTTCGATAGGGATGTATGCGCTATACCAATCAAAAGAAGAGACTTAGGGCTAGGTAAATGTCAAGTTTCATCGAGATTGATTTGGTTACAGATAGGTAGAATTTCATTCATTTACTCATATTGATCATTTCTGCTATAAAAAGCGCCCATTAGACCTCTATATGCGCGCTCCTACTTCTTCTACCAGGTTCGATAGGGATGTATGCGCTATACCAATCGAAAGAAGAGACTTGGGGCTAGGTACATGTCAAGTTTCATCGAGATTGATTTTGTTACAGATAGGTAGAATTTTATTCATTTACTCATACTGATCATTTCTGCTATAAAAAGCGCCCAATAGATCTCTATACGCGCGCTCCTACGTCTTCTACCAGGTTCAATAGGGATGTATGCGCTATACCAATCAAAAAAGAAGACTTGGTGCTGGGTACATGTCAACTTTCATCGAGATTGATTTGGTTTCAGATAGGTAGAATTTCATTCATTTATTCATATTGATCATTTCTGCTATAAAAAGCGCCCATTAGACCTCTATATGCGCGCTCCTACGTCTTCTACCAGGTTCGATAGGGATGTATGCTCTATACCAATCGAAAAAAAAGACTTGGTGCTGGGTACATGTCAAATTTCATTGACATTGATTTGGTTTCAGTTAGGTAAATTTTCATTCATTTAGTCATATTGATCATTTCTGCTATAAAAAGCGCCCATTAGACCTCTATATGCGCGCTTCTACGTCTTCTACCAGGTTCGATAGGGATGTATGCGTTATACCAATCAAAAAAGAAGACTTGCTGCTGGGTACATGTCAAGTTTCATTCAGATTGATTTGGTTTCAGATAGGTAGAATTTCATTCATTTATTCATATTGATCATTTCTGCTATAAAAAGCGCCCATTAGACCTCTATATGCGCGCTCCTACGTCTTCTACCAGGTTCGTTAGGGATGTATGCGCTATACCAATCGAAACAGAAGATTTGGTTCTGGGTACATGTCAACTTTCATTGAGATTGATTTGGTTTCAGATAGGTAGAATTTCATTCATTTATTCATATTGATCATTTCTGCTATAAAAAGCGCCCATTAGACCTCTATATGCGCGCTCCTACGTCTTCTACCAGGTTCGATAGGGATGTATGCGCTATACCAATCGAAAAAAAAAGACTTGGTGCTGGGTACATGTCAAATTTCATTGACATTGATTTGGTTTCAGATAGGTAAATTTTCATTCATTTAGTCATATTGATCATTTCTGCTATAAAAAGCGCGAATTAGACCTCTATATGCGCGCTCCTACGTCTTCTACCAGGTTCGATAGGGATGTATGCGCTATACCAATCAAAAGAAGAGATTTGGCGCTAGGTACATGTCAAGTTTCATCGAGATTGATTTGGTTTCAGATAGGTAAAATTTCATTTCTTTTACTCATATTGATCATTTCTGCTATAAAAAGCGCCCATTAGACCTCTATACGAGCGCTCCTACGTCTTCTACCAGGTTCGATAGGGATGTATGCGCTATACCAATCAAATGAGGAGACTTAGGGCTAGGTACATGTCAAGTTTCATCGAGATTGATTTGGTTACAGATAGGTAGAATTTCATTCATTTACTCATATTGATCATTTCTGCTATAAAAAGCGCCCATTAGATCTCTATATGCGCGCTTCTACGTCTTCTACCAGGTTCGATAGGGATGTATGCGCTATACCAATCAAAAGAGAAGACTTTGGGCTAGGTACAAGTCAAGTTTCATTGAGATTGATTTGGTTTCAGATAGGTAAAATTTCATTCATTTACTCATATTGATCATTTCTGCTATAAAAAGCGCCCATTAGACCTCTATATGCGCGCTCCTACGTCTTCTACCAGGTTCGATAGGGATGTATGCGCTATACCAATCGAAAGAAAAGACTTGGTGCTGGGTACATGTCAAGTTTCATTGAGATTGATTTGGTTACAGATAGGTAGAATTTCATTCATTTACTCATATTGATCATTTCTGCTATAAAAAGCGCCCATTAGACCTCTATACGCGCGTTCCTACGTCTTCTACCAGGTTCAATAGGGATGTATGCGCTATACCAATAAAAAAAAAAAAAGACTTGGTGCTGGGTACATGTCAAGTTTCATTGAGATTGATTTGGTTTCAGATAGGTAGAATTTCATTCATTTACTCATATTGATCATTTCTGCTATAAAAAGCGCCCATTAGATTTCTATATGCGCGCTCCTACGTCTTCTACCAGGTTCGATAGGGATGTATGCGCTATACCAATCAAAAGAGGAGACTTGGTGCTAGGTACATGTCAAGTTTCATCGAGATTGATTTTTTTTCAGATAGGTAGAATTTCATTCATTTACTCATTTTGATCATTTCTGCTATAAAAAGCGCCCATTAGACCTCTATATGTGAGCTCCTACGTCTTCTACCAATTTCGATAGGGATATATGCGCTATACGAATCGAAAGAGGAGACTTGATGCTAGGTACATGTAAACTTTCATCGAGATTGATTTGGTTACAGATAGGTAGAATTTCATTCATTTTTTCATATTGATCATTTCTGCTATAAAAAGCGCCCATTAGACCTCTATACGCGCGCTCCTACGTCTTCTACCAGGTTCGTTAGGGATATATGCGCTATACCAATCGAAAGAGAAGAATTGGTTCTGGGTACATGTCAACTTTCATCGAGATTGATTTGGTTTCAGATAGGTAGAATTTCATTCATTTATTCATATTGATCATTTCTGCTATAAAAGGCGCCCATTAGACCTCTATATGTGAGCTCCTACGTCTTCTACCAATTTCGATAGGGATATATGCGCTATACGAATCGAAAGAGGAGACTTGATGCTAGGTACATGTCAACTTTCATCGAGATTGATTTGGTTACAGATAGGTAGAATTTCATTCATTTTTTCATATTGATCATTTCTGCTATAAAAAGCGCCCATTAGACCTCTATACGCGCGCTCCTACGTCTTCTACCAGGTTCGTTAGGGATATATGCGCTATACCAATCGAAAGAGAAGAATTGGTTCTGGGTACATGTCAACTTTCATCGAGATTGATTTGGTTTCAGATAGGTAGAATTTCATTCATTTATTCATATTGATCATTTCTGCTATAAAAGGCGCCCATTAGACCTCTATATGCGCGCTCCAACGTCTTCTACCAGGTTCGATAGGGATGTATGCGCTATACCAATCGAAAAAGAAGACTTGGTGCTGGGTACATGTCAAATTTCATTGAGATTGATTTGGTTTCAGATAGGTAAATTTTCATTCATTTAGTCATATTGATCATTTCTGCTATAAAAAGCGCCCATTAGACCTCTATATGCGCGCTCCTACGTCTTCTACCAGGTTCGATAGGGATGTATGCGCTATACCAATCGAAAGAAGAGACTTGGGGCTAGGTACATGTCAAGTTTCATCGAGATTGATTTGTTTACAGATAGGTAGAATTTCATTCATTTACTCATATTGATCATTTCTGCTATAAAAAGCGCCCATTAGATCTCTATATGCGCGCTCCTACGTCTTCTACCAGGTTCGATAGGGATGTATGCGCTATACCAATCGAAAAAGAAGACTTGGTGCTGGGTACATGTCAAGTTTCATTGAGATTGATTTGGTTACAGATAGGTAGAATTTCATTCCTTTACTCATATTGATCATTTCTGCTATAAAAAGCGCCCATAAGACCTCTATATGCGCGCTCCTACGTCTTCTACCAGGTTCGTTAGGGATGTATGCGCTATACCAATCGAAAGAGAAGATTTGGTTCCGGGTACATGTCAACTTTCTTTGAGATTGATTTGGTTTCAGATAGGTAGAATTTTATTCATTTATTCATATTGATCATTTCTGCTATAAAAAGCGCCCATTAGACCTCTATATGCGCGCTCCTACGTCTTTTACCAGATTCGATAGGGATGTATGCGCTAAACCAATCGAAAGAGGAGACTTGGTGCTAGGTACATGTCAAGTTTCATCAAGTTTAATTTGGTTTCAGATAGGTAAACTTTCATTCATTTACTCATATTGATCATTTCTGCTATTAAAAGCGTCCATTAGACCTCTATATGCGCGCTCCTACGTCTTCCACCAGGTTCGTTAGGGATGTATGCGCTATACCAATCGAAAGAGAAGATTTGGTTCTGGGTACATGTCAACTTTCATCGAGATTGATTTGGTTTCAGATAGGTAGAATTTCATTCATTTATTCATATTGATCATTTCTGCTATAAAAAGCGCCCATTAGACCTCTATATGCGCGCTCCTACGTCTTCTACCAGGTTCGTTAGGGATGTATGCGCTATACCAATCGAAAGAGAAGATTTGGTTCTGGGTACATGTCAACTTTCATCGAGATTGATTTGGTTTCAGATAGGTAAATTTTCATTTATTAAGTCATTTTGATCATTTCTGCTATAAAAAGCGCGAATTAGACCTCTATATGCGCGCTCCTACGTCTTCTACCAGGTTCGATAGGGATGTATGCGCTATACCAATCGAAAGAAGAGACTTGGCGCTAGGTACATGTCAAGTTTCATCGAGATTGATTTGGTTTCAGATAGGAAAAATTTCATTCATTTACTCATATTGATCATTTCTGCTATAAAAAGCGCCCATTAGACCTCTATACGCGCGCTCCTACGTCTTCTATCAGGTTCGATAGGGATGTATGCGCTATACCAATCAAATGAGGAGACTTGGGGCTAGGTACATGTCAAGTTTCATCGAGATTGATTTGGTTACAGATAGGTAGAATTTCATTCATTTACTCATATTGATCATTTCTGCTATAAAAAGCGCCCATTAGACCTCTTTATCCGCGTTCCTACGTCTTCTACCAGGTTCGATAGGGATGTATGCGCTATACCAATCGAAAGAGAAGACTTGGTGCTAGGTACATGTCAAGTTTCATCGAGATTGATTTGGTTACAGATAGGTAGAATTTCATTCATTTACTCATATTGATCATTTCTGCTATAAAAAGCGCCCATTAGATCTCTATATGCGCGCTCCTACGTCTTCTACCAGGTTCGATAGGGATGTATGCGCTATACCAATCAAAAGAGAAGACTTTGGGCTAGGTACAAGTCAAGTTTCATTGAGATTGATTTGGTTTCAGATAGGTAAAATTTCATTCATTTACTCATATTGATCATTTCTGCTATAAAAAGCGCCCATTAGACCTCTATATGCGCGCTCCTACGTCTTCTACCAGGTTCGATAGGGATGTATGCGCTATACCAATCGAAAAAGAAGACTTGGTGCTGGGTACATGTCAAGTTTCATTGAGATTGATTTGGTTACAGATAGGTAGAATTTTATTCATTTACTCATATTGATCATTTCTGCTATAAAAAGCGCCCATTAGACCTCTATATGCGCGCTCCTACGTCTTCTACCAGGTTCAATAGGGATGTATGCGCTATACCAATCAAAAAGTATGACTTGGTGCTAGGTACATGTCAAGTTTCATTGAGATTGATTTGGTTTCAGATAGGTAGAATTTCATTCATTTACTCATTTTGATCATTTCTGCTATAAAAAGCGCCCATTTGACCTCTATATGCGCGCTCCTACGTCTTCTACCAGGTTCGATAGGGATGTATGCGCTATACCAAGCAAAAGAGGAGACTTGGTGCTAGGTACATGTCAAGTTTCATCGAGATTAATTTTTTTTCAGATAGGTAGAATTTCATTCATTTACTCATTTTGATCATTTCTGCTATAAAAAGCGCCCATTAGACCTCTATATGTGCGCTCCTACGTCTTCTACCAATTTCGATAGGGATATATGCGCTATACAAATCGAAAGAGGAGACTTGATGCTAGGTACATGTCAAGTTTCATCGAGATTGATTTGGTTAAAGATAGGTAGAATTTCATTCATTTACTCATATTGATCATTTCTGCTATAAAAAGCGCCCATTAGACCTCTATATGCGCGCTCCTACTTCTTCTACCAGGTTCGATAGGAATGTATGCGCTATACCAATCGAAAGAGAAGAATTGGTTCTGGGTACATGTCAACTTTCATCGAGATTGATTTGGTTTCAGATAGGTAGAATTTCATTCATTTATTCATATTGATCATTTCTGCTATAAAAAGCGCCCATTAGACCTCTATATGCGCGCTCCTACGTCTTCTACCAGGTTCGATAGGGATGTATGCGCTATACCAATCGAAAAAGAAGACTTGTTGCTGGGTTCATGTCAAATTTCTTTGAGATTGATTTGGTTTCAGATAGGTAAATTTTCATTCATTTACTCATTTTGATCATTTCTGCTATAAAAAGCGCCCATTAGACCTCTATATGTGCGCTCCTACGTCTTCTACCAATTTCGATAGGGATATGTGCGCTATACGAATCGAAAGAAAAGACTTGATGCTAGGTACATGTCAAGTTTCATCGAGATTGATTTGGTTTCAGATAGGTAGAATTTCATTCATTTATTCATATTGATCATCTCTGCTATAAAAAGCGCCCATTAGACCTCTATATGCGCGCTCCTACGTCTTCTACCAGGTTCGATAGGGATGTATGCGCTATACCAATCGAAAGAAGAGACTTGGGGCTAGGTACATGTCAAGTTTCATCGAGATTGATTTGGTTACAGATAGGTAGAATTTCAATTATTTACTCATATTGATCATTTCTGCTATAAAAAGCGCCCATTAGACCTCTATATGCGCGCTCCTACGTCTTCTACCAGGTTCGATAGGGATGTATGCGCTATACCAATCGAAAAAGAAGACTTGGTGCTGGGTACATGTCAAATTTCATTGAGATTGATTTGGTTTCAGATAGGTAAATTTTCATTCATTTACTCATTTTGATCATTTCTGCTATAAAAAGCGCCCATTAGACCTCTATATGTGCGCTCCTACGTCTTCTACCAATTTCGATAGGGATATTTGCGCTATACGAATCGAAAGAGGAGACTTGATGCTAGGTACATGTCAAGTTTCATCGAGATTGATTTGGTTACAGATAGGTAGAATTTCATTCATTTACTCATATTGATCATTTCTGCTATAAAAAGCGCCCATTAGACCTCTATATGCGCGCTTCTACGTCTTCTACCAGGTTCGTTAGGAATGTATGCGCTATACCAATCGAAAGAGAAGAATTGGTTCTGGGTACATGTCAACTTTCATTGAGATTGATTTGGTTTCAGATAGGTAAATTTTCATTCATTTACTCATTTTGATCATTTCTGCTATAAAAAGCGCCCATTAGACCTCTATATGTACGCTCCTACGTCTTCTACCAATTTCGATAGGGATATGTGCGCTATACGAATCGAAAGAGAAGACTTGATGCTAGGTACTTGTCAAGTTTCATCGAGATTGATTTGGTTTCAGATAGGTAGAATTTCATTCATTTATTCATATTGATCATCTCTGCTATAAAAAGCGCCCATTAGACCTCTATATGCGCGCTCCTACGTCTTCTACCAGGTTCGATAGGGATGTATGCGCTATACCAATCGAAAGAAGAGACTTGGGGCTAGGTACATGTCAAGTTTCATTGAGATTGATTTGGTTACAGATAGGTAGAATTTCAATTATTTACTCATATTGATCATTTCTGCTATAAAAAGCGCCCATTAGACCTCTACATGCCCGCTCCTACGTCTTCTACCAGGTTCGATAGGGATGTATGCGCTATACCAATCGAAAAAGAAGACTTGGTGCTGGGTACATGTCAAGTTTCATTGGGATTGATTTGGTTACAGATAGGTAGAATTTTATTCATTTACTCATATTGATCATTTCTGCTATAAAAAGCGCCCATTAGACCTCTATACGCGCGCTCCTACGTCTTCTACCAGGTTCAATAGGGATGTATGCGCTATACCAATCAAAAACGAAGACTTGGTGCTGGGAACATGTCAAGTTTCATTGAGATTGATTTGGTTTCAGATAGGTAGAATTTCATTCATTTACTCAAATTGATCATTTCTGCTATAAAAAGCGCCCATTAGACCTCTATATGCGCGCTCCTACGTCTTCTACCAGGTTCGATAGGGATGTATGCGCTATACCAATCAAAAGAGGAGACTTGGTGCTAGGTACATGTCAAGTTTCATCGAGATTGATTTGGTTTCAGATAGGTAGAATTTCATTCATTTACTCATTTTTATCATTTCTGCTATAAAAAGCGCCCATTAGACCTCTATATGCGCGCTCCTACGTCTTCTACCAATTTCGATAGGGATATATGCGCTATACGAATCGAAAGAGGAGACTTGATGCTAGGTACAAGTCAAGTTTCATCGAGATTGATTTGGTTACAGATAGGTAGAATTTCATTCATTTACTCATATTGATCATTTCTGCTATAAAAAGCGCCCATTAGACCTCTATATGCGCGCTCCTACGTCTTCTACCAGGTTCGTTAGGGATGTATGCGCTTTACCAATCGAAAGAGAAGATTTGGTTCCGGGTACATGTCAACTTTCTTTGAGATTGATTTGGTTTCAGATAGGTAGAATTTTATTCATTTATTCATATTGATCATTTCTGCTATAAAAAGCGCCCATTAGACCCTTATATGCGCGCTCCTACGTCTTCTACCAGATTTGATAGGGATGTATGCGCTAAACCAATCGAAAGAGGAGACTTGGTGCTAGGTACATGTCAAGTTTCATCAAGTTTAACTTGGTTTCAGATAGGTAAACTTTCATTCATTTACTCATATTGATCATTTCTGCTATTAAAAGCGTCCACTAGACCTCTATATGCGCGCTCCTACGTCTTCTACCAGGTTCGATAGGGATGTATGCGCTATACCATCAAAAGAGGAGAAGTGAAGCTAGGTAAATGTCAAGTTTCATCGAGATTGATTTGGTTACAGATAGGTAGAATTTCATTCATTTACTCATATTGATCATTTCTGCTATAAAAAGCGCCCATTAGAACTCTGTATGCGCGCTCCTACGTCTTCTACCAGGTTCGATAGGGATGTATGCGCTATACCAATCGAAAGAGGAGACTTATGGCTAGGTACATGTCAAATTTCATTGAGATTGATTTGGTTTCAGATAGGTAAACTTTCATTCATTTATTCATATTGATCATTACTGCTATAAAAAGCGCCCATTAGACCTCTATATGCGCGCTTCTACGTCTTCTACCAGGTTCGATAGGGATGTATGCGCTATACCAATCGAAAAAGAAGACTAGGTGCTGGGTACATGTCAAGTTTCATCGAGATTGATTTGCTTTCAGACAAGTAAAATTTCATTCATTTCCTCATTTTGGTCATTTCTGCTATAAAAAGCGCGAATTAGACCTCTATATGCGCGCTTCTACGTCTTCTACCAGGTTCGATAGGGATGTATGCGCTATACCAATCGAAAAAAAAAGAATTTGTGCTGGGTACATGTCAAGTTTCATCGAGATTGATTTGGTTCAGATAAGTAAAATTTCATTTCTATTACTCATATTGATCATTTCTGCTATAAAAAGCGCCCATTAGACCTCTATACGCGCGCTCCTACGTCTTCTACCAGGTTCGATAGGGATGTATGCGCTATTACAATCGAAAGAAGAAACTTGGTGCTAGGTACATGTCAAGTTTCATCGAGATTGATTTGGTTTCAGATAGGTAAAATTTCCTTCATTTACTCATATTGATCATTTCTGCTATAAAAAGCGCCCTCAGACCTCTATACGCGCGCTCCTACGTCTTTTTACAGGTTCGATAGGGATGTATGCGCTATACCAATCAAAAGAGGAGACTTAGGTCTAGGTACATGTCAAGTTTTATCGAGATTGATTTGGTTACAGATAGGTAGAATTTCATTCATTTACTCATATTGATCATTTCTGCTATAAAAAGCGCCCATTAGACCTCTTTATCCGCGTTCCTACGTCTTCTACCAGGTTCGATAGGGATGTATGCACTATACCAATCGAAAGAGGAGACTTGGTGCTAGGTACATGTCAAGTTTCATCGAGATTGATTTGGTTACAGATAGGTAGAATTTCATTCATTCACTCATATTGATAATTTCTGCTATAAAAAGCGCCCATTAGACCTCTATATGCGCGCTCCTACGTCTTCTACCAGGTTCGATAGGGATGTATGCGCTATACCAATCGAAAAAGAAGACTTGGTGCTGGGTACATGTCAAGTTTCATTGAGATTGATTTGGTTACAGATAGGTAGAATTTTATTCATTTTCTCATATTTATCATTTCTGCTATAAAAATCGCCCATTAGACCTCTATACGCGCGCTCCTACGTCTTCTACCAGGTTCGATAGGGATGTATGCGCTATACCAATCAAAAGAGGAGACTTGGTGCTAGGTACATGTCAAGTTTCATCGAGATTGATTTGGTTTCAGATAGGAAAAATTTCATTCTTTTACTCATTTTGATCATTTCTGCTATAAAAAGCGCCCATTAGACCTCTATATGTGCGCTCCTACGTCTTCTACCAATTTCGATAGGGATAGATGCGCTGTACGAATCGAAAGAGGAGACTTGATGCTAGGTACATGTCAAGTTTCATCGAGATTGATTTGGTTACAGATAGGTAGAATTTCATTCATTTACTCATATTGATCATTTCTGCTATAAAAAGCGCCCATTAGACCTCTTTATCCGCGTTCCTACGTCTTCTACCAGGTTCGATAGGGATGTATGCACTATACCAATCGAAAGAGGAGACTTGGTGCTAGGTACATGTCAAGTTTCATCGAGATTGATTTGGTTACAGATAGGTAGAATTTCATTCATTCACTCATATTGATAATTTCTGCTATAAAAAGCGCCCATTAGACCTCTATATGCGCGCTCCTACGTCTTCTACCAGGTTCGTTAGGGATGTATGCGCTATACCAATCGAAAGAGAAGATTTGGTTCCGGGAACATGTCAACTTTCTTCGAGATTGACTTGGTTTCAGATAGGTAGAATTTTATTCATTTATTCATATTGATCATTTCTGCTATAAAAAGCGCCCATTAGACCCTTATATGCGCGCTCCTACGTCTTCTACCAGATTCGATAGGGATGTATTCGCTAAACCAATCGAAAGAGGAGACTTGGTGCTAGGTACATGTCAAGTTTCATCAAGTTTAATTTGGTTTCAGATAGGTAAACATTCATTCATTTACTCATATTGATCATTTCTGCTATTAAAAGCGTCCATTAGACCTCTATATGCGCGCTCCTACTTCTTATACAAGGTTCGATAGGGATGTATGCGCTATACCATCAAAAGAGGAGACTTGGAGCTAGGTAGATGTCAAGTTTCATCGAGATTGATTTGGTTACAGATAGATAGAATTTCATTTATTTACTCATATTGATCATTTCTGCTATAAAAAGCGCCCATTAGACCTCTATATGAGCGCTCCTACCTCTTCTACCAGGTTCGATAGGGATGTATGCGCTATACCAATCGAAAAAGAAGACTTGGTGCTGGGTACATGTCAAGTTTCATTGAGATTGATTTGGTTACAGATAGGTAGAATTTCATTCATTTACTCATATTGATCATTTCTGCTATAAAAAAACGCCCATTAGACCTCTATATGCGCGCTCCTACGTCTTCTACCAGGTTCGATAGGGATGTATGCGCTATACCAATCAAAAGAGGAGACTTGGTGCTAGGTACATGTCAAGTTTCATCGAGATTGATTTGGTTTCAGATAGGTAGAATTTCATTCATTTACTCATTTTGATCATTTCTGTTATAAAAAGCGCCCATTAGACCTCTATATGTGCGCTCCTACATCTTCTACCAATTTCGATAGGGATATATGCGCTATACGAATCGAAAGAGGAGACTTGATGCTAGGTACATGTCAAGTTTAATCGAGATTGATTTGGTTACAGATAGGTAGAATTTCATTCATTTACTCATATTGATCATTTCTGCTATAAAAAGCGCCCATTAGACCTCTATATGCGCGCTCCTACGTCTTCTACCAGGTTCGATAGGGATGTATGCGCTATACCAATCGAAAGAGAAGATTTGGTTCCGGGTACATGTCAACTTTCTTCGAGATTGATTTGGTTTCAGATAGGGAGAATTTTATTCATTTATTCATATTGATCATTTCTGCTATAAAAAGCGCCCATTAGACCTCTATATGCGCGCTTCTACGTCTTCTACCAGGTTCGATAGGGATGTATGCGCTATACCAATCGAAAAAGAAGACTTGGTGCTGGGTACATGTTAAGTTTCATCGAGATTGATTTGGTTACAGATAGGTAGAATTTCATTCATTTACTCATATTGATCATTTCTGCTATAAAAAGCGCCCATTAGATCTCTATATGCGCGCTCCTACGTCTTCTACCAGGTTCGATAGGGATGTATGCGCTATACCAATCAAAAGAGAAGACTTTGGGCTAGGTACAAGTCAAGTTTCATTGAGATTGATTTGGTTTCAGATCGGTAAAATTTCATTCATTTACTCATATTGATCATTTCTGCTATAAAAAGCGCCCATTAGACCTCTATATGCGCGCTCCTACGTCTTCTACCAGGTTCGATAGGGATGTACGCGCTATACCAATCGAAAGAAGAGACTTGGCGCTAGGTACATGTCAAGATTCATCGAGATTGATTTGGTTTCAGATAGACAAAATTTCATTTCTTTTACTCATATTGATCATTTCTGCTATAAAAAGCGCCCATTAGATCTCTATATGCGCGCTCCTACGTCTTCTACCAGGTTCGATAAGGATGTATGCGCTATACCAATCAAAAAAGAATACTTTGGGCTAGGTACAAGTCAAGTTTCATCGAGATTGATTTGGTTCAGATAAGTAAAATTTCATTTCTATTACTCATATTGATCATTTCTGCTATAAAAAGCGCCCATTAGACCTCTATACGCGCGCTCCTACGTCTTCTACCAGGTTCGATAGGGATGTATGCGCTATTACAATCGAAAGAAGAAACTTGGTGCTAGGTACATGTCAAGTTTCATCGAGATTGATTTGGTTTCAAATAGGTAAAATTTCCTTCATTTACTCATATTGATTATTTATGGTATAAAAAGCGCCCTTAGACCTCTATACGCGCGCTCTTACGTCTTCTTACAGGTTCGATAGGGATGTATGCGCTATACCAATCAAAATAGGAGACTTAGGGCTAGGTACATGTCAAGTTTTATCGAGATTGATTTGGTTACAGATAGGTAGAATTTCATTCATTTACTCATATTGATCATTTCTGCTATAAAAAGCGCCCATTAGACCTCTTTATCCGCGTTCCTACGTCTTCTACCAGGTTCGATAGGGATGTATGCACTATACCAATCGAAAGAGGAGACTTGGTGCTAGGTACATGTCAAGTTTCATCGAGATTGATTTGGTTACAGATAGGTAGAATTTCATTCATTTACTCATATTGATCATTTCTGCTATAAAAAGCGCCCATTAGATCTCTATATGCGCGCTCCTACGTCTTTTACCAGGTTCGATACTGATGTATGCGCTATACCAATCAAAAGAGAAGACTTTGGGCTAGGTACAAGTCAAGTTTCATTGAGATTGATTTGTTTTCAGATAGGTAAAATTTCATTCATTTACTCATATTGATCATTTCTGCTATAAAAAGCGCCCATTAGACCTCTATATGCGCGCTCCTACGTCTTCTACCAGGTTCGATAGGGATGTATGCGCTATACCAATCGAAAGAAGAGACTTGGGGCTAGGTACATGTCAAGTTTCATCGAGATTGATTTGGTTACAGATAGGTAGAATTTCATTCATTTACTCACATTGATCATTTCTGCTATAAAAAGCGCCCATTAGATCTCTATATGCGCGCTCCTACGTGTTCTACCAGGTTCGATAGGGATGTATGCGCTATACCAATCAAAAGAGAAGACTTTGGGCTAGGTACAAGTCAAGTTTCATTGAGATTGATTTGGTTTCAGATAGGGAGAATTTTATTCATTTATTCATATTGATCATTTCTGCTATAAAAAGCGCCCATTAGACCCTTATATGCGCGCTCCTACGTCTTCTACCAGATTCGATAGGGATGTATGCGCTAAACCAATCGAAAAAGGAGACTTGGTGCTAGGTACATGACAAGTTTCATCAAGTTTAATTTGGTTTCACATAGGTAAACTTTCATTCATTTACTCATATTGATCATTTCTGCTATTACAAGCGTCCATTAGACCTCTATATGCGCGCTCTTACGTCTTCTACCAGGTTTGATAGGGATGTATGCGCTATACCATGAAAAGAGGCGACTTGGAGCTAGGTAGATGTCAAGTTTCATCGAGATTGATTTGGTTACAGATAGGTAGAATTTCATTCATTTACTCATTTTGATCATTTCTGCTATAAAAAGCGCCCATTAGAACTCTGTATGCGCGCTCCTACGTCTTCTACCAGGTTCGATAGGGATGTATGCGCTATACCAATCGAAAGAGAAGACTTGGTGCTTGGTACATGTCAAGTTTTATCGAGATTGATTTGGTTTCAGATAGGTAAACTTTCATTCATTTATTCATATTGATCATTTCTGCTATAAAAAGCGCCCATTAGACCTCTATATGCGCGCTTCTACGTCTTCTACCAGGTTCGATAGGGATGTATGCGCTATACCAATCGAAAAAGAAGACTTGGTGCTGGGTACATGTCAAGTTTCATCGAGATTGATTTGGTTACAGATAGGTAGAATTTCATTCATTTACTCATATTGATCATTTCTGCTATAAAAAGCGCCCATTAGATCTCTATATGCGCGCTCCTACGTCTTCTACCAGGTTCGATAGGGATGTATGCGCTATACCAATCAAAAGAGAAGACTTTGGGCTAGGTACAAGTCAAGTTTCATTGAGATTGATTTGGTTTCAGATCGGTAAAATTTCATTCATTTACTCATATTGATCATTTCTGCTATAAAAAGCGCCCATTAGACCTCTATATGCGCGCTCCTACGTCTTCTACCAGGTTCGATAGGGATGTACGCGCTATACCAATCGAAAGAAGAGACTTGGCGCTAGGTACATGTCAAGCTTCATCGAGATTGATTTGGTTTCAGATAGACAAAATTTCATTTCTTTTACTCATATTGATCATTTCTGCTATAAAAAGCGCCCATTAGATCTCTATATGCGCGCTCCTACGTCTTCTACCAGGTTCGATAAGGATGTATGCGCTATACCAATCAAAAAAGAATACTTTGGGCTAGGTACAAGTCAAGTTTCATCGAGATTGATTTGGTTTAGATAAGTAAAATTTCATTTCTATTACTCATATTGATCATTTCTGCTATAAAAAGCGCCCATTAGACCTCTATACGCGCGCTCCTACGTCTTCTACCAGGTTCGATAGGGATGTATGCGCTATTACAATCGAA
This sequence comes from Pinctada fucata, assembly GCA_028142955.1. Lineage (NCBI taxonomy): Eukaryota > Metazoa > Mollusca > Bivalvia > Pterioida > Pteriidae > Pinctada > Pinctada fucata. The sequence goes on from AP027109.1 coordinate 20,189,033, forward strand.
AGAAGAAACTTGGTGCTAGGTACATGTCAAGTTTCATCGAGATTGATTTGGTTTCAAATAGGTAAAATTTCCTTCATTTACTCATATTGATTATTTATGGTATAAAAAGCGCCCTTAGACCTCTATACGCGCGCTCTTACGTCTTCTTACAGGTTCGATAGGGATGTATGCGCTATACCAATCAAAATAGGAGACTTAGGGCTAGGTACATGTCAAGTTTTATCGAGATTGATTTGGTTACAGATAGGTAGAATTTCATTCATTTACTCATATTGATCATTTCTGCTATAAAAAGCGCCCATTAGACCTCTTTATCCGCGTTCCTACGTCTTCTACCAGGTTCGATAGGGATGTATGCACTATACCAATCGAAAGAGGAGACTTGGTGCTAGGTACATGTCAAGTTTCATCGAGATTGATTTGGTTACAGATAGGTAGAATTTCATTCATTTACTCATATTGATCATTTCTGCTATAAAAAGCCCATTAGATCTCTATATGCGCGCTCCTACGTCTTTTACCAGGTTCGATACTGATGTATGCGCTATACCAATCAAAAGAGAAGACTTTGGGCTAGGTACAAGTCAAGTTTCATTGAGATTGATTTGTTTTCAGATAGGTAAAATTTCATTCATTTACTCATATTGATCATTTCTGCTATAAAAAGCGCCCATTAGACCTCTATATGCGCGCTCCTACGTCTTCTACCAGGTTCGATAGGGATGTATGCGCTATACCAATCGAAAGAAGAGACTTGGGGCTAGGTACATGTCAAGTTTCATCGAGATTGATTTGGTTACAGATAGGTAGAATTTCATTCATTTACTCACATTGATCATTTCTGCTATAAAAAGCGCCCATTAGATCTCTATATGCGCGCTCCTACGTGTTCTACCAGGTTCGATAGGGATGTATGCGCAATACCAATCGGAAAAGAAGACTTGGTGCTGGGTACATGTCAAGTTTCATTGAGATTGATTTGGTTACAGATAGGTAGAATTTTATTTATTTACTCATATTGATCATTTCTGTTATGAAAAGCGCCCATTAGACCTCTATACGCGCGCTCTTACGTCTTCTACCAGGTTCAATGGAGATGTATGCGCTATACCAATCAAAAAAGAAGACTTGGTGCTGGGTACATGTCAAGTTTCATTGAGATTGATTTGGTTTCAGATAGGTAGAATTTCATTCATTTACTAATATTGATCATTTCTGCTATAAAAAGCGCTCATTAGACCTCTATATGCGCGCTTCTACGTCTTCTACCAGGTTCGATAGGGATGTATGCGCTATACCAATCGAAAAAGAAGACTTGGTGCTGGGTACATGTCAAGTTTTATCGAGATTGATTTGCTTTCAAATAAGTAAAATTTCATTCATTAACTCATTTTGGTCATTTCTGCTATAAAAAGCGACCATTAGACCACTATATGCGCGCTCCTACGTCTTCTACCAGGTTCGTTAGGGATGTATGCGCTATACCAATCGAAAGAGAAGATTTGGTTCCGGGAACATGTCAACTTTCTTCGAGATTGACTTGGTTTCAGATAGGTAGAATTTTATTCATTTATTCATATTGATCATTTCTGCTATAAAAAGCGCCCATTAGACCCTTATATGCGCGCTCCTACGTCTTCTACCAGATTCGATAGGGATGTATTCGCTAAACCAATCGAAAGAGGAGACTTGGTGCTAGGTACATGTCAAGTTTCATCAAGTTTAATTTGGTTTCAGATAGGTAAACATTCATTCATTTACTCATATTGATCATTTCTGCTATTAAAAGCGTCCATTAGACCTCTATATGCGCGCTCCTACTTCTTATACAAGGTTCGATAGGGATGTATGCGCTATACCATCAAAAGAGGAGACTTGGAGCTAGGTAGATGTCAAGTTTCATCGAGATTGATTTGGTTACAGATAGATAGAATTTCATTTATTTACTCATATTGATCATTTCTGCTATAAAAAGCGCCCATTAGACCTCTATATGAGCGCTCCTACCTCTTCTACCAGGTTCGATAGGGATGTATGCGCTATACCAATCGAAAAAGAAGACTTGGTGCTGGGTACATGTCAAGTTTCATTGAGATTGATTTGGTTACAGATAGGTAGAATTTCATTCATTTACTCATATTGATCATTTCTGCTATAAAAAAACGCCCATTAGACCTCTATATGCGCGCTCCTACGTCTTCTACCAGGTTCGATAGGGATGTATGCGCTATACCAATCAAAAGAGGAGACTTGGTGCTAGGTACATGTCAAGTTTCATCGAGATTGATTTGGTTTCAGATAGGTAGAATTTCATTCATTTACTCATTTTGATCATTTCTGTTATAAAAAGCGCCCATTAGACCTCTATATGTGCGCTCCTACATCTTCTACCAATTTCGATAGGGATATATGCGCTATACGAATCGAAAGAGGAGACTTGATGCTAGGTACATGTCAAGTTTAATCGAGATTGATTTGGTTACAGATAGGTAGAATTTCATTCATTTACTCATATTGATCATTTCTGCTATAAAAAGCGCCCATTAGACCTCTATATGCGCGCTCCTACGTCTTCTACCAGGTTCGATAGGGATGTATGCGCTATACCAATCGAAAGAGAAGATTTGGTTCCGGGTACATGTCAACTTTCTTCGAGATTGATTTGGTTTCAGATAGGGAGAATTTTATTCATTTATTCATATTGATCATTTCTGCTATAAAAAGCGCCCATTAGACCTCTATATGCGCGCTTCTACGTCTTCTACCAGGTTCGATAGGGATGTATGCGCTATACCAATCGAAAAAGAAGACTTGGTGCTGGGTACATGTTAAGTTTCATCGAGATTGATTTGGTTACAGATAGGTAGAATTTCATTCATTTACTCATATTGATCATTTCTGCTATAAAAAGCGCCCATTAGATCTCTATATGCGCGCTCCTACGTCTTCTACCAGGTTCGATAGGGATGTATGCGCTATACCAATCAAAAGAGAAGACTTTGGGCTAGGTACAAGTCAAGTTTCATTGAGATTGATTTGGTTTCAGATCGGTAAAATTTCATTCATTTACTCATATTGATCATTTCTGCTATAAAAAGCGCCCATTAGACCTCTATATGCGCGCTCCTACGTCTTCTACCAGGTTCGATAGGGATGTACGCGCTATACCAATCGAAAGAAGAGACTTGGCGCTAGGTACATGTCAAGATTCATCGAGATTGATTTGGTTTCAGATAGACAAAATTTCATTTCTTTTACTCATATTGATCATTTCTGCTATAAAAAGCGCCCATTAGATCTCTATATGCGCGCTCCTACGTCTTCTACCAGGTTCGATAAGGATGTATGCGCTATACCAATCAAAAAAGAATACTTTGGGCTAGGTACAAGTCAAGTTTCATCGAGATTGATTTGGTTCAGATAAGTAAAATTTCATTTCTATTACTCATATTGATCATTTCTGCTATAAAAAGCGCCCATTAGACCTCTATACGCGCGCTCCTACGTCTTCTACCAGGTTCGATAGGGATGTATGCGCTATTACAATCGAAAGAAGAAACTTGGTGCTAGGTACATGTCAAGTTTCATCGAGATTGATTTGGTTTCAAATAGGTAAAATTTCCTTCATTTACTCATATTGATTATTTATGGTATAAAAAGCGCCCTTAGACCTCTATACGCGCGCTCTTACGTCTTCTTACAGGTTCGATAGGGATGTATGCGCTATACCAATCAAAATAGGAGACTTAGGGCTAGGTACATGTCAAGTTTTATCGAGATTGATTTGGTTACAGATAGGTAGAATTTCATTCATTTACTCATATTGATCATTTCTGCTATAAAAAGCGCCCATTAGACCTCTTTATCCGCGTTCCTACGTCTTCTACCAGGTTCGATAGGGATGTATGCACTATACCAATCGAAAGAGGAGACTTGGTGCTAGGTACATGTCAAGTTTCATCGAGATTGATTTGGTTACAGATAGGTAGAATTTCATTCATTTACTCATATTGATCATTTCTGCTATAAAAAGCGCCCATTAGATCTCTATATGCGCGCTCCTACGTCTTTTACCAGGTTCGATACTGATGTATGCGCTATACCAATCAAAAGAGAAGACTTTGGGCTAGGTACAAGTCAAGTTTCATTGAGATTGATTTGTTTTCAGATAGGTAAAATTTCATTCATTTACTCATATTGATCATTTCTGCTATAAAAAGCGCCCATTAGACCTCTATATGCGCGCTCCTACGTCTTCTACCAGGTTCGATAGGGATGTATGCGCTATACCAATCGAAAGAAGAGACTTGGGGCTAGGTACATGTCAAGTTTCATCGAGATTGATTTGGTTACAGATAGGTAGAATTTCATTCATTTACTCACATTGATCATTTCTGCTATAAAAAGCGCCCATTAGATCTCTATATGCGCGCTCCTACGTGTTCTACCAGGTTCGATAGGGATGTATGCGCTATACCAATCAAAAGAGAAGACTTTGGGCTAGGTACAAGTCAAGTTTCATTGAGATTGATTTGGTTTCAGATAGGGAGAATTTTATTCATTTATTCATATTGATCATTTCTGCTATAAAAAGCGCCCATTAGACCCTTATATGCGCGCTCCTACGTCTTCTACCAGATTCGATAGGGATGTATGCGCTAAACCAATCGAAAAAGGAGACTTGGTGCTAGGTACATGACAAGTTTCATCAAGTTTAATTTGGTTTCACATAGGTAAACTTTCATTCATTTACTCATATTGATCATTTCTGCTATTACAAGCGTCCATTAGACCTCTATATGCGCGCTCTTACGTCTTCTACCAGGTTTGATAGGGATGTATGCGCTATACCATGAAAAGAGGCGACTTGGAGCTAGGTAGATGTCAAGTTTCATCGAGATTGATTTGGTTACAGATAGGTAGAATTTCATTCATTTACTCATTTTGATCATTTCTGCTATAAAAAGCGCCCATTAGAACTCTGTATGCGCGCTCCTACGTCTTCTACCAGGTTCGATAGGGATGTATGCGCTATACCAATCGAAAGAGAAGACTTGGTGCTTGGTACATGTCAAGTTTTATCGAGATTGATTTGGTTTCAGATAGGTAAACTTTCATTCATTTATTCATATTGATCATTTCTGCTATAAAAAGCGCCCATTAGACCTCTATATGCGCGCTTCTACGTCTTCTACCAGGTTCGATAGGGATGTATGCGCTATACCAATCGAAAAAGAAGACTTGGTGCTGGGTACATGTCAAGTTTCATCGAGATTGATTTGGTTACAGATAGGTAGAATTTCATTCATTTACTCATATTGATCATTTCTGCTATAAAAAGCGCCCATTAGATCTCTATATGCGCGCTCCTACGTCTTCTACCAGGTTCGATAGGGATGTATGCGCTATACCAATCAAAAGAGAAGACTTTGGGCTAGGTACAAGTCAAGTTTCATTGAGATTGATTTGGTTTCAGATCGGTAAAATTTCATTCATTTACTCATATTGATCATTTCTGCTATAAAAAGCGCCCATTAGACCTCTATATGCGCGCTCCTACGTCTTCTACCAGGTTCGATAGGGATGTACGCGCTATACCAATCGAAAGAAGAGACTTGGCGCTAGGTACATGTCAAGCTTCATCGAGATTGATTTGGTTTCAGATAGACAAAATTTCATTTCTTTTACTCATATTGATCATTTCTGCTATAAAAAGCGCCCATTAGATCTCTATATGCGCGCTCCTACGTCTTCTACCAGGTTCGATAAGGATGTATGCGCTATACCAATCAAAAAAGAATACTTTGGGCTAGGTACAAGTCAAGTTTCATCGAGATTGATTTGGTTTAGATAAGTAAAATTTCATTTCTATTACTCATATTGATCATTTCTGCTATAAAAAGCGCCCATTAGACCTCTATACGCGCGCTCCTACGTCTTCTACCAGGTTCGATAGGGATGTATGCGCTATTACAATCGAAAGAAGAAACTTGGTGCTAGGTACATGTCAAGTTTCATCGAGATTGATTTGGTTTCAAATAGGTAAAATTTCCTTCATTTACTCATATTGATTATTTATGGTATAAAAAGCGCCCTTAGACCTCTATACGCGCGCTCTTACGTCTTCTTACAGGTTCGATAGGGATGTATGCGCTATACCAATCAAAATAGGAGACTTAGGGCTAGGTACATGTCAAGTTTTATCGAGATTGATTTGGTTACAGATAGGTAGAATTTCATTCATTTACTCATATTGATCATTTCTGCTATAAAAAGCGCCCATTAGACCTCTTTATCCGCGTTCCTACGTCTTCTACCAGGTTCGATAGGGATGTATGCACTATACCAATCGAAAGAGGAGACTTGGTGCTAGGTACATGTCAAGTTTCATCGAGATTGATTTGGTTACAGATAGGTAGAATTTCATTCATTTACTCATATTGATCATTTCTGCTATAAAAAGCGCCCATTAGATCTCTATATGCGCGCTCCTACGTCTTTTACCAGGTTCGATACTGATGTATGCGCTATACCAATCAAAAGAGAAGACTTTGGGCTAGGTACAAGTCAAGTTTCATTGAGATTGATTTGTTTTCAGATAGGTAAAATTTCATTCATTTACTCATATTGATCATTTCTGCTATAAAAAGCGCCCATTAGACCTCTATATGCGCGCTCCTACGTCTTCTACCAGGTTCGATAGGGATGTATGCGCTATACCAATCGAAAGAAGAGACTTGGGGCTAGGTACATGTCAAGTTTCATCGAGATTGATTTGGTTACAGATAGGTAGAATTTCATTCATTTACTCACATTGATCATTTCTGCTATAAAAAGCGCCCATTAGATCTCTATATGCGCGCTCCTACGTGTTCTACCAGGTTCGATAGGGATGTAAGCGCTATACCAATCAAAAGAGAAGACTTTGGGCTAGGTACAAGTCAAGTTTCATTGAGATTGATTTGGTTTCAGATAGGTAAAATTTCATTCATTTACTCATATTGATCATTTCTGCTATAAAAAGCGCCCATTAGACCTCTATATGCGCGCTCCTACGTCTTCTACCAGGTTCGATAGGGATGTATGCGCTATACCAATCGAAAGAAGAGACTTGGGGCTAGGTACATGTCAAGTTTCATCGAGATTGATTTGGTTACAGATAGGTAGAATTTCATTCATTTACTCATATTGATCATTTCTGCTATAAAAAGTGCCCATTAGACCTCTAAATGCGCGCTCCTACGTCTTCTACCAGGTTCGATAGGGATGTATGCGCAATACCAATCGGAAAAGAAGACTTGGTGCTGGGTACATGTCAAGTTTCATTGAGATTGATTTGGTTACAGATAGGTAGAATTTTATTTATTTACTCATATTGATCATTTCTGTTATGAAAAGCGCCCATTAGACCTCTATACGCGCGCTCTTACGTCTTCTACCAGGTTCAATGGAGATGTATGCGCTATACCAATCAAAAAAGAAGACTTGGTGCTGGGTACATGTCAAGTTTCATTGAGATTGATTTGGTTTCAGATAGGTAGAATTTCATTCATTTACTAATATTGATCATTTCTGCTATAAAAAGCGCTCATTAGACCTCTATATGCGCGCTTCTACGTCTTCTACCAGGTTCGATAGGGATGTATGCGCTATACCAATCGAAAAAGAAGACTTGGTGCTGGGTACATGTCAAGTTTTATCGAGATTGATTTGCTTTCAAATAAGTAAAATTTCATTCATTAACTCATTTTGGTCATTTCTGCTATAAAAAGCGACCATTAGACCACTATATGCGCGCTCCTACGTCTTCTACCAGGTTCGATAGGGATGTATGCGCTATACCAATCGAAAAAGAAGACTTGGTTCTGGGTACATGTCAAGTTTCATCGAGATTGATTTGGTTTCAGATAAGTAAAATTTCATTTCTATTACTCATATTGATCATTTCTGCTATAAAAAGCGCTCATTAGACCTCTATATGCGCGCTTCTACGTCTTCTACCAGGTTCGATAGGGATGTATGCGCTATACCAATCGAAAAAGAAGACTTGGTGCTGGGTACATGTCAAGTTTTATCGAGATTGATTTGCTTTCAAATAAGTAAAATTTCATTCATTAACTCATTTTGGTCATTTCTGCTATAAAAAGCGACCATTAGACCACTATATGCGCGCTCCTACGTCTTCTACCAGGTTCGATTGGGATATATGCGCTATACCAATCGAAAGAAGAAACTTGGTGCTAGATACATGTCAAGTTTCATCGAGATTGATTTGGTTTCAAATAGGTAAAATTTCCTTCATTTACTCATATTGATCATTTCTGCTAAAAAAAAGCACCCTTAGACCTCTATACGCGCGCTCCTACGTCTTCTTACAGGTTCGATAGGGATGTATGCGCTATACCAATCAAAAGAGGAGACTTAGGGCTAGGTACATGTCAAGTTTTATCGAGATTGATTTGGTTACAGATAGGTAGAATTTCATTCATTTACTCATATTGATCATTTCCGCTATAAAAAGCGCCCATTAGACCTCTTTATCCGCGTTCCTACGTCTTCTACCAGGTTCGATAGGGATGTATGCACTATACCAATCGAAAGAGGAGACTTGGTGCTAGGTACATGTCAAGTTTCATCGAGATTGATTTGGTTACAGATAGGTAGAATTTCATTCATTTACTCATATTGATCATTTCTGCTATAAAAAGCGCCCATTAGATCTCTATATGCGCGCTCCTACTTCTTCTACCAGGTTCGATAGGGATGAATGCGCTATACCAATCAAAAGAGAAGACTTTGGGCTAGGTACAAGTCAAGTTTCATTGAGATTGATTTGGTTTCAGATAGGTAAAATTTCATTCATTTACTCATATTGATCATTTCTGCTATAAAAAGCGCCCATTAGACCTCTATATGCGCGCTCCTACGTCTTCTACCAGGTTCGATAGGGATGTATGCGCTATACCAATCAAAAGAAGAGACTTGGGGCTAGGTACATGTCAAGTTTCGTCGAGATTGATTTGGTTACAGATAGGTAGAATTTCATTCATTTACTCATATTGATCATTTCTGCTATAAAAAGCGCCCATTAGATCTCTATATGCGCGCTCCTACGTCTTCTACCAGGTTCGATAGGGATGTATGCGCTATACCAATCAAAAGAGGAGACTTGGTGCTAGGTATATATGTCAAGTTTAATCGAGATTGATTTGGTTGCAGATAGGTAGAATTTCATTCATTAACTCATATTGATCATTTCTGCTATAAAAAGCGCCCATTAGATCTCTATATGCGCGCTCCTACGTCTTCTACCAGGTTCGTTAGGGATGTATGCGCTATACCAATCGAAAGAAAAGATTTGGTTCTGTTTACATGTCAACTTTCATCGAGATTGATTTGGTTTCAGATAGGTAGAATTTCATTCATTTTTTCATATTGATCATTTCTGCTATAAAAAGCGCCCATTAGACCTCTATATGCGCGCTCCTACGTCTTCTATCAGATTCGATAGGGATGTATGCGCTAAACCAATCGAAAGAGGAGACTTGGTCCTAGGTACATGTCAAGTTTCATCAAGATTAATTTGGTTTCAGATAGGTAAAATTTCATTCATTACTCATATTGATCATTTCTGCTATTAAAAGCGTCCATTAGAACTCTATATGCGCGCTCCTACGTCTTCTACCAGGTTCGATAGGGATGTATGCGCTATACCATCAAAAGAGGAGACTTGGAGCTAGGTACATGTCAAGTTTCATCGAGATTGATTTGGTTACAGATAGGTAGAATTTCATTCATTTACTCATATTGATCATTTCTGCTATAAAAAGCGCCCATTAGACCTCTATATGCGCGCTCCTACGTCTTCTACCAGATTCGATAGGGATGTATGCGCTAAACCAATCGAAAGAGGAGACTTGGTGCTAGGTACATGTCAAGTTTCATCAAGATTAATTTGGTTTCAGATAGGTAAAATTTCATTCATTTACTCATATTGATCATTTCTGCTACTAAAAGCGTCCATTAGACCTCTATATGCGCGCTCCTACGTCTTCTACCAGGTTCGATTGGGATATATGCGCTATACCATCAAAAGAGGAGACTTGGAGCTAGGTACATGTCAAGTTTCATCGAGATTGATTTGGTTACAGATAGGTAGAATTTCATTCATTTACTCATATTGATCATTTCTGCTATAAAAAGCGCCCATTAGACCTCTATATGCGCGCTCCTACGTCTTCTACCAGATTCGATAGGGATGTATGCGCTAAACCAATCGAAAGAGGAGACTTGGTGCTAGGTACATGTCAAGTTTCATCGAGATTGATTTGGTTACAGATAGGTAGAATTTCATTCATTTACTAATATTGATCATTTCTGCTATAAAAAGCGCCCATTAGACCTCTATACGCGCGCTCCTACGTCTTCTACCAGGTTCGATAGGGATGTATGCGCTATACTAATCGAAAGAGAATACTTGGTGCTTGGTACATGTCAAGTTTTATCGAGATTGATTTGGTTTCAGATAGGTAAAATTTCCTTCATTTACTCATATTGATCATTTCTGCTACTAAAAGCGTCCATTAGACCTCTATATGCGCGCTCCTACGTCTTTTCCCAGGTTCGATAGGGATGTAAGCGCTATACCAATCGAAAGAGGAGACTTATGGCTAGGTACATGTCAAGTGTCACTGAGATTGATTTGGTTTCAGATAGGTAAAATTTCATTCATTTACTCATATTGATCATTTCTGCTATAAAAAGCGCCCATTAGACCTCTATATGCGCGCTTCTACGTCTTCTACCAGGTTCGATAGGGATGTATGCGCTATACCAATCGAAAGAAGAAACTTGGTGCTAGGTACATGTCAAGTTTCATCGACATTGATTTGGTTTCAGATAGGTAAAATTTCATTCATTTACTCATTTTGGTCATTTCTGCTATAAAAAGCGCCCATTAGACCTCTATATGCGCGCTCCTACGTCTTCTACCAGGTTCGATAGGGATGTATGCGCTATACCAATCGAAAGAGAAGACTTGGTGGTGGGTACATGTCAAGTTTCATCGAGATTGATTTGGTTTCAGATAAGTAAAATTTCATTTCTATTACTCATATTGATCATTTCTGCTATAAAAAGCGCCCATTAGACCTCTATACGCGCGCTCCTACGTCTTCTACCAGGTTCGATAGGGATGTATGTGCTATACCAATCGAAAGAGGAGACTTGGGGCTAGGTACATGTCAAGTTTAATCGAGATTGATTGGTTACAGATAGGTAGAATTTCATTCATTTACTCATATTGATCATTTCTGCTATAAAAAGCGCCCATTAGACCTTTATACGCGCGTTCCCACGTCTTCTACCAGGTTCGATAGGGATGTATGCGCTATACCAATCTAAAGAGGAGACTTGGTGCTAGGCACATGTCAAGTTTCATCGAGATTGATTTGGTTACAGATAGGTAAAATTTCATTCATTTACTCATATTGATCATTTCTGTTATAAAAAGCGCCCATTAGACCTCTATATGCGCGCTCCTTCGTCTTCTACCAGGTTCGATAGGAATGTATGCGCTATACCAATCGAAAAAGAAGACTTGGTGCTGGGTACATGTCAAGTTTCATTGAGATTGATTTGGTTACAGATAGGTAGAATTTTATTCATTTACTCATATTGATCATTTCTGCTATAAAAAGCGCTCATTAGACCTCTATACGCGCGCTCCTACGTCTTCTACCATGTTCAATAGGGATGTATGCGCTATACCAATCAAAAAAGAAGACTTGGTGCTGGGTACATGTCAAGTTTCATTGAGATTGATTTGGTTTCAGATAGGTAGAATTTCATTCATTTACTCATATTGATCATTTCTGCTACAAAAAGCGCCCATTAGACCTCTATATGTGCGCTCCTACGTCTTCTACCAGGTTCGATAGGGATATATGCGCTATACGAATCGAAAGAGGAGACTTGATGCTAGGTACATGTCCAGTTTCATTGAGATTGATTTGGTTTCAAATACGTAAAATTTCATTCATTTACTCATATTGATCATTTCTGCTATAAAAAGCGCCCATTAGACCTCTATATGCGCGCTCCTACGTCTTCTACCAGGTTCGTTTGGGATGTATGCGCTATACCAATCTAAAGAGAAGATTTGGTTCTGGGAACATGTCAACTTTCATCGAGATTGATTTGGTTTCAGATAGGTAGAATTTCATTCATTTATTCCTATTGATCATTTCTGCTATAAAAAGCGCCCATTAGACCTCTATATGCGCGCTCCTACGTCTTCTACCAGATTCGAACAGGATGTATGCGCTAAACCAATCGAAAGAGGAGACTTGGTGCTAGGTACATGTCAAGTTTCATCAAGATTAATTTGGTTTCAGATAGGTAAAATTTCATTTATTTACTCATATTGATCATTTCTGCTATTAAAAGCGTCCATTAGACCTCTATATGCGCGCTCCTACGTCTTCTACCAGGTTCGATAGGGATGTATGCGCTATACCATCAAAAGAGGAGACTTGGAGCTAGGTACATGTCAAGTTTCATCGAGATTGATTTGGTTACAGATAGGTAGAATTTCATTCATTTACTCATATTGATCATTTCTGCTATAAAAAGCGCCCATTAGAACTCTGTATGCGCGCTCGTACGTCTTCTACCAGATTCGATAGGGATGTATGCGCCATACCAATAGAAAGAGGAGACTTGGTGCTAGGTACATGTCAAGTTTCATCAAGATTAATTTGGTTTCAGATAGGTAAAATTTCATTCATTTACTCATATTGATCATTTCTGCTATTAAAAGCGTCCATTAGACCTCTATATGCGCGCTCCTACGTCTTCTACCAGGTTCGATTGGGATATATGCGCTATACCATCAAAAGAGGAGACTTGGAGCTAGGTACATGTCAAGTTTCATCGAGATTGATTTGGTTACAGATAGGCAGAATTTTATTCATTTACTAATATCGATCATTTCTGCTATAAAAAGCGCCCATTAGACCTCTATACGCGCGCTCCTACGTCTTCTACCAGGTTCGATAGGGATGTATGCGTTATACTAATCGAAAGAGAATACTTGGTGCTTGGTACATGTCAAGTTTTATCGAGATTGATTTGGTTTCAGATAGGTAAAATTTCATTCATTTACTCATATTGATCATTTCTGCTACTAAAAGCGTCCATTAGACCTCTATATGCGCGCTCCTACGTCTTTTCCCAGGTTCGATAGGGATGTATGCGCTATACCAATCGAAAGAGGACACTTATGGCTAGGTACATGTCAAGTGTCATTGAGATTGATTTGGTTTAGATAGGTAAAATTTCATTCATTTACTCATATTGATCATTTCTGCTATACAAAGCGCCCATTAGACCTCTATATGCGCGCTTCTACGTCTTCTACCAGGTTCGATAGGGATGTATGCGCTATACCAATCGAAAGAAGAAACTTGGTGCTAGGTACATGTCAAGTTTCATCGACATTGATTTGGTTACAGATAGGTAAAATTTCATTCATTTACTCATTTTGGTCATTTCTGCTATAAAAAGCGCCCATTAGACCTCTATATGCGCGCTCCTACGTCTTCTACCAGGTTCGATAGGGATGTATGCGCTATACCAATCGAAAGAGAAGACTTGGTGGTGGGTACATGTCAAGTTTCATCGAGATTGATTTGGTTTCAGATAAGTAAAATTTCATTTCTATTACTCATATTGATCATTTCTGCTATAAAAAGCGCCCATTAGACCTCTATACGCGCGCTCCTACGTCTTCTACCAGGTTCGATAGGGATGTATGTGCTATACCAATCGAAAGAGGAGACTTGGGGCTAGGTACATGTCAAGTTTAATCGAGATTGATTGGTTACAGATAGGTAGAATTTCATTCATTTACTCATATTGATCATTTCTGCTATAAAAAGCGCCCATTAGACCTTTATACGCGCGTTCCCACGTCTTCTACCAGGTTCGATAGGGATGTATGCGCTATACCAATCAAAAGAGGAGACTTGGTGCTAGGCACATGTCAAGTTTCATCGAGATTGATTTGGTTACAGATAGGTAAAATTTCATTCATTTACTCATATTGATCATTTCTGTTATAAAAAGCGCCCATTAGACCTCTATATGCGCGCTCCTACGTCTTCTACCAGGTTCGATAGGAATGTATGCGCTATACCAATCGAAAAAGAAGACTTGGTGCTGGGTACATGTCAAGTTTCATTGAGATTGATTTGGTTACAGATAGGTAGAATTTTATTCATTTACTCATATTGATCATTTCTGCTATAAAAAGCGCTCATTAGACCTCTATACGCGCGCTCCTACGTCTTCTACCAGGTTCAATAGGGATGTATGCGCTATACCAATCAAAAAAGAAGACTTGGTGCTGGGTACATGTCAAGTTTCATTGAGATTGATTTGGTTTCAGATAGGTAGAATTTCATTCATTTACTCATATTGATCATTTCTGCTACAAAAAGCGCCCATTAGACCTCTATATGTGCGCTCCTACGTCTTCTACCAGGTTCGATAGGGATATATGCGCTATACGAATCGAAAGAGGAGGCTTGATGCTAGGTACATGTCCAGTTTCATCGAGATTGATTTGGTTTCAAATACGTAAAATTTCATTCATTTACTCATATTGATCATTTCTGCTATAAAAAGCGCCCATTAGACCTCTATATGCGCGCTCCTACGTCTTCTACCAGGTTCGTTTGGGATGTATGCGCTATACCAATCTAAAGAGAAGATTTGGTTCTGGGAACATGTCAACTTTCATCGAGATTGATTTGGTTTCAGATAGGTAGAATTTCATTCATTTATTCCTATTGATCATTTCTGCTATAAAAAGCGCCCATTAGACCTCTATATGCGCGCTCCTACGTCTTCTACCAGATTCGAACAGGATGTAGGCGCTAAACCAATCGAAAGAGGAGACTTGGTGCTAGGTACATGTCAAGTTTCATCAAGATTAATTTGGTTTCAGATAGGTAAAATTTCATTCATTTACTCATATTGATCATTTCTGCTATTAAAAGCGTCCATTAGACCTCTATATGCGCGCTCCTACGTCTTCTACCAGGTTCGATAGGGATGTATGCGCTATACCATCAAAAGAGGAGACTTGGAGCTAGGTACATGTCAAGTTTCATCGAGATTGATTTGGTTACAGATAGGTAGAATTTCATTCATTTACTCATATTGATCATTTCTGCTATAAAAAGCGCCAATTAGAACTCTGTATGCGCGCTCGTACGTCTTCTACCAGATTCGATAGGGATGTATGCTCCATACCAATAGAAAGAGGAGACTAATGGCTAGGTACATGTGAAGTTTCATTGAGATTGATTTTGTTTCAGATAGGTAACATTTCCTTCATTTACTCATATTGATCATTTCTGCTATAAAAAGCGCCCATTAGACCTCTATACGCGCGCTCCTACGTCTTCTCCCAGGTTCGATAGGGATGTATGCGCCATACCAATAGAAAGAGGAGACTTATGGCTAGGTACATGTGAAGTTTCATTGAGATTGATTTGGTTTCAGATAGGTAAAATTTCATTCATTTATTCATATTGATCATTTCTGCTATAAAAAGCGTCCATTAGACCTCTATATGAGCGCTTCTACTTCTTCTACCAGGTTCGATAGGGATGTATGCGCTATACCAATCAAAAGAAGAAACTTGGTGCTAGGTACATGTCAATTTTCATCGAAATTGATTTGGTTTCAGATAGGTAAAATTTCATTCCTTTACTCATTTCGGTCATTTCTGCTATAAAAAGCGCCCATTAGACCTCAATATGCGCGCTCCTACGTCTTCTACCAGGTTCGATAGGGATGTATGCGCTATACCAATCGAAAGAGAAGACTTGGTGGTGGGTACATGTCAAGTTTCATCGAGATTGATTTGGTTTCAGATAAGTAAAATTTCATTTCTATTACTCATATTGATCATTTCTGCTATAAAAAGCGCCCATAAGACCTCTATACGCGCGCTCCTACGTCGTCTACCAGGTTCGATAGGGATGTATGCGCTATACCAATCGAAAGAGGAGACTTGGGGCTAGGTACATGTCAAGTTTAATCGAGATTGATTTGGTTACAGATAGGTAGAATTTCATTCATTTACTCATATTGATCATTTCTGCTTTAAAAAGCGCCCATTAGACCTCTTTATCCGCGTTCCTACGTCTTCTACCAGGTTCGATAGGGATGTATGCGCTATACGAATCGAAAGAGGAGACTTGGTGCTAGGTACATGTCAAGTTTCATCGAGATTGAATTGGTTACAGATAGGTAGAATTTCATTCATTTACTCATATTCATCATTTCTGCAATAAAAAGCGCCCATTAGACCTCTATATGCGCGCTCCTACGTCTTCTACCAGGATCGATAGGGATGTATGCGCTATACCAATCAAAAGAGAATACTTTGGGCTAGGTACATGTCAAGTTTCATTGAGATTGATTTGGTTTCAGATAGGTAAAATTTCATTCATTTACTCATTTTGATCATTTCTGCTATAAAAAGAGCCCCTTAGACCTCTATATGCGCGCTCCTACGTCTTCTACCAGGTTCGATAGGGATGTATGCACTATACCAATCGAAAGAAGAGACTTGGTGCTAGGTACATGTCAAGTTTCATCGAGATTGATTTGGTTACAGATAGGTAGAATTTCATTCATTTACTCATATTGATCATTTCTGCTATAAAAAGCGCCCATTAGACCTCTATATGCGCGCTCCTACGTCATCTACCAGGTTCGATAGGGATGTATGCGCTATACCAATCGAAAGAAGAGACTTGAGGCTAGGTACATGTCAAGTTTCATCGAGATTGATTTGGTTTCAGATAGGTAAAATTTCAATCATTTACTCATATTGATCATTTCTGTTATAAAAAGTGCCCATTAGACCTCTATACGCGAGCTCCTACGTCTTCTACCAGGTTCGATAGGGATGTATGCGCTATACCAATCGAAAGAAGAAACTTGGTGCTAGGTACATGTCAAGTTTCATCGAGATTGAATTGGTTACAGATAGGTAGAATTTCATTCATTTACTCATATTCATCATTTCTGCAATAAAAAGCGCCCATTAGACCTCTATATGCGCGCTCCTACGTCTTCTACCAGGATCGATAGGGATGTATGCGCTATACCAATCAAAAGAGAATACTTTGGGCTAGGTACATGTCAAGTTTCATTGAGATTGATTTGGTTTCAGATAGGTAAAATTTCATTCATTTACTCATTTTGATCATTTCTGCTATAAAAAGCGCCCCTTAGACCTCTATATGAGCGCTCCTACGTCTTCTACCAGGTTCGATAGGGATGTATGCACTATACCAATCGAAAGAAGAGACTTGGTGCTAGGTACATGTCAAGTTTCATCGAGATTGATTTGGTTACAGATAGGTAGAATTTCATTCATTTACTCATATTGATCATTTCTGCTATAAAAAGCGCCCATTAGACCTCTATATGCGCGCTCCTACGTCATCTACCAGGTTCGATAGGGATGTATGCGCTATACCAATCGAAAGAAGAGACTTGAGGCTAGGTACATGTCAAGTTTCATCGAGATTGATTTGGTTTCAGATAGGTAAAATTTCATTCATTTACTCATATTGATCATTTCTGTTATAAAAAGTGCCCATTAGACCTCTATACGCGAGCTCCTACGTCTTCTACCAGGTTCGATAGGGATGTATGCGCTATACCAATCGAAAGAAGAAACTTGGTGCTAGGTACATGTCAAGTTTCATCGAGATTGAATTGGCTACAGATAGGTAGAATTTCATTCATTTACTCATATTCATCATTTCTGCAATAAAAAGCGCCCATTAGACCTCTATATGCGCGCTCCTACGTCTTCTACCAGGATCGATAGGGATGTATGCGCTATACCAATCAAAAGAGAATACTTTGGGCTAGGTACATGTCAAGTTTCATTGAGATTGATTTGGTTTCAGATAGGTAAAATTTCATTCATTTACTCATATTGATCATTTCTGCTATAAAAAGCGCCCCTTAGACCTGTATATGCGCGCTCCTACGTCTTCTACCAGGTTCGATAGGGATGTATGCGCTATACAAATCGAAAGAAGAAACTTGGTGCTAGGTACATGTCAAGTTTCATCGAGATTGATTTGGTTTCAGATAGGTAAAATTTCATTTCTTTTACTCATATTGATCATTTCTGCTATAAAAAGCGCCCATTAGACCTCTTTATCCGCGTTCCTACGTCTTCTACCAGGTTCGATAGGGATGTATGCGCTATACCAATCGAAAGAGGAGACTTTGTGCGAGGTACATGTCAAGTTTCATCGAGATTGATTTGGTTACAGATCGGTAGAATTTCATTCATTTACTCATATTAATCATTTCTGCTATAAAAAGCGCCCATTAGACCTCTATATGCGCGCTCCTACTTCATCTACCAGGTTCGATAGGGATGTATGCGCTATACCAATCGAAAGAGGAGACTTGAGGCTAGGTACATGTCAAGTTTCATTGAGATTGATTTGGTTTCAGATAGGTAAAATTTCATTCATTTACTCATATTGATCATTTCTGTTATAAAAAGTGCCCATTAGACCTCTATACGCGAGCTCCTACGTCTTCTACCAGGTTCGATAGGGATGTATGCGCTATTCAAATCGAAAGAAGAAACTTGGTGCTAGGTACATGTCAAGTTTCATCGAGATTGATTTGGTTTCAGATAGGTAAAATTTCATTTCTTTTACTCATATTGATCATTTCTGCTATAAAAAGCGCCCATTAGACCTCTATATGCGCGCTCCTACGTCATCTACCAGGTTCGATAGGGATGTATGCGCTATACCAATCGAAAGAGGAGACTTGAGGCTAGGTACATGTCAAGTTTCATCGAGATTGATTTGGTTTCAGATAGGTAAAATTTCATTCATTTACTCATATTGATCATTTCTATTATAAACAGTGCCCATTAGACCTCAATACGCGAGCTCCTACGTCTTCTACCAGGTTCGATAGGGATGTATGCGCTATACAAATCGAAAGAAGAAACTTGGTGCTAGGTACATGTCAAGTTTCATCGAGATTGATTTGGTTTCAGATAGGTAAAATTTCATTTCTTTTACTCATATTGATCATTTCTGCTATAAAAAGCGCCCATTAGACCTCTTTATCCGCGTTCCTACGTCTTCTACCAGGTTCGATAGGGATGAATGCGCTATACCAATCGAAAGAGGAGACTTGGTGCGAGGTACATGTCAAGTTTCATCGAGATTGATTTGGTTACAGATCGGTAGAATTTCATTCATTTACTCATATTGATCATTTCTGCTATAAAAAGCGCCCATTAGACCTCTATATGCGCGCTCCTACGTCATCTACCAGGTTCGATAGGGATGTATGCGCTATACCAATCGAAAGAGGAGACTTGAGGCTAGGTACATGTCAAGTTTCATCGAGATTGATTTGGTTTCAGATAGGTAAAATTTCATTCATTTACTCATATTCATCATTTCTGCAATAAAAAGCGCCCATTAGACCTCTATATGCGCGCTCCTACGTCTTCTACCAGGATCGATAGGGATGTATGCGCTATACCAATCAAAAGAGAATACTTTGGGCTAGGTACATGTCAAGTTTCATTGAGATTGATTTGGTTTCAGATAGGTAAAATTTCATTCATTTACTCATATTGATCATTTCTGCTATAAAAAGCGCCCCTTAGACCTCTATATGCGCGCTCCTACGTCTTCTACCAGGTTCGATAGGGATGTATGCGCTATACAAATCGAAAGAAGAAACTTGGTGCTAGGTACATGTCAAGTTTCATCGAGATTGATTTGGTTTCAGATAGGTAAAATTTCATTTCTTTTACTCATATTGATCATTTCTGCTATAAAAAGCGCCCATTAGACCTCTTTATCCGCGTTCCTACGTCTTCTACCAGGTTCGATAGGGATGTATGCGCTATACCAATCGAAAGAAGAGACTTGGTGCGAGGTACATGTCAAGTTTCATCGAGATTGATTTGGTTACAGATCGGTAGAATTTCATTCATTTACTCATATTAATCATTTCTGCTATAAAAAGCGCCCATTAGACCTCTATATGCGCGCTCCTACTTCATCTACCAGGTTCGATAGGGATGTATGCGCTATACCAATCGAAAGAGGAGACCTGAGGCTAGGTACATGTCAAGTTTCATTGAGATTGATTTGGTTTCAGATAGGTAAAATTTCATTCATTTACTCATATTGATCATTTCTGTTATAAAAAGTGCCCATTAGACCTCTATACGCGAGCTCCTACGTCTTCTACCAGGTTCGATAGGGATGTATGCGCTATACAAATCGAAAGAAGAAACTTGGTGCTAGGTACATGTCAAGTTTCATCGAGATTGATTTGGTTTCAGATAGGTAAAATTTCATTTCTTTTACTCATATTGATCATTTCTGCTATAAAAAGCGCCCATTAGACCTCTATATGCGCGCTCCTACGTCATCTACCAGGTTCGATAGGGATGTATGCGCTATACCAATCGAAAGAGGAGACTTGAGGCTAGGTACATGTCAAGTTTCATCGAGATTGATTTGGTTTCAGATAGGTAAAATTTCATTCATTTACTCATATTGATCATTTCTGTTATAAACAGTGCCCATTAGACCTCAATACGCGAGCTCCTACGTCTTCTACCAGGTTCGATAGGGATGTATGCGCTATACAAATCGAAAGAAGAAACTTGGTGCTAGGTACATGTCAAGTTTCATCGAGATTGATTTGGTTTCAGATAGGTAAAATTTCATTTCTTTTACTCATATTGATCATTTCTGCTATAAAAAGCGCCCATTAGACCTCTTTATCCGCGTTCCTACGTCTTCTACCAGGTTCGATAGGGATGTATGCGCTATACCAATCGAAAGAGGAGACTTGGTGCGAGGTACATGTCAAGTTTCATCGAGATTGATTTGGTTACAGATCGGTAGAATTTCATTCATTTACTCATATTGATCATTTCTGCAATAAAAAGCGCCCATTAGACCTCTATATGCGCGCTCCTACGTCATCTACCAGGTTCGATAGGGATGTATGCGCTATACCAATCGAAAGAGGAGATTTGAGGCTAGGTACATGTCAAGTTTCATCGAGATTGATTTGGTTTCAGATAGGTAAAATTTCATTCATTTACTCATATTGATCATTTCTGTTATAAAAAGTGCCCATTAGACCTCTATACGCGAGCTCCTACGTCTTCTACCAGGTTCGATAGGGATGTATGCGCTATACAAATCGAAAGAAGAAACTTGGTGCTAGGTACATGTCAAGTTTCATCGAGATTGATTTGGTTTCAGATAGGTAAAATTTCATTTCTTTTACTCATATTGATCATTTCTGCTATAAAAAGCGCCCATTAGACCTCTATATGCGCGCTCCTACATCATCTACCAGGTTCGATAGGGATGTATGCGCTATACCAATCGAAAGAGGAGACTTGAGGCTAGGTACATGTCAAGTTTCATCGAGATTGATTTGGTTTCAGATAGGTAAAATTTCATTCATTTACTCATATTGATCATTTCTGTTATAAAAAGTGCCCATTAGACCTCTATACGCGAGCTCCTACGTCTTCTACCAGGTTCGATAGGGATGTATGCGCTATACAAATCGAAAGAAGAAACTTGGTGCTAGGTACATGTCAAGTTTCATCGAGATTGATTTGGTTTCAGATAGGTAAAATCTCATTTCTTTTACTCATATTGATCATTTCTGCTATAAAAAGCGCCCATTAGACCTCTTTATCCGCGTTCCTACGTCTTCTACCAGGTTCGATAGGGATGTATGCGCTATACCAATCGAAAGAGGAGACTTGAGGCTAGGTACATGTCAAGTTTCATCGAGATTGATTTGGTTTCAGATAGGTAAAATTTCATTCATTTACTCATATTGATCATTTCTGTTATAAAAAGTGCCCATTAGACCTCTATACGCGAGCTCCTACGTCTTCTACCAGGTTCGATAGGGATGTATGCGCTATACAAATCGAAAGAAGAAACTTGGTGCTAGGTACATGTCAAGTTTCATCGAGATTGATTTGGTTTCAGATAGGTAAAATCTCATTTCTTTTACTCATTTCGGTCATTTCTGCTATAAAAAGCGCCCATTAGACCTCTATATGCGCGCTCCTACGTCTTCTACCAGGTTCGATAGGGATGTATGCGCTATACCAATCGAAAGAGAAGACTTGGTGGTGGGTACATGTCAAGTTTCATCGAGATTGATTTGGTTTCAGATAAGTAAAATTTCATTTCTATTACTCATATTGATCATTTCTGCTATAAAAAGCGCCCATAAGACCTCTATACGCGCGCTCCTACGTCGTCTACCAGGTTCGATAGGGATGTATGCGCTATACCAATCGAAAGAGGAGACTTGGGGCTAGGTACATGTCAAGTTTAATCGAGATTGATTTGGTTACAGATAGGTAGAATTTCATTCATTTACTCATATTGATCATTTCTGCTTTAAAAAGCGCCCATTAGACCTCTTTATCCGCGTTCCTACGTCTTCTACCAGGTTCGATAGGGATGTATGCGCTATACGAATCGAAAGAGGAGACTTGGTGCTAGGTACATGTCAAGTTTCATCGAGATTGAATTGGTTACAGATAGGTAGAATTTCATTCATTTACTCATATTCATCATTTCTGCAATAAAAAGCGCCCATTAGACCTCTATATGCGCGCTCCTACGTCTTCTACCAGGATCGATAGGAATGTATGCGCTATACCAATCAAAAGAGAATACTTTGGGCTAGGTCAAGTTTCATTGAGATTGATTTGGTTTCAGATAGGTAAAATTTCATTCATTTACTCATTTTGATCATTTCTGCTATAAAAAGAGCCCCTTAGACCTCTATATGCGCGCTCCTACGTCTTCTACCAGGTTCGATAGGGATGTATGCACTATACCAATCGAAAGAAGAGACTTGGTGCTAGGTACATGTCAAGTTTCATCGAGATTGATTTGGTTACAGATAGGTAGAATTTCATTCATTTACTCATATTGATCATTTCTGCTATAAAAAGCGCCCATTAGACCTCTATATGCGCGCTCCTACGTCATCTACCAGGTTCGATAGGGATGTATGCGCTATACCAATCGAAAGAAGAGACTTGAGGCTAGGTACATGTCAAGTTTCATCGAGATTGATTTGGTTTCAGATAGGTAAAATTTCATTCATTTACTCATATTGATCATTTCTGTTATAAAAAGTGCCCATTAGACCTCTATACGCGAGCTCCTACGTCTTCTACCAGGTTCGATAGGGATGTATGCGCTATACCAATCGAAAGAAGAAACTTGGTGCTAGGTACATGTCAAGTTTCATCGAGATTGAATTGGTTACAGATAGGTAGAATTTCATTCATTTACTCATATTCATCATTTCTGCAATAAAAAGCGCCCATTAGACCTCTATATGCGCGCTCCTACGTCTTCTACCAGGATCGATAGGGATGTATGCGCTATACCAATCAAAAGAGAATACTTTGGGCTAGGTACATGTCAAGTTTCATTGAGATTGATTTGGTTTCAGATAGGTAAAATTTCATTCATTTACTCATTTTGATCATTTCTGCTATAAAAAGCGCCCATTAGACCTCTATATGAGCGCTCCTACGTCTTCTACCAGGTTCGATAGGGATGTATGCACTATACCAATCGAAAGAAGAGACTTGGTGCTAGGTACATGTCAAGTTTCATCGAGATTGATTTGGTGACAGATAGGTAGAATTTCATTCATTTACTCATATTGATCATTTCTGCTATAAAAAGCGCCCATTAGACCTCTATATGCGCGCTCCTACGTCATCTACCAGGTTCGATAGGGATGTATGCGCTATACCAATCGAAAGAAGAGACTTGAGGCTAGGTACATGTCAAGTTTCATCGAGATTGATTTGGTTTCAGATAGGTAAAATTTCATTCATTTACTCATATTGATCATTTCTGTTATAAAAAGTGCCCATTAGACCTCTATACGCGAGCTCCTACGTCTTCTACCAGGTTCGATAGGGATGTATGCGCTATACCAATCGAAAGAAGAAACTTGGTGCTAGGTACATGTCAAGTTTCATCGAGATTGAATTGGTTACAGATAGGTAGAATTTCATTCATTTACTCATATTCATCATTTCTGCAATAAAAAGCGCCCATTAGACCTCTATATGCGCGCTCCTACGTCTTCTACCAGGATCGATAGGGATGTATGCGCTATACCAATCAAAAGAGAATACTTTGGGCTAGGTACATGTCAAGTTTCATTGAGATTGATTTGGTTTCAGATAGGTAAAATTTCATTCATTTACTCATATTGATCATTTCTGCTATAAAAAGCGCCCCTTAGACCTGTATATGCGCGCTCCTACCTCTTCTACCAGGTTCGATAGGGATGTATGCGCTATACAAATCGAAAGAAGAAACTTGGTGCTAGGTACATGTCAAGTTTCATCGAGATTGATTTGGTTTCAGATAGGTAAAATTTCATTTCTTTTACTCATATTGATCATTTCTGCTATAAAAAGCGCCCATTAGACCTCTTTATCCGCGTTCCTACGTCTTCTACCAGGTTCGATAGGGATGTATGCGCTATACCAATCGAAAGAGGAGACTTTGTGCGAGGTACATGTCAAGTTTCATCGAGATTGATTTGGTTACAGATCGGTAGAATTTCATTCATTTACTCATATTAATCATTTCTGCTATAAAAAGCGCCCATTAGACCTCTATATGCGCGCTCCTACTTCATCTACCAGGTTCGATAGGGATGTATGCGCTATACCAATCGAAAGAGGAGACTTGAGGCTAGGTACATGTCAAGTTTCATCGAGATTGATTTGGTTTCAGATAGGTAAAATTTCATTCATTTACTCATATTGATCATTTCTGTTATAAACAGTGCCCATTAGACCTCAATACGCGAGCTCCTACGTCTTCTACCAGGTTCGATAGGGATGTATGCGCTATACAAATCGAAAGAAGAAACTTGGTGCTAGGTACATGTCAAGTTTCATCGAGATTGATTTGGTTTCAGATAGGTAAAATTTCATTTCTTTTACTCATATTGTTCATTTCTGCTATAAAAAGCGCCCATTAGACCTCTTTATCCGCGTTCCTACGTCTTCTACCAGGTTCGATAGGGATGAATGCGCTATACCAATCGAAAGAGGAGACTTGGTGCGAGGTACATGTCAAGTTTCATCGAGATTGATTTGGTTACAGATCGGTAGAATTTCATTCATTTACTCATATTGATCATTTCTGCTATAAAAAGCGCCCATTAGACCTCTATATGCGCGCTCCTACGTCTTCTACCAGGTTCGATAGGGATGTATGCGCTATACCAATCGAAAGAGGAGATTTGAGGCTAGGTACATGTCAAGTTTCATCGAGATTGATTTGGTTTCAGATAGGTAAAATTTCATTCATTTACTCATATTCATCATTTCTGCAATAAAAAGCGCCCATTAGACCTCTATATGCGCGCTCCTACGTCTTCTACCAGGATCGATAGGGATGTATGCGCTATACCAATCAAAAGAGAATACTTTGGGCTAGGTACATGTCAAGTTTCATTGAGATTGATTTGGTTTCAGATAGGTAAAATTTCATTCATTTACTCATATTGATCATTTCTGCTATAAAAAGCGCCCCTTAGACCTCTATATGCGCGCTCCTACGTCTTCTACCAGGTTCGATAGGGATGTATGCGCTATACAAATCGAAAGAAGAAACTTGGTGCTAGGTACATGTCAAGTTTCATCGAGATTGATTTGGTTTCAGATAGGTAAAATTTCATTTCTTTTACTCATATTGATCATTTCTGCTATAAAAAGCGCCCATTAGACCTCTTTATCCGCGTTCCTACGTCTTCTACCAGGTTCGATAGGGATGTATGCGCTATACCAATCGAAAGAGGAGACTTGGTGCGAGGTACATGTCAAGTTTCATCGAGATTGATTTGGTTACAGATCGGTAGAATTTCATTCATTTACTCATATTAATCATTTCTGCTATAAAAAGCGCCCATTAGACCTCTATATGCGCGCTCCTACTTCATCTACCAGGTTCGATAGGGATGTATGCGCTATACCAATCGAAAGAGGAGACTTGAGGCTAGGTACATGTCAAGTTTCATTGAGATTGATTTGGTTTCAGATAGGTAAAATTTCATTCATTTACTCATATTGATCATTTCTGTTATAAAAAGTGCCCATTAGACCTCTATACGCGAGCTCCTACGTCTTCTACCAGGTTCGATAGGGATGTATGCGCTATACAAATCGAAAGAAGAAACTTGGTGCTAGGTACATGTCAAGTTTCATCGAGATTGATTTGGTTTCAGATAGGTAAAATTTCATTTCTTTTACTCATATTGATCATTTCTGCTATAAAAAGCGCCCATTAGACCTCTATATGCGCGCTCCTACGTCATCTACCAGGTTCGATAGGGATGTATGCGCTATACCAATCGAAAGAGGAGACTTGAGGCTAGGTACATGTCAAGTTTCATCGAGATTGATTTGGTTTCAGATAGGTAAAATTTCATTCATTTACTCATATTGATCATTTCTGTTATAAACAGTGCCCATTAGACCTCAATACGCGAGCTCCTACGTCTTCTACCAGGTTCGATAGGGATGTATGCGCTATACAAATCGAAAGAAGAAACTTGGTGCTAGGTACATGTCAAGTTTCATCGAGATTGATTTGGTTTTAGATAGGTAAAATTTCATTTCTTTTACTCATATTGATCATTTCTGCTATAAAAAGCGCCCATTAGACCTCTTTATCCGCGTTCCTACGTCTTCTACCAGGTTCGATAGGGATGTATTCGCTATACCAATCGAAAGAGGAGACTTGGTGCGAGGTACATGTCAAGTTTCATCGAGATTGATTTGGTTACAGATCGGTAGAATTTCATTCATTTACTCATATTGATCATTTCTGCTATAAAAAGCGCCCATTAGACCTCTATATGCGCGCTCCTACGTCATCTACCAGGTTCGATAGGGATGTATGCGCTATACCAATCGAAAGAGGAGATTTGAGGCTAGGTACATGTCAAGTTTCATCGAGATTGATTTGGTTTCAGATAGGTAAAATTTCATTCATTTACTCATATTGATCATTTCTGTTATAAAAAGTGCCCATTAGACCTCTATACGCGAGCTCCTACGTCTTCTACCAGGTTCGATAGGGATGTATGCGCTATACAAATCGAAAGAAGAAACTTGGTGCTAGGTACATGTCAAGTTTCATCGAGATTGATTTGGTTTCAGATAGGTAAAATTTCATTTCTTTTACTCATATTGATCATTTCTGCTATAAAAAGCGCCCATTAGACCTCTATATGCGCGCTCCTACGTCATCTACCAGGTTCGATAGGGATGTATGCGCTATACCAATCGAAAGAGGAGACTTGAGGCTAGGTACATGTCAAGTTTCGTCGAGATTGATTTGGTTTCAGATAGGTAAAATTTCATTCATTTACTCATATTGATCATTTCTGTTATAAAAAGTGCCCATTAGACCTCTATACGCGAGCTCCTACGTCTTCTACCAGGTTCGATAGGGATGTATGCGCTATACAAATCGAAAGAAGAAACTTGGTGCTAGGTACATGTCAAGTTTCATCGAGATTGATTTGGTTTCAGATAGGTAAAATCTCATTTCTTTTACTCATATTGATCATTTCTGCTATAAAAAGCGCCCATTAGACCTCTTTATCCGCGTTCCTACGTCTTCTACCAGGTTCGATAGGGATGTATGCGCTATACCAATCGAAAGAGGAGACTTGGTGCGAGGTACATGTCAAGTTTCATCGAGATTGATTTGGTTACAGATCGGTAGAATTTCATTCATTTACTCATATTGATCATTTCTGCTATAAAAAGCGCCCATTAGACCTCTATATGCGCGCTCCTACGTCTTCTACCAGGTTCGATAGGGATGTATGCGCTATACCAATCGAAAGAGAAGACTTGGTGCTAAGTACATGTCAAGTTTTATCGAGATTGATTTGGTTTCAGATAGGTAAAATTTCCTTCATTTACTCATATTGATCATTTCTGCTATAAAAAGCGCCCATTAGACCTCTATACGCGCGCTCCTACGTCTTCTCCCAGGTTCGATAGGGATGTATGCGCTATATCAATCGAAAGAGGAGACTTATGGCTAGGTACATGTGAAGTTTCATTGAGATTGATTTGGTTTCAGATAGGTAAAATTTCATTCATTTAATCATATTGATCATTTCTGCTATAAAAAGCGTCCATTAGACCTCTATATGCGCGCTTCTTCGTCTTCTACCAGGTTCGATAGGGATGTCTGCGCTATACCAATCGAAAGAAGAAACTTGGTGATAGGTACATGTCAAGTTTCATCGAGATTGATTTGGTTTCAGATAGGTAAAATTTCATTCATTTACTCATATTGATCATTTCTGCTATAAAAAGCGCCCATTAGACCTCTATATGCGCGCTCCTACGTCTTCTACCAGGTTCGATAGGGATGTATGCGCTATACCAATCAAAAAAGAAGACTCGGTGCTGGGTACATGTCAAGTTTCATTGACATTGATTTGGTTTCAGATAGGTAAAATTTCATTCATTTACTCATATTGATCATTTCTGCTATAAAAAGCGCCCCATAGACCTCTATATGCGCGCTCCTACGTCTTCTACCAGGTTCGATAGGGATGTATGCGCTATACCAATCGAAAAAGAAGACTTGGTGCTGGGTACATGTCAAGTTTCATTGAGATTGATTTGGTTACAGATAGGCAGAATTTCATTCATTTACTCATATTGATCATTTCTGCTATAAAAAGCGACCATTAGAAGTCTATACGCGCGCTCCTACGTCTTCTACCAGGTTCAATAGGGATGTATGCGCTATACCAATCAAAAAAGAAGACTTGGTGCTGGGTACATGTCAAGTTTCATTGAGATTGATTTGGTTACAGATAGGTAGAATTTCATTCATTTACTCATATTGATCATTTCTGCTATAAAAAGCGACCATTAGACCTCTATACGCGGGCTCCTACGTCTTCTACCAGGTTCAATAGGGATGTATGCGCTATATCAATCAAAAAAGAAGACTTGGTGCTGGGTACATGTCAAGTTTCATTGAGATTGATTTGGTTTCAGATAGGTAAAATTTCATTAATTTGCTCATATTGATCATTTCTGCTATTAAAAGCGTCCATAAGACCTCTATATGCGCGCTCCTAAGTCTTCTACCAGGTTCGAAAGGGATGTATGCGCTATACCAATCAAAAGAGAAGACTTTGGGCTAGGTACATGTCAAGTTTCATTGAGATTGATTTGGTTTCAGATAGGTAAAATTTCATTCATTTATTCATATTGATCATTTCTGCTATAAAAAGCGCCCATCAGATCTTTATATGCACGCTCCTACATCTTCTACCAGTTTCGATAGGGATGTATGCGCTATACCAATCGAAAGAAGAGACTTGAGGCTAGGTACATGTCAAGTTTCATCGAGATTGATTTGGTTTCATATAGGTAAAATTTCATTCATTTACTCATATTGATCATTTCTGTTATAAAAAGCGCCCATTAGACCTCTATATGCGCGCTCCTACATCTTCTACCAGGTTCGATAGGGATGTATGCGCTATACCAATCGAAAGAGGAGACTTGGTGCTAGGTACATGTCAAGTTTCATCGAGATTGATTTGGTTTCAGATAGGTAGAATTTCATTCATTTACTCATATTGATCATTTCTGCTATAAAAAGCGCCCATTAGACCTCTATATGCGCGCTCCTACTTCTTCTACCAGGTTCGATAGGGATATATGCGCTATACGAATCAAAAGAGAAGACTTGATGCTAGGTACATGTCAAGTTTCATCGAGATTGATTTGGTTACAGATAGGTAGAATTTCATTCATTTACTCATATTGATCATTTCTGCTATAAAAAGCGCCCATTAGACCTCTATATGCGCGCTCCTACGTCTTCTACCAGGTTCGTTGGGGATGTATGCGCTATACCAATCGAAAGAGAAGATTTGGTTCTGGGTACATGTCAACTTTCATCGAGATTGATTTGGTTTCAGATAGGTAAAATTTCATTCATTTACTCATATTGATCATTTCTGCTATTAAAAGCGTCCATTAGACCTCTATATGCGCGCTCCTACGTCTTCTACCAGGTTCGAAAGGGATGTATGCGCTATACCAATCAAAAGAGAAGACTTTGGGCTAGGTACATGTCAAGTTTCATTGAGATTGATTTGGTTTCAGATAGGTAAAATTTCATTCATTTATTCATATTGATCATTTCTGCTATAAAAAGCGCCCATCAGATCTTTATATGCACGCTCCTACGTCTTCTACCAGTTTCGATAGGGATGTATGCGCTATACCAATCGAAAGAAGAGACTTGAGGCTAGGTACATGTCAAGTTTCATCGAGATTGATTTGGTTTCATATATGTAAAATTTCATTCATTTACTCATATTGATCATTTCTGTTATAAAAAGCGCCCATTAGACCTCTATATGCGCGCTCCTACGTCTTCTACCAGGTTCGATAGGGATGTATGCGCTATACCAATCAAAAGAGGAGACTTGGTGCTAGGTACATGTCAAGTTTCATCGAGATTGATTTGGTTTCAGATAGGTAGAATTTCATTCATTTACTCATATTGATCATTTCTGCTATAAAAAGCGCCCATTAGACCTCTATATGCGCGCTCCTACTTCTTCTACCAGGTTCGATAGGGATATATGCGCTATACGAATCAAAAGAGGAGACTTGATGCTAGGTACATGTCAAGTTTCATCGAGATTGATTTGGTTACAGATAGGTAGAATTTCATTCATTTACTCATATTGATCATTTCTGCTATAAAAAGCGCCCATTAGACCTCTATATGCGCGCTCCTACGTCTTCTACCAGGTTCGTTGGGGATGTATGCGCTATACCAATCGAAAGAGAAGAATTGGTTCTGGGTACATGTCAACTTTCATCGAGATTGATTTGGTTTCAGATAGGTAAAATTTCATTCATTTACTCATATTGATCATTTCTGCTATAAAAAGCGCCCATCAGATCTTTATATGCACGCTCCTACGTCTTCTACCAGTTTCGATAGGGATGTATGCGCTATACCAATCGAAAGAAGAGACTTGAGGCTAGGTACATGTCAAGTTTCATCGAGATTGATTTGGTTTCATATATGTAAAATTTCATTCATTTACTCATATTGATCATTTCTGTTATAAAAAGCGCCCATTAGACCTCTATATGCGCGCTCCTACGTCTTCTACCAGGTTCGATAGGGATGTATGCGCTATACCAATCAAAAGAGGAGACTTGGTGCTAGGTACATGTCAAGTTTCATCGAGATTGATTTGGTTTCAGATAGGTAGAATTTCATTCATTTACTCATATTGATCATTTCTGCTATAAAAAGCGCCCATTAGACCTCTATATGCGCGCTCCTACTTCTTCTACCAGGTTCGATAGGGATATATGCGCTATACGAATCAAAAGAGGAGACTTGATGCTAGGTACATGTCAAGTTTCATCGAGATTGATTTGGTTACAGATAGGTAGAATTTCATTCATTTACTCATATTGATCATTTCTGCTATAAAAAGCGCCCATTAGACCTCTATATGCGCGCTCCTACGTCTTCTACCAGGTTCGTTGGGGATGTATGCGCTATACCAATCGAAAGAGAAGAATTGGTTCTGGGTACATGTCAACTTTCATCGAGATTGATTTGGTTTCAGATAGGTAAAATTTCATTCATTTACTCATATTGATCATTTCTGCTATTAAAAGCGTCCATTAGACCTCTATATGCGCGCTCCTACGTCTTCTACCAGGTTCGAAAGGGATGTATGCGCTATACTAATCAAAAGTGAAGACTTTGGGCTAGGTACATGTCAAGTTTCATTGAGATTGATTTGGTTTCAGATAGGTAAAATTTCATTCATTTATTCATATTGATCATTTCTGCTATAAAAAGCGCCCATCAGATCTTTATATGCACGCTCCTACGTCTTCTACCAGTTTCGATAGGGATGTATGCGCTATACCAATCGAAAGAAGAGACTTGAGGCGAGGTACATGTCAAGTTTCATCGAGATTGATTTGGTTTCATATAGGTAAAATTTCATTCATTTACTCATATTGATCATTTCTGTTATAAAAAGCGCCCATTAGACCTCTATATGCGCGCTCCTACGTCTTCTACCAGGTTCGATAGGGATGTATGCGCTATACCAATCAAAAGAGGAGACTTGGTGCTAGGTACATGTCAAGTTTCATCGAGATTGATTTGGTTTCAGATAGGTAGAATTTCATTCATTTACTCATATTGATCATTTCTGCTATAAAAAGCGCCCATTAGACCTCTATATGCGCGCTCCTACGACTTCTACCAGGTTCGATAGGGATGTATGCGCTATACCAATCGAAAGAGGAGACTTGGGGCTAGGTACATGTCAAGTTTCGTCAAGATTTATTTGGTTACAGATAGGTAGAATTTCATTCATTTACTCATATTGATCATTTCTGCTATCAAAAGCGTCCATTAGACCTCTGAATGCGCGCTCCTACGTCTTCTACCATCTTCGATAGGGATGTATGCGCTATACCAATCGAAAGAGGAGACTTGGTGCTAGGTACATGTCAAGTTTCATCGAGATTGATTTGGTTTCAGATAGGTAAAATTTCATTCATTTACTCATATTGATCATTTCTGCTATAAAAAGCGCCCATTAGACCTCTATATGCGCGCTCCTACGTCTTCTACCAGGTTCGATAGGGATGTATGCGCTATACCAATCGAAAGAGGAGACTTGGTGTTAGGTACATGTCAAGTTTTGTCGAGATTGATTTGGTTTCACATAGGTAAAATTTCATTCATTTACTCATATTGATCATTTCTGCTGTAAAAAGCGCCATTAGACCTCTATATGCGCGCTCCTACGTCTTCTACCAGGTTCGATAGGGATGTATGCGCTATACCAATCGAAAGAGGAGACTTGGTGCTAGGTACATGTCAAGTTTCATCGAGATTGATTTGGTTACAGATCGGTAGAATTTCATTTATTTACTCATATTGATCATTTCTGCTATAAAAAGCGCCCATTAGACCTCTATATGCGCTCCTACGTCTTATACCAGGTTCGATTGGGATATATGCTCTATACCAATCGAAAGAGGAGACTTGGTGCTAGGTACATGTCAAGTTTCGTCGAGATTGATTTGGTTTCACATAGGTAAAATTTCATTCATTTACTCATATTGATCATTTCTGCTATAAGAAGCGCCCATTAGACCTCTATATGCGCGCTCCTACGTCTTCTTTCAGGTTCGATAGGGATGTATGCGCTATACCAATCGAAAGAGGAGACTTGGTTCTGGGTACATGTCAACTTTCATCGAGATTGATTTGGTTTCAGATAGGTAAAATTTCATTCATTTACTCATATTGATCATTTCTGCTATTAAAAGCGTCCATTAGACCTCTATATGCGCGCTCCTACGTCTTCTACCAGGTTCGAAAGGGATGTATGCGCTATACCAATCAAAAGAGAAGACCTTGGGCTAGGTACATGTCAAGTTTCATTGAGATTGATTTGGTTTCAGATAGGTAAAATTTCATTCATTTATTCATATTGATCATTTCTGCTATAAAAAGCGCCCATTAGACCTCTATATGCGCGCTCCTACGTCTTCTACCAGGTTCGTTGGGGATGTATGCGCTATACCAATCGAAAGAGAAGAATTGGTTCTGGGTACATGTCAACTTTCATCGAGATTGATTTGGTTTCAGATAGGTAAAATTTCATTCATTTACTCATATTGATCATTTCTGCTATTAAAAGCGTCCATTAGACCTCTATATGCGCGCTCCTACGTCTTCTACCAGGTTCGAAAGGGATGTATGCGCTATACTAATCAAAAGTGAAGACTTTGGGCTAGGTACATGTCAAGTTTCATTGAGATTGATTTGGTTTCAGATAGGTAAAATTTCATTCATTTATTCATATTGATCATTTCTGCTATAAAAAGCGCCCATCAGATCTTTATATGCACGCTCCTACGTCTTCTACCAGTTTCGATAGGGATGTATGCGCTATACCAATCGAAAGAAGAGACTTGAGGCGAGGTACATGTCAAGTTTCATCGAGATTGATTTGGTTTCATATAGGTAAAATTTCATTCATTTACTCATATTGATCATTTCTGTTATAAAAAGCGCCCATTAGACCTCTATATGCGCGCTCCTACGTCTTCTACCAGGTTCGATAGGGATGTATGCGCTATACCAATCAAAAGAGGAGACTTGGTGCTAGGTACATGTCAAGTTTCATCGAGATTGATTTGGTTTCAGATAGGTAGAATTTCATTCATTTACTCATATTGATCATTTCTGCTATAAAAAGCGCCCATTAGACCTCTATATGCGCGCTCCTACGACTTCTACCAGGTTCGATAGGGATGTATGCGCTATACCAATCGAAAGAGGAGACTTGGGGCTAGGTACATGTCAAGTTTCGTCAAGATTTATTTGGTTACAGATAGGTAGAATTTCATTCATTTACTCATATTGATCATTTCTGCTATCAAAAGCGTCCATTAGACCTCTGAATGCGCGCTCCTACGTCTTCTACCATCTTCGATAGGGATGTATGCGCTATACCAATCGAAAGAGGAGACTTGGTGCTAGGTACATGTCAAGTTTCATCGAGATTGATTTGGTTTCAGATAGGTAAAATTTCATTCATTTACTCATATTGATCATTTCTGCTATAAAAAGCGCCCATTAGACCTCTATATGCGCGCTCCTACGTCTTCTACCAGGTTCGATAGGGATGTATGCGCTATACCAATCGAAAGAGGAGACTTGGTGTTAGGTACATGTCAAGTTTTGTCGAGATTGATTTGGTTTCACATAGGTAAAATTTCATTCATTTACTCATATTGATCATTTCTGCTGTAAAAAGCGCCCATTAGACCTCTATATGCGCGCTCCTACGTCTTCTACCAGGTTCGATAGGGATGTATGCGCTATACCAATCGAAAGAGGAGACTTGGTGCTGGGTACATGTCAAGTTTCATCGAGATTGATTTGGTTACAGATCGGTAGAATTTCATTTATTTACTCATATTGATCATTTCTGCTATAAAAAGCGCCCATTAGACCTCTATATGCGCTCCTACGTCTTATACCAGGTTCGATTGGGATATATGCTCTATACCAATCGAAAGAGGAGACTTGGTGCTAGGTACATGTCAAGTTTCGTCGAGATTGATTTGGTTTCACATAGGTAAAATTTCATTCATTTACTCATATTGATCATTTCTGCTATAAGAAGCGCCCATTAGACCTCTATATGCGCGCTCCTACGTCTTCTTTCAGGTTCGATAGGGATGTATGCGCTATACCAATCGAAAGAGGAGACTTGGTTCTGGGTACATGTCAACTTTCATCGAGATTGATTTGGTTTCAGATAGGTAAAATTTCATTCATTTACTCATATTGATCATTTCTGCTATTAAAAGCGTCCATTAGACCTCTATATGCGCGCTCCTACGTCTTCTACCAGGTTCGAAAGGGATGTATGCGCTATACCAATCAAAAGAGAAGACCTTGGGCTAGGTACATGTCAAGTTTCATTGAGATTGATTTGGTTTCAGATAGGTAAAATTTCATTCATTTATTCATATTGATCATTTCTGCTATAAAAAGCGCCCATCAGATCTTTATATGCACGCTCCTACGTCTTCTACCAGTTTCGATAGGGATGTATGCGCTATACCAATCGAAAGAAGAGACTTGAGGCTAGGTACATGTCAAGTTTCATTGAGATTGATTTGGTTTCATATAGGTAAAATTTCATTAATTTACTCATATTGATCATTTCTGTTATAAAAAGCGCCCATTAGACCTCTATATGCGCGCTCCTACGTCTTCTACCAGGTTCGATAGGGATGTATGCGCTATACCAATCAAAAGAGGAGACTTGGTGCTAGGTACATGTCAAGTTTCATCGAGATTGATTTGGTTTCAGATAGGTAGAATTTCATTCATTTACTCATATTGATCATTTCTGCTATAAAAAGCGACCATTAGACCTCTATATGCGCGCTCCTACTTCTTCTACCAGGTTCGATAGGGATATATGCGCTATACGAATCAAAAGAGGAGACTTGATGCTAGGTACATGTCAAGTTTCATCGAGATTGATTTGGTTACAGATAGGTAGAATTTCATTCATTTACTCATATTGATCATTTCTGCTATAAAAAGCGCCCATTAGACCTCTATATGCGCGCTCCTACGTCTTCTACCAGGTTCGTTGGGGATGTATGCGCTATACCAATCGAAAGAGAAGAATTGGTTCTGGGTACATGTCAACTTTCATCGAGATTGATTTGGTTTCAGATAGGTAAAATTTCATTCATTTACTCATATTGATCATTTCTGCTATTAAAAGCGTCCATTAGACCTCTATATGCGCGCTCCTACGTCTTCTACCAGGTTCGAAAGGGATGTATGCGCTATACCAATCAAAAGAGAAGACTTTGGGCTAGGTACATGTCAAGTTTCATTGAGATTGATTTGGTTTCAGATAGGTAAAATTTCATTCATTTATTCATATTGATCATTTCTGCTATAAAAAGCGCCCATCAGATCTTTATATGCACGCTCCTACGTCTTCTACCAGTTTCGATAGGGATGTATGCGCTATACCAATCGAAAGAAGAGACTCGAGGCTAGGTACATGTCAAGTTTCATCGAGATTGATTTGGTTTCATATATGTAAAATTTCATTCATTTACTCATATTGATCATTTCTGTTATAAAAAGCGCCCATTAGACCTCTATATGCGCGCTCCTACGTCTTCTACCAGGTTAAATAGGGATGTATGCGCTATACCAATCAAAAGAGGAGACTTGGTGCTAGGTACATGTCAAGTTTCATCGAGATTGATTTGGTTTCAGATAGGTAGAATTTCATTCATTTACTCATATTGATCATTTCTGCTATAAAAAGCGCCCATTAGACCTCTATATGCGCGCTCCTACGACTTCTACCAGGTTCGATAGGGATGTATGCGCTATACCAATCCAAAGAGGAGACTTGGGGCTAGGTACATGTCAAGTTTTGTCAAGATTTATTTGGTTACAGATAGGTAAAATTTCATTCATTTACTCATATTGATCATTTCTGCTATCAAAAGCGTCCATTAGACCTCTGAATGCGCGCTCCTACGTCTTCTACCATGTTCGATAGGGATGTATGCGCTATACCAATCGAAAGAGGAGACTTGGTGCTAGGTACATGTCAAGTTTCATCGAGATTGATTTGGTTTCAGATAGGTAAAATTTCATTCATTTACTCATATTGATCATTTCTGCTATAAAAAGCGCCCATTAGACCTCTATATGCGCGCTCCTACGTCTTCTACCAGGTTCGATAGGGATGTATGCGCTATACCAATCGAAAGAGGAGACTTGGTGTTAGGTACATGTCAAGTTTCCTCGAGATTGATTTGGTTTCACATAGGTAAAATTTCATTCATTTACTCATATTGATCATTTCTGCTGTAAAAAGCG
The DNA here is from genome assembly GCA_028142955.1 of Pinctada fucata. Classification (NCBI taxonomy): domain Eukaryota; kingdom Metazoa; phylum Mollusca; class Bivalvia; order Pterioida; family Pteriidae; genus Pinctada; species Pinctada fucata. Next base: position 20,226,730 of record AP027109.1, read on the forward strand.
CCCATTAGACCTCTATATGCGCGCTCCTACTTCTTCTACCAGGTTCGATAGGGATGTATGCGCTATACCAATCGAAAGAGGAGACTTGGTGCTAGGTACATGTCAAGTTTCGTTGAGATGGATTTGGTTTCAGATAGGTAAAATTTCATTCATTTACTCATATTGATCATTTCTGCTATAAAAAGTGCAAATTAGACCTCTATATGCGCGCTCCTACTTCTTCTACCAGGTTCGATAGGGATGTATGCGCTATACCAATCGAAAGAGGAGACTTGGTGCTAGGTACATGTCAAGTTTCATCGAGATTGATTTGGTTACAGATCGGTAGAATTTCATTTATTTACTCATATTGATCATTTCTGCTATAAGCAGCGCCCATTTAACCTCTATATGCGCGCTCCTACGTCTTCTACCAGGTTCGATAGGGATGTATGCGCTATACCAATCGAAAGAGGAGACTTGGTGATAGGTACATGTCAAGTTTCGTCGAGATTCATTTGGTTTCACATTGGTAGAATTTCATTCATTTACTCATATTGATCATTTCTGCTATAAAAAGCGTACATCAGACCTCTATATGCGCGCTCCTACTTCTTCTACCAGGTTCGATAGGGATGTATGCGCTATACCAATCGAAAGATGAGACTTGGTGCTAGGTACATGTTAAGTTTCATCGAGATTGATTTGGTTACAGATCGGTAGAATTTCATTTATTTACTCATATTGATCAATTCTTCTATAAAAAGCGCACATTAGACCTCCATATGCACGCTCCTACGTCTTCTACCAGGTTCGATAGGGATGTATGCGCTATACCAATCGAAAGAGGAGACTTGGTGCTAGGTACATGTTAAGTTTCGTCGAGATTGATTTGGTTTCACATTGGTAAAATTTCATTCATTTAATCATATTGATCATTTCTGCTATAAAAGGCGCCCATTGGACCTCTATATGCGCGCTCCTACGTCTTCTACCAGGTTCGATAGGGATGTATGCGCTATACCAATCGAAAGAGGAAACATGGTGCTAGGTACATGTCAAGTTTCATTGAGATTGATTTGGTTACAGATCGGTAGAATTTCATTTATTTACTCATATTGATCATTTCTGCTATAAGAAGCGCCCATTAAGCCTCTATATGCGCGCTCCTACGTCTTCTACCAGGTTCGATAGGGATGTATGCGCTATACCAATCGAAAAGGGAGACTTGGTGCCAGGTACATGTCAAGTTTCATCGAGATTGATTTGGTTACAGATCGGTAGAATTTTATTTATTTACTCATATGGATCAATTCTGCTATAAGAAGCGCCCATTAAACCTCTATATGCGCGCTCCTACGTCTTCTACCAGGTTCGATAGGGATGTATGCGCTATACCCATCGAAAGAGGAGACTTGGTGCTAGGTACATGTTAAGTTTCATCGAGATTGATTTGGTTACAGATCGGTAGAATTTCATTTATTTACTCATATTCTTCATTTCTGCTATAAAAAGCGCACAATAGACCTCTATATGCGCGCTCCTACGTCTTCTACCAGGTTCGATAGGGATGTATGCGTTATACCAATCGAAAGAGGAGACTTGGTGCTAAGAACATGTCAAGATTCGTCGAGATTGATTTGGTTTCACATAGGTAAAATTTCATTCATTTACTCATATTGATCATTTCTGCTATTAAAAGCACCCATTAGACCTCTATATGCGCGCTCCAACGTCTTCTACCAGGTTCGAAAGGGATGTATGCGCTATACCAATCGAAAGAGGAGACTTGGTGCTAGGTACATGTTAAGTTTCATCGAGATTGATTTGGTTACAGATCGGTAGAATTTCATTTATTTACTCATATTCTTCATTTCTCCTATAAAAAGCGCACAATAGACCTCTATATGCGCGCTCCTACGTCTTCTACCAGGTTCGATAGGGATGTATGCGCTATACCAATCGAAAGAGGAGACTTGGTGCTAGGTACATGTTAAGTTTCATCGAGATTGATTTGGTTACAGATCGGTAGAATTTCATTTATTTACTCATATTGATCAATTCTGCTATAAAAAGCGCACATTAGACCTCCATATGCACGCTCCTACGTCTTCTACCAGGTTCGATAGGGATGTATGCGCTATACCCATCGAAAGAGGAGACTTGGTGCTAGGTACATGTCAAGTTTCATCGAGATTGATTTGGTTTCAGATAGGTAACATTTCATTCATTTACTCATATTGATCATTTCTGCTATAAAAAGCGCACAATAGACCTCTATATGCGCGCTCCTACGTCTTCTACCAGGTTCGATAGGGATGTATGCGCTATACCAATCGAAAGAGGAGACTTGGTGCTAGGTACATGTCAAGTTTCATCGAGATTGATTTGGTTACAGATCGTAGAATTTCATTTATTTACTCATATTGATCATTTCTGCTATGAGCAGCGCCCATTAAACCTCTATATGCGCGCTCCTACGTCTTCTACCAGGTTCGATAGGGATGTATGCGCTATACCAATCGAAAGAGGAGACTTGGTGCTAGGTACATGTCAAGTTTCGTCGAGATTGATTTGGTTTCACATTGGTAGAATTTCATTCATTTAATCATATTGATCATTTCTGCTATAAAAAGCGCACATTAGACCTCTATATGCGCGCTCCTACTTCTTCTACCAGGTTCGATAGGGATGTATGCGCTATACCAATCGAAAGATGAGACTTGGTGCTAGGTACATGTTAAGTTTCATCGAGATTGATTTGGTTACAGATCGGTAGAATTTCATTTATTTACTCATATTGATCAATTCTGCTATAAAAAGCGCACATTAGACCTCCATATGCACGCTAATACGTCTTCTACCAGGTTCGATAGGGATGTATGCGCTATACCAATCGAAAGAGGAGACTTGGTGCTAGGTACATGTCAAGTTTCATCGAGATTGATTTGGTTTCAGATAGGTAACATTTCATTCATTTACTCATATTGATCATTTCTGCTATAAAAAGCGCACAATAGACCTCTATATGCGCGCTCCTACGTCTTCTACCAGGTTCGATAGGGATGTATGCGCTATACCAATCGAAAGAGGAGACTTGGTGCTAGGTACATGTCAAGTTTCATCGAGATTGATTTGGTTACAGATCGTAGAATTTCATTTATTTACTCATATTGATCATTTCTGCTATAAGCAGCGCCCATTAAACCTCTATATGCGCGCTCCTACGTCTTCTACCAGGTTCGATAGGGATGTATGCGCTATACCAATCGAAAGAGGAGACTTGGTGCTAGGTACATGTCAAGTTTCGTCGAGATTGATTTGGTTTCACATTGGTAGAATTTCATTCATTTAATCATATTGATCATTTCTGCTATAAAAAGCGCACATTAGACCTCTATATGCGCGCTCCTACTTCTTCTACCAGGTTCGATAGGGATGTATGCGCTATACCAATCGAAAGAGGAGACTTGGTGCTAGGTACATGTTAAGTTTCGTCGAGATTGATTTGGTTTCACATTGGTAAAATTTCATTCATTTAATCATATTGATCATTTCTGCTATAAAAGGCGCCCATTGGACCTCTATATGCGCGCTCCTACGTCTTCTACCAGGTTCGATAGGGATGTATGCGCTATACCAATCGAAAGAGGAAACATGGTGCTAGGTACATGTCAAGTTTCATTGAGATTGATTTGGTTACAGATCGGTAGAATTTCATTTATTTACTCATATTGATCATTTCTGCTATAAGAAGCGCCCATTAAACCTCTATATGCGCGCTCCTACGTCTTCTACCAGGTTCGATAGGGATGTATGCGCTATACCAATCGAAAAGGGAGACTTGGTGCCAGGTACATGTCAAGTTTCATCGAGATTGATTTGGTTACAGATCGGTAGAATTTTATTTATTTACTCATATGGATCAATTCTGCTATAAGAAGCGCCCATTAAACCTCTATATGCGCGCTCCTACGTCTTCTACCAGGTTCGATAGGGATGTATGCGCTATACCCATCGAAAGAGGAGACTTGGTGCTAGGTACATGTTAAGTTTCATCGAGATTGATTTGGTTTCAGATAGGTAAAATTTCATTCATTTACTCATATTGATCATTTTATGCTATAAAAAGCGCCCATTAGACCTCTATACGCGCGCTCCGACTTCTTCTACCAGGCTCGATAGGGATGTATGCGCTATACCAATCGAAAGAGGAGACTTGGTGCTAGGAACATGTCAAGTTTCATCGAGATTGATTTGGTTACAGATCGGTAGAATTTCATTTATTTACTCATATTGATCATTTCTGCTATAAAAAGCGCCCATTAGACCTCTATATGCGCTCCTACGTCTTATACTAGGTTCGATAGGGATATATGCGTTATACCAATCGAAAGAGGAGACTTGGTGCTAAGTACATGTCAAGATTCGTCGAGATTGATTTGGTTTCACATAGGTAAAATTTCATTCATTTACTCATATTGATCATTTCTGCTATTAAAAGCACCCATTAGACTTCTATATGCGCGCTCCAACGTCTTCTACCAGGTTCGAAAGGGATGTATGCGCTATACCAATCGAAAGAGGAGACTTGGTGCTAGGTTCATGTCAAGTTTCGTCGAGATAGATTTGGTTTCAGATAGGTAAAATTTCATTCATTTACTCATATTGATTATTTCTGCTATAAAAAGTGCAAATTAGACCTCTATAATCGCGCTCCTACTTCTTCTACCAGGTTCGATAGGGATGTATGCGCTATACCAATCGAAAGAGGAGACTTGGTGCTAGGTACATGTTAAGTTTCATCGAGATTGATTTGGTTACAGATCGGTAGAATTTCATTTATTTACTCATATTCTTCATTTCTGCTATAAAAAGCGCACAATAGACCTCTATATGCGCGCTCCTACGTCTTCTACCAGGTTCGATAGGGATGTATGCGCTATACCAATCGAAAGAGGAGACTTGGTGCTAGGTACATGTCAAGTTTCATCGAGATTGATTTGGTTACAGATCGTAGAATTTCATTTATTTACTCATATTGATCATTTCTGCTATAAGCAGCGCCCATTAAACCTCTATATGCGCGCTCCTACGTCTTCTACCAGGTTCGATAGGGATGTATGCGCTATACCAATCGAAAGAGGAGACTTGGTGCTAGGTACATGTCAAGTTTCGTCGAGATTGATTTGGTTTCACATTGGTAGAATTTCATTCATTTAATCATATTGATCATTTCTGCTATAAAAAGCGCACATTAGACCTCTATATGCGCGCTCCTACTTCTTCTACCAGGTTCGATAGGGATGTATGCGCTATACCAATCGAAAGATGAGACTTGGTGCTAGGTACATGTTAAGTTTCATCGAGATTGATTTGGTTACAGATCGGTAGAATTTCATTTATTTACTCATATTGATCAATTCTGCTATAAAAAGCGCACATTAGACCTCCATATGCACGCTAATACGTCTTCTACCAGGTTCGATAGGGATGTATGCGCTATACCAATCGAAAGAGGAGACTTGGTGCTAGGTACATGTCAAGTTTCATCGAGATTGATTTGGTTTCAGATAGGTAACATTTCATTCATTTACTCATATTGATCATTTCTGCTATAAAAAGCGCACAATAGACCTCTATATGCGCGCTCCTACGTCTTCTACCAGGTTCGATAGGGATGTATGCGCTATACCAATCGAAAGAGGAGACTTGGTGCTAGGTACATGTCAAGTTTCATCGAGATTGATTTGGTTACAGATCGTAGAATTTCATTTATTTACTCATATTGATCATTTCTGCTATAAGCAGCGCCCATTAAACCTCTATATGCGCGCTCCTACGTCTTCTACCAGGTTCGATAGGGATGTATGCGCTATACCAATCGAAAGAGGAGACTTGGTGCTAGGTACATGTCAAGTTTCGTCGAGATTGATTTGGTTTCACATTGGTAGAATTTCATTCATTTAATCATATTGATCATTTCTGCTATAAAAAGCGCACATTAGACCTCTATATGCGCGCTCCTACTTCTTCTACCAGGTTCGATAGGGATGTATGCGCTATACCAATCGAAAGAGGAGACTTGGTGCTAGGTACATGTTAAGTTTCGTCGAGATTGATTTGGTTTCACATTGGTAAAATTTCATTCATTTAATCATATTGATCATTTCTGCTATAAAAGGCGCCCATTGGACCTCTATATGCGCGCTCCTACGTCTTCTACCAGGTTCGATAGGGATGTATGCGCTATACCAATCGAAAGAGGAAACATGGTGCTAGGTACATGTCAAGTTTCATTGAGATTGATTTGGTTACAGATCGGTAGAATTTCATTTATTTACTCATATTGATCATTTCTGCTATAAGAAGCGCCCATTAAACCTCTATATGCGCGCTCCTACGTCTTCTACCAGGTTCGATAGGGATGTATGCGCTATACCAATCGAAAAGGGAGACTTGGTGCCAGGTACATGTCAAGTTTCATCGAGATTGATTTGGTTACAGATCGGTAGAATTTTATTTATTTACTCATATGGATCAATTCTGCTATAAGAAGCGCCCATTAAACCTCTATATGCGCGCTCCTACGTCTTCTACCAGGTTCGATAGGGATGTATGCGCTATACCCATCGAAAGAGGAGACTTGGTGCTAGGTACATGTTAAGTTTCATCGAGATTGATTTGGTTTCAGATAGGTAAAATTTCATTCATTTACTCATATTGATCATTTTATGCTATAAAAAGCGCCCATTAGACCTCTATACGCGCGCTCCGACTTCTTCTACCAGGCTCGATAGGGATGTATGCGCTATACCAATCGAAAGAGGAGACTTGGTGCTAGGTACATGTCAAGTTTCATCGAGATTGATTTGGTTACAGATCGGAAGAATTTCATTTATTTACTCATATTGATCATTTCTGCAATAAAAAGCGCCCATTAGACCTCTATATGCGCTCCTACGTCTTATACTAGGTTCGATAGGGATATATGCGTTATACCAATCGAAAGAGGAGACTTGGTGCTAAGTTCATGTCAAGATTCGTCGAGATTGATTTGGTTTCACATAGGTAAAATTTCATTCATTTACTCATATTGATCATTTCTGCTATTAAAAGCACCCATTAGACCTCTATATGCGCGCTCCAACGTCTTCTACCAGGTTCGAAAGGGATGTATGCGCTATACCAATCGAAAGAGGAGACTTGGTGCTAGGTTCATGTCAAGTTTCGTCGAGATAGATTTGGTTTCAGATAGGTAAAATTTCATTCATTTACTCATATTGATCATTTCTGCTATAAAAAGTGCAAATTAGACCTCTATATGCGCGCTCCTACTTCTTCTACCAGGTTCGATAGGGATGTATGCGCTATACCAATCGAAAGAGGAGACTTGGTGCTAGGTACATGTTAAGTTTCATCGAGATTGATTTGGTTACAGATCGGTAGAATTTCATTTATTTACTCATATTCTTCATTTCTGCTATAAAAAGCGCACAATAGACCTCTATATGCGCGCTCCTACGTCTTCTACCAGGTTCGATAGGGATGTATGCGCTATACCAATCGAAAGAGGAGACTTGGTGCTAGGTACATGTTAAGTTTCATCGAGATTGATTTGGTTACAGATCGGTAGAATTTCATTTATTTACTCATATTGATCAATTCTGCTATAAAAAGCGCACATTAGACCTCCATATGCACGCTCCTTCGTCTTCTACCAGGTTCGATAGGGATGTATGCGCTATACCAATCGAAAGAGGAGACTTGGTGCTAGGTACATGTCAAGTTTCATCGAGATTGATTTGGTTTCAGATAGGTAACATTTCATTCATTTACTCATATTGATCATTTCTGCTATAAAAAGCGCACAATAGACCTCTATATGCGCGCTCCTACGTCTTCTACCAGGTTCGATAGGGATGTATGCGCTATACCAATCGAAAGAGGAGACTTGGTGCTAGGTACATGTCAAGTTTCATCGAGATTGATTTGGTTACAGATCGTAGAATTTCATTTATTTACTCATATTGATCATTTCTGCTATAAGCAGCGCCCATTAAACCTCTATATGCGCGCTCCTACGTCTTCTACCAGGTTCGATAGGGATGTATGCGCTATACCAATCGAAAGAGGAGACTTGGTGCTAGGTACATGTCAAGTTTCGTCGAGATTGATTTGGTTTCACATTGGTAGAATTTCATTCATTTAATCATATTGATCATTTCTGCTATAAAAAGCGCACATTAGACCTCTATATGCGCGCTCCTACTTCTTCTACCAGGTTCGATAGGGATGTATGCGCTATACCAATCGAAAGATGAGACTTGGTGCTAGGTACATGTTAAGTTTCATCGAGATTGATTTGGTTACAGATCGGTAGAATTTCATTTATTTACTCATATTGATCAATTCTGCTATAAAAAGCGCACATTAGACCTCCATATGCACGCTCCTACGTCTTCTACCAGGTTCGATAGGGATGTATGCGCTATACCAATCGAAAGAGGAGACTTGGTGCTAGGTACATGTCAAGTTTCATCGAGATTGATTTGGTTTCAGATAGGTAACATTTCATTCATTTACTCATATTGATCATTTCTGCTATAAAAAGCGCACAATAGACCTCTATATGCGCGCTCCTACGTCTTCTACCAGGTTCGATAGGGATGTATGCGCTATACCAATCGAAAGAGGAGACTTGGTGCTAGGTACATGTCAAGTTTCATCGAGATTGATTTGGTTACAGATCGTAGAATTTCATTTATTTACTCATATTGATCATTTCTGCTATAAGCAGCGCCCATTAAACCTCTATATGCGCGCTCCTACGTCTTCTACCAGGTTCGATAGGGATGTATGCGCTATACCAATCGAAAGAGGAGACTTGGTGCTAGGAACATGTCAAGTTTCGTCGAGATTGATTTGGTTTCACATTGGTAGAATTTCATTCATTTAATCATATTGATCATTTCTGCTATAAAAAGCGCACATTCGACCTCTATATGCGCGCTCCTACTTCTTCTACCAGGTTCGATAGGGATGTATGCGCTATACCAATCGAAAGAGGAGACTTGGTGCTAGGTACATGTTAAGTTTCATCGAGATTGATTTGGTTACAGATCGGTAGAATTTCATTTATTTACTCATATTGATCAATTCTGCTATAAAAAGCGCACATTAGACCTCCATATGCACGCTCCTACGTCTTCTACCAGGTTCGATAAGGATGTATGCGCTATACCAATCGAAAGAGGAGACTTGGTGCTAGGTACATGTCAAGTTTCGTCGAGATTGATTTGGTTTCACATTGGTAAAATTTCATTCATTTAATCATATTGATCATTTCTGCTATAAAAGGCGCCCATTAGACCTCTATATGCGCGCTCCTACGTCTTCTACCAGGTTCGATAGGGATGTATGCGCTATACCAATCGAAAGAGGAGACTTGGTGCTAGGTACATGTCAAGTTTCGTCGAGATAGATTTGGTTTCAGATAGGAAAAATTTCATTCATTTACTCATATTGATCATTTCTGCTATAAAAAGCGCCCATTAGACCTCTATATGCGCGCTCCTACGTCTTCTACCAGGTTCGATAGGGATGTATGCGCTATACCAATCGAAAGAGAAGACTTGGTGCTAGGTACATGTCAAGTTTCGTCGAGATTGATTTGGTTTCAGATAGGTAAAATTTCATTCATTTACTCATATTGATCATTTCTGCTATAAAAAGTGCCCATTAGACCTCTATATGCGCGCTCCTACTTCTTCTACCAGGTTCAATAGGGATGTATGCGCTATACCAATCGAAAGAGGAGACTTGGTGCTAGGTACATGTCAAGTTTCATCGAGATTGATTTGGTTTCACATAGGTAGAATTTCATTTATTTACTCATATTGATCATTTCTGCTATAAAAAGCGCCCATTAAACCTCTATATGCGCTCCTACGTCTTCTACCAGGTTCGATAGGGATGTATGCGCTATACCAATCGAAAGAGGAGACTTGGTGCTAGGTAAATGTCAAGTTTCGTCGAGATTGATTTGGTTTCACATTGGTAAAATTTCATTCATTTTATCATATTGATCATTTCTGCTATAAAAGGCGCCCATTAGACCTCTATATGCGCGCTCCTACCTCTTCTACCAGGTTCTATAGGGATGTATGCGCTATACCAATCGAAAGAGGAGACTTGGTGCTAGGTACATGTCAAGTTTCGTCGAGATAGATTTGGTTTGAGATAGGTAAAATTTCATTCATTTACTCATATTGATCATTTCTGCTATAAAAAGCGCAAATTAGACCTCTATATGCGCGCTCTTACGTCTTCTACCAGGTTCGATAGGGATGTATGCGCTATACCAATCGAAAGAGGAGACTTGGTGCTAGGTACATGTCAAGTTTCATCGAGATTGATTTGGTTTCAGATAGGTAAAATTTCATTCATTTACTCATATTGATCATTTCTGCTATAAAAAGCGCACATTAGACCTCTATATGCGCGCTCCTACGTCTTCTACCAGGTTCGATAGGGATGTATGCGCTATACCAATCAAAAGAGGAGACTTGGTGCTAGGTACATGTCAAGTTTCATCGAGATTGATTTGGTTACAGATCGGTAGAATTTCATTTATTTACTCATATTGATCATTTCTGCTATAAGGAGCGCCCATTAAACCTCTATATGCGCGCTCCTACGTCTTCTACCAGGTTCGATAGGGATGTATGCGCTATACCAATCGAAAGAGGAGACTTGGTGCTAGGTACATGTCAAGCTATATCGAGATTAATTTGATTACAGATCGGTAGAATTTCATTTATTTACTCATATTGATCATTTCTGCTATAAAAAGCGCCCATTAGACCTCTATATGCGCGCTCCTACGTCTTCTACCAGGTTCGATAGGGATGTATGCGCTATACCAATCGAAAGAGGAGACTTGGTGCTAGGTACATGTCAAGTTTCGTCGAGATTGATTTGGTTTCACATAGGTAAAATTTCATTCATTTACTCATATTGATCATTTCTGCTATAAAAAGCGCCCATTAGACCTCTATATGCGCGCTCCTACGTCTTCTACCAGGTTCGATAGGGATGTATGCGCTATACCAATCGAAAGAGGAGACTTGGTGCTAGGTACATGTCAAGTTTCGTCGAGATTGATTTGGTTTCACATAGGTAAAATTTCATTCATTTACTCATATTGATCATTTCTGCTATAAAAAGCGCCCATTAGACCTCTATATGCGCGCTCCTACGTCTTCTACCAGGTTCGATAGGGATGTATGCGCTATACCAATCGAAAGAGGAGACATGGAGCTAGGTACATGTCAAATTTCATCGAGATTTATTTGGTTACAGATCGGTAAAATTTCATTTATTTACTCATATTGATCATTTCTGCTATAAGAAGCGCCCATTAAACCTCTATATGCGCGCTCCTACGTCTTCTACCAGGTTCGATAGAGATGTATGCGCTATACCAATCGAAAGAGGAGACTTCTTGCTAGGTACATGTCAAGTTTCATCGAGATTGATTTGGTTTCAGATAGGTAAAATTTCATTCATTTACTCATATTGATCATTTCTGCTATAAAAAGCGCCCATTAGACCTCTAGATGCGCGCTCCTACGTCTTCTACCAGGTTCGATAGGGATGTATGCGCTATACCAATCGAAAGAGGAGACTTGGTGCTAGGTACATGTCAAGTTTCATAGAGATTGATTTGGTTACAGATCGGTAGAATTTCATTTATTTACTCATATTGATCAATTCTGCTATAAGAAGCGCCCATTAAACCTCTATATGCGCGCTCCTACGTCTTCTACCAGGTTCGATAGGGATGTATGCGCTATACCAATCGAAAGAGGAGACTTGGTGCTAGATACATGTTAAGTTTCATCGAGATTGATTTGGTTTCAGATAGGTAAAATTTCATTCATTTACTCATATTGATCATTTCTGCTATAAAAAGCGCCCATTAGACCTCTATATGCGCGCTCCTACGTCTTCTACCAGGTTCGAAAGGGATGTATGCGCTATACCAATCGAAAGAGGAGACTTGGTGCTAGGTACATGTCAAGTTTCGTCGAGATTGATTTGGTTTCACATAGGTAAAATTTCATTCATTTACTCATATTGATCATTTCTGCTATAAAAAGCGCACATTAGACCTCTATATGCGCGCTCCTACGTCTTCTACCAGGTTCGATAGGGATGTATGCGCTATACCAATCAAAAGAGGAGACTTGGTGCTAGGTACATGTCAAGTTTCATCGAGATTGATTTGGTTACAGATCGGTAGAATTTCATTTATTTACTCATATTGATCATTTCTGCTATAAGGAGCGCCCATTAAACCTCTATATGCGCGCTCCTACGTCTTCTACCAGGTTCGATAGGGATGTATGCGCTATACCAATCGAAAGAAGAGACTTGGTGCTAGGTACATGTCAAGTTTTGTCGAGATTGATTTGGTTTCACATTGGTAAAATTTCATTCATTTAATCATATTGATCATTTCTGCTATAAAAAGCGCACATTAGACCTCTATATGCGCGCTCCTACTTCTTCTACCAGGTTCGATAGGGATGTATGCGCTATACCAATCGAAAGAGGAGACTTGGTGCTAGGTACATGTTAAGTTTCATCGAGATTGATTTGGTTACAGATCGGTAGAATTTCATTTATTTACTTATATTGATCAATTCTGCTATAAAAAGCGCACATTAGACCTCCATATGCACGCTCCTACGTCTTCTACCAGGTTCGATAGGGATGTATGCGCTATACCAATCGAAAGAGGAGACTTGGTGCTAGGTACATGTCAAGTTTCGTCGAGATTGATTTGGTTTCACATTGGTAAAATTTCATTCATTTAATCATATTGATCATTTCTGCTATAAAAGGCGCCCATTAGACCTCTATATGCGCGCTCCTACGTCTTCTACCAGGTTCGATAGGGATGTATGCGCTATACCAATCGAAAGAGGAGACTTGGTGCTAGGTACATGTCAAGTTTCATCGAGATTGATTTGGTTTCAGATAGGAAAAATTTCATTCATTTACTCATATTGATCATTTCTGCTATAAAAAGCGCCCATTAGACCTCTATATGCGCGCTCCTACGTCTTCTACCAGGTTCGATAGGGATGTATGCGCTATACCAATCGAAAGAGGAGACTTGGTGCTAGGTACATGTCAAGTTTCGTCGAGATTGATTTGGTTTCACATAGGTAAAATTTCATTCATTTACTCATATTGATCATTTCTGCTATAAAAAGCGCCCATTAGACCTCTATATGCGCGCTCCTACGTCTTCTACCAGGTTCGATAGGGATGTATGCGCTATACCAATCGAAAGAGGAGACATGGAGCTAGGTACATGTCAAATTTCATCGAGATTTATTTGGTTACAGATCGGTAAAATTTCATTTATTTACTCATATTGATCATTTCTGCTATAAGAAGCGCCCATTAAACCTCTATATGCGCGCTCCTACGTCTTCTACCAGGTTCGATAGAGATGTATGCGCTATACCAATCGAAAGAGGAGACTTCTTGCTAGGTACATGTCAAGTTTCATCGAGATTGATTTGGTTTCAGATAGGTAAAATTTCATTCATTTACTCATATTGATCATTTCTGCTATAAAAAGCGCCCATTAGACCTCTAGATGCGCGCTCCTACGTCTTCTACCAGGTTCGATAGGGATGTATGCGCTATACCAATCGAAAGAGAAGACATGGTGCTAGGTACCTGTCAAGTTTCATAGAGATTGATTTGGTTACAGATCGGTAGAATTTCATTTATTTACTCATATTGATCAATTCTGCTATAAGAAGCGCCCATTAAACCTCTATATGCGCGCTCCTACGTCTTCTACCAGGTTCGATAGGGATGTATGCGCTATACCAATCGAAAGAGGAGACTTGGTGCTAGATACATGTTAAGTTTCATCGAGATTGATTTGGTTTCAGATAGGTAAAATTTCATTCATTTACTCATATTGATCATTTCTGCTATAAAAAGCGCCCATTAGACCTCTATATGCGCGCTCCTACGTCTTCTACCAGGTTCGAAAGGGATGTATGCGCTATACCAATCGAAAGAGGAGACTTGGTGCTAGGTACATGTCAAGTTTCGTCGAGATTGATTTGGTTTCACATAGGTAAAATTTCATTCATTTACTCATATTGATCATTTCTGCTATAAAAAGCGCACATTAGACCTCTATATGCGCGCTCCTACGTCTTCTACCAGGTTCGATAGGGATGTATGCGCTATACCAATCAAAAGAGGAGACTTGGTGCTAGGTACATGTCAAGTTTCATCGAGATTGATTTGGTTACAGATCGGTAGAATTTCATTTATTTACTCATATTGATCATTTCTGCTATAAGGAGCGCCCATTAAACCTCTATATGCGCGCTCCTACGTCTTCTACCAGGTTCGATAGGGATGTATGCGCTATACCAATCGAAAGAAGAGACTTGGTGCTAGGTACATGTCAAGTTTTGTCGAGATTGATTTGGTTTCACATTGGTAAAATTTCATTCATTTAATCATATTGATCATTTCTGCTATAAAAAGCGCACATTAGACCTCTATATGCGCGCTCCTACTTCTTCTACCAGGTTCGATAGGGATGTATGCGCTATACCAATCGAAAGAGGAGACTTGGTGCTAGGTACATGTTAAGTTTCATCGAGATTGATTTGGTTACAGATCGGTAGAATTTCATTTATTTACTTATATTGATCAATTCTGCTATAAAAAGCGCACATTAGACCTCCATATGCACGCTCCTACGTCTTCTACCAGGTTCGATAGGGATGTATGCGCTATACCAATCGAAAGAGGAGACTTGGTGCTAGGTACATGTCAAGTTTCGTCGAGATTGATTTGGTTTCACATTGGTAAAATTTCATTCATTTAATCATATTGATCATTTCTGCTATAAAAGGCGCCCATTAGACCTCTATATGCGCGCTCCTACGTCTTCTACCAGGTTCGATAGGGATGTATGCGCTATACCAATCGAAAGAGGAGACTTGGTGCTAGGTACATGTCAAGTTTCATCGAGATTGATTTGGTTACAGATCGGTAGAATTTCATTTATTTACTCATATTGATCATTTCTGCTATAAGGAGCGCCCATTAAACCTCTATATGCGCGCTCCTACGTCTTCTACCAGGTTCGATAGGGATGTATGCGCTATACCAATCGAAAGAGGAGACTTGGTGCTAGGTACATGTCAAGCTATATCGAGATTAATTTGATTACAGATCGGTAGAATTTCATTTATTTACTCATATTGATCATTTCTGCTATAAAAAGCGCCCATTAGACCTCTATATGCGCGCTCCTACGTCTTCTACCAGGTTCGATAGGGATGTATGCGCTATACCAATCGAAAGAGGAGACTTGGTGCTAGGTACATGTCAAGTTTCGTCGAGATTGATTTGGTTTCACATAGGTAAAATTTCATTCATTTACTCATATTGATCATTTCTGCTATAAAAAGCGCCCATTAGACCTCTATATGCGCGCTCCTACGTCTTCTACCAGGTTCGATAGGGATGTATGCGCTATACCAATCGAAAGAGGAGACTTGGTGCTAGGTACATGTCAAGTTTCGTCGAGATTGATTTGGTTTCACATAGGTAAAATTTCATTCATTTACTCATATTGATCATTTCTGCTATAAAAAGCGCCCATTAGACCTCTATATGCGCGCTCCTACGTCTTCTACCAGGTTCGATAGGGATGTATGCGCTATACCAATCGAAAGAGGAGACATGGAGCTAGGTACATGTCAAATTTCATCGAGATTTATTTGGTTACAGATCGGTAAAATTTCATTTATTTACTCATATTGATCATTTCTGCTATAAGAAGCGCCCATTAAACCTCTATATGCGCGCTCCTACGTCTTCTACCAGGTTCGATAGAGATGTATGCGCTATACCAATCGAAAGAGGAGACTTCTTGCTAGGTACATGTCAAGTTTCATCGAGATTGATTTGGTTTCAGATAGGTAAAATTTCATTCATTTACTCATATTGATCATTTCTGCTATAAAAAGCGCCCATTAGACCTCTAGATGCGCGCTCCTACGTCTTCTACCAGGTTCGATAGGGATGTATGCGCTATACCAATCGAAAGAGGAGACTTGGTGCTAGGTACATGTCAAGTTTCATAGAGATTGATTTGGTTACAGATCGGTAGAATTTCATTTATTTACTCATATTGATCAATTCTGCTATAAGAAGCGCCCATTAAACCTCTATATGCGCGCTCCTACGTCTTCTACCAGGTTCGATAGGGATGTATGCGCTATACCAATCGAAAGAGGAGACTTGGTGCTAGATACATGTTAAGTTTCATCGAGATTGATTTGGTTTCAGATAGGTAAAATTTCATTCATTTACTCATATTGATCATTTCTGCTATAAAAAGCGCCCATTAGACCTCTATATGCGCGCTCCTACGTCTTCTACCAGGTTCGAAAGGGATGTATGCGCTATACCAATCGAAAGAGGAGACTTGGTGCTAGGTACATGTCAAGTTTCGTCGAGATTGATTTGGTTTCACATAGGTAAAATTTCATTCATTTACTCATATTGATCATTTCTGCTATAAAAAGCGCACATTAGACCTCTATATGCGCGCTCCTACGTCTTCTACCAGGTTCGATAGGGATGTATGCGCTATACCAATCAAAAGAGGAGACTTGGTGCTAGGTACATGTCAAGTTTCATCGAGATTGATTTGGTTACAGATCGGTAGAATTTCATTTATTTACTCATATTGATCATTTCTGCTATAAGGAGCGCCCATTAAACCTCTATATGCGCGCTCCTACGTCTTCTACCAGGTTCGATAGGGATGTATGCGCTATACCAATCGAAAGAAGAGACTTGGTGCTAGGTACATGTCAAGTTTTGTCGAGATTGATTTGGTTTCACATTGGTAAAATTTCATTCATTTAATCATATTGATCATTTCTGCTATAAAAAGCGCACATTAGACCTCTATATGCGCGCTCCTACTTCTTCTACCAGGTTCGATAGGGATGTATGCGCTATACCAATCGAAAGAGGAGACTTGGTGCTAGGTACATATTAAGTTTCATCGAGATTGATTTGGTTACAGATCGGTAGAATTTCATTTATTTACTTATATTGATCAATTCTGCTATAAAAAGCGCACATTAGACCTCCATATGCACGCTCCTACGTCTTCTACCAGGTTCGATAGGGATGTATGCGCTATACCAATCGAAAGAGGAGACTTGGTGCTAGGTACATGTCAAGTTTCGTCGAGATTGATTTGGTTTCACATTGGTAAAATTTCATTCATTTAATCATATTGATCATTTCTGCTATAAAAGGCGCCCATTAGACCTCTATATGCGCGCTCCTACGTCTTCTACCAGGTTCGATAGGGATGTATGCGCTATACCAATCGAAAGAGGAGACTTGGTGCTAGGTACATGTCAAGTTTCATCGAGATTGATTTGGTTTCAGATAGGAAAAATTTCATTCATTTACTCATATTGATCATTTCTGCTATAAAAAGCGCCCATTAGACCTCTATATGCGCGCTCCTACGTCTTCTACCAGGTTCGATAGGGATGTATGCGCTATACCAATCGAAAGAGGAGACTTGGTGCTAGGTACATGTCAAGTTTCGTCGAGATTGATTTGGTTTCACATAGGTAAAATTTCATTCATTTACTCATATTGATCATTTCTGCTATAAAAAGCGCCCATTAGACCTCTATATGCGCGCTCCTACGTCTTCTACCAGGTTCGATAGGGATGTATGCGCTATACCAATCGAAAGAGGAGACATGGAGCTAGGTACATGTCAAATTTCATCGAGATTTATTTGGTTACAGATCGGTAAAATTTCATTTATTTACTCATATTGATCATTTCTGCTATAAGAAGCGCCCATTAAACCTCTATATGCGCGCTCCTACGTCTTCTACCAGGTTCGATAGAGATGTATGCGCTATACCAATCGAAAGAGGAGACTTCTTGCTAGGTACATGTCAAGTTTCATCGAGATTGATTTGGTTTCAGATAGGTAAAATTTCATTCATTTACTCATATTGATCATTTCTGCTATAAAAAGCGCCCATTAGACCTCTAGATGCGCGCTCCTACGTCTTCTACCAGGTTCGATAGGGATGTATGCGCTATACCAATCGAAAGAGAAGACATGGTGCTAGGTACCTGTCAAGTTTCATAGAGATTGATTTGGTTACAGATCGGTAGAATTTCATTTATTTACTCATATTGATCAATTCTGCTATAAGAAGCGCCCATTAAACCTCTATATGCGCGCTCCTACGTCTTCTACCAGGTTCGATAGGGATGTATGCGCTATACCAATCGAAAGAGGAGACTTGGTGCTAGATACATGTTAAGTTTCATCGAGATTGATTTGGTTTCAGATAGGTAAAATTTCATTCATTTACTCATATTGATCATTTCTGCTATAAAAAGCGCCCATTAGACCTCTATATGCGCGCTCCTACGTCTTCTACCAGGTTCGAAAGGGATGTATGCGCTATACCAATCGAAAGAGGAGACTTGGTGCTAGGTACATGTCAAGTTTCGTCGAGATTGATTTGGTTTCACATAGGTAAAATTTCATTCATTTACTCATATTGATCATTTCTGCTATAAAAAGCGCACATTAGACCTCTATATGCGCGCTCCTACGTCTTCTACCAGGTTCGATAGGGATGTATGCGCTATACCAATCAAAAGAGGAGACTTGGTGCTAGGTACATGTCAAGTTTCATCGAGATTGATTTGGTTACAGATCGGTAGAATTTCATTTATTTACTCATATTGATCATTTCTGCTATAAGGAGCGCCCATTAAACCTCTATATGCGCGCTCCTACGTCTTCTACCAGGTTCGATAGGGATGTATGCGCTATACCAATCGAAAGAAGAGACTTGGTGCTAGGTACATGTCAAGTTTTGTCGAGATTGATTTGGTTTCACATTGGTAAAATTTCATTCATTTAATCATATTGATCATTTCTGCTATAAAAAGCGCACATTAGACCTCTATATGCGCGCTCCTACTTCTTCTACCAGGTTCGATAGGGATGTATGCGCTATACCAATCGAAAGAGGAGACTTGGTGCTAGGTACATGTTAAGTTTCATCGAGATTGATTTGGTTACAGATCGGTAGAATTTCATTTATTTACTTATATTGATCAATTCTGCTATAAAAAGCGCACATTAGACCTCCATATGCACGCTCCTACGTCTTCTACCAGGTTCGATAGGGATGTATGCGCTATACCAATCGAAAGAGGAGACTTGGTGCTAGGTACATGTCAAGTTTCGTCGAGATTGATTTGGTTTCACATTGGTAAAATTTCATTCATTTAATCATATTGATCATTTCTGCTATAAAAGGCGCCCATTAGACCTCTATATGCGCGCTCCTACGTCTTCTACCAGGTTCGATAGGGATGTATGCGCTATACCAATCGAAAGAGGAGACTTGGTGCTAGGTACATGTCAAGTTTCATCGAGATTGATTTGGTTTCAGATAGGAAAAATTTCATTCATTTACTCATATTGATCATTTCTGCTATAAAAAGCGCCCATTAGACCTCTATATGCGCGCTCCTACGTCTTCTACCAGGTTCGATAGGGATGTATGCGCTATACCAATCGAAAGAGGAGACTTGGTGCTAGGTACATGTCAAGTTTCGTCGAGATTGATTTGGTTTCAAATAGGTAAAATTTCATTCATTTACTCATATTGATCATTTCTGCTATAAAAAGTGCCCATTAGACCTCTATATGCGCGCTCCTACGTCTTCTACCAGGTTCGATAGGGATGTATGCGCTATACCAATCGAAAGAGGAGACTTGGTGCTAGGTACATGTCAAGTTTCATCGAGATTGATATGGTTTCACATAGGTAGAATTTCATTTATTTACTCATATTGATCATTTCTGCTATAAAAAGCGCCCATTAGACCTCTATATGCGCTCCTACGTCTTCTACCAGGTTCGATAGGGATGTATGCGCTATACCAATCGAAAGAGGAGACTTGGTGCTAGGTACATGTCAAGTTTCGTCGAGATTTATTTGGTTTCACATACGTAAAATTTCATTCATTTACTCATATTTATCATTTCTGCTATAAAAAGCGCCCATTAGACCTCTATATGGGCGCTCCTACGTCTTCTACCAGGTTCGATAGGGATGTATGCGCTATACCAATCGAAAGAGGAGACATGGTGCTAGGTACATGTCAAGTTTCATCGAGATTGATTTGGTTTCACATAGGTAGAATTTCATTTATTTACTCATATTGATCATTTCTGCTATAAAAAGCGCCCATTAGACCTCTATATGCGCTCCTACGTCTTCTACCAGGTTCGATAGGGATGTATGCGCTATACCAATCGAAAGAGGAGACTTGGTGCTAGGTACATGTCAAGTTTCGTCGAGATTGATTATGTTTCACATAGGTAAAATTTCATTCATTTACTGATATTGATCATTTCTGCTATAAAAAGCGCCCATTAGACCTCTATATGCGTGCTCCTACGTCTTCTACCAGGTTCGATAGGGATGTATGCGCTATACCAATCGAAAGAGGAGACTTGGTGCTAGATACATGTCAAGTTTCATCGAGATTGATTTGGTTACAGATCGGTAGAATTTCATTTATTTACTCATATTCATCAATTCTGCTATAAGAAGCTCCCATTAAACCTCTATATGCGCGCTCGTACGTCTTCTACCAGGTTCGATAGGGATGTATGCGCTATACCAATCGAAAGAGGAGACTTGGTGCTAGGTACATGTTAAGTTTCATCGAGATTGATTTGGTTTCAGATAGGTAAAATTTCATTCATTTACTGATATTGATCATTTCTGCTATAAAAAGCGCCCATTAGATCTCTATATGCGCGCTCCTACGTCTTCTACCAGGTTCGATAGGGATGTATGCGCTATACCAATCGAAAGAAGAGACTTGGTGCTAGGTACATGTCAAGTTTCGTCGAGATTGATTTGGTTTCAGATAGGAAAAATTTCATTCATTTACTCATATTGATCATTTCTGCTATACAAAGCGCCCATTAGACCTCTATATGCGCGTTCCTACGTCTTCTACCAGGTTCGATAGGGATGTATGCGCTATACCAATCGAAAGAGGAGACTTGGTGCTAGGTACATGTCAAGCTATATCGAGATTAATTTGATTAGAGATCGGTAGAATTTCATTTATTTACTCATATTGATCATTTCTGCTATAAAAAGCGCCCATTAGACCTCTATATGCGCGCTCCTACGTCTTCTACCAGGTTCGATAGGGATGTATGCGCTATACCAATCGAAAGAGGAGACTTGGTGCTAGGTACATGTCAAGTTTCGTCGAGATTGATTTGGTTTCACATAGGTAAAATTTCATTCATTTACTCATATTGATCATTTCTGCTATAAAAAGCGCCCATTAGACCTCTATATGCGCGCTCCTACGTCTTCTACCAGGTTCGATAGGGATGTATGCGCTATACCAATCGAAAGAGGAGACTTGGTGCTAGGTACATGTCAAGTTTCGTCGAGATTGATTTGGTTACAGATCGGTAAAATTTCATTTATTTACTCATATTGATCATTTCTGCTATAAGAAGCGCCCATTAAACCTCTATATGCGCGCTCCTACGTCTTCTACCAGGTTCGATAGAGATGTATGCGCTATACCAATCGAAAGAGGAGACTTCTTGCTAGGTACATGTCAAGTTTCATCGAGATTGATTTGGTTTCAGATAGGTAAAATTTCATTCATTTACTCATATTGATCATTTCTGCTATAAAAAGCGCCCATTAGACCTCTAGATGCGCGCTCCTACGTCTTCTACCAGGTTCGATAGGGATGTATGCGCTATACCAATCGAAAGAGAAGACATGGTGCTAGGTACATGTCAAGTTTCATAGAGATTGATTTGGTTACAGATAGGTAGAATTTCATTTATTTACTCATATTGATCAATTCTGCTATAAGAAGCGCCCATTAAACCTCTATATGCGCGCTCCTACGTCTTCTACCAGGTTCGATAGGGATGTATGCGCTATACCAATCGAAAGAGGAGACTTGGTGCTAGATACATGTTAAGTTTCATCGAGATTGATTTGGTTTCAGATAGGTAAAATTTCATTCATTTACTCATATTGATCATTTCTGCTATAAAAAGCGCCCATTAGACCTCTATATGGGCGCTCATACGTCTTCTACCAGGTTCGATAGGGATGTATGCGCTATACCAATCGAAAGAGGAGACATGGTGCTAGGTAAATGTCAAGTTTCATCGAGATTGATTTGGTTACAGATCGGTAGAATTTCATTTATTTACTCATATTCATCAATTCTGCTATAAGAAGCTCCCATTAAACCTCTATATGCGCGCTCCTACGTCTTCTACCAGGTTCGATAGGGATGTATGCGCTATACCAATCGAAAGAGGAGACTTGGTGCTAGGTACATGTTAAGTTTCATCGAGATTGATTTGGTTTCAGATAGGTAAAATTTCATTCATTTACTGATATTGATCATTTCTGCTATAAAAAGCGCCCATTAGATCTCTATATGCGCGCTCCTACGTCTTCTACCAGGTTCGATAGGGATGTATGCGCTATACCAATCGAAAGAAGACACTTTGTGCTAGGTACATGTCAAGTTTCGTCGAGATTGATTTGGTTTCACATAGGTAAAATTTCATTCATTTACTCATATTGATCATTTCTGCTATAAAAAGCGCCCATTAGACCTCTATATGCGCGCTCCTACGTCTTCTACCAGGTTCGATAGGGATGTATGCGCTATACAAATCGAAAGAGGAGACTTGGTGCTAGGTACATGTCAAGTTTCGTCGAGATTGATTTGGTTTCACATAGGAAAAATTTCATTCATTTACTCATATTGATCATTTCTGCTATAAAAAGCGCCCATTAGACCTCTATATGCGCGCTCCTACGTCTTCTACCAGGTTCGTTAGGGATGTATACGCTATACCAATCGAAAGAAGAGACTTGGTGCTAGGTACATGTCAAGTTTGTCGAGATTGATTTGGTTACAGATCGGTAGAATTTCATTTATTTACTCATATTGATCATTTCTGCTATAAGAAGCGCCCATTAAACCTCTATATGCGTGCTCCTACGTCTTCTACCAGGTTCGATAGAGATGTATGCGCTATACCAATCGAAAGAGGATACTTCTTGCTAGGTACATGTCAAGTTTCATCGAGATTGATTTGGTTTCAGATAGGTAAAATTTCATTCATTTACTCATATTGATCATTTCTGCTATAAAAAGCGCCCATTAGACCTCTAGATGCGCGATCCTACGTCTTCTACCAGGTTCGATAGGGATGTATGCGCTATATTAATCGAAAGAGGAGACTTGGTGCTAGGTACATGTCAAGTTTCATCGAGATTGATTTGGTTTCAGATAGGTAAAATTTCATTCATTAACTCATATTGATCATTTCTGCTATAAAAAGCGCCCATTAGACCTCTATATGCGCGCTAATACGTCTTCTACCAGGTTCGATAGGGATGTATGCGCTATACCAATCGAAAGAGGAGACATGGTGCTAGGTGCATGTCAAGTTTCATCGAGATTGATTTGGTTACAGATCGGTAGAATTTCATTTATTTACTCATATTGATCAATTCTGCTATAAGACGCGCCCATTAGACCTCTATATGCGCGTTCCTACGTCTTCTACCAGGTTCGATAGGGATGTATGCGCTATACCAATCGAAAGAGGAGACTTGGTGTTAGGTACATGTCAAGCTTCATCGAGATTAATTTGATTACAGATCGGTAGAATTTCATTTATTTACTCATATTGATCATTTCTGCTATAAAAAGCGCCCATTAGACCTCTATATGCGCGCTCCTACGTCTTCTACCAGGTTCGATAGGGATGTATGCGCTATACAAATCGAAAGAGGAGACTTGGTGCGAGGTACATGTCAAGTTTCGTCCAGATTGATTTGGTTTCACATTGGTAAAATTTCATTCATTTACTCATATTGATCATTTCTGCTATAAAAAGCGCCCATTAGACCTCTATATGCGCGCTCCTACGTCTTCTACCAGGTTCGATAGGGATGTATGCGCTATACAAATCGAAAGAAGTGACTTGGTGCTAGGTACATGTCAAGTTTCATCGAGATTGATTTGGTTTCAGATAGGTAAAATTTCATTCATTTACTCATATTGATCATTTCTGCTATAAAAAGCGCCCATTAGACCTCTATATGCGCGCTCCTACTTCTTCTACCAGGTTCGATAGGGATGTATGCGCTATACCAATCGAAAGAGGAGACTTGGTGCTAGGTACATGTCAAGTTTCATCGAGATTGATTTGGTTACAGATCGGTAGAATTTCATTTATTTACTCATATTGATCAATTCTGCTATAAAAAGCGCCCATTAGACCTCTATATGCGCGCTCCTACGTCTTCTACCAGGTTCGATAGGGATGTATGCGCTATACCAATCGAAAGAGGAGACTTGATGCTAGGTACATGTCAAGTTTCGTCGAGATTGATTTGGTTTCACATAGGTAAAATTTCATTCATTTTATCACATTGATCATTTCTGCTATAAAAAGCGCCCATTAGACCTCTATATGCGCGCTCGTACTTCTTCTACCAAGTTCGATAGGGATGTGTGCGCTATACCAATCGAAAGAGGAGACTTCTTGCAAGGTACATGTCAAGTTTCATCGAGATTGATTTGGTTAGAGATAGGTAGAATTTCATTCATTTACTCATATTGATCATTTCTGCTATAAAAAGCGCCCATTAGACCTCTATATGCGTGCTCCTACTTCTTCTACCAGGTTCGATAGGGATGTACGCGCTATACCAATCAAAAGAAGAGACTTGGTGCTAGGTACATGTCAAGTTTCATCGAGATTGATTTGGTTTCAGATAGGTAAAATTTCATTCATTTACTCATATTGATCATTTCTGCTATAAAAAGCGCCCATTAGACCTCTATATGCGCGCTCCTACGTCTTCTACCAGGTTCGATAGGGATGTATGCGCTATACCAATCGAAAGAGGAGACTTGGTGCTAGGTACATGTCAAGTTTCATCGAGATTGATTTGGTTACAGATCGGTAGAATTTCATTTATTTACTCATATTGATCAATTCTGCTATAAAAAGCGCCCATTAGACCTCTATATGCGCGCTCCTACGTCTTCTACCAGGTTCGATAGGGATGTATGCGCTATACCAATCGAAAGAGGAGACTTGATGCTAGGTACATGTCAAGTTTCGTCGAGATTGATTTGGTTTCACATAGGTAAAATTTCATTCATTTTATCACATTGATCATTTCTGCTATAAAAAGCGCCCATTAGACCTCTATATGCGCGCTCGTACTTCTTCTACCAAGTTCGATAGGGATGTGTGCGCTATACCAATCGAAAGAGGAGACTTCTTGCAAGGTACATGTCAAGTTTCATCGAGATTGATTTGGTTAGAGATAGGTAGAATTTCATTCATTTACTCATATTGATCATTTCTGCTGTAAAAAGCGCCCATTAGACCTCTATATGCGTGCTCCTACTTCTTCTACCAGGTTCGATAGGGATGTACGCGCTATACCAATCAAAAGAAGAGACTTGGTGCTAGGTACGTGTCAAGTTTCATCGAGATTGATTTGGTTTGAGATAGGTAAAATTTTATTCATTTACTCATATTGATCATTTCTTCTATAAAAAGCGCACATTAGACCTCTATATGCTCGCTCCTACGTCTTCTACCAGGTTCGATAGGGATGTATGCGCTATACCAATCGAAAGAGAAGACTTGGTGCTAGGTACATTTCAAGTTTCATCGAGATTGATTTGGTTACAGATCGGTAGAATTTCATTTATTAACTCATATTGATCATTTCTGCTTTAAAAAGCGCCCATTAGACCTCTATATGCGCGCTCATACTTCTTCTACCAGGTTCGATAGGGATGTATGCGCTATACCAATCAAAAGAGGAGACTTGGTGCTAGGTACATGTCAAGTTTCATCGAGATTGCCTTGGTTTTAGATAGGTAGAATTTCATTCATTTACTCATATTGATCATTTCTGCTATACAAAGCGCCCATTAGACCTCTATATGCGCGTTCCTACGTCTTCTACCAGGTTCGATAGGGATGTATGCGCTATACCAATCGAAAGAGGAGACTTGGTGCTAGGTACATGTCAAGCTTCATCGAGATTAATTTGATTACAGATCGGTAGAATTTCATTTATTTACTCATATTGATCATTTCTGCTATAAAAAGCGCCCATTAGACCTCTATATGCGCGCTCCTACGTCTTCTACCAGGTTCGATAGGGATGTATGCGCTATACCAATCGAAAGAGGAGACTTGATGCTAGGTACATGTCAAGTTTCGTCGAGATTGATTTGGTTTCACATAGGTAAAATTTCATTCATTTTATCACATTGATCATTTCTGCTATAAAAAGCGCCCATTAGACCTCTATATGCGCGCTCGTACTTCTTCTACCAAGTTCGATAGGGATGTGTGCGCTATACCAATCGAAAGAGGAGACTTCTTGCAAGGTACATGTCAAGTTTCATCGAGATTGATTTGGTTAGAGATAGGTAGAATTTCATTCATTTACTCATATTGATCATTTCTGCTGTAAAAAGCGCCCATTAGACCTCTATATGCGTGCTCCTACTTCTTCTACCAGGTTCGATAGGGATGTACGCGCTATACCAATCAAAAGAAGAGACTTGGTGCTAGGTACGTGTCAAGTTTCATCGAGATTGATTTGGTTTGAGATAGGTAAAATTTTATTCATTTACTCATATTGATCATTTCTTCTATAAAAAGCGCACATTAGACCTCTATATGCTCGCTCCTACGTCTTCTACCAGGTTCGATAGGGATGTATGCGCTATACCAATCGAAAGAGAAGACTTGGTGCTAGGTACATTTCAAGTTTCATCGAGATTGATTTGGTTACAGATCGGTAGAATTTCATTTATTAACTCATATTGATCATTTCTGCTTTAAAAAGCGCCCATTAGACCTCTATATGCGCGCTCATACTTCTTCTACCAGGTTCGATAGGGATGTATGCGCTATACCAATCAAAAGAGGAGACTTGGTGCTAGGTACATGTCAAGTTTCATCGAGATTGCCTTGGTTTTAGATAGGTAGAATTTCATTCATTTACTCATATTGATCATTTCTGCTATACAAAGCGCCCATTAGACCTCTATATGCGCGTTCCTACGTCTTCTACCAGGTTCGATAGGGATGTATGCGCTATACCAATCGAAAGAGGAGACTTGGTGCTAGGTACATGTCAAGCTTCATCGAGATTAATTTGATTACAGATCGGTAGAATTTCATTTATTTACTCATATTGATCATTTCTGCTATAAAAAGCGCCCATTAGACCTCTATATGCGCGCTCCTACGTCTTCTACCAGGTTCGATAGGGACGTATGCGCTATACAAATCGAAAGAGAAGACTTGGTGCTAGGTACATGTCAAGTTTCATCGAGATTGATTTGGTTTCACATAGGTAAAATTTCATTCATTTACTCATATTGATCATTTCTGCTATAAAAAGCGCCCATGAGACCTCTATATGCGCGCTCCTACGTCTTCTACCAGGTTCGATAGGGATGTATGCGCTATACAAATCGAAAGAGGAGACTTGGTGCTAGGTACATGTCAAGTTTCGTCGAGATTGATTTGGTTTCACATAGGTAAAATTTCATTCATTTACTCATATTGATCATTTCTGCTATAAAAAGCGCCCATTAGACCTCTATATGCGCGCTCCTACGTCTTCTACCAGGTTCGATAGGGATGTATACGCTATACCAATCGAAAGAAGAGACTTGGTGCTAGGTACATGTCAAGTTTCGTCGAGATTGATTTGGTTACAGATCGGTAGAATTTCATTTATTTACTCATATTGATCATTTCTGCTATAAGAAGCGCCCATTAAACCTCTATATGCGCTCTCCTACGTCTTCTACCAGGTTCGATAGAGATGTATGCGCTATACCAATCGAAAGAGGAGACTTCTTTCTAGGTACATGTCAAGTTTCATCGAGATTGATTTGGGTTCAGATAGGTAAAATTTCATTCATTTACTCATATTGATCATTTCTGCTATAAAAAGCGCCCATTAGACCTCTAGATGCGCGATCCTACGTCTTCTACCAGGTTCGATAGGGATGTATGCGCTATACAAATCGAAAGAAGTGACTTGGTGCTAGGTACATGTCAAGTTTCATCGAGATTGATTTGGTTTCAGATAGGTAAAATTTCATTCATTTACTCATATTGATCATTTCTGCTATAAAAAGCGCCCATTAGACCTCTATATGCGCGCTCCTACTTCTTCTACCAGGTTCGATAGGGATGTATGCGCTATACCAATCGAAAGAAGAGACTTGGTGCTAGGTACATGTCAAGTTTCATCGAGATTGATTTGGTTACAGATCGGTAGAATTTCATTTATTTACTCATATTGATCAATTCTGCTATAAAAAGCGCCCATTAGACCTCTATATGCGCGCTCCTACGTCTTCTACCAGGTTCGATAGGGATGTATGCGCTATACCAATCGAAAGAGGAGACTTGATGCTAGGTACATGTCAAGTTTCGTCGAGATTGATTTGGTTTCACATAGGTAAAATTTCATTCATTTTATCACATTGATCATTTCTGCTATAAAAAGCGCCCATTAGACCTCTATATGCGCGCTCGTACTTCTTCTACCAAGTTCGATAGGGATGTGTGCGCTATACCAATCGAAAGAGGAGACTTCTTGCAAGGTACATGTCAAGTTTCATCGAGATTGATTTGGTTAGAGATAGGTAGAATTTCATTCATTTACTCATATTGATCATTTCTGCTATAAAAAGCGCCCATTAGACCTCTATATGCGTGCTCCTACTTCTTCTACCAGGTTCGATAGGGATGTACGCGCTATACCAATCAAAAGAAGAGACTTGGTGCTAGGTACATGTCAAGTTTCATCGAGATTGATTTGGTTTCAGATAGGTAAAATTTCATTCATTTACTCATATTGATCATTTCTGCTATAAAAAGCGCCCATTAGACCTCTATATGCGCGCTCCTACGTCTTCTACCAGGTTCGATAGGGATGTATGCGCTATACCAATCGAAAGAGGAGACTTGGTGCTAGGTACATGTCAAGTTTCATCGAGATTGATTTGGTTACAGATCGGTAGAATTTCATTTATTTACTCATATTGATCAATTCTGCTATAAAAAGCGCCCATTAGACCTCTATATGCGCGCTCCTACGTCTTCTACCAGGTTCGATAGGGATGTATGCGCTATACC
The DNA here is from genome assembly GCA_028142955.1 of Pinctada fucata. Lineage (NCBI taxonomy): Eukaryota > Metazoa > Mollusca > Bivalvia > Pterioida > Pteriidae > Pinctada > Pinctada fucata. Next base: position 20,256,143 of record AP027109.1, read on the forward strand.
AATCGAAAGAGGAGACTTGATGCTAGGTACATGTCAAGTTTCGTCGAGATTGATTTGGTTTCACATAGGTAAAATTTCATTCATTTTATCACATTGATCATTTCTGCTATAAAAAGCGCCCATTAGACCTCTATATGCGCGCTCGTACTTCTTCTACCAAGTTCGATAGGGATGTGTGCGCTATACCAATCGAAAGAGGAGACTTCTTGCAAGGTACATGTCAAGTTTCATCGAGATTGATTTGGTTAGAGATAGGTAGAATTTCATTCATTTACTCATATTGATCATTTCTGCTGTAAAAAGCGCCCATTAGACCTCTATATGCGTGCTCCTACTTCTTCTACCAGGTTCGATAGGGATGTACGCGCTATACCAATCAAAAGAAGAGACTTGGTGCTAGGTACGTGTCAAGTTTCATCGAGATTGATTTGGTTTGAGATAGGTAAAATTTTATTCATTTACTCATATTGATCATTTCTTCTATAAAAAGCGCACATTAGACCTCTATATGCTCGCTCCTACGTCTTCTACCAGGTTCGATAGGGATGTATGCGCTATACCAATCGAAAGAGAAGACTTGGTGCTAGGTACATTTCAAGTTTCATCGAGATTGATTTGGTTACAGATCGGTAGAATTTCATTTATTAACTCATATTGATCATTTCTGCTTTAAAAAGCGCCCATTAGACCTCTATATGCGCGCTCATACTTCTTCTACCAGGTTCGATAGGGATGTATGCGCTATACCAATCAAAAGAGGAGACTTGGTGCTAGGTACATGTCAAGTTTCATCGAGATTGCCTTGGTTTTAGATAGGTAGAATTTCATTCATTTACTCATATTGATCATTTCTGCTATACAAAGCGCCCATTAGACCTCTATATGCGCGTTCCTACGTCTTCTACCAGGTTCGATAGGGATGTATGCGCTATACCAATCGAAAGAGGAGACTTGGTGCTAGGTACATGTCAAGCTTCATCGAGATTAATTTGATTACAGATCGGTAGAATTTCATTTATTTACTCATATTGATCATTTCTGCTATAAAAAGCGCCCATTAGACCTCTATATGCGCGCTCCTACGTCTTCTACCAGGTTCGATAGGGATGTATGCGCTATACAAATCGAAAGAGAAGACTTGGTGCTAGGTACATGTCAAGTTTCATCGAGATTGATTTGGTTTCACATAGGTAAAATTTCATTCATTTACTCATATTGATCATTTCTGCTATAAAAAGCGCCCATGAGACCTCTATATGCGCGCTCCTACGTCTTCTACCAGGTTCGATAGGGATGTATGCGCTATACAAATCGAAAGAGGAGACTTGGTGCTAGGTACATGTCAAGTTTCGTCGAGATTGATTTGGTTTCACATAGGTAAAATTTCATTCATTTACTCATATTGATCATTTCTGCTATAAAAAGCGCCCATTAGACCTCTATATGCGCGCTCCTACGTCTTCTACCAGGTTCGATAGGGATGTATACGCTATACCAATCGAAAGAAGAGACTTGGTGCTAGGTACATGTCAAGTTTCGTCGAGATTGATTTGGTTACAGATCGGTAGAATTTCATTTATTTACTCATATTGATCATTTCTGCTATAAGAAGCGCCCATTAAACCTCTATATGCGCTCTCCTACGTCTTCTACCAGGTTCGATAGAGATGTATGCGCTATACCAATCGAAAGAGGAGACTTCTTTCTAGGTACATGTCAAGTTTCATCGAGATTGATTTGGGTTCAGATAGGTAAAATTTCATTCATTTACTCATATTGATCATTTCTGCTATAAAAAGCGCCCATTAGACCTCTAGATGCGCGATCCTACGTCTTCTACCAGGTTCGATAGGGATGTATGCGCTATACCAATCGAAAGAGGAGACTTCTTGCTAGGTACATGTCAAGTTTCATCGAGATTGATTTGGTTTCAGATAGGTAAAATTTCATTCATTAACTCATATTGATCATTTCTGCTATAAAAAGCGCCCATTAGACCTCTATATGCGCGCTCCTACGTCTTCTACCAGGTTCGATAGGGATGTATGCGCTATACCAATCGAAAGAGGAGACATGGTGCTAGGTACATGTCAAGTTTCATCGAGATTGATTTGGTTACAGATCGGTAGAATTTCATTTATTTACTCATATTGATCAATTCTGCTATAAGAAGCGCCCATTAGACCTCTATATGCGCGCTCCTATGTCTTCTACCAGGTTCGATAGGGATGGTTGCGCTATACCAATCGAAAGAGGAGACTTGGTGCTAGGTACATGTTAAGTTTCATCGAGATTGATTTGGTTTCAGATAGGTAAAATTTCATTCATTTACTCATATTGATCATTTCTGCTATAAAAAGCGCCCATTAGACCTCTATATGCGCGCTCCTACCTCTTCTACCAGGTTCGATAGGGATGTATACGCTATACCAATCGAAAGAAGAGACTTGGTGCTAGGTACATGTCAAGTTTCGTCGAGATTGATTTGGTTACAGATCGGTAGAATTTCATTTATTTACTCATATTGATCATTTCTGCTATAAGAAGCGCCCATTAAACCTCTATATGCGCGCTCCTACGTCTTCTACCAGGTTCGATAGAGATGTATGCGCTATACCAATCGAAAGAGGAGACTTCTTTCTAGGTACATGTCAAGTTTCATCGAGATTGATTTGGGTTCAGATAGGTAAAATTTCATTCATTTACTCATATTGATCATTTCTTCTATAAAAAGCGCCGATTAGACCTCTAGATGCGCGATCCTACGTCTTCTACCAGGTTCGATAGGGATGTATGCGCTATACCAATCGAAAGAGGAGACTTCTTGCTAGGTACATGTCAAGTTTCATCGAGATTGATTTGGTTTCAGATAGGTAAAATTTCATTCATTAACTCATATTGATCATTTCTGCGATAAAAAGCGCCCATTAGACCTCTATATGCGCGCTCCTACGTCTTCTACCAGGTTCGATAGGGATGTATGCGCTATACCAATCGAAAGAGGAGACATGGTGCTAGGTACATGTCAAGTTTCATCGAGATTGATTTGGTTACAGATCGGTAGAATTTCATTTATTTACTCATATTGATCAATTCTGCTATAAGAAGCGCCCATTAGACCTCTATATGCGCGCTCCTATGTCTTCTACCAGGTTCGATAGGGATGGTTGCGCTATACCAATCGAAAGAGGAGACTTGGTGCTAGGTACATGTTAAGTTTCATCGAGATTGATTTGGTTTCAGATAGGTAAAATTTCATTCATTTACTCATATTGATCATTTCTGCTATAAAAAGCGCCCATTAGACCTCTATATGCGCGCTCCTACCTCTTCTACCAGGTTCGATAGGGATGTATGCGCTATACCAATCGAAAGAGGAGACTTGGTGCTAGGTACATGTCAAGTTTCGTCGAGATTGATTTGGTTTCAGATAGGTAAAATTTCATTCATTTACTCATATTGATCATTTCTGCTATACAAAGCGCCCATTAGACCTCTATATGCGCGTTCCTACGTCTTCTACCAGGTTCGATAGGGATGTATGCGCTATACCAATCAAAAGAGGAGACTTGGTGTTAGGTACATGTCAAGCTTCATCGAGATTAATTTGATTACAGATCGGTAGAATTTCATTTATTTACTCATATTGATCATTTCTGCTATAAAAAGCGCCCATTAGACCTCTATATGCGCGCTCCTACGTCTTCTACCAGGTTCGATAGGGATGTATGCGCTATACAAATCGAAAGAAGAGACTTGGTGCTAGGTACATGTCAAGTTTCATCGAGATTGATTTGGTTTCAGATAGGTAAAATTTCATTCATTTACTCATATTGATCATTTCTGCTATAAAAAGCGCCCATTAGACCTCTATATGCGCGCTCCTACTTCTTCTACCAGGTTCGATAGGGATGTATGCGCTATACCAATCGAAAGAGGAGACTTGGTGCTAGGTACATGTCAAGTTTCATCGAGATTGATTTGGTTACAGATCGGTAGAATTTCATTTATTTACTCATGTTGATCAATTCTGCTATAAAAAGCGCCCATTAGACCTCTATATGCGCGCTCCTATGTCTTCTACCAGGTTCGATAGGGATGTATGCGCTATACCAATCGAAAGAGGAGACTTGGTGCTAGGTACATGTCAAGTTTCGTCGAGATTGATTTGGTTTCACATAGGGAAAATTTCATTCATTTTATCACATTGATCATTTCTGCTATAAAAAGCGCCCATTAGACCTCTATATGCGCGCTCGTACTTCTTCTACCAAGTTCGATAGGGATGTGTGCGCTATACCAATCGAAAGAGGAGACTTCTTGCATGGTACATGTCAAGTTTCATCGAGATTGATTTGGTTAGAGATAGGTAGAATTTCATTCATTTACTCATATTGATCATTTCTGCTATAAAAAGCGCCCATTAGACCTCTATATGCGCGCTCCTACTTCTTCTACCAGGTTCGATAGGGATGTACGCGCTATACCAATCAAAAGAAGAGACTTGGTGCTAGGTACATGTCAAGTTTCATCGAGATTGATTTGGTTTGAGATAGGTAAAATTTTATTCATTTACTCATATTGATCATTTCTGCTATAAAAAGCGCACATTAGACCTCTATATGCTCGCTCCTACGTCTTCTACCAGGTTCGATAGGGATGTATTCGCTATACCAATCGAAAGAGAAGACTTGGTGCTAGGTACATTTCAAGTTTCATCGAGATTGATTTGGTTACAGATCGGTAGAATTTCATTTATTAACTCATATTGATCATTTCTGCTTTAAAAAGCGCCCATTAGACCTCTATATGCGCGCTCATACGTCTTCTACCAGGTTCGATAGGGATGTATGCGCTATACCAATCAAAAGAGGAGACTTGGTGCTAGGTACATGTCAAGTTTCATCGAGATTGCCTTGGTTTTAGATAGGTAGAATTTCATTCATTTACTCATATTGATCATTTCTGCTATAAAAAGCGCCCATTAGACCTCTATATGCGCGTTCCTACGTCGTCTACCAGGTTCGATAGGGATGTATGCGCAATACCAATCGAAAGAGGAGACTTGGTGCTAGGTACATGTCAAGCTTCATCGAGATTAATTTGATTACAGATCGGTAGAATTTCATTTATTTACTCATATTGATCATTTCTGCTATAAAAAGCGCCCATTAGACCTCTATATGCGCGTTCCTACGTCTTCTACCAGGTTCGATAGGGATGTATGCGCTATACAAATCGAAAGAGAAGACTTGGTGCTAGGTACATGTCAAGTTTCATCGAGATTGATTTGGTTTCACATAGGTAAAATTTCATTCATTTACTCATATTGATCATTTCTGCTATAAAAAGCGCCCATGAGACCTCTATATGCGCGCTCCTACGTCTTCTACCAGGTTCGATAGGGATGTATGCGCTATACAAATCGAAAGAGGAGACTTGGTGCTAGGTACATGTCAAGTTTCGTCGAGATTGATTTGGTTTCACATAGGTAAAATTTCATTCATTTACTCATATTGATCATTTCTGCTATGAAAAGCGCCCATTAGACCTCTATATGCGCGCTCCTACCTCTTCTACCAGGTTCGATAGGGATGTATGCGCTATACCAATCGAAAGAAGAGACATGGAGCTAGGTACATGTCAAGTTTCATCGAGATTGATTTGGTTACCGATCGGTAGAATTTCATTTATTTACTCATATTGATCATTTCTGCTATAAGAAGCGCCCATTAAACCCTTATATGCGCGCTCCTACGTCTTCTACCAGGTTCGATAGGGATGTATGCGCTATACCAATCGAAAGAAGAGACTTGGTTCTAGGTACATTTCAAGTTTCATCGAGATTGATTTGGTTTCAGATAGGTAGAATTTCATTCATTTACTCATATTGATCATTTCTGCTATTAAAAGCGCCCATTAGACCTCTATATGCGCGCTCCTACGTCTTCTAACAGGTTCGATAGGGATGTATGCGCTATACCAATCAAAAGAGGAGACTTGGTGCTAGGTACATGTCAAGTTTCATCGAGATTGATTTGGTTTCAGATAGGTAAAATTTCATTCATTTGCTAATATTGATCATTTCTGCTATAAAAAGCGCCCATTAGACCTCTATATGCGCGCTCCTACTTCTTCTACCAGGTTCGATAGAGATGTATGCGCTATACCAATCGAAGGGGAGACTTGGTGCTAGGTACATGTCAAGTTTCATCGAGATTGATTTGGTTACAGATCGGTAGAATTTCATTTATTTACTCATATTGATCAATTCTGCTATAAAAAGCGCCCATTAGACCTCTATATGCGCGCTCCTACTTCTTCTACCAGGTTCGATAGGGATGTATGCGCTATACCAATCGAAAGAGGAGACTTGATGCTAGGTACATGTCAAGTTTCGTCGAGATTGATTTGGTTTCACATAGGAAAAATTTCATTCATTTTATCACATTGATCATTTCTGCTATAAAAAGCGCCCATTAGACCTCTATATGCGCGCTCGTACTTATTCTACCAAGTTCGATAGGGATGTTTGCGCTATACCAATCGAAAGAGGAGACTTCTCGCAAGGTACATGTCAAGTTTCATCGAGATTGATTTGGTTACAGATCGGTAGAATTTCATTCATTTACTCATATTGATCATTTTTGCTATAAAAAGCGCCCATTAGACCTCTAAATGCGCGCTCCTACTTCTTCTACCTGGTTCGATAGGGATGTATGCGCTATACCAATCGAAAGAGGAGACTAGGTGCTAGGTACATGTCAAGTTTCGTCGAGATTGATTTGGTTTCACATAGGTAAAATTTCATTCATTTACTCATATTGATCATTTCTGCTATAAAAAGCGCCCATTAGACCTCTAAATGCGCGCTTCTACTTCTTCTACCAGGTTCGATAGGGATGTATGCGCTATACCAATCAAAAGAGGAGACTTGGTGCTAGGTACATGTCAAGTTTCGTCGAGATTGATTTGGTTTCAGATAGGTAAAATTTCATTCATTTATTCATATTGATAATTTCTGCTATAAAAAGCGCCCATTAGACCTCTATATGCGCGTTCCTACGTCTTCTACCAGGTTCGATAGGGATGTATGCGCTATACCAATCGAAAGAGGAGACTTGGTGCTAGGTACATGTCAAGCTTCATCGAGATTAATTTGATTACAGATCGGTAGAATTTCATTTATTTACTCATATTGATCATTTCTGCTATAAAAAGCGCCAATTAGACCTCTATATGCGCGCTCCTACGTCTTCTACCAGGTTCGATAGGGATGTATGCGCTATACAAATCGAAAGAGGAGACTTGGTGCTAGGTACATGTCAAGTTTCGTCGAGATTGATTTGGTTTCACATAGGTAAAATTTCATTCATTTACTCATATTGATCATTTCTGCTATAAAAAGCGCCCATTAGACCTCTATATGCGCTCTCCTACGTCTTCTACCAGGTTCGATAGGGATGTATGCGCTATACAAATCGAAAGAGGAGACTTGGTGCTAGGTACATGTCAAGTTTCGTCTAGATTGATTTGGTTTCACATAGGTAAAATTTCATTCATTTACTCATATTGATCATTTCTGCTATAAAAAGCGCCCATTAGACCTCTATATGCGCGCTCCTACGTCTTCTACCAGGTTCGATAGGGATGTATGCGCTATACCAATCGAAAGAGGAGACATGGAGCTAGGTACATGTCAAGTTTCATCGAGATTGATTTGGTTACAGATCGGTAGAATTTCATTTATTTACTCATATTGATCATTTCTGCTATAAAAAGCGCCCATTAAACCCTTATATGCGCGCTCCTACGTCTTCTACCAGGTTCGATAGGGATGTATGCGCTATACCAATCGAAAGAGGAGACTTGGTGCTAGGTACATGTTAAGTTTCATCGAGATTGATTTGGTTTCAGATAAGTAAAATTTCATTCATTTACTCATATTGATCATTTCTGCTATTAAAAGCGCCCATTAGACCTCTATATGCGCGCTCCTACGTCTTCTACCAGGTTCGATAGGGATGTATGCGCTATACCAATCGAAAGAGGAGACTTGGTGCTAGGTACATGTTAAGTTTCATCGAGATTGATTTGGTTTCAGATAGGTAAAATTTCATTCATTTACTCATATTGATCATTTCTGCTATTAAAAGCGCCCATTAGACCTCTATATGAGCGCTCCTACGTCTTCTACCAGGTTCGATAGGGATGTATGCGCTATACCAATCGAAAGAAGAGACTTGGTGCTAGGTACATGTCAAGTTTCATCGAGATTGATTTGGTTTCAGATAGGTAAAATTTCATTCATTTACTCATATTGATCATTTCTGCTATAAAAAGCGCCAATTAGACCTCTATATGCGCGCTCCTACTTCTTCTACCAGGTTCGATAGGGATGTATGCGCTATACCAATCGAAAGAGGAGACTTGGTGCTAGGTACATGTCAAGTTTCATCGAGATTGATTTGGTTACAGATAGGTAGAATTTCATTTATTTACTCATATTGATCAATTCTGCTATAAAAAGCGCCCATTAGACCTCTATATGCGCGCTCCTACTTCTTCTACCAGGTTCGATAGGGATGTATGCGCTATACCAATCGAAAGAGGAGACTTGATGCTAGGTACATGTCAAGTTTCGTCGAGATTGATTTGGTTTCACATAGGTAAAATTTCATTCATTTACTCATATTGATCATTTCTGCTATAAAATCGCCCATTAGACCTCTATATGCGCGCTCCTACGTCTTCTACCAGGTTCGATAGGGATATATGCGCTATACCAATCGAAAGAGGAGACTTGGTGCTAGGTACATGTCAAGTTTCATCGAGATTGATTTGGTTACAGATCGGTAGAATTTCATTTATTAACTCATATTGATCATTTCTGCTTTAAAAAGCGCCCATTAGACCTCTATATGCGCGCTCCTACGTCTTCTACCAGGTTCGATAGGGATGTATGCGCTATACCAATCAAAAGAGGAGACTTGGTGCTAGGTACATGTCAAGTTTCATCGAGATTGATTTGGTTTCAGATAGGTAAAATTTCATTCATTAACTCATATTGATCATTTCTGCTATAAAAAGCGCCCATTACACCTCTATATGCGCGCTCCTACGTCTTCTACCAGGTTCGATAGAGATGTATGCGCTATACCAATCGAAAGAGGAGACTTGGTGCTAGGTACATGTCAAGTTTCATCGAGATTGATTTGGTTACAGATCGGTAGAATTTCATTTATTAACTCATATTGATCATTTCTGCTTTAAAAAGCGCCCATTAGACCTCTATATGCGCGCTCCTACGTCTTCTACCAGGTTCGATAGGGATGTATGCGCTATACCAATCAAAAGAGGAGACTTGGTGCTAGGTACATGTCAAGTTTCATCGAGATTGATTTGGTTTCAGATAGGTAAAATTTCATTCATTAACTCATATTGATCATTTCTGCTATAAAAAGCGCCCATTACACCTCTATATGCGCGCTCCTACGTCTTCTACCAGGTTCGATAGAGATGTATGCGCTATACCAATCGAAAGAGGAGACTTTTTGCTAGGTACATGTCAAGTTTCACCGAGATTGATTTGGTTACAGATAGGTAGAATTTCATTCATTTACTCATATTGATCATTTCTGCTATAAAAAGCGCCCATTAGACCTCTATATGCGCGCTCCTACGTCTTCTACCAGGTTCGATAGGGATGTATGCGCTATACCAATCAAAAGAGAAGACTTGGTGCTAGGTACATGTCAAGTTTCATTGAGATTGATTTGGTTTCAGATAAGGAAAATTTCATTCATTCACTCATATTGATCATTTCTGCTATAAAAAACGCACATTAGACCTCTATATGCGCGCTCCTACTTCTTCTACCAGGTTCGATAGGGATGTATGCGCTATACCAATCGAAAGAAGAGACTTGGTGCTAGGTACATGTCAAGTTTCATCGAGATTGATTTGGTTACAGATCGGTAGAATTTCATTTATTTACTCATATTGACCATTTCTGCTATAAAAAGCGCCCATTAGACCTCTAAATGCGCGCTCCTACTTCTTCTACCAGGTTCGATAGGGATGTATGCGCTATACCAATCGAAAGAGGAGACTTGGTGCTAGGTACATGTCAAGTTTCGTCGAGATTGATTTGGTTTCACATAGGTAAAATTTCATTCATTTACTCATATTGATCATTTCTGCTATAAAAATCGCCCATTAGACCTCTATATTAGCGCTCCTACTTCTTCTACCAGGTTCGATAGGGATGTATGCGCTATACCAATCGAAAGAGGAGACTTGGTGCTAGGTACATGTCAAGTTTCATCGAGATTGATTTGGTTACAGATCGGTAAAATTTCATTCATTTACTCATATTGATCATTTCTGCTATAAAAATCGCCCATTAGACCTCTATATGCGCGCTCCTACGTCTTCTACCAGGTTCGATAGGGATGTATGCGCTATACCAATCGAAACAGGAGACTTGGTGCTAGGTACATGTCAAGTTTCATCGAGATTGATTTGGTTACAGATCGGTAGAATTTCATTTATTAACTCATATTGATCATTTCTGCTTTAAAAAGCGCCCATTAGACCTCTATATGCGCGCTCCTACGTCTTCTACCAGGTTCGATAGGGATGTATGCGCTATACCAAGCAAAAGAGGAGACTTGGTGCTAGGTACATGTCAAGTTTCATCGAGATTGATTTGGTTTTAGATAGGTAAAATTTCATTCATTAACTCATATTGATCATTTCTGCTATAAAAAGCGCCCATTACACCTCTATATGCGCGCTCCTACGTCTTCTACCAGGTTCGATAGAGATGTATGCGCTATACCAATCGAAAGAGGAGACTTTTTGCTAGGTACATGTCAAGTTTCATCGAGATTGATTTGGTTACAGATAGGTAGAATTTCATTCATTTACTCATATTGATCATTTCTGCTATAAAAAGCGCCCATTAGACCTCTATATGCGCGCTCCTACGTCTTCTACCAGGTTCGATAGGGATGTATGCGCTATACCAATCGAAAGAGAAGACTTGGTGCTAGGTACATGTCAAGTTTCATTGAGATTGATTTGGTTTCAGGTAAGGAAAATTTCATTCATTCACTCATATTGATCATTTCTGCTATAAAAAAACGCACATTAGACCTCTATATGCGAGCTCCTACTTCTTCTACCAGGTTCGATAGGGATGTATGCGCTATACCAATCGAAAGAGGAGACTTGGTGCTAGGTACATGTCAAGTTTCATCGAGATTGATTTGGTTTCAGATAGGAAAAATTTCATTCATTAACTCATATTGATCATTTCTGCTATAAAAAGCGCCCATTAGACCTCTATATGCGCGCTCCTACGTCTTCTACCAGGTTCGATAGGGATGTATGCGCTATACCAATCGAAAGAAGGGACTTGGTGCTAGGTACATGTCAACTTTCATCGAGATTGATTTGGTTTCAGATAGGAAAAATTTCATTCATTTACCCATATTGATCATTTCTGCTATAATAAGCGCCAATTAGACCTCTAGATGCGCGCTCCTACGTCTTCTACAAGGTTCGATAGGGATGTATGCGCTATACCAATCGAAAGAGGAGACTTCTTGCTAGGTACATGTCAAGTTTCATTGAGATTGATTTGGTTACAGATAGTTAGAATTTCATTCATTTACTCATATTGATCATTTCTGCTATAAAAAGCGCCCATTAGACCTCTATATGCGCGCTCCTACTTCTTCTACCAGGTTCGATAGGGATGTACGCGCTATACCAATCAAAAGAGGAGACTTGGTGTTGGGAACATGTCAAGTTTCATCGAGATTGATTTGGTTTCAGATAGGTAAAATTTTATTCATTTACTCATATTGATCATTTCTGCTATAAAAATCGCCCATTAGACCTCTATATGCGCGCTCCTACCTCTTCTACCAGGTTCGATAGGGATGTATGCGCTATACCAATCGAAAGAAGAGACTTGGTGTTAGGTACATGTCAAGTTTCATCGAGATTGATTTGGTTACAGATCGGTAGAATTTCATTTATTTATTCATATTGATCATTTCTGCTTTAAAAAGCGCCCATTAAACCTCTATATGCGCGCTCCTACGTCTTCTACCAGGTTCGATAGAGATGTATGCGCTATACCAATCGAAAGAGGAGACTTCTTGCTAGGTACATGTCAAGTTTCATCGAGATTGATTTGGTTTCAGATAGGTAAAATTTCATTCATTTACTCATATTGATCATTTCTGCTATAAAAAGCGCCAATTAGACCTCTAGATGCGCGCTCCTACTTCTTCTACCAGGTTCGATAGGGATGTATGCGCTATACCAATCGAAAGATGAGACTTGGTGCTAGGTACATGTCAAGTTTCATCGAGATTGATTTGGTTTCAGATAGGTAAAATTTCATTCATTAACTCATATTGATCATTTCTGCTATAAAAAGCGCCCATTAGACCTCTATATGCGCGCTCCTACGTCTTCTACCAGGTTCGATAGGGATGTATGCGCTATACCAATCGAAAGAAGAGACTTGGTGCTAGGTACATGTCAACTTTCATCGAGATTGATTTGGTTTCAGATAGGAAAAATTTCATTCATTTACTCATATTGATCATTTCTGCTATAAAAAGTGCCAATTAGACCTCTATATGCGCGCTCCTACGTCTTCTACCAGGTTCGATAGGGATGTATGCGCTATACCAATCGAAAGAGGAGACTAGGGGCAAGGTACATGTTAAGTTTCATCGAGATTGATTTGGTTACAGATCGGGAGAATTTTATTTATTTACTCCTATTGATCATTTCTGCTATAAAAAGCGCCCATTAGACCTCTATATGCGCGCTCCTACTTCTTCTACTAAGTTCGATAGGGATGTATGCGCTATACCAATCGAAAGAGGAGTAATTTTGCTAAGTACATGTCAAGTTTCATCGAGATTGATTTGGTTAAAGATAGGTAGAATTTCATTCATTTACTCATATTGATCATTTCTGCTTTAAAAAGCGCCCATTAGACCTCTATATGCGCGCTCCTACGTCTTCTACCAGGTTCGATAGGGATGTATGCGCTATACCAATCGAAAGAGGAGACTTGGTGCTAGGTACATCTCAAGTTTCATCGAGATTGATTTGGTTACAGATCGGTAGAATTTCATTTATTTACTCATATTGACCATTTCTGCTATAAAAAGCGCCCATTAGACCTCTATATGCGCGCTCCTACGTCTTCTACCAGGTTCGATAGGGATGTATGCGCTATACCAATCGAAAGAGGAGACTTGGTGCTAGGTACATGTCAAGTTTCATCGAGATTGATTTGGTTTCAGATAGGAAAAATTTCATTCATTAACTCATATTGATAATTTCTGCTATAAAAAGCGCCCATTAGACCTCTATATGCGCGCTCCTACGTCTTCTACCAGGTTCGATAGGGATGTATGCGCTATACCAATCGAAAGAAGGGACTTGGTGCTAGGTACATGTCAACTTTCATCGAGATTGATTTGGTTTCAGATAGGAAAAATTTCATTCATTTACCCATATTGATCATTTCTGCTATAATAAGCGCCAATTAGACCTCTATATGCGCGCTCCTACGTCTTCTACCAGGTTCGATAGGGATGTATGCGCTATACCAATCGAAAGAAGGGACTTGGTGCTAGGTACATGTCAACTTTCATCGAGATTGATTTGGTTTCAGATAGGAAAAATTTCATTCATTTACTCATATTGATCATTTCTGCTATAAAAAGTGCCAATTAGACCTCTATATGCGCGCTCCTACGTCTTCTACCAGGTTTGATAGGGATGTATGCGCTATACCAATCGAAAGAGGAGACTAGGGGCAAGGTACATGTTAAGTTTCATCGAGATTGATTTGGTTACAGATCGGGAGAATTTTATTTATTTACTCCTATTGATCATTTCTGCTATAAAAAGCGCCCATTAGACCTCTATATGTGCGCTCCTACTTCTTCTACCAAGTTCGATAGGGATGTATGCGCTATACCAATCGAAAGAGGAGAAATTTTGCTAAGTACATGTCAAGTTTCATCGAGATTGATTTGGTTAAAGATAGGTAGAATTTCATTCATTTACTCATATTGATCATTTCTGCTATAAAAAGCGCCCATTAGACCTCTATATGCGCGCTCCTACGTCTTCTACCAGGTTCGATAGGGATGTATGCGCTATACCAATCGAAACAGGAGACTTGGTGCTAGGTACATGTCAAGTTTCATCGAGATTGATTTGGTTACAGATCGGTAGAATTTCATTTATTTACTCATATTGACCATTTCTGCTATAAAAAGCGCCCATTAGACCTCTATATGCGCGCTCCTACGTCTTCTACCAGGTTCGATAGGGATGTATGCGCTATACCAATCGAAAGAGGAGACTTGGTGCTAGGTACATGTCAAGTTTCATCGAGATTGATTTGGTTTCAGATAGGAAAAATTTCATTCATTAACTCATATTGATAATTTCTGCTATAAAAAGCGCCCATTAGACCTCTATATGCGCGCTCCTACGTCTTCTACCAGGTTCGATAGGGATGTATGCGCTATACCAATCGAAAGAAGGGACTTGGTGCTAGGTACATGTCAACTTTCATCGAGATTGATTTGGTTTCAGATAGGAAAAATTTCATTCATTTACCCATATTGATCATTTCTGCTATAATAAGCGCCAATTAGACCTCTATATGCGCGCTCCTACGTCTTCTACCAGGTTCGATAGGGATGTATGCGCTATACCAATCGAAAGAGGAGACTTCTTGCTAGGTACATGTCAAGTTTCATTGAGATTGATTTGGTTACAGATAGTTAGAATTTCATTCATTTACTCATATTGATCATTTCTGCTATAAAAAGCGCCCATTAGACCTCTATATGCGCGCTCCTACTTCTTCTACCAGGTTCGATAGGGATGTACGCGCTATACCAATCAAAAGAGGAGACTTGGTGCTGGGAACATGTCAAGTTTCATCGAGATTGATTTGGTTTCAGATAGGTAAAATTTTATTCATTTACTCATATTGATCATTTCTGCTATAAAAATCGACGATTAGACCTCTATATGCGCGCTCCTACGTCTTCTACCAGGTTCGATAGGGATGTATGCGCTATACCAATCGAAAGAGGAGACTTGGTGCTAGGTACATGTCAAGTTTCATCGAGATTGATTTGGTTACAGATCGGTAGAATTTCATTTATTTATTCATATTGATCATTTCTGCTTTAAAAAGCGCCCATTAAACCTCTATATGCGAGCTCCTACGTCTTCTACCAGGTTCGATAGAGATGTATGCGCTATACCAATCGAAATAGGAGACTTCTTGCTAGGTACATGTCAAGTTTCATCGAGATTGATTTGGTTTCAGATAGGTAAAATTTCATTCATTTACTCATATTGATCATTTCTGCTATAAAAAGCGCCCATTAGACCTCTAGATACGCGCTCCTACGTCTTCTACCAGGTTCGATAGGGATGTATGCGCTATACGAATCGAAAGATGAGACTTGGTGCTAGGTACATGTCAAGTTTCATCGAGATTGATTTGGTTTCAGATAGGTAAAATTTCATTCATTTACTCATATTGATCATTTCTGCTATAAAAAGCGCCCATTAGACCTCTATATGCGCGCTCCTACGTCTTCTACCAGGTTCGATAGGGATGTATGCGCTATTCCAATCGAAAGAAGAGACTTGGTGCTAGGTACATGTCAACTTTCATCGAGATTGATTTGGTTTCAGATAGGAAAAATTTCATTCATTTACTCATATTGATCATTTCTGCTATAAAAAGCGCCAATTAGACCTCTATATGCGCGCTCCTACTTCTTCTACCAAGTTCGATAGGGATGTATGCGCTATACCAATCGAAAGAGGAGACTTGGTGCTTGGTACATGTCAAGTTTCATCGAGATTGACTTGGTTAGAGATCGGTAGAATTCCATTCATTTACTCATATTGATCATTTCTGCTATTAAAAGCGCCCATTAGACCTCTATATGCGCTCTCCTACCTCTTCTACCAGGTTCGATAGGGATGTATGCGCTATACCAATCGAAACAGGAGACTTGGTGCTAGGTACATGTCAAGTTTCATCGGGATTGATTTGGTTTCAGATAGGCAAAATTGCATTCATTTACTTATATTGATCATTTTTGCTATAAAAAGCGCCAAGTAGACCTCTATATGCGCGCTCCTACGTCTTCTACCAGGTTCGATAGGGATGTATGCGCTATACCAATCGAAAGAGGAGACGTGGGGCAAGGTACATGTCAAGTTTCATCGAGATTGATTTGGTAACAGATCGGTAGAATTTCATTTATTTACTCATATTGACCATTTCTGCTATAAAAAGCGCCCATTAGACCTCTATATGCGCGCTCCTACTTCTTCTATGAGGTTCGATAGGGATGTATGCGCTATACCAATGGAAAGACGAGACTTGGTGCTAGGTACATGTCAAGTTTCATCGAGATTGATTTGGTTTCAGATAGGTAAAATTTCATTCATTTACTCATATTGATCATTTCTGCTATAAAAAGCGCCCATTAGACCTCTATATGCGCGCTCCTACGTCTTCTACCAGGTTCGATAGGGATGTATGCGCTATACCAATCGAAAGAGGAGACATGGTGCTAGGTACATGTCAAGTTTCATCGAGATTGATTTGGTTACAGATCGGGAGAATTTCATTTATTTACTCATATTGATCATTTTTGCAATAAGAAGCGCCCAATAAACCTCTATATGCGCGCTCCTACATCTTCTACCAGGTTCGATAGGGATGTATGCGCTATACCAATCGAAAGAAGAGACTTGGTGCTAGGTACATGTCAACTTTCATCGAGATTGATTTGGTTTCAGATAGGAAAAATTTCATTCATTTACTCATATTGATCATTTCTGCTATAAAAAGCGCCAATTAGACCTCTATATGCGCGCTCCTACGTCTTCTACCAGGTTCGATAGGGATGTATGCGCTATACCAATCGAAAGAGGAGACTTCTTGCTAGGTACATGTCAAGTTTCATCGAGATTGATTTGGTTTCAGATAGGTAAAATTTCATTCATTAACTCATATTGATCATTTCTGCTATAAAAAGCGCCCATTAGACCTCTATATGCGCGCTCCTACGTCTTCTACCAGGTTCGATAGGGAGGTATGCGCTATACCAATCGAAAGAAGGGACTTGGTGCTAGGTACATGTCAACTTTCATCGAGATTGATTTGGTTTCAGATAGGAAAAATTTCATTCATTTACCCATATTGATCATTTCTGCTATAATAAGCGCCAATTAGACCTCTATATGCGCGCTCCTACGTCTTCTACCAGGTTCGATAGGGATGTATGCGCTATACCAATCGAAAGAGGAGACTTCTTGCTAGGTACATGTCAAGTTTCATTGAGATTGATTTGGTTACAGATAGTTAGAATTTCATTCATTTACTCATATTGATCATTTCTGCTATAAAAAGCGCCCATTAGACCTCTATATGCGCGCTCCTACTTCTTCTACCAGGGTCGATAGGGATGTACGCGCTATACCAATCAAAAGAGGAGACTTGGTGCTGGGAACATGTCAAGTTTCATCGAGATTGATTTGGTTTCAGATAGGTAAAATTTTATTCATTTACTCATATTGATCATTTCTGCTATAAAAATCGCCCATTAGACCTCTATATGCGCGCTCCTACGTCTTCTACCAGGTTCGATAGGGATGTATGCGCTATACCAATCGAAAGAGGAGACTTGGTGCTAGGTAACTGTCAAGTTTCATCGAGATTGATTTGGTTACAGATCGGTAGAATTTCATTTATTTATTCATATTGATCATTTCTGCTTTAAAAAGCGCCCATTAAACCTCTATATGCGCGCTCCTACGTCTTCTACCAGGTTCGATAGAGATGTATGCGCTATACCAATCAAAAGAGGAGACTTCTTGCTAGGTACATGTCAAGTTTCATCGAGATTGATTTGGTTTCAGATAGGTAAAATTTCATTCATTTACTCATATTGATCATTTCTGCTATAAAAAGCGCCCATTAGACCTCTAGATACGCGCTCCTACGTCTTCTACCAGGTTCGATAGGGATGTATGCGCTATACGAATCGAAAGATGAGACTTGGTGCTAGGTACATGTCAAGTTTCATCGAGATTGATTTGGTTTCAGATAGGTGAAATTTCATTCATTAACTCATATTGATCATTTCTGTTATAAAAAGCGCCCATTAGACCTCTATATGCGCGCTCCTACGTCTTCTACCAGGTTCGATAGGGATGTATGCGCTATACCAATCGAAAGAAGAGACTTGGTGCTAGGTACATGTCAACTTTCATCGAGATTGATTTGGTTTCAGATAGGAAAAATTTCATTCATTTACTCATATTGATCATTTCTGCTATAAAAAGTGCCAATTAGACCTCTATATGCGCGCTCCTACGTCTTCTACCAGGTTCGATAGGGATATATGCGCTATACCAATCGAAAGAGGAGAAATTTTGCTAAGTACATGTCAAGTTTCATCGAGATTGATTTGGTTAAAGATAGGTAGAATTTCATTCATTTACTCATATTGATCATTTCTGCTATAAAAAGCGCCCATTAGACCTCTATATGCGCGCTCCTACTTCTTCTACCAGGTTCGATAGGGATGTATGCGCTATACCAATCGAAAGAAGAGACTTGGTGCTAGGTACATGTCAAGTTTCATCGAGATTGATTTGGTTTCAGATAGGTAAAATTTTATTCATTTACTCATATTGATCATTTCTGCTATAAAAAACGCCCATTAGACCTCTATATGCGCGCTCCTACGTCTTCTACCAGGTTCGATAGGGAGGTATGCGCTATACCAATCGACAGAGGAGACTTCGTGCTTGGTACATGTCAAGTTTCATCGAGATTGACTTGGTTAGAGATCGGTAGAATTCCATTCATTTACTCATATTGATCATTTCTGCTATTTAAAGCGCCCATTAGACCTCTATATGCGCTCTCCTACGTCTTCTACCAGGTTCGATAGGGATGTATGCGCTATACCAATCGAAACAGGAGACTTGGTGCTAGGTACATGTCAAGTTTCATCGGGCTTGATTTGGTTTCAGATAGGCAAAATTTCATTCATTTACTTATATTGATCATTTTTGCTATAAAAAGCGCCAAGTAGACCTCTATATGCGCGCTCCTACGTCTTCTACCAGGTTCGATAGGGATGTATGCGCTATACCAATCGAAAGAGGAGACGTGGTGCTAGGTACATGTCAAGTTTCATCGAGATTGATTTGGTTACAGATCGGTAGAATTTCATTTATTTACTCATATTGACCATTTCTGCTATAAAAAGCGCCCATTAGACCTCTATATGCGCGCTCCTACTTCTTCTACCAGGTTCGATAGGGATGTATGCGCTATACCAATCGAAAGAGGAGACTTGGTGCTAGGTACATGGCAAGTTTCGTCGAGATTGATTTGGTTTCAGATAGGTAAAATTTCATTCATTTACTCATATTGATCATTTCTGCTATAAAAAGCGCCCATTAGACCTCTATATGCGCGCTCCTACGTCTTCTACCAGGTTCGATAGGGATGTATGCGCTATACCAATCGAAAGAGGAGACATGGTGCTAGGTACATGTCAAGTTTCATCGAGATTGATTTGGTTACAGATCGGTAGAATTTCATTTATTTACTCATATTGATCATTTTTGCAATAAGAAGCGCCCAATAAACCTCTATATGCGCGCTCCTACATCTTCTACCAGGTTCGATAGGGATGTATGCGCTATACCAATCGAAAGAAGAGACTTGGTGCTAGGTACATGTCAACTTTCATCGAGATTGATTTGGTTTCAGATAGGAAAAATTTCATTCATTTACTCATATTGATCATTTCTGCTATAAAAAGCGCCAATTAGACCTCTATATGCGCGCTCCTACGTCTTCTACCAGGTTCGATAGGGATGTATGCGCTATACCAATCGAAAGAGGAGACTTCTTGCTAGGTACATGTCAAGTTTCATCGAGATTGATTTGGTTTCAGATAGGTAAAATTTCATTCATTTACTCATATTGATCATTTCTGCTATAAAAAGCGCCCATTAGACCTCTAGATGCGCGCTCCTACGTCTTCTACCAGGTTCGATAGGGAGGTATGCGCTATACCAATCGAAAGAAGGGACTTGGTGCTAGGTACATGTCAACTTTCATCGAGATTGATTTGGTTTCAGATAGGAAAAATTTCATTCATTTACCCATATTGATCATTTCTGCTATAATAAGCGCCAATTAGACCTCTATATGCGCGCTCCTACGTCTTCTACCAGGTTCGATAGGGATGTATGCGCTATACCAATCGAAAGAGGAGACTTCTTGCTAGGTACATGTCAAGTTTCATTGAGATTGATTTGGTTACAGATAGTTAGAATTTCATTCATTTACTCATATTGATCATTTCTGCTATAAAAAGCGCCCATTAGACCTCTATATGCGCGCTCCTACTTCTTCTACCAGGTTCGATAGGGATGTACGCGCTATACCAATCAAAAGAGGAGACTTGGTGCTGGGAACATGTCAAGTTTCATCGAGATTGATTTGGTTTCAGATAGGTAAAATTTTATTCATTTACTCATATTGATCATTTCTGCTATAAAAATCGCCCATTAGACCTCTATATGCGCGCTCCTACGTCTTCTACCAGGTTCGATAGGGATGTATGCGCTATACCAA
The DNA here is from genome assembly GCA_028142955.1 of Pinctada fucata. Classification (NCBI taxonomy): domain Eukaryota; kingdom Metazoa; phylum Mollusca; class Bivalvia; order Pterioida; family Pteriidae; genus Pinctada; species Pinctada fucata. Next base: position 20,276,901 of record AP027109.1, read on the forward strand.
TCGAAAGAGGAGACTTGGTGCTAGGTACATGTCAAGTTTCATCGAGATTGATTTGGTTACAGATCGGTAGAATTTCATTTATTTATTCATATTGATCATTTCTGCTTTAAAAAGCGCCCATTAAACCTCTATATGCGCGCTCCTACGTCTTCTACCAGGTTCGATAGAGATGTATGCGCTATACCAATCGAAAGAGGAGACTTCTTGCTAGGTACATGTCAAGTTTCATCGAGATTGATTTGGTTTCAGATAGGTAAAATTTCATTCATTTACTCATATTGATCATTTCTGCTATAAAAAGCGCCCATTAGACCTCTAGATACGCGCTCCTACGTCTTCTACCAGGTTCGATAGGGATGTATGCGCTATACGAATCGAAAGATGAGACTTGGTGCTAGGTACATGTCAAGTTTCATCGAGATTGATTTGGTTTCAGATAGGTGAAATTTCATTCATTAACTCATATTGATCATTTCTGTTATAAAAAGCGCCCATTAGACCTCTATATGCGCGCTCCTACGTCTTCTACCAGGTTCGATAGGGATGTATGCGCTATACCAATCGAAAGAAGAGACTTGGTGCTAGGTACATGTCAACTTTCATCGAGATTGATTTGGTTAAAGATAGGAAAAATTTCATTCACTTACTCATATTGATCATTTCTGCTATAAAAAGTGCCAATTAGACCTCTATATGCGCGCTCCTACGTCTTCTACCAGGTTCGATAGGGATATATGCGCTATACCAATCGAAAGAGGAGAAATTTTGCTAAGTACATGTCAAGTTTCATCGAGATTGATTTGGTTAAAGATAGGTAGAATTTCATTCATTTACTCATATTGATCATTTCTGCTATAAAAAGCGCCCATTAGACCTCTATATGCGCGCTCCTACTTCTTCTACCAGGTTCGATAGGGATGTATGCGCTATACCAATCGAAAGAAGAGACTTGGTGCTAGGTACATGTCAAGTTTCATCGAGATTGATTTGGTTTCAGATAGGTAAAATTTTATTCATTTACTCATATTGATCATTTCTGCTATAGAAAACGCCCATTAGACCTCTATATGCGCGCTCCTACGTCTTCTACCAGGTTCGATATGGAGGTATGCGCTATACCAATCGACAGAGGAGACTTCGTGCTTGGTACATGTCAAGTTTCATCGAGATTGACTTGGTTAGAGATCGGTAGAATTCCATTCATTTACTCATATTGATCATTTCTGCTATTTAAAGCGCCCATTAGACCTCTATATGCGCTCTCCTACGTCTTCAACCAGGTTCGATAGGGATGTATGCGCTATACCAATCGAAAGAGGAGACTTGGTGCTAGGTACATGGCAAGTTTCGTCGAGATTGATTTGGTTTCAGATAGGTAAAATTTCATTCATTTACTCATATTGATCATTTCTGCTATAAAAAGCGCCCATTAGACCTCTATATGCGCGCTCCTACGTCTTCTACCAGGTTCGATAGGGATGTATGCGCTATACCAATCGAAAGAGGAGACATGGTGCTAGGTACATGTCAAGTTTCATCGAGATTGATTTGGTTACAGATCGGTAGAATTTCATTTATTTACTCATATTGATCATTTTTGCAATAAGAAGCGCCCAATAAACCTCTATATGCGCGCTCCTACGTCTTCTACCAGGTTCGATAGGGATGTATGCGCTATACCAATCGAAAGAAGAGACTTGGTGCTAGGTACATGTCAACTTTCATCGAGATTGATTTGGTTTCAGATAGGAAAAATTTCATTCATTTACTCATATTGATCATTTCTGCTATAAAAAGCGCCAATTAGACCTCTATATGCGCGCTCCTACGTCTTCTACCAGGTTCGATAGGGATGTATGCGCTATACCAATCGAAAGAGGAGACTTGGTGCTAGGTACATGTCAAGTTTCATCGAGATTGATTTTGTTACAGATAGGTAGATTTTCATTTATTTACTTATATTGATCATTTCTGCTATAAGAAGCGCCCATTAAACCTCTATATGCGCGCTCCTACGTCTTCTACCAGGTTCGATAGAGATGTATGCACTATACCAATCGAAAGAGGAGTCTTCTTGCTAGGTACATGTCAAGTTTCATCGAGATTGATTTGGTTTCAGATAGGTAAAATTTCATTCATTTACTCATATTGATCATTTCTGCTATAAAAAGCGCCCATTAGACCTCTAGATGCGCGCTCCTACGTCTTCTACCAGGTTCGATAGGGATGTATGCGCTATACCAATCGAAAGAGGAGACTTGGGGCTAGGTACATGTCAAGTTTCATCGAGATTGATTTGGTTTCAGATAGGTAAAATTTCATTCATTAACTCATATTGATCATTTCTGCTATAAAAATCGCCCATTAGACCTCTATATGCGCGCTCCTACGTCTTCTACCAGGTTCGATAGGGAGGTATGCGCTATACCAATCGAAAGAAGAGAGTTGGTGCAAGGTACATGTCAACTTTCATCGAGATTGATTTGGTTTCAGATAGGAAAAATTTCATTCATTTACTCATATTGATCATTTCTGCTATAAAATGTGCCAATTAGACCTCTATATGCGCGCTCCTACGTCTTCTACCAGGTTCGATAGGGATGTATGCGCTATACCAATCAAAAGAGGAGACTAGGGGCAAGGTACATGTTAAGTTTCATCGAGATTGATTTGGTTACAGATCGGTAGAATTTTATTTATTTACTCCTATTGATCATTTCTGCTATAAAAGGCGCCCATTAGACCTCTATATGCGCGCTCCTACTTCTTCTACCAAGTTCGATAGGGATGTAAGCGCTATACAAATCGAAAGAGGAGACTTCTTGCTTAGTACATGTCAAGTTTCATCGAGATTGATTTGGTTAAAGATAGGTAGAATTTCATTCATTTACTCATATTGATCATTTCTGCTATAAAAAGCGCCCATTAGACCTCTATATGCGCGCTCCTACTTCTTCTACCAGGTTCGATAGGGATGTATGCGCTATACCAATCGAAAGAAGAGACTTGGTGCTAGGTACATGTCAAGTTTCATCGAGATTGATTTGGTTTCAGATAGGTAAAATTTTATTCATTTACTCATATTGATCATTTCTGCTATAAAAAACGCCCATTAGACCTCTATATGCGCGCTCCTACGTCTTCTACCAGGTTTGATAGGGAGGTATGCGCTATACCAATCGACAGAGGAGACTTGGTGCTTGGTACATGTCAAGTTTCATCGAGATTGACTTGGTTAGAGATCGGTAGAATTCCATTCATTTACTCATATTGATCATTTCTGCTATTAAAAGCGCGCATTAGACCTCTATATGCGCTCTCCTACGTCTTCTACCAGGTTCGATAGGGATGTATGCGCTATACCAATCGAAACAGGAGACTTGGTGCTAGGTACATGTCAAGTTTCATCGGGATTGATTTGGTTTCAGATAGGAAAAATTTCATTCATTTACTTATATTGATCATTTTTGCTATAAAAAGCGCCAATTAGACCTCTATATGCGCACTCCTACGTCTTCTACCAGGTTCGATAGGGATGTATGCGCTATACCAATCAAAAGAGAAGACTTGGTGCTAGGTACATGTCAAGTTTCATCGAGATTGATTTGGTTACAGATCGGTAGAATTTCATTTATTTACTGATATTGACCATTTCTGCTATAAAAAGCGCCCATTAGACCTCTATATGCGCGCTCCCACTTCTTCTACCAGGTTCGATAGGGATGTATGCGCTATACCAATCGAAAGAGGAGAGTTGGTGCTAGGTACATGGCAAGTTTCGTTGAGATTGATTTGGTTTCAGATAGGTAAAATTTCATTCATTTACTCATATTGATCATTTCTGCTATAAAAAGCGCCCATTAGACCTCTATATGCGCGCTACTACTTCTTCTACCAGGTTCGATAGGGATGTATGCGCTAAACCAATCGAAAGAGGAGACTTGGTTCTAGGTACATGTCAAGTTTCATCGAGATTGACTTGGTTAGAGATAGGTAAAATTCCATTCATTTACTCATATTGATCATTTCTGCTATTAAAAGCGCCCATTAGACCTCTATATGCGCTCTCCTACGTCTTCTACGAGGTTCGATAGGGATGTATGCGCTATACCAATCAAAAGAGGAGACTTAATGCTTGGTACATGTCAAGTTTCATCGAGATTGATTTCGTTTTAGATAGGAAAAATTTCATTCATTTACTCATATTGATCATTTCTGCTATAAAAAGCGCCCATTAGACATCTAGATGCGCGCTCCTACGTCTTCTACCAGGTTCGATAGGGATGTATGCGTTATACCAATCGAAAGAGGAGACATGGTGCAAGGTACATGTCAAGTTTCATAGAGATTGATTTGGTTTGAGATAGGTAAAATTTCATTCATTTACTCATATTGATCATTTCCTCTATAAAAATCGCCCATTAGACCTCTATATGCGCGCTCCTACGTCTTCTACCAGGTTCGATAGGGATGTATGCGCTATACCAATCGAAAGAGGAGACTTGGTGCTAGGTACATGTCAAGTTTCATCGAGATTGATTTGGTTTCAGATAGGTAAAATTTCATTCATTTACTCATATTGATCATTTCTGCTATCAAAAGCGTCCATTAGACCTCTATATGCGCGCTCCTACGTCTTCTACCAGGTTCGATAGGAATGTATGCGTTATACCAATCAAAAGAGGAGACTTGGGGCAAGGTACATGTCAAGTTTCATCAAGATTGATTTGGTTACAGATAGGCAGAATTTCATTTATTTACTCATATTGATCATTTCTGCTATAAAAAGCGCCCATTAGACCTCTATATGCGTGCTCCTACTTCTTCTACCAGGTTCGATAGGGATGTATGCGTTATACCAATCGAAAGAGGAGACTTGGTGCTAGGTACATGTCAAATTTTATCGAGATTGATTTCGTTTCAGATAGGTAAAATTTCATTCATTTACTCATATTGATCATTTCTGCTATAAAAAGCGCCCATTAGACCTCTATATGCGCGCTCCTACGTCTTCTCCCAGGTTCGATAGGGATGTATGCGCTATACCAATCGAAAGAGGAAACGTGGTGCTAGGTACGTGTCAAGTTTCGTCGAGATTGATTTGGTTACAGATCGGTAGAATTTCATTTATTTACTCATATTGATCATTTCTGCTATAAAAAGTGTGCATTAGACCTCTATATGCGCGCTCCTACGTCTTCTACCAGGTTCGATAGGGATGTATGCGCTATACCAATCGAAAGAGGAGACTTTGTGCTAGGTACATGTCAAGTTTCATCGAGATTGATTTGGTTTCAGATAGGTAAAATTTCATTCATTTACTCATATTGATGATTTCTGCTATCAAAAGCGTCCATTAGACCTCTATATGCGCGCTCCTACGTCTTCTACCAGGTTCGATAGGAATGTATGCGTTATACCAATCAAAAGAGGAGACTTGGGGCTAGGTACATGTCAACTTTCATCGAGATTGATTTGGTTACAGATAGGTAGAATTTCATTCATTTAGTCATATTGATCATTTCTGCTATAAAAAGCGCCCATTAGACCTCTATATGCGCGCTCCTACGTCTTCTACCAGGTTCGATAGGGATGTATGCTCTATATCAATCGAAAGAAGAGACTTGGTGCTAGGTACATGTCAAGTTTCATCGAGATTGATTTGGTTACAGATAGGTAGAATTTCATTCATTTCGTCAAGTTTCGTCGAGATTGATTTGGTTTCACATAGGTAAAATTTCATTCATTAACTCATATTGATCATTTCTGCTATAAAAAGCGCCCATTAGACCTCTATATGCGCGCTACTACTTCTTCTACCAGGTTCGATAGGGATGTATGCGCTAAACCAATCGAAAGAGGAGACTTGGTTCTAGGTACATGTCAAGTTTCATCGAGATTGACTTGGTTAGAGATAGGTAAAATTCCATTCATTTACTCATATTGATCATTTCTGCTATTAAAAGCGCCCATTAGACCTCTATATGCGCTCTCCTACGTCTTCTACGAGGTTCGATAGGGATGTATGCGCTATACCAATCAAAAGAGGAGACTTAATGCTTGGTACATGTCAAGTTTCATCGAGATTGATTTCGTTTTAGATAGGAAAAATTTCATTCATTTACTCATATTGATCATTTCTGCTATAAAAAGCGCCCATTAGACATCTAGATGCGCGCTCCTACGTCTTCTACCAGGTTCGATAGGGATGTATGCGTTATACCAATCGAAAGAGGAGACATGGTGCAAGGTACATGTCAAGTTTCATAGAGATTGATTTGGTTTGAGATAGGTAAAATTTCATTCATTTACTCATATTGATCATTTCCTCTATAAAAATCGCCCATTAGACCTCTATATGCGCGCTCCTACGTCTTCTACCAGGTTCGATAGGGATGTATGCGCTATACCAATCGAAAGAGGAGACTTGGTGCTAGGTACATGTCAAGTTTCATCGAGATTGATTTGGTTTCAGATAGGTAAAATTTCATTCATTTACTGATATTGATCATTTCTGCTATCAAAAGCGTCCATTAGACCTCTATATGCGCGCTCCTACGTCTTCTACCAGGTTCGATAGGAATGTATGCGTTATACCAATCAAAAGAGGAGACTTGGGGCAAGGTACATGTCAAGTTTCATCAATATTGATTTGGTTACAGATAGGCAGAATTTCATTTATTTACTCATATTGATCATTTCTGCTATAAAAAGCGCCCATTAGACCTCTATATGCGTGCTCCTACTTCTTCTACCAGGTTCGATAGGGATGTATGCGTTATACCAATCGAAAGAGGAGACTTGGTGCTAGGTACATGTCAAATTTTATCGAGATTGATTTGGTTTCAGATAGGTAAAATTTCATTCATTTACTCATATTGATCATTTCTGCTATAAAAGCGCCCATTAGACCTCTATATGCGCGCTCCTACGTCTTCTACCAGGTTCGATAGGGATGTATGCGCTATACCAATCGAAAGAGGAAACGTGGTGCTAGGTACGTGTCAAGTTTCGTCGAGATTGATTTGGTTACAGATCGGTAGAATTTCATTTATTTACTCATATTGATCATTTCTGCTATAAAAAGTGTGCATTAGACCTCTATATGCGCGCTCCTACGTCTTCTACCAGGTTCGATAGGGATGTATGCGCTATACCAATCGAAAGAGGAGACTTTGTGCTAGGTACATGTCAAGTTTCATCGAGATTGATTTGGTTTCAGATAGGTAAAATTTCATTCATTTACTCATATTGATGATTTCTGCTATCAAAAGCGTCCATTAGACCTCTATATGCGCGCTCCTACGTCTTCTACCAGGTTCGATAGGAATGTATGCGTTATACCAATCAAAAGAGGAGACTTGGGGCTAGGTACATGTCAACTTTCATCGAGATTGATTTGGTTACAGATAGGTAGAATTTCATTCATTTAGTCATATTGATCATTTCTGCTATAAAAAGCGCCCATTAGACCTCTATATGCGCGCTCCTACGTCTTCTACCAGGTTCGATAGGGATGTATGCTCTATATCAATCGAAAGAAGAGACTTGGTGCTAGGTACATGTCAAGTTTCATCGAGATTGATTTGGTTACAGATAGGTAGAATTTCATTCATTTCGTCAAGTTTCGTCGAGATTGATTTGGTTTCACATAGGTAAAATTTCATTCATTAACTCATATTGATCATTTCTGCTATAAAAAGCGCCCATTAGACCTCTATATGCGCGCTACTACTTCTTCTACCAGGTTCGATAGGGATGTATGCGCTAAACCAATCGAAAGAGGAGACTTGGTTCTAGGTACATGTCAAGTTTCATCGAGATTGACTTGGTTAGAGATAGGTAAAATTCCATTCATTTACTCATATTGATCATTTCTGCTATTAAAAGCGCCCATTAGACCTCTATATGCGCTCTCCTACGTCTTCTACGAGGTTCGATAGGGATGTATGCGCTATACCAATCAAAAGAGGAGACTTAATGCTTGGTACATGTCAAGTTTCATCGAGATTGATTTCGTTTTAGATAGGAAAAATTTCATTCATTTACTCATATTGATCATTTCTGCTATAAAAAGCGCCCATTAGACATCTAGATGCGCGCTCCTACGTCTTCTACCAGGTTCGATAGGGATGTATGCGTTATACCAATCGAAAGAGGAGACATGGTGCAAGGTACATGTCAAGTTTCATAGAGATTGATTTGGTTTGAGATAGGTAAAATTTCATTCATTAACTCATATTGATCATTTCCTCTATAAAAATCGCCCATTAGACCTCTATATGCGCGCTCCTACGTCTTCTACCAGGTTCGATAGGGATGTATGCGCTATACCAATCGAAAGAGGAGACTTGGTGCTAGGTACATGTCAAGTTTCATCGAGATTGATTTGGTTTCAGATAGGTAAAATTTCATTCATTTACTGATATTGATCATTTCTGCTATCAAAAGCGTCCATTAGACCTCTATATGCGCGCTCCTACGTCTTCTACCAGGTTCGATAGGAATGTATGCGTTATACCAATCAAAAGAGGAGACTTGGGGCAAGGTACATGTCAAGTTTCATCAATATTGATTTGGTTACAGATAGGCAGAATTTCATTTATTTACTCATATTGATCATTTATGCTATAAAAAGCGCCCATTAGACCTCTATATGCGTGCTCCTACTTCTTCTACCAGGTTCGATAGGGATGTATGCGTTATACCAATCGAAAGAGGAGACTTGGTGCTAGGTACATGTCAAATTTTATCGAGATTGATTTGGTTTCTGATAGGTAAAATTTCATTCATTTACTCATATTGATCATTTCTGCTATAAAAAGCGCCCATTAGACCTCTATATGCGCGCTCCTACGTCTTCTACCAGGTTCGATAGGGATGTATGCGCTATACCAATCGAAAGAGGAGACTTGGTGCTAGGTACGTGTCAAGTTTCGTCGAGATTGATTTGGTTACAGATCGGTAGAATTTCATTTATTTACTCATATTGATCATTTCTGCTATAAAAAGTGTGCATTAGACCTCTATATGCGCGCTCCTACGTCTTCTACCAGGTTCGATAGGGATGTATGCGCTATACCAATCGAAAGAGGAGACTTTGTGCTAGGTACATGTCAAGTTTCATCGAGATTGATTTGGTTTCAGATAGGTAAAATTTCATTCATTTACTCATATTGATGATTTCTGCTATCAAAAGCGTCCATTAGACCTCTATATGCGCGCTCCTACGTCTTCTACCAGGTTCGATAGGAATGTATGCGTTATACCAATCAAAAGAGGAGACTTGGGGCTAGGTACATGTCAACTTTCATCGAGATTGATTTGGTTACAGATAGGTAGAATTTCATTCATTTAGTCATATTGATCATTTCTGCTATAAAAACGCCCATTAGACCTCTATATGCGCGCTCCTACGTCTTCTACCAGGTTCGATAGGGATGTATGCGCTATACCAATCGAAAGAGGAGACTTGGTGCTATGTACATGTCAAGTTTCATCGAGATTGATTTGGTTTCAGATAGGTAAAATTTCATTCATTTACTCATATTGATCATTTCTGCTATCAAAAGCGTCCATTAGACCTCTATATGCGCGCTCCTACGTCTTCTACCAGGTTCGATAGGAATGTATGCGCTATACCAATCAAAAGAGGAGACTTAATGCTTGGTACATGTCAAGTTTCATCGAGATTGATTTGGTTTTAGATAGGAAAAATTTCATTCATTAACTCATATTGATCATTTCTGCTATAAAAAGCGCCCATTAGACCTCTATATGCGCGCTCCTACGTCTTCTACCAGGTTCGATAGGAATGTATGCGTTATACCAATCAAAAGAGGAGACTTGGGGCTAGGTACATGTCAAGTTTCATCGAGATTGATTTGGTTACAGATAGGTAGAATTTCATTCATTTCGTCAAGTTTCGTCGAGATTGATTTGGTTTCACATAGGTAAAATTTCATTCATTAACTCATATTGATCATTTCTGCTATAAAAAGCGCCCATTAGACCTCTATATGCGCGCTACTACTTCTTCTACCAGGTTCGATAGGGATGTATGCGCTAAACCAATCGAAAGAGGAGACTTGGTTCTAGGTACATGTCAAGTTTCATCGAGATTGACTTGGTTAGAGATAGGTAAAATTCCATTCATTTACTCATATTGATCATTTCTGCTATTAAAAGCGCCCATTAGACCTCTATATGCGCTCTCCTACGTCTTCTACGAGGTTCGATAGGGATGTATGCGCTATACCAATCAAAAGAGGAGACTTAATGCTTGGTACATGTCAAGTTTCATCGAGATTGATTTGGTTTAAGATAGGAAAAATTTCATTCATTTACTCATATTGATCATTCCTGCTATAAAAAGCGCCCATTAGACATCTAGATGCGCGCTCCTACGTCTTCTACCAGGTTCGATAGGGATGTATGCGTTATACCAATCGAAAGAGGAGACATGGTGCTAGGTACATGTCAAGTTTCATAGAGATTGATTTGGTTTGAGATAGGTAAAATTTCATTCATTTACTCATATTGATCATTTCCTCTATAAAAATCGCCCATTAGACCTCTATATGCGCGCTCCTACGTCTTCTACCAGGTTCGATAGGGATGTATGCGCTATACCAATCAAAAGAGGAGACTTGTTGCTAGGTACATGTCAAGTTTCATCGAGATTGATTTGGTTACAGATCGGTAGAATTTCATTCATTTACTCATATTGATCATTTCTGCTATAAAACCTCTATATGCGCGCTCCTACGTCTTCTACCAGGTTCGATAGGGATGTATGCGCTATACCAATCGAAAGAGGAGGCTTGGTGCTAGGTACATGTCAAGTTTCATCGAGATTGATTTGGTTTCAGATAGGTAAAATTTCATTCATTTACTCATATTGATAATTTCTGCTATTAATAGCGCCCATTAGACCTCTATATGCGCGCTCCTACGTCTTCTACCAGGTTCGATAGGGATGTATGCGCTATACCAATCGAAAGAGGAGACTTGGTGCTAGGTACATGTCAAGTTTCATCGAGATTGATTTGGTTTCAGATAGGGAAAATTTCATTCATTTACTCATATTGATCATTTCTGCTATCAAAAGCGTCCATTAGACCTCTATATGCGCGCTCCTACGTCTTCTACCAGGTTCGATAGGAATGTATGCGTTATACCAATCAAAAGAGGAGACTTGGGGCAAGGTACATGTCAAGTTTCATCAAGATTGATTTGGTTACAGATAGGCAGAATTTCATTTATTTACTCATATTGATCATTTCTGCTATAAAAAGCGCCCATTAGACCTCTATATGCGTGCTCCTACTTCTTCTACCAGGTTCGATAGGGATGTATGCGTTATACCAATCGAAAGAGGAGACTTGGTGCTAGGTACATGTCAAATTTTATCGAGATTGATTTGGTTTCAGATAGGTAAAATTTCATTCATTTACTCATATTGATCATTTCTGCTATAAAAAGCGCCCATTAGACCTCTATATGCGCGCTCCTACGTCTTCTACCAGGTTCGATAGGGATGTATGCGCTATACCAATCGAAAGAGGAAACGTGGTGCTAGGTACGTGTCAAGTTTCGTCGAGATTGATTTGGTTACAGATCGGTAGAATATCATTTATTTACTCATATTGATCATTTCTGCTATAAAAAGTGTGCATTAGACCTCTATATGCGCGCTCCTACGTCTTCTACCAGGTTCGATAGGGATGTATGCGCTATACCAATCGAAAGAGGAGACTTGGAGCTAGGTACCTGTCAAGTTTCATCGAAATTGATTTGGTTACAGATAGGCAGAATTTCATTCATTTACTCATATTGATCATTTCTGCTATTGAAAGCGCCCATTAGACCTCTATATGCGCGCTCCTACGTCTTCTACCAGGTTCGATAGGGATGTATGCGCTATACCAATCGAAAGAGGAGACTTGGTGCTATGTACATGTCAAGTTTCATCGAGATTGATTTGGTTTCAGATAGGTAAAATTTCATTCATTTACTCATATTGATCATTTCTGCTATCAAAAGCGTCCATTAGACCTCTATATGCGCGCTCCTACGTCTTCTACCAGGTTCGATAGGAATGTATGCGTTATACCAATCAAAAGAGGAGACTTGGGGCTAGGTACATGTCAACTTTCATCGAGATTGATTTGGTTACAGATAGGTAGAATTTCATTCATTTAGTCATATTGATCATTTCTGCTATAAAAAGCGCCCATTAGACCTCTATATGCGCGCTCCTACGTCTTCTACCAGGTTCGATAGGGATGTATGCTCTATATCAATCGATAGAAGAGACTTGGTGCTAGGTACATGTCAAGTTTCATCGAGATTGATTTGGTTACAGATAGGTAGAATTTCATTCATTTCGTCAAGTTTCGTCGAGATTGATTTGGTTTCACATAGGTAAAATTTCATTCATTAACTCATATTGATCATTTCTGCTATAAAAAGCGCCCATTAGACCTCTATATGCGCGCTCCTACGTCTTCTACCAGGTTCGATAGGGATGTATGCGCTATACCAATCAAAAGAGGAGACTTGGGGCTAGGTACATGTCAAGTTTCATCAAGATTGATTTGGTTACAGATAGGAAGAATTTCATTTATTTACTCATATTGATCATTTCTGCTATAAAAAGCGCCCATTATACCTCTATATGCGCGCTACTATGTCTTCTACCAGGTTCGATAGGGATATATGCGCTATACCAATCGAAAGAGAAGACTTGGTGCTAGGTACATGTCAAGTTTCATCGAGATTGATTTGGTTACAGATCGGTAGAATTTCATTCATTTACTCATATTGATCATTTCCTCTATAAAAATCGCCCATTAGACCTCTATATGCGCGCTCCTACGTCTTCTACCAGGTTCGATAGGGATGTAAGCGCTATACCAATCGAAAGAGGAGACTTGGTGCTAGGTACATGTCAAGTTTCATCGAGATTGATTTGGTTTCAGATAGGTAAAATTTCATTCATTTACTCATATTGATCTTTTCTGCCATAAAAAGCGCCCATAAGACCTCTATATGCGCGCTCCTACCTCTTCTACCAGGTTCGATAGGGATGTATGCGTTATACCAATCAAAAGAGGAGACATGGTGCTAGGTACATGTCAAGTTTCATCGAGATTGATTTGGTGTCAGATAGGTAAAATTTCATTCATTTACTCATATTGATCATTTCTGCTATAAAAAGCGCCCATACGACCTCTATATGCGCGCTCCTACGTCTTCTACCAGGTTCGATAGGAATGTATGCGTTATACCAATCAAAAGAGGAGACTTGGGGCTAGGTACATGTCAACTTTCATCGAGATTGATTTCGTTACAGATAGGTAGAATTTCATTCATTTAGTCATATTGATCATTTCTGCTATAAAAAGCGCCCATTAGACCTCTATATGCGCGCTCCTACGTCTTCTACCAAGTTCGATAGGGATGTATGCTCTATATCAATCGAAAGAAGAGACTTGGTGCTAGGTACATGTCAAGTTTCATCGAGATTGATTTGGTTACAGATAGGTAGAATTTCATTCATTTCGTCAAGTTTCGTCGAGATTGATTTGGTTTCACATAGGTAAAATTTCATTCATTAACTCATATTGATCATTTCTGCTATAAAAAGCGCCCATTAGACCTCTATATGCGCGCTCCTACGTCTTCTACCAGGTTCGATAGGGATGTATGCGCTATACCAATCAAAAGAGGAGACTTGGGGCTAGGTACTTGTCAAGTTTCGTCGAGATTGATTTGGTTTCACATAGGTAAAATTTCATTCATTTACTCATATTGATCGTTTCTGCTATCAAAAGCGTCCAATAGACCTCTATATGCGCGCTCCTACTTCTTCTACCAGGTTCGATAGGGATGTATGCGCTATACCAATCAAAAGAGGAGACTTGGGGCTAGGTACATGTCAAGTTTCATCGAGATTGATTTGGTTACAGATAGGCAGAATTTCATTTATTTACTCATATTGATCATTTCTGCCATCAGAAGCGTCCATTAGACCTCTATATGCGCGCTCCTACGTCTTCTACCAGGTTCGATAGGAATGTATGCGTTATACCAATCAAAAGAGGAGACTTGTTGCTAGGTACATGTCAAGTTTCATCGAGATTGATTTGGTTACAGATAGGTAGAATTTCATTCATTTAGTCAAGTTTCGTCGAGATTGATTTGGTTTCACATAGGTAAAATTTCATTCATTTACTCATATTGATCGTTTCTGCTATCAAAAGCGTCCAATAGACCTCTATATGCGCGCTCCTACTTCTTCTACCAGGTTCGATAGGGATGTATGCGCTATACCAATCAAAAGAGGAGACTTGGGGCTAGGTACATGTCAAGTTTCATCGAGATTGATTTGGTTACAGATAGGCAGAATTTCATTTATTTACTCATATTGATCATTTCTGCTATAAAAAGCGCCCATTAGACCTCTATATGCGCGCTCCTATGTCTTCTAGTAGGATCGATAGGGATGTATGCGCTATACCAATCGAAAGAGAAGACTTGGTGCTAGGTACATGTCAAGTTTCATCGAGATTGATTTGGTTACAGATCGGTAGAATTTCATTCATTTACTCATATTGATCATTTCTGCTATAAAAAGCGCCCATTAAACCTCTATATCCGCGCTCCTACCTCTTCTACCAGGTTCGATAGGGATGTATGCGCTATACCAATCGAAAGAGGAGACTTGGTGCTAGGTACATGTCAAGTTTCATCGAGATTGATTTGGTTTCATATAGGTAAAATTTCATTCATTTACTCATATTGATCATTTCTGCTATAAAAAGCGCCCATTAGACCTCTATATGCGCGCTCCTATGTCTTCTAGTAGGATCGATAGGGATGTATGCGCTATACCAATCGAAAGAGAAGACTTGGTGCTAGGTACATGTCAAGTTTCATCGAGATTGATTTGGTTACAGATCGGTAGAATTTCATTCATTTACTCATATTGATCATTTCTGCTATAAAAAGCGCCCATTAGACCTCTATATGCGCGCTCCTACGTCTTCTACCAGGTTCGATAGGGATGTATGCGCTATACCAATCGAAAGAGGAGACTTGGTGCTAGGTACATGTCAAGTTTCATGGAGATTGATTTGGTTTCAGATAGGTAAAATTTCATTCATTTACTCATATTGATCATTTCTGCTATAAAAAGCGTCCATTAGACCTCTATATGCGCGCTCCTACGTCTTCTACCAGGTTCGATAGGAATGTATGCGTTATACCAATCAAAAGAGGAGACTTGGGGCTAGGTACATGTCAAGTTTCATCGAGATTGATTTGGTTACAGATAGGTAGAATTTCATTTATTTACTCATATTGATCATTTCTGCTATAAAAAGCGCCCATTAAACCTCTATATGCGCGCTCCTACTTCTTCTACCAGGTTCGATAGGGATGTATGCGCTATACCAATCGAAAGAGGAGACGTGGTGCTAGGTACATGTCAAGTTTCATCGAGATTGATTTGGTTACAGATCGGTAGAATTTCATTTATTTACTCATATTGATCATTTCTGCTATAAAAAGTCTGCATTAGACCTCTATATGCGCGCTCCTACGTCTTCTACCAGGTTCGATAGGGATGTATGCGCTATACCAATCGAAAGAGGAGACTTGGGGCTAGGTACATGTCAAGTTTCATCGAGATTGATTTGGTTTCAGATAGGCAGAATTTCATTCATTTACTCATATTGATCATTTCTGCTATTGAAAGCGCCCATTAGACCTCTATATGCGCGCTCCTATGTCTTCTACCAGGTTCGATAGGGATGTATGCGTTATACCAATCAAAAGAGGAGACTTGGGGCTAGGTACATGTCAAGTTTCATCGAGATTGATTTGGTTACAGATAGGTAGAATTTCATTCATTTAGTCAAGTTTCGTCGAGATTGATTTGGTTTCACATAGGTAAAATTTCATTCATTTACTCATATTGATCGTTTCTGCTATCAAAAGCGTCCAATAGACCTCTATATGCGCGCTCCTACTTCTTCTACCAGGTTCGATAGGGATGTATGCGCTATACCAATCAAAAGAGGAGACTTGGGGCTAGGTACATGTCAAGTTTCATCGAGATTGATTTGGTTACAGATAGGCAGAATTTCATTTATTTACTCATATTGATCATTTCTGCCATCAGAAGCGTCCATTAGACCTCTATATGCGCGCTCCTACGTCTTCTACCAGGTTCGATAGGAATGTATGCGTTATACCAATCAAAAGAGGAGACTTGGGGCTAGGTACATGTCAAGTTTCATCGAGATTGATTTGGTTACAGATAGGTAGAATTTCATTCATTTAGTCAAGTTTCGTCGAGATTGATTTGGTTTCACATAGGTAAAATTTCATTCATTTACTCATATTGATCGTTTCTGCTATCAAAAGCGTCCAATAGACCTCTATATGCGCGCTCCTACTTCTTCTACCAGGTTCGATAGGGATGTATGCGTTATACCAATCAAAAGAGGAGACTTGGGGCTAGGTACATGTCAAGTTTCATCGAGATTGATTTGGTTACAGATAGGTAGAATTTCATTCATTTAGTCAAGTTTCGTCGAGATTGATTTGGTTTCAGATAGGTAAAATTTCATTCATTTACTCATATTGATCATTTCTGCTATCAAAAGCGTCCAATAGACCTCTATATGCGCGCTCCTACTTCTTCTACCAGGTTCGATACGGATGTATGCGTTATACCAATCAAAAGAGGAGCCTTGTGGCTAGGTACATGTCAAGTTTCATCGAGATTTATTTGGTTACAGATAGGCAGAATTTCATTTATTTACTCCTATTGATCATTTCTTCTATAAAAAGCGCCCATTAGACCTCTATATGCGCGCTCCTATGTCTTCTAGTACGATCGATAGGGATGTATGCGCTATACCAATCGAAAGAAGAGACTTGGGGCTAGGTACATGTCAAGTTTCATCGAGATTGATTTGGTTACAGATCGGTAGAATTTCATTCATTTACTCATATTGATCATTTCTGCTATAAAAAGCGCCAATTAAAACTCTATATGCGCGCTCCTACGTCTTCTACCAGGTTCGATAGGGATGTATGCGCTATACCAATCGAAAGAGGAGACTTGGTGCTAGGTACATGTCAAGTTTCATCGAGATTGATTTGGTTTCAGATAGGTAAAATTTCATTCATTTACTCATATTGATCATTTCTCCTATAAAAAGCGCCCATTAGACCTCTATATGCGCGCTCCTACGTCTTCTTCCAGGTTCGATAGGGATGTATGCGCTATACCAATCGAAAGAGGAGACGTGGTGCTAGGTACATGTCAAGTTTCATCGAGATTGATTTGGTTACAGATCGGTAGAATTTCATTTATTTACTCATATTGATCATTTCTGCTATAAAAAGTGTGCATTAGACCTCTATATGCGCGCTCCTACGTCTTCCACCAGGTTCGATAGGGATGTATGCGCTATACCAATCGAAAGAGGAGACTTGGGGCTAGGTACCTGTCAAGTTTCATCGAGATTGATTTGGTTACAGATAGGCAGAATTTCATTCATTTACTCATATTGATCATTTCTGCTATAAAAAGTTTGCATTAGACCTCTATATGCGCGCTCCTACGTCTTCTATCAGGTTCGATAGGGATGTATGCGCTATACCAATCGAAAGAGGAGACTTGGTGCTAGGTACATGTCAAGTTTCATCGAGATTGATTTGGTTTCAGATAGGTAAAATTTCATTCATTTACTCATATTGATCATTTCTGCTATCAAAAGCGTCCATTAGACCTCTATATGCGCGCTCCTACGTCTTCTACCAGGTTCGATAGGAATGTATGCGTTATACCAATCATAAGAGGAGACTAGGGGCTAGGTACATGTCAAGTTTCATCGAGATTGATTTGGTTACAGATAGGCAGAATTTCATTCATTTAGTCAAGTTTCGTCGAGATTGATTTGGTTTCAAATAGGTAAAATTTCATTCATTTACTCATATTGATCGTTTCTGCTATCAAAAGCGTCCAATAGACCTCTATATGCGCGCTCCTACTTCTTCTACCAGGTTCGATAGGGATGTATGCGCTATACCAATCAAAAGAGGAGACTTGGGGCTAGGTACATGTCAAGTTTCATCGAGATTGATTTGGTTACAGATAGGCAGAATTTCATTCATTTAGTCAAGTTTCGTCGAGATTGATTTGGTTTCACATAGGTAAAATTTCATTCATTTACTCATATTGATCATTTCTGCTATCAAAAGCGTCCATTAGACCTCTATATGCGCGCTCCTACGTCTTCTACCAGGTTCGATAGGAATGTATGCGTTATACCAATCAAAAGAAGAGACTTGGGGCTAGGTACATGTCAAGTTTCATCGAGATTGATTTGGTTACAGATAGGCAGAATTTCATTTATTTACTCATATTGATCATTTCTGATATAAAAAGCGCCCATTAGACCTCTATATGCGCGCTCCTACGTCTTCTACAAGGTTCGATAGGGATGTATGCGCTATACCAATCGAAAGAGGAGACTTGGTGCTAGGTACATGTCAAGTTTCATCGAGATTAATTTGGTTTCAGATAGGTAAAATTTCATTCATTTACTCATATTGATCATTTCTGCTATCAAAAGCGTCCATTAGACCTCTATATGCGCGCTCCTACGTCTTCTACCAGGTTCGATAGGAATGTATGCGTTATACCAATCAAAAGAGGAGACTTGGGGCTAGGTACATGTCAAGTTTCATCGAGATTGATTTGGTTACAGATAGGCAGAATTTCATTCATTTAGTCAAGTTTCGTCGAGATTGATTTAGTTTCAAATAGGTAAAATTTCATTCATTTACTCATATTGATCGTTTCTGCTATCAAAAGCGTCCAATAGACCTCTATATGCGCGCTCCTACTTCTTCTACCAGGTTCGATAGGGATGTATGCGCTATACCAATCAAAAGAGGAGACTTGGGGCTAGGTACATGTCAAGTTTCATCGAGATTAATTTGGTTACAGATAGGCAGAATTTCATTCATTTAGTCAAGTTTCGTCGAGATTGATTTGGTTTCACATAGGTAAAATTTCATTCATTTACTCATATTGATCATTTCTGCTATCAAAAGCGTCCATTAGACCTCTATATGCGCGCTCCTACGTCTTCTACCAGGTTCGATAGGAATGTATGCGTTATACCAATCAAAAGAAGAGACTTGGGGCTAGGTACATGTCAAGTTTCATCGAGATTGATTTGGTTACAGATAGGCAGAATTTCATTTATTTACTCATATTGATCATTTCTGATATAAAAAGCGCCCATTAGACCTCTATATGCGCGCTCCTACGTCTTCTACAAGGTTCGATAGGGATGTATGCGCTATACCAATCGAAAGAGGAGACTTGGTGCTAGGTACATGTCAAGTTTCATCGAGATTAATTTGGTTTCAGATAGGTAAAATTTCATTCATTTACTCATATTGATCATTTCTGCTATTAAAAGCGCCCATTAGAACTCTATATGCGCGCTCATACGTCTTCTACCAGGTTCGATAGGGATGTATGCGCTATACAAATCGAAAGAGGAGACTTGGTGCTAGGTACATGTCAAGTTTCATCGAGATTGATTTGGTTTCACATAGGTAAAATTTCATTCATTTACTCATATTGATCATTTCTGCTATCAAAAGCGTCCATTAGACCTCTATATGCGCGCTCCTACGTCTTCTACCAGGTTCGATAGGAATGTATGCGTTATACCAATCAAAAGAGGAGACTTGGGGCTAGGTACATGTCAAGTTTCATCGAGATTGATTTGGTTACAGATAGGCAGAATTTCATTTATTTACTCATATTGATCATTTTTGCTATAAAAAGCGCCCATTAGACCTCTATATGCGTGCTCCTACGTCTTCTACCAGGTTCGATAGGGATGTATGCGTTATACCAATCGAAAGAGGACACTTGGTGCTAGGTACATGTCAAGTTTCATCGAGATTGATTTGGTTTCAGATAGGTAAAATTTCATTCATTTACTCATATTGATCATTTCTGCTATAAAAAGCGCCCATTAGACCTCTATATGCGCGCTCCTACGTCTTCTACCAGGTTCGATAGGGATGTATGCGCTATACCAATCGAAAGAGGAGACTTGGTGCTAGGTACATGTCAAGTTTCATCGATATTGATTTGGTTATAGATCGGTAGAATTTCATTTATTTACTCATATAGATCATTTCTGCTATAAAAAGTGTCCATTAGACCTCTATATGCGCGCTCCTACTTCTTCTACCAGGTTCGATAGGGATGTATGCGCTATACCAATCGAAAGAGGAGACTTGGTGCAAGGTACATGTTAAGTTTCATCGAGATTGATTTGGTTACAGATCGGTAGAATTTCATTTATTTACTCATATTGATCATTTCTGCTAAAAAAGCGCAGATTAGACCTCTATATGCGCGCTCCTACGTCTTCTACCAGGTTCGATAGGGATGTATGCGCTATACCAATCGAAAGAGGAGACTTGGTGCGAGGTACATGTTAAGTTTCATCGAGATTGATTTGGTTACAGATCGGTAGAATTTCATTCATTTACTCATATTGATCATTTCTGCTATAAAAAGCGCCCATTAGACCTCAATATGCGCGCTCCTACGTCTTCTACCAGGTTCCGCTATACCAATCGAAAGAGAAGACTTGGTGCTAGGTACATGTCAAGTTTCATTGAGATTGATTTGGTTTCAGATAGGTAAAATTTTATTCATTGACTCATATTGATCATTTCTGCTATAAATATTGCCAATTAGACATCTATATGCGCGCTCCTACTTCTTCTACCAGGTTCGATAGGGATGTATGCGCTATACCAATCGAAAGAGGAGACTTGGTTCTAGGTACATGTCAAGTTTCATCGAGTTTGATTTGGTTACTCATCGGTAGAATTTCATTTATTTACTCATTTTGATCATTTCTGCTATAAAAAGTGTCCATTAGACCTCTATATGCGCGCATCTACGTCTTCTACCAGGTTCGATAGGGATGTATGCGCTATACCAATCGAAAGAGGAGACTTGGTGCTAGGTACATGTCAAGTTTCATCGAGATTGATTTGGTTTCAGATAGGTAAAATTTCATTCATTGACTCATATTGATCATTTCTGCTATAAAAAGCGCCCATTAGACCTCAATATGCGCGCTCCTACGTCTTCTACCAGGTTCCGCTATACCAATCGAAAGAGAAGACTTGGTGCTAGGTACATGTCAAGTTTCATCGAGTTTGATTTGGTTACTCATCGGTAGAATTTCATTTATTTACTCATTTTGATCATTTCTGCTATAAAAAGTGTCCATTAGACCTCTATATGCGCGCATCTACGTCTTCTACCAGGTTCGATAGGGATGTATGCGCTATACCAATCGAAAGAGGAGACTTGGTGCTAGGTACATGTCAAGTTTCATCGAGATTGATTTGGTTTCAGATAGGTAAAATTTTATTCATTGACTCATATTGATCATTTCTGCTATAAATATCGCCAATTAGACATCTATATGCGCGCTCCAACTTCTTCTACCAGGTTCGATAGGGATGTATGCGCTATACCAATCGAAAGAGGAGACTTGGTGCTAGGTACATGTCAAGTTTCATCGAGTTTGATTTGGTTACTCATCGGTAGAATTTCATTTATTTACTCATTTTGATCATTTCTGCTATAAAAAGTGTCCATTAGACCTCTATATGCGCGCATCTACGTCTTCTACCAGGTTCGATAGGGATGTATGCGCTATACCAATCGAAAGAGGAGACTTGGAGCTAGGTACATGTCAAGTTTCATCGAGATTGATTTGGTTTCAGATAGGTAAAATTTCATTCATTTACTCATATTGATCATTTCTGCTATTAAAAGCGCCCATTAGACCTCTATATGCGCGCTCCTACGTCTTCTACCAGGTTCGATAGTGATGTATGCGCTATACCAATCGAAAGAGGAGACTTGGTGCTAGGTACATGTCAAGTTTCATCGAGATTGATTTGGTTTCAGATAGGTAAAATTTCATTCATTTACTCATATTGATCATTTCTGCTATCAAAAGCGTCCATTAGACCCCTATATGCGCGCTCCTACGTCTTCTACCAGGTTCGATAGGAATGTATGCGTTATACCAATCAAAAGAGGAGACTTGGGGCTAGGTACATGTCAAGTTTCATCGAGATTGATTTGGTTGCAGATGGGCAGAATTTCATTTATTTACTCATATTGATCATTTCTGCTATAAAAAGCGCCCATTAGACCTCTATATGCGTGCTCCTACGTCTTCTACCAGGTTCGATAGGGATGTATGCGTTATACCAATCGAAAGAGGACACTTGGTGCTAGGTACATGTCAAGTTTCATCGAGATTTATTTGGTTTCAGATAGGTAAAATTTCATTCATTTACTCATATTGATCATTTCTGCTATAAAAAGCGCCCATTAGACCTCTATATGCGCGCTCCTACGTCTTCTACCCGGTTCGATAGGGATGTATGCGCTATACCAATCGAAACAGGAGACTTGGTGCTATGTACATGTCAAGTTTCATTGATATTGATTTGGTTACAGATCGGTAGAATTTCATTTATTTACTCATATTGATCATTTCTGCTATAAAAAGTGTCCATTAGACCTCTATATGCGCGCTCCTACGTCTTCTACCAGGTTCGATAGGGATGTATGCGCTATACCAATCGAAAGAGGGGACTTGGGGCTAGGTACATGTCAAGTTTCATCGAGATTGATTTGGTTTCAGATAGGTAAAATTTCATTCATTTACTCATATTGATCATTTTTGCTATCAAAAGCGTCCATTAGACCTCTATATGCGCGCTCCTATGTCTTCTAGTAGGATCGATAGGGATGTATGCGCTATACCAATCAAAAGAGGAGACTTGGTGCTAGGTACATGTCAAGTTTCATCGAGATTGATTTGGTTACAGATAGGTAAAATTTCATTTATTTACTCATATTGATCATTTCTGATATAAAAAGCGCCCATTAGACCTCTATATGCGCGCTCCTACGTCTTCTTCCAGGTTCGATAGGGATGTATGCGCTATACCAATCGAAAGAGGAGACTTGGTGCTGATACATATGAGTTAAAGAAGATCCTGACGATAATCTCAACAGCACTCACAATAGAGCACAAAATTAAGCATCGACGGACCCCTAGCAAGCTAGAGGTGGGACCAGGTGCCCGGGAGGAGTAAGCATCCCCTGTTGGCTAGCCGCACCCGCCGTCGATGTTTAAGCACGAAAATGAATACAATATATGACATCCATGCACTGATTGACGTTATGTCTATATAGAAAGTGCTATGGCGACAATGTCAGGGAAATATATTCAAAACACTTACTGTCAAACCCCTCGCGGGGAACTTTTTTACGAGCTCCACACGGCAAAGGGCATAAGTGTGACACAAATGAGTTAAAGAAGATCCTGACGATAATCTCAACAGCACTCACAATAGAGCACAAAATTAAGCATCGACGGACCCCTAGCAAGCTAGAGGTGGGACCAGGTGCCCGGGAGGAGTAAGCATCCCCTGTTGGCTAGCCGCACCCGCCGTCGATGTTTAAGCACGAAAATGAATACAATATATGACATCCATGCACTGATTGACGTTATGTCTATATAGAAAGTGCTATGGCGACAATGTCAGGGAAATATATTCAAAACACTTACTGTCAAACCCCTCGCGGGGAACTTTTTTACGAGCTCCACACGGCAAAGGGCATAAGTGTGACACAAATGAGTTAAAGAAGATCCTGACGATAATCTCAACAGCACTCACAATAGAGCACAAAATTAAGCATCGACGGACCCCTAGCAAGCTAGAGGTGGGACCAGGTGCCCGGGAGGAGTAAGCATCGCCTGTTGGCTAGCCGCACCCGCCTTCGATGTTTAAGCACGAAAATGAATACAATATATGACATCCATGCACTGATTGACGTTATGTCTATATAGAAAGTGCTATGGCGACAATGTCAGGGAAATATATTCAAAACACTTACTGTCAAACCCCTCGCGGGGAACTTTTTTACGAGCTCCACACGGCAAAGGGCATAAGTGTGACACAAATGAGTTAAAGAAGATCCTTACGATAATCTCAACAGCACTCACAATAGAGCACAAAATTAAGCATCGACGGACCCCTAGCAAACTAGAGGTGGGACCAGGTGCCCGGGAGGAGTAAGCATGTCAAGTTTCATCGAGATTGATTTGGTTACATATCGGTAGAATTTCATTTATTTACTCATATTGATCATTTCTGCTATAAAAAGCGCCCATTAGACCTCTATATGCGCGCTCTTACGTCTTCTACCAGGTTCGATAGGGATGTATGCGCTATACCAATCGAAAGAGGACACTTGGTGCTAGGTACATGTCAAGTTTCATCGAGATTGATTAGGTTTCAGATAGGTAAAATTTCATTCATTTACTCATATTGATCATTTCTGCTATAAAAAGCGCCCATTAGACCTCTATATGCGCGCTCCTACTTCTTCTACCAGGTTCGATAGGGATGTATGCGCTATACCAATCGAAAGAGGAGACTTGGTGCTAGGTACATGTCAAGTTTCATCGAGATTGATTTGGTTACTGATCGGTAGAATTTCATTTATTTACTCATATTGATCATTTCTGCTATAAAAAGTGTCCATTAGACCTCTATATGCGCGCTCCTACGTCTTCTACCAGGTTCGTTAGGGATGTATGCGCTATACCAATCGAAAGAGGAGACTTGGTGCTAGGTACATGTTAAGTTTCATCGAGATTGATTTGGTTACAGATCGGTAGAATTTCATTCATTTACTCATATTGATCATTTCTGCTATAAAAAGCGCCTATTAGACCTCTATATGCGCGCTCCTACGTCTTCTACCAGGTTCCGCTATACCAATCGAAAGAGGAGACTTGGTGCTAGGTACATGTCAAGTTTCATCGAGATTGATTTGGTTTCAGATAGGTAAAACTTCATTCATTTACTCATATTGATCATTTCTGCCATAAATATCGCCAATTAGACATCTATATGCGCGCTCCTACTTCTTCTACCAGGTTTGATAGGGATGTATGCGCTATACCAATCGAAAGAGGACACTTGGTGCTAGGTACATGTCAAGTTTCATCGAGATTGATTTGGTTACTGATCGGTAGAATTTCATTTATTTACTCATATTGATCATTTCTGCTATAAAAAGTGTCCATTAGACTTCTATATGCGCGCTCCTAAATCTTCTACAAGGTTCGATAGGGATGTATGCGCTATACCAATCGAGAGAGGAGACTTGGGGCTGGGTACATGTCAAGTTTCATCGAGATTGATTTGGTTACAGGAAGGCAGAATTTCATTCATTTACTCATATTGATCATTTCTGCTATTAAAAGCGCCCATTAGACCTCTATATGCGCGCTCCTACGTCTTCTACCAGGTTCCGCTATACCAATCGAAAGAGGAGACTTGGTGCTAGGTACATGTCAAGTTTCATCGAGATTGATTTGGTTTCAGATAGGTAAAATTTCATTCATTTACTCATATTGATCATTTCTGCTATAAATATCGCCAATTAGACATCTATATGCGCTCTCCTACTTCTTCTACCAGGTTCGATAGGGATGGATGCGCTATACCAATCGAAAGAGGAGACTTGGTGCTAGGTACATGTCAAGTTTCATCGAGATTGATTTGGTAAAATATCGGTAGAATTTCATTTATTTACTCATATTGATCATTTCTGCTAAAAAAGCGCCCATTAGACCTCTATATGCGCGCTCCTACGTCTTCTACCAGGTTCGATAGGGATGTATGCGCTATACCAATCGAAAGAGGAGACTTGGTGCTAGGTACATGTCAAGTTTCATCGAGATTAATTTGGTTTCAGATAGGTAAAATTTCATTCATTTACTCATATTGATCATTTCTCCTATAAAAAGCGCCCATTAGACCTCTATATGCGCGCTCCTACGTCTTCTACCAGGTTCGATAGGGATGTATGCGCTATACCAATCGAAAGAGGAGACTTGGTGCTAGGTACATGTCAAGTTTCATCGAGATTGATTTGGTTTCAGATAGGTAAAATTTCATTCATTTACTCATATTGATCATTTCTGCTATCAAAAGCGTCCATTAGACCTCTATATGCACGCTCCTACGTCTTCTACCAGGTTCGATAGGAATGTATGCGTTATACCAATCAAAAGAGGAGACTTGGGGCTAGGTACATGTCAAGTTTCATCGAGATTGATTTGGTTACAGATAGGCAGAATTTCATTTATTTACTCATATTGATCATTTCTGCTATAAAAAGCGCCCATTAGACCTCTATATGCGTGCTCCTACGTCTTCTACCAGGTTCGATAGGGATGTATGCGTTATACCAATCGAAAGAGGACACTTGGTGCTAGGTACATGTCAAGTTTCATCGAGATTGATTTGGTTACAGATCGGTAGAATTTCATTTATTTACTCATATTGATCATTTCTGCTATAAAAAGCGCCCATTAGACCTCTATATGCGCGCTCCTACGTCTTCTACCAGGTTCGATAGGGATGTATGCGCTATACCAATCGAAAGAGGAGACTTGGTGCTAGGTACATGTCAAGTTTCATCGAGATTGATTTGGTTACAGATCGGTAGAATTTCATTTATTTACTCATATTGATCATTTCTCCTATAAAAAGCGCCCATTAGACATCTATATGCGCGCTCCTACGTCTTCTACCAGGTTCGATAGGGATGTATGCGCTATACCAATCGAAAGAGGAGACTTGGGGCTGGGTACATGTCAAGTTTCATCGAGATTGATTTGGTTTCAGATAGGTAAAATTTCATTCATTTACTCATATTGATCATTTCTGCTATCAAAAGCGTCCATTAGACCTCTATATGCGCACTCCTACGTCTTCTACCAGGTTCGATAGGAATGTATGCGTTATACCAATCAAAAGAAGAGACTTGGGGCTAGGTACATGTCAAGTTTCATCGAGATTGATTTGGTTACAGATAGGCAGAATTTCATTTATTTACTCATATTGATCATTTCTGCTATAAAAAGCGCCCATTAGACCTCTATATGCGCGCTCCTACGTCTTCTACCAGGTTCGATAGGGATGTATGCGCTATACCAATCGAAAGAGGAGACTTGGTGCTAGGTACATGTCAAGTTTCATCGAGATTGATTTGGTTACAGATCGGTAGAATTTCATTTATTTACTCATATTGATCATTTCTCCTATAAAAAGCGCCCATTAGACCTCTATATGCGCGCTCCTACGTCTTCTACCAGGTTCGATAGGGATGTATGCGCTATACCAATCGAAAGAGGAGACTTGGGGCTGGGTACATGTCAAGTTTCATCGAGATTGATTTGGTTTCAGATAGGTAAAATTTCATTCATTTACTCATATTGATCATTTCTGCTATCAAAAGCGTCCATTAGACCTCTATATGCGCACTCCTACGTCTTCTACCAGGTTCGATAGGAATGTATGCGTTATACCAATCAAAAGAAGAGACTTGGGGCTAGGTACATGTCAAGTTTCATCGAGATTGATTTGGTTACAGATAGGCAGAATTTCATTTATTTACTCATATTGATCATTTCTGATATAAAAAGCGCCCATTAGACCTCTATATGCGCGCTCCTACGTCTTCTACCAGTTTCGATAGGGATGTATGCGCTATACCAATCGAAAGAGGAGACTTGGTGCTGATACATTTCAAGTTTCATCGAGATTGATTTGGTTACATATCGGTAGAATTTCATTTATTTACTCATATTGATCATTTCTGCTATAAAAAGCGCCCATTAGACCTCTATATGCGCGCTCTTACGTCTTCTACCAGGTTCGATAGGGATGTATGCGCTATACCAATCGAAAATGGACACTTGGTGCTAGGTACATGTCAAGTTTCATCGAGATTGATTTGGTTACTGATCGGTAGAATTTCATTTATTTACTCATATTGATCATTTCTGCTATAAAAAGTGTCCATTAGACCTCTATATGCGCGCTCCTAAATCTTCTACAAGGTTCGATAGGGATGTATGCGCTATACCAATCGAAAGAGGAGACTTGGGGCTGGGTACATGTCAAGTTTCATCGAGATTGATTTGGTTACAGATAGGCAGAATTTCATTCATTTACTCATATTGATCATTTCTGCTATTCAAAGCGCCCATTAGACCTCTATATGCGCGCTCCTACGTCTTCTACCAGGTTCCGCTATACCAATCGAAAGAGGAGACTTGGTGCTAGGTACATGTCAAGTTTCATCGAGATTGATTTGGTTACATATCGGTAGAATTTCATTCATTTACTCATATTGATCATTTCTGCTATAAAAAGCGCCCATTAGACCTCTATATGCGCGCTCTTACGTCTTCTACCAGGTTCGATAGGGATGTATGCGCTATACCAATCGAAAGAGGACACTTGGTGCTAGGTACATGTCAAGTTTCATCGAGATTGATTAGGTTTCAGATAGGTAAAATTTCATTCATTTACTCATATTGATCATTTCTGCTATAAAAAGCGCCCATTAGACCTCTATATGCGCACTCCTACGTCTTCTACCAGGTTCGATAGGAATGTATGCGTTATACCAATCAAAAGAAGAGACTTGGGGCTAGGTACATGTCAAGTTTCATCGAGATTGATTTGGTTACAGACAGGCAGAATTTCATTTATTTACTCATATTGATCATTTCTGATATAAAAAGCGCCCATTAGACCTCTATATGCGCGCTCCTACGTCTTCTACCAGTTTCGATAGGGATGTATGCGCTATACCAATCGAAAGAGGAGACTTGGTGCTGATACATTTCAAGTTTCATCGAGATTGATTTGGTTACATATCGGTAGAATTTCATTTATTTACTCATATTGATCATTTCTGCTATAAAAAGCGCCCATTAGACCTCTATATGCGCGCTCTTACGTCTTCTACCAGGTTCGATAGGGATGTATGCGCTATACCAATCGAAAGAGGACACTTGGTGCTAGGTACATGTCAAGTTTCATCGAGATTGATTTGGTTACTGATCGGTAGAATTTCATTTATTTACTCATATTGATCATTTCTGCTATAAAAAGTGTCCATTAGACCTCTATATGCGCGCTCCTAAATCTTCTACAAGGTTCGATAGGGATGTATGCGCTATACCAATCGAAAGAGGAGACTTGGGGCTGGGTACATGTCAAGTTTCATCGAGATTGATTTGGTTACAGATAGGCAGAATTTCATTCATTTACTCATATTGATCATTTCTGCTATTCAAAGCGCCCATTAGACCTCTATATGCGCGCTCCTACGTCTTCTACCAGGTTCCGCTATACCAATCGAAAGAGGAGACTTGGTGCTAGGTACATGTCAAGTTTCATCGAGATTGATTTGGTTTCAGATAGGTAAAATTTCATTCATTTACTCATATTGATCATTTCTGCTATAAATATCGCCAATTAGACATCTATATGCGCGCTCCTACTTCTTCTACCAGGTTCGACAGGGATGTATGCGCTATACCAATCGAAAGAGGAGACTTGGTGCTAGGTACATGTCAAGTTTCATCGAGATTGATTTGGTTACAGATCGGTAGAATTTCATTTATTTACTCATATTGATCATTTCTGCTAAAAAAGCGCCCATTAGACCTCTATATGCGCGCTCCTACTTCTTCTACCAGGTTCGATAGGGATGTATGCGCTATACCAATCGAAAGAGGAGACTTGGTGCTGATACATGTCAAGTTTCATCGAGATTGATTTGGTTACATATCGGTAGAATTTCATTTATTTACTCATATTGATCATTTCTGCTATAAAAAGCGCCCATTAGACCTCTATATGCGCGCTCTTACGTCTTCTACCAGGTTCGATAGGGATGTATGCGCTATACCAATCGAAAGAGGACACTTGGTGCTAGGTACATGTCAAGTTTCATCGAGATTGATTAGGTTTCAGATAGGTAAAATTTCATTCATTTACTCATATTGATCATTTCTGCTATCAAAAGCGTCCATTAGACCTCTATATGCGCACTCCTACGTCTTCTACCAGGTTCGATAGGAATGTATGCGTTATACCAATCAAAAGAAGAGACTTGGGGCTAGGTACATGTCAAGTTTCATCGAGATTGATTTGGTTACAGATAGGCAGAATTTCATTTATTTACTCATATTGATCATTTCTGATATAAAAAGCGCCCATTAGACCTCTATATGCGCGCTCCTACGTCTTCTACCAGTTTCGATAGGGATGTATGCGCTATACCAATCGAAAGAGGAGACTTGGTGCTGATACATTTCAAGTTTCATCGAGATTGATTTGGTTACATATCGGTAGAATTTCATTTATTTACTCATATTGATCATTTCTGCTATAAAAAGCGCCCATTAGACCTCTATATGCGCGCTCTTACGTCTTCTACCAGGTTCGATAGGGATGTATGCGCTATACCAATCGAAAGAGGACACTTGGTGCTAGGTACATGTCAAGTTTCATCGAGATTGATTTGGTTACTGATCGGTAGAATTTCATTTATTTACTCATATTGATCATTTCTGCTATTCAAAGCGCCCATTAGACCTCTATATGCGCGCTCCTACGTCTTCTACCAGGTTCCGCTATACCAATCGAAAGAGGAGACTTGGTGCTAGGTACATGTCAAGTTTCATCGAGATTGATTTGGTTTCAGATAGGTAAAATTTCATTCATTTACTCATATTGATCATTTCTGCTATAAATATCGCCAATTAGACATCTATATGCGCGCTCCTACTTCTTCTACCAGGTTCGACAGGGATGTATGCGCTATACCAATCGAAAGAGGAGACTTGGTGCTAGGTACATGTCAAGTTTCATCGAGATTGATTTGGTTACAGATCGGTAGAATTTCATTTATTTACTCATATTGATCATTTCTGCTAAAAAAGCGCCCATTAGACCTCTATATGCGCGCTCCTACTTCTTCTACCAGGTTCGATAGGGATGTATACGCTATACCAATCGAAAGTGGAGACTTGGTGCTGATACATGTCAAGTTTCATCGAGATTGATTTGGTTACATATCGGTAGAATTTCATTTATTTACTCATATTGATCATTTCTGCTATAAAAAGCGCCCATTAGACCTCTATATGCGCGCTCTTACGTCTTCTACCAGGTTCGATAGGGATGTATGCGCTATACCAATCGAAAGAGGACACTTGGTGCTAGGTACATGTCAAGTTTCATCGAGATTGATTAGGTTTCAGATAGGTAAAATTTCATTCATTTACTCATATTGATCATTTCTGCTATAAAAAGCGCCCATTAGACCTCTATATGCGCGCTCCTACTTCTTCTACCAGGTTCGATAGGGATGTATGCGCTATACCAATCGAAAGAGGAGACTTGGTGCTAGGTACATGTCAAGTTTCATCGAGATTGATTTGGTAACAGATCGGTAGAATTTCATTTATTTACTCATATTGATCATTTCTGCTAAAAAAGCGCCCATTAGACCTCTATATGCGCGCTCCTACTTCTTCTACCAGGTTCGATAGGGATGTATGCGCTATACCAATCGAAAGAGGAGACTTGGTGCGAGGTACATATTAAGTTTCATCGAGATTGATTTGGTTACAGATCGGTAGAATTTCATTTATTTACTCATATTGATCATTTCTGCTAAAAAAGCGCCCATAAGACCTCTATATGCGCGCTCCTACGTCTTTAACCAGGTTCGATAGGGATGTATGCGCTATACCAATCGAAAGAGGAGACTTGGTGCTAGGTACATGTCAAGTTTCATCGAGATTGATTTGGTTACTGATCGGTAGAATTTCATTTATTTACTCATATTGATCATTTCTGCTATAAAAAGAGCCCATTAGACCTCTATATGCGCGCTCCTACGTCTTCTACCAGGTTCGATAGGGATGTATGCGCTATACCAATCGAAAGAGGAGACTTGGTGCTAGGTACATGTTAAGTTTCATCGAGATTAATTTGGTTTCAGATAGGTAAAATTTCATTCATTTACTCATATTGATCATTTCTCCTATAAAAAGCGCCCATTAGACCTCTATATGCGCGCTCCTACGTCTTCTACCAGGTTCGATAGTGATGTATGCGCTATACCAATCGAAAGAGGAGACTTGGTGCTAGGTACATGTCAAGTTTCATCGAGATTAATTTGGTTTCAGATAGGTAAAATTTCATTCATTTACTCATATTGATCATTTCTGCTATAAAAAGCGCCCATTAGACCTCTATATGCGCGCTCCTAAATCTTCTACAAGGTTCGATAGGGATGTATGCGCTATACCAATCGAAAGAGGAGACTTGGTGCTAGGTACATGTCAAGTTTCATCGAGATTGATTTGGTTACTGATCGGTAGAATTTCATTTATTTACTCATATTGATCATTTCTGCTATAAAAAGTGTCCATTAGACCTCTATATGCGCGCTCCTAAATCTTCTACAAGGTTCGATAGGGATATATGCGCTATACCAATCGAAAGAGGAGACTTGGGGCTGGGTACATGTCTAGTTTCATCGAGATTGATATTGTTACAGATAGGCAGAATTTCATTCATTTACTCATATTGATCATTTCTGCTATTCAAAGCGCCCATTAGACCTCTATATGCGCGCTCCTACGTCTTCTACCAGGTTCCGCTATACCAATCGAAAGAGGAGACTTGGTGCTAGGTACATGTCAAGTTTCATCGAGATTGATTTGGTTTCAGATAGGTAAAATTTCATTCATTTACTCATATTGATCATTTCTGCTATAAATATCGCCAATTAGACATCTATATGCGCGCTCCTACTTCTTCTACCAGGTTCGAAAGGGATGTATGCGCTATACCAATCGAAAGAGGAGACTTGGTGCTAGGTACATGTCAAGTTTCATCGAGATTGATTTGGTTACAGATCGGTAGAATTTCATTTATTTACTCATATTGATCATTTCTGTTAAAAAAGCGCCCATTAGACCTCTATATGCGCGCTCCTACTTCTTCTACCAGGTTCGATAGGGATGTATGCGCTATACCAATCGAAAGAGGAGACTTGGTGCTGATACATGTCAAGTTTCATCGAGATTGATTTGGTTACATATCGGTAGAATTTCATTTATTTACTCATATTGATCATTTCTGCTATAAAAAGCGCCCATTAGACCTCTATATGCGCGCTCTTACGTCTTCTACCAGGTTCGATAGGGATGTATGCGCTATACCAATCGAAAGAGGACACTTGGTGCTAGGTACATGTCAAGTTTCATCGAGATTGATTAGGTTTCAGATAGGTAAAATTTCATTCATTTACTCATATTGATCATTTCTGCTATAAAAAGCGCCCATTAGACCTCTATATGCGCGCTCTTACGTCTTCTACCAGGTTCGATAGGGATGTATGCGCTATACCAATCGAAAGAGGACACTTGGTGCTAGGTACATGTCAAGTTTCATCGAGATTGATTTGGTTTCAGATAGGTAAAATTTCATTCATTTACTCATATTGATCATTTCTGCTATAAATATCGCCAATTAGACATCTATATGCGCTCTCCTACTTCTTCTACCAGGTTCGATAGGGATGTATGCGCTATACCAATCGAAAGAGGAGACTTGGTGCTAGGTACATGTCAAGTTTCATCGAAATTGATTTGGTAACAGATCGGTAGAATTTCATTTATTTACTCATATTGATCATTTCTGCTAAAAAAGCGCCCATTAGACCTCTATATGCGCGCTCCTACTTCTTCTACCAGGTTCGATAGGGATGTATGCGCTATACCAATCGAAAGAGGAGACTTGGTGCGAGGTACATATTAAGTTTCATCGAGATTGATTTGGTTACAGATCGGTAGAATTTCATTTATTTACTCATATTGATCATTTCTGCTAAAAAAGCGCCCATTAGACCTCTATATGCGCGCTCCTACGTCTTCAACCAGGTTCGATAGGGATGTATGCGCTATACCAATCGAAAGAAGAGACTTGGTGCTAGGTACATGTCAAGTTTCATCGAGATTAATTTGGTTTCAGATAGGTAAAATTTCATTCATTTACTCATATTGATCATTTCTCCTATAAAAAGCGCCCATTAGACCTCTATATGCGCGCTCCTACGTCTTCTACCAGGTTCGATAGTGATGTATGCGCTATACCAATCGAAAGAGGAGACTTGGTGCTAGGTACATGTCAAGTTTCATCGAGATTGATTTGGTTACAGATCGGTAGAATTTCATTTATTTACTCATATTGATCATTTCTGCTATAAAAAGTGTCTATTAGACCTCTATATGCGCGCTCCTACGTCTTCTACCAGGTTCGATAGGGATGTATGCGCTATACCAATCGAGAGAGGAGACTTGGGGCTAGGTACATGTCAAGTTTCATCGAGATTGATTTGGTTTCAGATAGGTAAAATTTCATTCATTTACTCATATTGATCATTTCTGCTATCAAAAGCGTCCATTAGACATCTATATGCGCGCTCCTACGTCTTCTACCAGGTTCGATAGGAATGTATGCGTTATACCAATCAAAAGAGGAGACTTGGGGCTAGGTACATGTCAAGTTTCATCGAGATTGATTTGGTTACAGATAGACAGAATTTCATTTATTTACTCATATTGATCATTTCTGCTATAAAAAGCGCCAATTAGACCTCTATATGCGTGCTCCTACGTCTTCTACCAGGTTCGATAGGGATGTATGCGTTATACCAATCGAAAGAGGAGACTTGGTGCTAGGTACATGTCAAGTTTCATCGAGATTGATTTGGTTTCAGATAGGTAAAATTTCATTCATTTACTCATATTGATCATTTCTGCTATAAAAAGCGCCCATTAGACCTCTATATGCGCGCTCCTACGTCTTCTACCAGGTTCGATAGGGATGTATGCGCTATACCAATCGAAAGAGGAGACTTGGTGCTAGGTACATGTCAAGTTTCATCGAGATTGATTTGGTTACAGATCGGTAGAATTTCATTTATTTACTCATATTGATCATTTCTGCTATAAAAAGTGTCTATTAGACCTCTATATGCGCGCTCCTACGTCTTCTACCAGGTTCGATAGGGATGTATGCGCTATACCAATCGAAAGAGGAGACTTGGGGCTAGGTACATGTCAAGTTTCATCGAGATTGATTTGGTTTCAGATAGGTAAAATTTCATTCATTTACTCATATTGATCATTTCTGCTATAAAAAGTGTCTATTAGACCTCTATATGCGCGCTCCTACGTCTTCTACCAGGTTCGATAGGGATGTATGCGCTATACCAATCGAAAGAGGAGACTTGGGGCTAGGTACATGTCAAGTTTCATCGAGATTGATTTGGTTACAGATAGGCAGAATTTCATTTATTTACTCATATTGATCATTTCTGATATAAAAAGCGCCCATTAGACCTCTATATGCGCGCTCCTACGTCTTCTACCAGGTTCGATAGGGATGTATGCGCTATACCAATCGAAAGAGGAGACTTGGTGCTGATACATTTCAAGTTTCATCGAGATTGATTTGGTTACATATAGGTAGAATTTCATTTATTTACTCATATTGATCATTTCTGCTATAAAAAGCGCCCATTAGACCTCTATATCCGCGCTCTTACGTCTTCTACCAGGTTCGATAGGGATGTATGCGCTATACCAATCGAAAGAGGAGACTTGGTGCTAGGTACATGTCAAGTTTCATCGAGATTGATTTGGTTTCAGATAGGTAAAATTTCATTCATTTACTCATATTGATCATTTCTGCTATCAAAAGCGTCCATTAGACATCTATATGCGCGCTCCTACGTCTTCTACCAGGTTCGATAGGAATGTATGCGTTATACCAATCAAAAGAGGAGACTTGGGGCTAGGTACATGTCAAGTTTCATCGAGATTGATTTGGTTACAGATAGGCAGAATTTCATTTATTTACTCATATTGATCATTTCTGCTATAAAAAGCGCCAATTAGACCTCTATATGCGTGCTCCTACGTCTTCTACCAGGTTCGATAGGGATGTATGCGTTATACCAATCGAAAGAGGAGACTTGGTGCTAGGTACATGTCAAGTTTCATCGAGATTGATTTGGTTTCAGATAGGTAAAATTTCATTCATTTACTCATATTGATCATTTCTGCTATAAAAAGCGCCCATTAGACCTCTATATGCGCGCTCCTACGTCTTCTACCAGGTTCGATAGGGATGTATGCGCTATACCAATCGAAAGAGGAGACTTGGTGCTAGGTACATGTCAAGTTTCATCGAGATTGATTTGGTTACAGATCGGTAGAATTTCATTTATTTACTCATATTGATCATTTCTGCTATAAAAAGTGTCTATTAGACCTCTATATGCGCGCTCCTACGTCTTCTACCAGGTTCGATAGGGATGTATGCGCTATACCAATCGAAAGAGGAGACTTGGGGCTAGGTACATGTCAAGTTTCATCGAGATTGATTTGGTTTCAGATAGGTAAAATTTCATTCATTTACTCATATTGATCATTTCTGCTATCAAAAGCGTCCATTAGACCTCTATATGCGCGCTCCTACGTCTTCTACCAGGTTCGATAGGAATGTATTCGTTATACCAATCAAAAGAAGAGACTTGGGGCTAGGTACATGTCAAGTTTCATCGAGATTGATTTGGTTACTGATCGGTAGAATTTCATTCATTTACTCATATTGATCATTTCTGATATAAAAAGCGCCCATTAGACCTCTATATGCGCGCTCCTACGTCTTCTACCAGGTTCGATAGGGATATATGCGCTATACCAATCGAAAGAGGAGACTTGGTGCTGATACATTTCAAGTTTCATCGAGATTGATTTGGTTACATATAGGTAGAATTTCATTTATTTACTCATATTGATCATTTCTGCTATAAAAAGCGCCCATTAGACCTCTATATGCGCGCTCTTACGTCTTCTACCAGGTTCGATAGGGATGTATGCGCTATACCAATCGAAAGAGGAGACTTGGTGCTAGGTACATGTCAAGTTTCATCGAGATTGATTTGGTAACAGATCGGTAGAATTTCATTTATTTACTCATATTGATCATTTCTGCTATAAAAAGTGCCCATTAGACCTCTATATGCGTGCTCCTACGTCTTCTACCAGGTTCGATAGGGATGTATGCGCTATACCAATCGAAAGAGGAGACTTGGTGCTAGGTACATGTCAAGTTTCATCGAGATTGATTTGGTTACTGATCGGTAGAATTTCATTCATTTACTCATATTGATCATTTCTGCTATAAAAAGAGCCCATTAGACCTCTATATGCGCGCTCCTACGTCTTCTACCAGGTTCGATAGGGATGTATGCGCTATACCAATCGAAAGAAGAGACTTGGTGCTAGGTACATGTCAAGTTTCATCGAGATTAATTTGGTTTCAGATAGGTAAAATTTCATTCATTTACTCATATTGATCATTTCTCCTATAAAAAGCGCCCATTAGACCTCTATATGCGCGCTCCTACGTCTTCTACCAGGTTCGATAGTGATGTGTGCGCTATACCAATCGAAAGAGGAGACTTGGTGCTGATACATTTCAAGTTTCATCGAGATTGATTTGGTTACATATCGGTAGAATTTCATTTATTTACTCATATTGATCATTTCTGCTATAAAAAGCGCCCATTAGACCTCTATATGCGCGCTCTTACGTCTTCTACCAGGTTCGATAGGGATGTATGCGCTATACCAATCGAAAGAGGAGACTTGGTGCTAGGTACATGTCAAGTTTCATCGAGATTGATTAGGTTTCAGATAGGTAAAATTTCATTCATTTACTCATATTGATCATTTCTGCTATAAAAAGCGCCCATTAGACCTCTATATGCGCGCTCCTAACTCTTCTACAAGGTTCGATAGGGATGTATGCGCTATACCAATCGAAAGAGGAGACTTGGTGCTAGGTACATGTCAAGTTTCATCGAGATTGATTAGGTTTCTGATCGGTAGAATTTCATTTATTTACTCATATTGATCATTTCTGCTATAAAAAGTGTCCATTAGACCTCTATATGCGCGCTCCTAAATCTTCTACAAGGTTCGATAGGGATGTATGCGCTATACCAATCGAAAGATGAGACTTGGGGCTTGGTACATGTCAAGTTTCATCGAGATTGATTTGGTTACAGATAGGCAGAATTTCATTCATTTACTCATATTGATCATTTCTGCTATTCAAAGCGCCCATTAGACCTCTATATGCGCGCTCCTACGTCTTCTACCAGGTTCCGCTATACCAATCGAAAGAGGAGACTTGGTGCTAGGTACATGTCAAGTTTCATCGAGATTGATTTGGTTTCAGATAGGTAAAATTTCATTCATTTACTCATATTGATCATTTCTGCTATAAATATCGCCAATTAGACATCTATATGCGCGCTCCTACTTCTTCTACCAGGTTCGATAGGGATGTATGTGCTATACCAATCGAAAGAAGAGACTTGGTGCTAGGTACATGTCAAGTTTCATCGAGATTGATTTGGTTACAGATCGGTAGAATTTCATTTATTTACTCATATTGATCATTTCTGCTAAAAAAGCGCCCATTAGACCTCTATATGCGCGCTCCTACTTCTTCTACCAGGTTCGATAGGGATGTATGCGCTATACCAATCGAAAGAGGAGACTTTGTGCTGAAACATTTCAAGTTTCATCGAGATTGATTTGGTTACATATAGGTAGAATTTCATTTATTTACTCATATTGATCATTTCTGCTATAAAAAGCGCCCATTAGACCTCTATATGCGCGCTCTTACGTCTTCTACCAGGTTCGATAGTTATGTATGCGCTATACCAATCGAAAGAGGAGACTTGGTGCTAGGTACATGTCAAGTTTCATCGAGATTGATTTGGTAACAGATCGGTAGAATTTCATTTATTTACTCATATTGATCATTTCTGCTATAAAAAGCGCCCATTAGACCTCTATATGCGTGCTCCTACGTCTTCTACCAGGTTCGATAGGGATGTATGCGCTATACCAATCGAAAGAGGAGACTTGGTGCTAGGTACATGTCAAGTTTCATCGAGATTGATTTGGTTACTGATCGGTAGAATTTCATTCATTTACTCATATTGATCATTTCTGCTATAAAAAGAGAGCATTAGACCTCTATATGCGCGCTCCTACGTCTTCTACCAGGTTCAATAGGGATGTATGCGCTATACCAATCGAAAGAAGAGACTTGGTGCTAGGTACATGTCAAGTTTCATCGAGATTAATTTGGTTTCAGATAGGTAAAATTTCATTCATTTACTCATATTGATCATTTCTCCTATAAAAAGCGCCCATCAGACCTCTATATGCGCGCTCCTACGTCTTCTACCAGGTTCCATAGTGATGTATGCGCTATACCAATCGAAAGAGGAGACTTGGTGCTGATACATTTCAAGTTTCATCGAGATTGATTTGGTTACATATCGGTAGAATTTCATTTATTTACTCATATTGATCATTTCTGCTATAAAAAGCGCCCATTAGACCTCTATATGCGCGCTCTTACGTCTTCTACCAGGTTCGATAGGGATGTATGCGCTATACCAATCGAAAGAGGAGACTTGGTGCTAGGTACATGTCAAGTTTCATCGATATTGATTAGGTTTCAGATAGGTAAAATTTCATTCATTTACTCATATTGATCATTTCTGCTATAAAAAGTGTCCATTAGACCTCTATATGCGCGCTCCTAAATCTTCTACAAGGTTCGATAGGGATGTATGCGCTATACCAATCGAAAGAGGAGACTTGGGGCTGGGTACATGTCAAGTTTCATCGAGATTGATTTGGTTACAGATAGGCAGAATTTCATTCATTTACTCATATTGATCATTTCTGCTATTCAAAGCGCCCATTAGACCTCTATATGCGCGCTCCTACGTCTTCTACCAGGTTCCGCTATACCAATCGAAAGAGGAGACTTGGTGCTAGG
Source organism: Pinctada fucata (assembly GCA_028142955.1). Classification (NCBI taxonomy): domain Eukaryota; kingdom Metazoa; phylum Mollusca; class Bivalvia; order Pterioida; family Pteriidae; genus Pinctada; species Pinctada fucata. The sequence continues at coordinate 20,316,906 of AP027109.1, forward strand.
TACATGTCAAGTTTCATCGAGATTGATTTGGTTTCAGATAGGTAGAATTTCATTCATTTACTCATATTGATCATTTCTGCTAGAAAAGCGCCCATTAGACCTCTATATGCGCGCTCCTACTTCTTCTACCAGGTTCGATAGGGATGTATGCGCTATACCAATCGAAAGAAGAGAGTTGGTGCTAGGTACATGTCAAGTTTCATCGAGATTGATTTGGTTACAGATCGGTAGAATTTCATTTATTTACTCATATTGATCATTTCTGCTAAAAAAGCGCCCATTAGACCTCTATATGCGCGCTCCTACTTCTTCTACCAGGTTCGATAGGGATGTATGCGCTATACCAATCGAAAGAGGAGACTTGGTGCGAGGTACATGTTAAGTTTCATCGAGATTGATTTGGTTACAGATCGGTAGAATTTCATTTATTTACTCATATTGATCATTTCTGCTAAAAAAGCGCCCATTAGACCTCTATATGCGCGCTCCTATGTCTTCTACCAGGTTCGATAGGGATGTATGCGTTATACCAATCAAAAGAGAAGACTTGGGGCTAGGTACATGTCAAGTTTCATCGAGATTGATTTGGTTACAGATTGGCAGAATTTCATTTATTTACTCATATTGATCATTTCTGATATAAAAAGCGCCCATTAGACCTCTATATGCGCGCTCCTACGTCTTCTACCAGGTTCGATAGGGATGTATGCGCTATACCAATCGAAAGAGGAGACTTGGTGCTGATACATGTCAACTTTCATCGAGATTGATTTGGTTACGTATCGGTAGAATTTCATTTATTTACTCATATTGATCATTTCTGCTATAAAAAGCGCCCATTAGACCTCTATATGCGCGCTCTTACGTCTTCTACCAGGTTCGATAGGGATGTATGCGCTATACCAATCGAAAGAGGACACATGGTGCTAGGTACATGTCAAGTTTCATCGAGATTGATTAGGTTTCAGATAGGTAAAATTTCATTCATTTACTCATATTGATCATTTCTGCTATAAAAAGCGCCCATTAGACCTCTATATGCGCGCTCCTACTTCTTCTACCAGGTTCGATAGGGATGTATGCACTATACCAATCGAAAGAGGAGACTTGGTGCTAGGTACATGTCAAGTTTCATCGAGATTGATTTGGTTACAGATCGGTAGAATTTCATTTATTTACTCATATTGATCATTTCTGCTAAAAAAGTGCCCATTAGACCTCTATATGCGCGCTCCTAAATCTTCTACAAGGTTCAATAGGGATGTATGCGCTATACCAATCGAAAGAGGAGACTTGGGGCTAGGTACATGTCAAGTTTCATCGAGATTGATTTCGTTACAGATAGGAAGAATTTCATTCATTTACTCATATTGATCATTTCTGCTATTAAAAGCGTCCATTAGACCTCTATATGCGCGCTCCTACCTCTTCTACCAGGTTCGATAGGGATGTATGCGCTATACCAATCGAAAGAGGAGACTTGGTGCTAGGTACATGTTAAGTTTCATCGAGATTGATTTGGTTACAGATCGGTAGAATTTCATTTATTTACTCATATTAATCATTTCTGCTAAAAAAGCGCCCATTAGACCTCTTTATGCGCGCTCCTACGTCTTCTACCAGGTTCGATGGGGATGTATGCGCTATACCAATCGAAAGAGGAGACTTGGTGCTAGGTACATGTCAAGTTTCATCGAGATTGATTAGGTTTCAGATAGGAAAAATTTCATTCATTTACTCATATTGATCATTTCTGCTATAAAAAGCGTCCATTAGACCTCTATATGCGCGCTCCTACTTCTTCTACCAGGTTCGATAGGGATGTATGCGTTATACCAATCAAAAGAGGAGACTTGGGGCTAGGTACATGTCAAGTTTCATCGAGATTGATTTGGTCACAGATCGGTAGAATTTCATTCATTTACTCATATTGATCATTTCTGCTATAAAAATGGCCCATTAGACCTCTATATGCGCGCTCCTACGTCTTCTACCAGGTTCGATCGGGATGTATGCCCTATACCAATCGAAAGAGGACACTTGGTGCTAGGTACATGTCAAGTTTCATCGAGATTGATTAGGTTTCAGATAGGTACAATTTCATTCATTTACTCATATTGATCATTTCTGCTATAAAAAGCGCCCATTAGACCTCTATATGAGCGCTCCTACGTCTTCTCCCAGGTTCGATAGGGATGTATGCGTTATACCAATCGAAAGAGGAGACTTGGTGCTAGGTACATGTCAAGTTTCATCGAGATTGATTTGGTTACAGATAGGAAGAATTTCATTCATTTACTCATATTGATCATTTCTGCTATTAAAAGCGTCCATTAGACCTCTATATGCGCGCTCCTACGTCTTCTACCAGGTTCCGCTATACCAATCGAAAGAGGAGACTTGGTGCTAGGTTCATGTCAAGTTTCATCGAGATTGATTTGGTTTCAGATAGGTAAAATTTCATTCATTTACTCATATTTATCATTTCTTCTATAAATATATCGCCAATTAGACATCTATATGCGCGCTCCTACTTCTTCTACCAGGTTCGATAGGGATGTATGCGCTATACCAATCGAAAGAGGAGACTTGGTGCTAGGTACATGTCAAGATTCATAGAGATTGATTTGGTTACAGATAGGTAGAATTTCATTCATTTACTCATATTGATCATTTCTGATATAAAAATGGCCCATTAGACCTCTATATGAGCGCTCCTACTTCTTCTACCAGGTTCGATAGGGATGTATGCGCTATACCAATCGAAAGAGGACACTTGGTGCTAGGTACATGTCAAGTTTCATCGAGATTGATTAGGTTTCAGATAGGTAAAATTTCATTCATTTACTCATATTGATCATTTCTGCTATAAAAAGCGCCCATTAGACCTCTATATGCGCGCTTGTACGTCTTCTACCAGGTTCGATAGGGATGTATGCGTTATACCAATCAAAAGACGACACTTGGTGCTAGGTACATGTCAAGGTTCATTGAGATTGATTAGGTTTCAGATAGATAAAATTTCATTCATTTACTCATATTGATCATTTCTGCTTTAAAAAAGTGTCCATTAGACCTCTATATGCGCGCTCCTACTTCTTCTACCAGGTTCGATAGGGATGTATGCGCTATACCAATCGAAAGAGGAGACTTGGTGCTAGGTACATGTCAAGTTTCATCGAGATTGATTTGGTTACAGATAGGCAGAATTTCATTCATTTGCTCATATTGATCATTTCTGCTATTAAAAGCGCCCATTAGACCTCTATATGCGCGCTCCTACGTCTTCTACCAGGTTCCGCTATACCAATCGAAAGAGGAGACTTGGTGCTAGGTACATATCAAGTTTCATCGACATTGATTTGGTTTCAGATAGGTAAAATTTCATTCATTTACTCATATTGATCATTTCTTCTATAAATATCGCCAATTAGACATCTATATGCGCGCTCCTACTTCTTCTACCAGGTTCGATAGGGATGTATGCGCTATACCAATCGAAAGAGGACACTTGGTGCTAGGTACATGTCAAGTTTCATCGAGATTGATTAGGTTTCAGATAGGTAAAATTTCATTCATTTACTCATATTGATCATTTCTGCTATAAAAATGGCCCATTAGACCTCTATATGCGCGCTCCTACGTCTTCTACCAGGTTCGATAGGGATGTATGCGTTATACCAATCAAAAGAAGAGACTTGGGGCTAGGTACATGTCAAGTTTCATCGAGATTGATTTGGTTACAGATAGGCAGAATTTCATTTATTTACTCATATTGATCATTTCTGATATAAAAAGCGCCCATTAGACCTCTATATGCGCGCTCCTACCTCTTCTACCAGATTCGATAGGGATGTATGCGCAATACCAATCGTAAGAAGAGACTTGGTGCTGATACATGTCAACTTTCATCGAGATTGATTTGGTTACGTATCGGTAGAATTTCATTCATTTACTCATATTGATCATTTCTGCTATGCAAAGCGCCCATTAGACCTCTATAAGCGCGCTCTTACGTCTTCTACCAGGTTCGATAGGGATGTATGCGCTATACCAATCGAAAGAGGAGACTTGGGGCTAGGTACATGTCAAGTTTCATCGAGATTGATTTGGTTACTGATCGGTAGAATTTCATTGATTTACTCATATTGATCATTTCTGCTATAAAAAGCGCCCATTAGACCTCTATATGCGCGCTCCTACTTCTTCTACCAGGTTTGATAGGGATGTATGCGCTATACCAATCGAAAGAGGAGACTTGGTGCTAGGTACATGTCAAGTTTTATCGAGATTGATTTGGTTACTGATCGGTAGAATTTCATTTATTTACTCATATTGATCATTTCTGCTATAAAAAGTGTCCATTAGACCTCTATATGCGCTCTCCTAAATCTTCTACAAGGTTCGATAGGGATGTATGCGCTATACAAATCGAAAGAGGAGACTTGGGGCTAGGTACATGTCAAGTTTCATCGAGATTGATTTGGTTACAGATAGGAAGAATTTCATTCATTTACTCATATTGATCATTTCTGCTATTAAAAGCGCCCATTAGACCTCTATATGCGCGCTCCTACGTCCTCTACCAGGTTCGATAGGGATGTATGCGCTATACCAATCGAAAGAAGAGACCTAGGGCTAGGTACATGTCAAGTTTCATCGAGATTGATTAGGTTTCAGATAGGTAAAATTTCATTCATTTACTCATATTGATCATTTCTGCTATAAAAATGGCCCATTAGACCTCTTTATGCGCGCTCCTACGTCTTCTACCAGGTTCGATAGGGATGTATGCGCTATACCAATCGAAAGAAGACACTTGGTGCTAGGTACATGTCAAGTTTTATCGAGATTGATTAGGTTTCAGATAGGTAAAATTTCATTCATTTACTCATATTGACCATTTCTGCTATAAGAAGCGCCCATTAGACCTCTATATGCGCGCTCCTACGTCTTCTACCAGGTTCGATAGGGATGTATGCGCTATACCAATCAAAAGAGGAGACTTGGTGCTAGGTTCATGTCAAGTTTCATCGAGATTGATTTGGTTACAGATAGGTAGGATTTCATTCATTTACTCATATTGATCATTTCTGCTATAAAAAGCCCCCATTAGACCTCTATATGCGCGCTCCTACGTTTTCTACCAGGTTCGATATGGATGTATGCGCTATACCAATCGAAAGAGGAGACTTGTTGCTAGGTACATGCTAAGTTTCATCGAGATTGATATGGTTTCAGATAGGTAAAATTTCATTCATTTACTCATATTGATCATTTCAGCTATAAAAAGCGCCCATTAGACCTCTATATGCGCGCTCCTACTTCTTCTACCAGGTTCGATAGGGATGTATGCGCTATACCAATCGAAAGAGGAGACTTGGGGCTAGGTACATGTCAAGTTTCGTCAAGATTGATTTGGTTACAGATCGGTAGAATTTCATTTATTTACTCATATTAATCATTTCTGCGAAAAAGGCGCCCATTAGACCTCTATATGCGCTCTCCTACGTCTTCTACCAGGTTCGATAGGGATGTATGCGCTATACCAATCGAAAGAAGAGACTTGGTGCTATGTACAGGTCAAGTTTCATCGAGATTGATTTGGTTATAGATCGGTAGAATTTCATTCATTTACTAATATTGATCATTTCTGCTATAAAAAGCGCCCATTAGACCTCTATATGCGCGCTCCTACGTCTTCTACCAGGTTCGATAGGGATGTATGCGCTATACCGATCGAAAGAAAAGACCTGGTGCTAGGTACATGTCAAGTTTCATCGAGATTGATTTGATTACAGATCGTTAGAATTTCATTCATTTACTCATATTGATCATTTCTGCTATAAAAAGCTCCCATTAGACCTCTATATGCGCGCTCCTACGTCTTCTACCAGGTTCGATAGGGATGTATGCGCTATACCAATCGAAAGAGGAGACTTGGGCCTAGGTACATGTCAAGTTTCATCGAGATTGATTTGGTTTCAGATAGGTAAAATTTCATTCATTTACTCATATTGATCATTTCAGCTATAAAAAGCGCCCATTAGACCTCTATATGCGCGCTCCTACTTCTTCTACCAGGTTCGATAGGGATGTATGCGCTATACCAATCGAAAGAGGAGACTTGGGGCTAGGTACATGTCAAGTTTCGTCAAGATTTATTTGGTTACAGATCGGTAGAATTTCATTTATTTACTCATATTAATCATTTCCGCTAAAAAAGCGCCCATTAGACCTCTATATGCGCGCTCCTACGTCTTCTACCAGGTTCGATAGGGATGTATGCGCTATACCAATCGAAAGAGGACACTTGGTGCTAGGTACATGTCAAGTTTTATCGAGATTGATTAGGTTTCAGATAGGTAAAATTTCATTCATTTACTCATATTGATCATTTCTGCTATAAAAATGGCCCATTAGACCTCTATATGCGCGCTCCTACGTCTTCTACCAGGTTCGATAGGGATGTATGCGCTATACCAATCGAAAGAAGACACTTGGTGCTAGGTACATGTCAAGTTTTATCGAGATTGATTAGGTTTCAGATAGGTAAAATTTCATTCATTTACTCATATTGATCATTTCTGCTATAAAAAGCGCCCATTAGACCTCTATATGCGCGCTCCTACGTCTTCTACCAGGTTCGATAGGGATGTATGCGTTATACCAATCAAAAGAGGAGACATGGGGCTAGGTACATGTCAAGTTTCATCGAGATTGATTTGGTTACAGATAGGCAGAATTTCATTTATTTACTCATATTGATCATTTCTGATATAAAAGGCGCCCATTAGACCTCTATATGCGCGCTCCTACGTCTTCTACCAGATTCGATAGGGATGTATGCGCAATACCAATCGTAAGAGGAGACTTGGTGCTGATACATGTCAAGTTTCATCGAGATTGATTTGGTTACAGATAGGTAGAATTTCATTCATTTACTCATATTGATCATTTCTGCTATTAATAGCGCCCATTAGACCTCTATATGCGCGCTCCTACGTCTTCTACCACGTTCGATAGGGATGTATGCGCTATACCAATCGAAAGAGGAGACTTGTTGCTAGGTACATGTTAAGTTTCATCGAGATTGATTTGGTTACAGATCGGTAGAATTTCATTTATTTACTCATATTGATCATTTCTGCTATAAAAAGCGCCCATTAGACCTCTATATGCGCGCTCCTACGTCTTCTACCATGTTCGATAGGGATGTATGCGCTATACCAATCAAAAGAGGAGACTTGTTGCTAGGTACATGTCAAGTTTCATCGAGATTGATTTGGTTACAGATAGGCAGAATTTCATTCATTTACTCATATTGATCATTTCTGCTATAAAAGCGCCAATTAGACCTCTATTTGCGCGCTCCTACGTCTTCTACCAGGTTCGATAGGGATGTATGCGCTATACCAATCGAAAGAGGAGACTTGGTGCTAGGTACATGTCAAGTTTCATCGAGATTGATTTGGTTACAGATCGGTAGAATTTCATTCATTTACTAATATTGATCATTTCTGCTATAAAAAGCGCCCATTAGACCTCTATATGCGCGCTCCTACGTCTTCTACCAGGTTCGATAGGGATGTATGCGCTATACCAATCGAAAGAGGACACTTGGTGCTAGGTACATGTCAAGTTTTATCGAGATTGATTAGGTTTCAGATAGGTAAAATTTCATTCATTTACTCATATTGATCATTTCTGCTATAAAAATGGCCCATTAGACCTCTATATGCGCGCTCCTACGTCTTCTACCAGGTTCGATAGGGATGTATGCGCTATACCAATCGAAAGAAGACACTTGGTGCTAGGTACATGTCAAGTTTTATCGAGATTGATTAGGTTTCAGATAGGTAAAATTTCATTCATTTACTCATATTGATCATTTCTGCTATAAAAAGCGCCCATTAGACCTCTATATGCGCGCTCCTACGTCTTCTACCAGGTTCGATAGGGATGTATGCGTTATACCAATCAAAAGAGGAGACATGGGGCTAGGTACATGTCAAGTTTCATCGAGATTGATTTGGTTACAGATAGGCAGAATTTCATTTATTTACTCATATTGATCATTTCTGATATAAAAGGCGCCCATTAGACCTCTATATGCGCGCTCCTACGTCTTCTACCAGATTCGATAGGGATGTATGCGCAATACCAATCGTAAGAGGAGACTTGGTGCTGATACATGTCAAGTTTCATCGAGATTGATTTGGTTACAGATAGGTAGAATTTCATTCATTTACTCATATTGATCATTTCTGCTATTAATAGCGCCCATTAGACCTCTATATGCGCGCTCCTACGTCTTCTACCACGTTCGATAGGGATGTATGCGCTATACCAATCGAAAGAGGAGACTTGTTGCTAGGTACATGTTAAGTTTCATCGAGATTGATTTGGTTACAGATCGGTAGAATTTCATTTATTTACTCATATTGATCATTTCTGCTATAAAAAGCGCCCATTAGACCTCTATATGCGCGCTCCTACGTCTTCTACCATGTTCGATAGGGATGTATGCGCTATACCAATCAAAAGAGGAGACTTGTTGCTAGGTACATGTCAAGTTTCATCGAGATTGATTTGGTTACAGATAGGCAGAATTTCATTCATTTACTCATATTGATCATTTCTGCTATAAAAGCGCCAATTAGACCTCTATTTGCGCGCTCCTACGTCTTCTACCAGGTTCGATAGGGATGTATGCGCTATACCAATCGAAAGAGGAGACTTGGTGCTAGGTACATGTCAAGTTTCATCGAGATTGATTTGGTTACAGATCGGTAGAATTTCATTCATTTACTAATATTGATCATTTCTGCTATAAAAAGCGCCCATTAGACCTCTATATGCGCGCTCCTACGTCTTCTACCAGGTTCGATAGGGATGTATGCGCTATACCAATCGAAAGAGGACACTTGGTGCTAGGTACATGTCAAGTTTTATCGAGATTGATTAGGTTTCAGATAGGTAAAATTTCATTCATTTACTCATATTGATCATTTCTGCTATAAAAATGGCCCATTAGACCTCTATATGGGCGCTCCTACGTCTTCTACCAGGTTCGATAGGGATGTATGCGCTATACCAATCGAAAGAAGACACTTGGTGCTAGGTACATGTCAAGTTTTATCGAGATTGATTAGGTTTCAGATAGGTAAAATTTCATTCATTTACTCATATTGATCATTTCTGCTATAAAAGCGCCCATTAGACCTCTATATGCGCGCTCCTACGTCTTCTACCAGGTTCGATAGGGATGTATGCGCTATACCGATCGAAAGAAAAGACCTGGTGCTAGGTACATGTCAAGTTTCATCGAGATTGATTTGATTACAGATCGTTAGAATTTCATTCATTTACTCATATTGATCATTTCTGCTATAAAAAGCTCCCATTAGACCTCTATATGCGCGCTCCTACGTCTTCTACCAGGTTCGATAGGGATGTATGCGCTATACCAATCGAAAGAGGAGACTTGGTGCTAGGTACATGTCAAGTTTCATCGAGATTGATTTGGTTACAGATCGGTAGAATTTCATTCATTTACTAATATTGATCATTTCTGCTATAAAAAGCGCCCATTAGACCTCTATATGCGCGCTCCTACGTCTTCTACCAGGTTCGATAGGGATGTATGCGCTATACCAATCGAAAGAGGACACTTGGTGCTAGGTACATGTCAAGTTTTATCGAGATTGATTAGGTTTCAGATAGGTAAAATTTCATTCATTTACTCATATTGATCATTTCTGCTATAAAAATGGCCCATTAGACCTCTATATGCGCGCTCCTACGTCTTCTACCAGGTTCGATAGGGATGTATGCGCTATACCAATCGAAAGAAGACACTTGGTGCTAGGTACATGTCAAGTTTTATCGAGATTGATTAGGTTTCAGATAGGTAAAATTTCATTCATTTACTCATATTGATCATTTCTGCTATAAAAGCGCCCATTAGACCTCTATATGCGCGCTCCTACGTCTTCTACCAGGTTCGATAGGGATGTATGCGCTATACCGATCGAAAGAAAAGACCTGGTGCTAGGTACATGTCAAGTTTCATCGAGATTGATTTGATTACAGATCGTTAGAATTTCATTCATTTACTCATATTGATCATTTCTGCTATAAAAAGCTCCCATTAGACCTCTATATGCGCGCTCCTACGTCTTCTACCAGGTTCGATAGGGATGTATGCGCTATACCAATCGAAAGAGGAGACTTGGGCCTAGGTACATGTCAAGTTTCATCGAGATTGATTTGGTTTCAGATAGGTAAAATTTCATTCATTTACTCATATTGATCATTTCAGCTATAAAAAGCGCCCATTAGACCTCTATATGCGCGCTCCTACTTCTTCTACCAGGTTCGATAGGGATGTATGCGCTATACCAATCGAAAGAGGAGACTTGGGGCTAGGTACATGTCAAGTTTCGTCAAGATTTATTTGGTTACAGATCGGTAGAATTTCATTTATTTACTCATATTAATCATTTCCGCTAAAAAAGCGCCCATTAGACCTCTATATGCGCGCTCCTACGTCTTCTACCAGGTTCGATAGGGATGTATGCGCTATACCAATCGAAAGAGGACACTTGGTGCTAGGTACATGTCAAGTTTTATCGAGATTGATTAGGTTTCAGATAGGTAAAATTTCATTCATTTACTCATATTGATCATTTCTGCTATAAAAATGGCCCATTAGACCTCTATATGCGCGCTCCTACGTCTTCTACCAGGTTCGATAGGGATGTATGCGCTATACCAATCGAAAGAAGACACTTGGTGCTAGGTACATGTCAAGTTTTATCGAGATTGATTAGGTTTCAGATAGGTAAAATTTCATTCATTTACTCATATTGATCATTTCTGCTATAAAAAGCGCCCATTAGACCTCTATATGCGCGCTCCTACGTCTTCTACCAGGTTCGATAGGGATGTATGCGTTATACCAATCAAAAGAGGAGACATGGGGCTAGGTACATGTCAAGTTTCATCGAGATTGATTTGGTTACAGATAGGCAGAATTTCATTTATTTACTCATATTGATCATTTCTGATATAAAAGGCGCCCATTAGACCTCTATATGCGCGCTCCTACGTCTTCTACCAGATTCGATAGGGATGTATGCGCAATACCAATCGTAAGAGGAGACTTGGTGCTGATACATGTCAAGTTTCATCGAGATTGATTTGGTTACAGATAGGTAGAATTTCATTCATTTACTCATATTGATCATTTCTGCTATTAATAGCGCCCATTAGACCTCTATATGCGCGCTCCTACGTCTTCTACCACGTTCGATAGGGATGTATGCGCTATACCAATCGAAAGAGGAGACTTGTTGCTAGGTACATGTTAAGTTTCATCGAGATTGATTTGGTTACAGATCGGTAGAATTTCATTTATTTACTCATATTGATCATTTCTGCTATAAAAAGCGCCCATTAGACCTCTATATGCGCGCTCCTACGTCTTCTACCATGTTCGATAGGGATGTATGCGCTATACCAATCAAAAGAGGAGACTTGTTGCTAGGTACATGTCAAGTTTCATCGAGATTGATTTGGTTACAGATAGGCAGAATTTCATTCATTTACTCATATTGATCATTTCTGCTATAAAAGCGCCAATTAGACCTCTATTTGCGCGCTCCTACGTCTTCTACCAGGTTCGATAGGGATGTATGCGCTATACCAATCGAAAGAGGAGACTTGGTGCTAGGTACATGTCAAGTTTCATCGAGATTGATTTGGTTACAGATCGGTAGAATTTCATTCATTTACTAATATTGATCATTTCTGCTATAAAAAGCGCCCATTAGACCTCTATATGCGCGCTCCTACGTCTTCTACCAGGTTCGATAGGGATGTATGCGCTATACCAATCGAAAGAGGACACTTGGTGCTAGGTACATGTCAAGTTTTATCGAGATTGATTAGGTTTCAGATAGGTAAAATTTCATTCATTTACTCATATTGATCATTTCTGCTATAAAAATGGCCCATTAGACCTCTATATGCGCGCTCCTACGTCTTCTACCAGGTTCGATAGGGATGTATGCGCTATACCAATCGAAAGAAGACACTTGGTGCTAGGTACATGTCAAGTTTTATCGAGATTGATTAGGTTTCAGATAGGTAAAATTTCATTCATTTACTCATATTGATCATTTCTGCTATAAAAAGCGCCCATTAGACCTCTATATGCGCGCTCCTACGTCTTCTACCAGGTTCGATAGGGATGTATGCGTTATACCAATCAAAAGAGGAGACATGGGGCTAGGTACATGTCAAGTTTCATCGAGATTGATTTGGTTACAGATAGGCAGAATTTCATTTATTTACTCATATTGATCATTTCTGATATAAAAGGCGCCCATTAGACCTCTATATGCGCGCTCCTACGTCTTCTACCAGATTCGATAGGGATGTATGCGCAATACCAATCGTAAGAGGAGACTTGGTGCTGATACATGTCAAGTTTCATCGAGATTGATTTGGTTACAGATAGGTAGAATTTCATTCATTTACTCATATTGATCATTTCTGCTATTAATAGCGCCCATTAGACCTCTATATGCGCGCTCCTACGTCTTCTACCACGTTCGATAGGGATGTATGCGCTATACCAATCGAAAGAGGAGACTTGTTGCTAGGTACATGTTAAGTTTCATCGAGATTGATTTGGTTACAGATCGGTAGAATTTCATTTATTTACTCATATTGATCATTTCTGCTATAAAAAGCGCCCATTAGACCTCTATATGCGCGCTCCTACGTCTTCTACCATGTTCGATAGGGATGTATGCGCTATACCAATCAAAAGAGGAGACTTGTTGCTAGGTACATGTCAAGTTTCATCGAGATTGATTTGGTTACAAATAGGCAGAATTTCATTCATTTACTCATATTGATCATTTCTGCTATAAAAGCGCCAATTAGACCTCTATTTGCGCGCTCCTACGTCTTCTACCAGGTTCGATAGGGATGTATGCGCTATACCAATCGAAAGAGGAGACTTGGTGCTAGGTACATGTCAAGTTTCATCGAGATTGATTTGGTTACAGATCGGTAGAATTTCATTCATTTACTAATATTGATCATTTCTGCTATAAAAAGCGCCCATTAGACCTCTATATGCGCGCTCCTACGTCTTCTACCAGGTTCGATAGGGATGTATGCGCTATACCAATCGAAAGAGGACACTTGGTGCTAGGTACATGTCAAGTTTTATCGAGATTGATTAGGTTTCAGATAGGTAAAATTTCATTCATTTACTCATATTGATCATTTCTGCTATAAAAATGGCCCATTAGACCTCTATATGCGCGCTCCTACGTCTTCTACCAGGTTCGATAGGGATGTATGCGCTATACCAATCGAAAGAAGACACTTGGTGCTAGGTACATGTCAAGTTTTATCGAGATTGATTAGGTTTCAGATAGGTAAAATTTCATTCATTTACTCATATTGATCATTTCTGCTATAAAAGCGCCAATTAGACCTCTATTTGCGCGCTCCTACGTCTTCTACCAGGTCCGATAGGGATGTATGCGCTATACCAATCGAAAGAAGAGACCTGGGGCTAGGTACATGTCAAGTTTCATCGAGATTCATTTGGTTTCAGATAGGTAAAATTTCATTCATTTACTCTTATTGATCATTTCTGCTATAAAAAGCGCCCATTAGACCTCTATATGCGCGCTCCTACTTCTTCTACCAGGTTCGATAGGGATGTATGCGCTATACCAATCAAAAGAGGAGACTTGGTGCTAGGTACATGTCAAGTTTCATCGAGATTGATTTGATTACAGATCGGTAGAATTTCATTCATTTACTCATATTGATCATTTCTTCTATAAAAAGCGCCCATTAGACCTCTATATGCAAGCTCCTACGTCTTCTACCAGGTTCGATAGGGATGTATGCGCTATACCAATCGAAAGAGGAGACTTGGTACTAGGTACATGTCAAGTTTCATTGAGATTGATTTGGTTTCAGATAGGTAAAATTTCATTCATTTACTCATATTGATCATTTCTGCTATAAAAAGCGCCCATTAGACCTCTATACCCGCGCACCTACGTCTTCTACCAGGTTCGATAGGGATGTATGCGCTATACCAATCGAGAGAAGAGACTATCTTCTTTAACTTATTGGTGCTAGGTACATGTCAAGTTTCATTGGGATTGATTTTGTTTCAGACAGGTAAAATTTCATTCATTTACTCATATTGATCATTTCTGCTATCAAAAGCGTCCATTAGACCTCTATGTACGCGCTCCTACGTCTTCTACCATGTTCGATAGGGATGTATGGGCTATACCAATCGAAAGAGGAGACTTGGTGCTAGGTACATGTCAAGTTTCATCGAGATTGATTTGGTTTCAGATAGGTAAAATTTCATTCATTTACTCATATTGATCATTTCTGCTAAAAAAGCACCCATGAGACCTCTATATGCGCGCTCCTACGTCTTCTACCAGGTTCGATAGGGATGTATGCGCTATACCAATCGAAAGAAGACACTTGGTGCTAGGTACATGTCAAGTTTTATCGAGATTGATTAGGTTTCAGATAGGTAAAATTTCATTCATTTACTCATATTGATCATTTCTGCTATAAAAGCGCCAATTAGACCTCTATTTGCGCGCTCCTACGTCTTCTACCAGGTCCGATAGGGATGTATGCGCTATACCAATCGAAAGAAGAGACCTGGGGCTAGGTACATGTCAAGTTTCATCGAGATTCATTTGGTTTCAGATAGGTAAAATTTCATTCATTTACTCTTATTGATCATTTCTGCTATAAAAAGCGCCCATTAGACCTCTATATGCGCGCTCCTACTTCTTCTACCAGGTTCGATAGGGATGTATGCGCTATACCAATCAAAAGAGGAGACTTGGTGCTAGGTACATGTCAAGTTTCATCGAGATTGATTTGATTACAGATCGGTAGAATTTCATTCATTTACTCATATTGATCATTTCTTCTATAAAAAGCGCCCATTAGACCTCTATATGCAAGCTCCTACGTCTTCTACCAGGTTCGATAGGGATGTATGCGCTATACCAATCGAAAGAGGAGACTTGGTACTAGGTACATGTCAAGTTTCATTGAGATTGATTTGGTTTCAGATAGGTAAAATTTCATTCATTTACTCATATTGATCATTTCTGCTATAAAAAGCGCCCATTAGACCTCTATACCCGCGCACCTACGTCTTCTACCAGGTTCGATAGGGATGTATGCGCTATACCAATCGAGAGAAGAGACTATCTTCTTTAACTTATTGGTGCTAGGTACATGTCAAGTTTCATTGGGATTGATTTTGTTTCAGACAGGTAAAATTTCATTCATTTACTCATATTGATCATTTCTGCTATCAAAAGCGTCCATTAGACCTCTATGTACGCGCTCCTACGTCTTCTACCATGTTCGATAGGGATGTATGGGCTATACCAATCGAAAGAGGAGACTTGGTGCTAGGTACATGTCAAGTTTCATCGAGATTGATTTGGTTTCAGATAGGTAAAATTTCATTCATTTACTCATATTGATCATTTCTGCTAAAAAAGCACCCATGAGACCTCTATATGCGCGCTCCTATGTCTTCTACCAGGTTCGATAGGGATGTATGCGCTATACCAATCGAAAGAGGAGACGTGGTGCTAGGTACATTTCAAGTTTCATCGAGTTTGATTTGGTTTCAGATAGGTAAAATTTCATTCATTTACTCATATTGATCATTTCTGTTATCAAAAGCGTCCATTAGACCTCTATGTGCGCGCTCGTACGTCTTCTACCAGGTTCGATAGGGATGTATGCGCTATACCAATCAAAAGAAGAGACTTGGGGCTAGGTACATGTCAAGTTTTATCGCGATTAATTTGGTTACAGATAGGCAGATTTTCATTTATTTACTCATATTGATCATTTCTGCTATAAAAAGCGCCCATTAGACCTCTATATGCGCGCTCCTACGTCTTCTACCAGGTTCGATAGGGATGTATGCGCTATACCAATCGAAAGAGGAGACGTTGTGCTAGGTACATGTCAAGTTTCATCGAGATTGATTTGGTTTCAGATAGGTAAAATTTCATTCATTTACTCATCTTGATCATTTCTGCTATGAAAAGCGCCCATTAGACCTCTATATGCGCGCTCCTACGTCTTCTACCAGGTTCGATAGGGATGTATGCGCTATACCAATCAAAAGAGGAGACTTGGTGCTAGGTTCATGTCAAGTTTCATCGAGATTGATTTGGTTACAGATATGTAGGATTTCATTCATTTACTCATATTGATCATTTCTGCTATAAAAAGCGCCCATCAGACCTCTATATGCGCGCTCCTACGTCTTCTACCAGGTTCGATAGGGATGTATGCGCTATACCAATCGAAAGAGAAGACTTGGTGCTAGGTACATGTTAAGTTTCATCGAGATTGATTTGGTTTCAGATAGGTAAAATTTCATTTATTTACACATATTGATCATTTCTTTTATCAAAAGCGTCCATTAGACCTCTATGTGCGCGCTCGTACGTCTTCTCACAGGTTCGATAGGGATGTATGCGCTATACCAATCAAAAGAAGAGACTTGGGGCTAGGTATATGTCAAGTTTCGTCGCGATTAATTTGGTTACAGATAGGCAGATTTTCATTCATTTACTCATATTGATCATTTCAGCTATAAAAAGCGCCCATTAGACCTCTATATGCGCGCTCCTACTTCTTCTACCAGGTTCGATAGGGATGTATGCGCTATACCAATCGAAAGAGGAAACTTGTTGCTAGGTACATGTCAAGTTTCATCGAGATTGATTTGGTTTCAGATAGGTAAAATTTCATTCATTTACTCATATTGATCATTTCTGCTATCAAAAGCGTCCATTAGACCTCTATATGCGCGCTCCTACGTCTTCTACCAGGTTCGATAGGGATGCATGCGCTATACCGATCGAAAGAGAAGACCTGGTGCTAGGTACATGTCAAGTTTCATCGAGATTGATTTGATTACAGATCGGTAGAATTTCATTCATTTACTCATATTGATCATTTCTGCTATAAAAAGCGCCCATTAGACCTCTATATGCGCGCTCCGACGTCTTCAACCAGGTTCGATAGGGATGTATGCGCTATACCAATGGAAAAAGAATACTTGGTGCTAGGTACATGTCAAGTTTCATTGAGATTGATTTGGTTTTAGATAGGTAAAATTTCATTCATTTACTCATATTGATCATTTCTGCTATAAAAAGCGCCCATTAGACCTCTATATGCGCGCTCCTACGACTTCTACCAGGTTCGATAGGGATGTATGCGCTATACCAATCAAAAGAAGAGACTTGGTGCTAGGTACATGTCAAGTTTCATTGAGATTGATTTGGTTTCAAATAGGTAAAATTTCATTCATTTACTCATATTGATCATTTCTGCTATAAAAAGCGCCCATTAGACCTCTATATGCGCGCTCCTACGTCTTCTACCAGGTTCGATAGGGATGTATGCGCTATACCAATCAAAAGAGGAGACTTGGTGCTAGGTTCATGTCAAGTTTCATCGAGATTGATTTGGTTACAGATCGGTAGAATTTCATTTATTTACTCATATTGATCATTTCTGCTATAAAAAGCGCCCATTAGACCTCTATATGCGCGCTCCTACGTCTTCTACCATGTTCGATAGGGATGTATGCGCTATACCAATCAAAAGAGGAGACTTGTTGCTAGGTACATGTCAAGTTTCATCGAGATTGATTTGGTTACAGATAGGCAGAATTTCATTCATTTACTCATATTGATCATTTCTGCTATAAAAGCGCCAATAAGACCTCTATTTGCGCGCTCCTACGTCTTCTACCAGGTCCGATAGGGATGTATGCGCTATACCAATCGAAAGAAGAGACCTGGGGCTAGGTACATGTCAAGTTTCATCGAGATTCATTTGGTTTCAGATAGGTAAAATTTCATTCATTTACTCATATTGATCATTTCTGCTATAAAAAGCGCCGATTAGACCTCTATATGCGCGCTCCTACTTCTTCTACCAGGTTCGATAGGGATGTATGCGCTATACCAGTCGAAAGAGGAGACTTGGTGCTAGGTACATGTCAAGTTTCATCGAGATTGATTTGATTACAGATCGGTAGAATTTCATTCATTTACTCATATTGATCATTTCTGCTATAAAAAGCGCCCATTAGACCTCTATATGCGCGCTCCTACGTCTTCTACCAGGTTCGATAGGGATGTATGCGCTATACCAATCGAAAGAGGAGACTTGGTACTAGGTACATGTCAAGTTTCATCGAGATTGATTTGGTTACAGATCGGTAGAATTTCATTCATTTACTCATATTGATAATTTCTGCTATAAAAAGCGCCCATTAGACCTCTATATGCGCGCTCCTACGTCTTCTACCAGGTTCGATAGGGATGTATGCGCTATACCAATCGAAAGAGGAGACTTGGTACTAGGTACATGTCAAGTTTCATTGAGATTGATTTGGTTTCAGATAGGTAAAATTTCATTCATTTACTCATATTGATCATTTCTGCTATAAAAAGCGCCCATTAGACCTCTATACCCGCGCACCTACGTCTTCTACCAGGTTCGATAAGGATGTATGCGCTATACCAATCGAGAGAAGAGACTATCTTCTTTAACTTATTGGTGCTAGGTACATGTCAAGTTTCATTGAGATTGATTTTGTTTCAGATAGGTAAAATTTCATTCATTTACTCATATTGATCATTTCTGCTATCAAAAGCGTCCATTAGACCTCTATGTACGCGCTCCTACGTCTTCTACCATGTTCGATAGGGATGTATGGGCTATACCAATCGAAAGAGGAGACTTGGTGCTAGGTACATGTCAAGTTTCATCGAGATTGATTTGGTTTCAGATAGGTAAAATTTCATTCATTTACTCATATTCTGCTATCAAAAGCGTCCATTAGACCTCTATGAGCGCGCTCGTACGTCTTCTACCAGGTTCGATAGGGATGTATGCGCTATACCAATCAAAAGAAGAGACTTGGGGCTAGGTACATGTCAAGTTTTATCGCGATTAATTTGGTTACAGATAGGCAGATTTTCATTTATTTACTCATATTGATCATTTCTGCTATAAAAAGCGCCCATTAGACCTCTATATGCGCGCTCCTACGTCTTCTACCAGGTTTGATAGGGATGTATGCGCTATACCAATCGAAAGAGGAGACGTTGTGCTAGGTACATGTCAAGTTTCATCGAGATTGATTTGGTTTCAGATAGGTAAAATTTCATTCATTTACTCATATTGATCATTTCTGCTATGAAAAGCGCCCATTAGACCTCTATATGCGCGCTCCTACGTCTTCTACCAGGTTCGATAGGGATGTATGCGCTATACCAATCAAAAGAGGAGACTTGGTGCTAGGTTCATGTCAAGTTTCATCGAGATTGATTTGGTTACAGATATGTAGGATTTCATTCATTTACTCATATTGATCATTTCTGCTATAAAAAGCGCCCATTAGACCTCTATATGCGCGCTCCTACGTCTTCTACCAGGTTCGATAGGGATGTATGCGCTATACCAATCGAAAGAGAAGACTTGGTGCTAGGTACATGTTAAGTTTCATCGAGATTGATTTGGTTTCAGATAGGTAAAATTTCATTTATTTACACATATTGATCATTTCTTTTATCAAAAGCGTCCATTAGACCTCTATGTGCGCGCTCGTACGTCTTCTAACAGGTTCGATAGGGATGTATGCGCTATACCAATCAAAAGAAGAGACTTGGGGCTAGGTATATGTCAAGTTTCGTCGCGATTAATTTGGTTACAGATAGGCAGATTTTCATTCATTTACTCATATTGATCATTTCACCTATAAAAAGCGCCCATTAGACCTCTATATGCGCGCTCCTACTTCTTCTACCAGGTTCGATAGGGATGTATGCGCTATACCAATCGAAAGAGGAAACTTGTTGCTAGGTACATTTCAAGTTTCATCGAGATTGATTTGGTTTCAGATAGGTAAAATTTCATTTATTTACTCATATTGATCATTTCTGCTATCAAAAGCGCCCATTAGACCTCTATATGCGCGCTCCTACGTCTTCTACCAGGTTCGATAGGGATGCATGCGCTATACCGATCGAAAGAGAAGACCTGGTGCTAGGTACATGTCAAGTTTCATCGAGATTGATTTGATTAGAGATCGGTAGAATTTCATTCATTTACTCATATTGATCATTTCTGCTATAAAAAGCGCCCATTAGACCTCTATATGCGCGCTCCGACGTCTTCTACCAGGTTCGATAGGGATGTATGCGCTATACCAATCGAAAGAGAAGACTTGGTGCTAGGTACATGTCAAGTTTCATTGAGATTGATTTGGTTTTAGATAGGTAAAATTTCATTCATTTACTCATATTGATCATTTCTGCTATAAAAAGCGCCCATTAGACCTCTATATGCGCGCTCCTACGACTTCTACCAGGTTCGATAGGGATGTATGCGCTATACCAATCGAAAGAGGAGACTTGGGGCTAGATACATGTCAAGTTTCGTCAAGATTTATTTTGTTACAGATAGGTAGAATTTCATTCATTTACTCATATTGATCATTTCTGCTATCAAAAGCGTCCATTAGACCTCTATATGCGCGCTCCTACGTCTTCTACCACGTTCGATAGGGATGTATGCGCTATACCAATCGAAAGAAGAGACTTGGTGCTAGGTACATGTCAAGTTTCATCGAGATTGATTTGGTTTCAGATAGGTAAAATTTCATTCATTTACTCATATTGATCATTTCTGCTATGAAAAGCGCCCATTAGACCTCTATATGCGCGCTCCTACGTCTTCTACCAGGTTCGATAGGGATGTATGCGCTATACCAATCAAAAGAGGAGACTTGGTGCTAGGTTCATGTCAAGTTTCATCGAGATTGATTTGGTTACAGATATGTAGGATTTCATTCATTTACTCATATTGATCATTTCTGCTATAAAAAGCGCCCATTAGACCTCTATATGCGCGCTCCTACGTCTTCTACCAGGTTCGATAGGGATGTATGCGCTATACCAATCGAAAGAGAAGACTTGGTGCTAGGTACATGTTAAGTTTCATCGAGATTGATTTGGTTTCAGATAGGTAAAATTGCATTTATTTACACATATTGATCATTTCTTTTATCAAAAGCGTCCATTAGACCTCTATGTGCGCGCTCGTACGTCTTCTAACAGGTTCGATAGGGATGTATGCGCTATACCAATCAAAAGAAGAGACTTGGGGCTAGGTATATGTCAAGTTTCGTCGCGATTAATTTGGTTACAGATAGGCAGATTTTCATTCATTTACTCATATTGATCATTTCACCTATAAAAAGCGCCCATTAGACCTCTATATGCGCGCTCCTACTTCTTCTACCAGGTTCGATAGGGATGTATGCGCTATACCAATCGAAAGAGGAAACTTGTTGCTAGGTACATTTCAAGTTTCATCGAGATTGATTTGGTTTCAGATAGGTAAAATTTCATTCATTTACTCATATTGATCATTTCTGCTATCAAAAGCGCCCATTAGACCTCTATATGCGCGCTCCTACGTCTTCTACCAGGTTCGATAGGGATGCATGCGCTATACCGATCGAAAGAGAAGACCTGGTGCTAGGTACATGTCAAGTTTCATCGAGATTGATTTGATTACAGATCGGTAGAATTTCATTCATTTACTCATATTGATCATTTCTGCTATAAAAAGCGCCCATTAGACCTCTATATGCGCGCTCCTACGTCTTCTACCAGGTTCGATAGGGATGTATGCGCTATACCAATCAAAAGAAGAGACTTGGGGCTAGGTACATGTCAAGTTTTATCGCGATTAATTTGGTTACAGATAGGCAGATTTTCATTTATTTACTCATATTGATCATTTCTGCTATAAAAAGCGCCCATTAGACCTCTATATGCGCGCTCCTACGTCTTCTACCACGTTCGATAGGGATGTATGCGCTATACCAATCGAAAGAGGAGACGTTGTGCTAGGTACATGTCAAGTTTCATCGAGATTGATTTGGTTTCAGATAGGTAAAATTTCATTCATTTACTCATATTGATCATTTCTGCTATGAAAAGCGCCCATTAGACCTCTATATGCGCGCTCCTACGTCTTCTACCAGGTTCGATAGGGATGTATGCGCTATACCAATCAAAAGAGGAGACTTGGTGCTAGGTTCATGTCAAGTTTCATCGAGATTGATTTGGTTACAGATATGTAGGATTTCATTCATTTACTCATATTGATCATTTCTGCTATAAAAAGCGCCCATCAGACCTCTATATGCGCGCTCCTAAGTCTTCTGCCAGGTTCGATAGGGATGTATGCGCTATACCAATCGAAAGAGAAGACTTGGTGCTAGGTACATGTTAAGTTTCATCGAGATTGATTTGGTTTCAGATAGGTAAAATTTCATTTATTTACACATATTGATCATTTCTTTTATCAAAAGCGTCCATTAGACCTCTATGTGCGCGCTCGTACGTCTTCTCACAGGTTCGATAGGGATGTATGCGCTATACCAATCAAAAGAAGAGACTTGGGGCTAGGTATATGTCAAGTTTCGTCGCGATTAATTTGGTTACAGATAGGCAGATTTTCATTCATTTACTCATATTGATCATTTCAGCTATAAAAAGCGCCCATTAGACCTCTATATGCGCGCTCCTACTTCTTCTACCAGGTTCGATAGGGATGTATGCGCTATACCAATCGAAAGAGGAAACTTGTTGCTAGGTACATTTCAAGTTTCATCGAGATTGATTTGGTTTCAGATAGGTAAAATTTCATTCATTTACTCATATTGATCATTTCTGCTATCAAAAGCGTCCATTAGACCTCTATATGCGCGCTCCTACGTCTTCTACCAGGTTCGATAGGGATGCATGCGCTATACCGATCGAAAGAGAAGACCTGGTGCTAGGTACATGTCAAGTTTCATCGAGATTGATTTGATTACAGATCGGTAGAATTTCATTCATTTACTCATATTGATCATTTCTGCTATAAAAAGCGCCCATTAGACCTCTATATGCGCGCTCCGACGTCTTCTACCAGGTTCGATAGGGATGTATGCGCTATACCAATCGAAAAAGAATACTTGGTGCTAGGTACATGTCAAGTTTCATTGAGATTGATTTGGTTTTAGATAGGTAAAATTTCATTCATTTACTCATATTGATCATTTCTGCTATAAAAAGCGCCCATTAGACCTCTATATGCGCGCTCCTACGACTTCTACCAGGTTCGATAGGGATGTATGCGCTATACCAATCAAAAGAGGAGACTTGGTGCTAGGTTCATGTCAAGTTTCATCGAGATTGATTTGGTTACAGATCGGTAGAATTTCATTTATTTACTCATATTGATCATTTCTGCTATAAAAAGCGCCCATTAGACCTCTATATGCGCGCTCCTACGTCTTCTACCATGTTCGATAGGGATGTATGCGCTATACCAATCAAAAGAGGAGACTTGTTGCTAGGTACATGTCAAGTTTCATCGAGATTGATTTGGTTACAGATAGGCAGAATTTCATTCATTTACTCATATTGATCATTTCTGCTATAAAAGCGCCAATTAGACCTCTATTTGCGCGCTCCTACGTCTTCTACCAGGTCCGATAGGGATGTATGCGCTATACCAATGGAAAGAGAAGACTTGGTGCTAGGTACATGTCAAGTTTCATTGAGATTGATTTGGTTTTAGATAGGTAAAATTTCATTCATTTACTCATATTGATCATTTCTGCTATAAAAAGCGCCCATTAGACCTCTATATGCGCGCTCCTACGACTTCTACCAGGTTCGATAGGGATGTATGCGCTATACCAATCGAAAGAGGAGACTTGGGGCTAGGTACATGTCAAGTTTCGTCAAGATTTATTTTGTTACAGATAGGTAGAATTTCATTCATTTACTCATATTGATCATTTCTGCTATCAAAAGCGTCCATTAGACCTCTATATGCGCGCTCCTACGTCTTCTACCACGTTCGATAGGGATGTATGCGCTATACCAATCGAAAGAAGAGACTTGGTGCTAGGTACATGTCAAGTTTCATTGAGATTGATTTGGTTTCAGATAGGTAAAATTTCATTCATTTACTCATATTGATCATTTCTGCTATAAAAAGCGCCCATTAGACCTCTATATGCGCGCTCCTACTTCTTCTACCAGGTTCGATAGGGATGTATGCGCTATACCAATCAAAAGAGGAGACTTGGTGCTAGGTTCATGTCAAGTTTCATCGAGATTGATTTGGTTACAGATAGGTAGGATTTCATTCATTTACTCATATTGATCATTTCTGCTATAAAAAGCCCCCATTAGACCTCTATATGCGCGCTCCTACGTCTTCTACCAGGTTCGATAGGGATGTATGCGCTATACCAATCGAAAGAGGAGACTTGGGGCTAGGTACATGTCAAGTTTCATCGAGATTAATTTGGTTTCAGATAGGTAAAATTTCATTCATTTACTCATATTGATCATTTTTGTTATCAAAAGCGTCCATTAGACCTCTATGTGCGCGCTCGTACGTCTTCTAACAGGTTCGATAGGGATGTATGCGCTATACCAATCAAAAGAAGAGAC
Source organism: Pinctada fucata (assembly GCA_028142955.1). Lineage (NCBI taxonomy): Eukaryota > Metazoa > Mollusca > Bivalvia > Pterioida > Pteriidae > Pinctada > Pinctada fucata. The sequence continues at coordinate 20,341,568 of AP027109.1, forward strand.
TTGGGGCTAGGTACCTGTCAAGTTTTATCGCGATTAATTTGGTTACAGATAGGCAGATTTTCATTTATTTACTCATATTGATCATTTCTGCTATAAAAAGCGCCCATTAGACCTCTATATGCGCGCTCCTATTTCTTCTACCAGGTTCGATAGGGATGTATGCGCTATACCAATCGAAAGAGGAAACGTTGTGCTAGGTACATTTCAAGTTTCATCGAGATTGATTTGGTTTCAGATAGGTAAAATTTCATTCATTTACTCATATTGATCATTTCTGCTATAAAAAGCGTCCATTAGACCTCTATATGCGCGCTCCTACGTCTTCTACCAGGTTCGATAGGGATGTATGCGCTATACCAATCGAAAGAGGAGACTTGGGGCTAGGAACATGTTAAGTTTAATCGAGATTGATTTGATTTCAGATAGGTAAAATTTCATTCATTTACTCATATTGATCATTTTTGTTATCAAAAGCGTCCATTAGACCTCTATGTGCGCGCTCGTACATCTTCTACCAGGTTCGATAGGGATGTATGCGCTATACCAATCAAAAGAAGAGACTTGGGGCTAGGTACATGTCAAGTTTTATCGCGATTAATTTGGTTACAGATAGGCAGATTTTCATTTATTTACTCATATTGATCATTTCTGCTATAAAAAGCGCCCATTAGACCTCTATATGCGCGCTCCTACTTCTTCTACCAGGTTCGATAGGGATGTATGCGCTATACCAATCGAAAGAGGAGACGTTGTGCTAGGTACATTTCAAGTTTCATCGAGATTGATTTGGTTTCAGATAGGTAAAATTTCATTCATTTACTCATATTGATCATTTCTGCTATAAAAAGCGCCCATTAGACCTCTATATGCGCGCTCCTACGTCTTCTACCAGGTTCGATAGGGATGTATGCGCTATACCAATCAAAAGAGGAGACTTGGTGCTAGGTTCATGTCAAGTTTCATCGAGATTGATTTGGTTACAGATCGGTAGAATTTCATTTATTTACTCATATTGATCATTTCTGCTATAAAAAGCGCCCATTAGACCTCTATATGCGCGCTCCTACGTCTTCTACCATGTTCGATAGGGATGTATGCGCTATACCAATCAAAAGAGGAGACTTGTTGCTAGGTACATGTCAAGTTTCATCGAGATTGATTTGGTTACAGATAGGCAGAATTTCATTCATTTACTCATATTGATCATTTCTGCTATAAAAGCGCCAATTAGACCTCTATTTGCGCGCTCCTACGTCTTCTACCAGGTCCGATAGGGATGTATGCGCTATACCAATCGAAAGAGAAGACTTGGTGCTAGGTACATGTCAAGTTTCATTGAGATTGATTTGGTTTTAGATAGGTAAAATTTCATTCATTTACTCATATTGATCATTTCTGCTATAAAAAGCGCCCATTAGACCTCTATATGCGCGCTCCTACGACTTCTACCAGGTTCGATAGGGATGTATGCGCTATACCAATCGAAAGAGGAGACTTGGGGCTAGGTACATGTCAAGTTTCGTCAAGATTTATTTTGTTACAGATAGGTAGAATTTCATTCATTTACTCATATTGATCATTTCTGCTATCAAAAGCGTCCATTAGACCTCTATATGCGCGCTCCTACGTCTTCTACCACGTTCGATAGGGATGTATGCGCTATACCAATCGAAAGAAGAGACTTGGTGCTAGGTACATGTCAAGTTTCATTGAGATTGATTTGGTTTCAGATAGGTAAAATTTCATTCATTTACTCATATTGATCATTTCTGCTATAAAAAGCGCCCATTAGACCTCTATATGCGCGCTCCTACTTCTTCTACCAGGTTCGATAGGGATGTATGCGCTATACCAATCAAAAGAGGAGACTTGGTGCTAGGTTCATGTCAAGTTTCATCGAGATTGATTTGGTTACAGATAGGTAGGATTTCATTCATTTACTCATATTGATCATTTCTGCTATAAAAAGCCCCCATTAGACCTCTATATGCGCGCTCCTACGTCTTCTACCAGGTTCGATAGGGATGTATGCGCTATACCAATCGAAAGAGGAGACTTGGGGCTAGGTACATGTCAAGTTTCATCGAGATTAATTTGGTTTCAGATAGGTAAAATTTCATTCATTTACTCATATTGATCATTTTTGTTATCAAAAGCGTCCATTAGACCTCTATGTGCGCGCTCGTACGTCTTCTACCAGGTTCGATAGGGATGTATGCGCTATACCAATCAAAAGAAGAGACTTGGGGCTAGGTACCTGTCAAGTTTTATCGCGATTAATTTGGTTACAGATAGGCAGATTTTCATTTATTTACTCATATTGATCATTTCTGCTATAAAAAGCACCCATTAGACCTCTATATGCGCGCTCCTATTTCTTCTACCAGGTTCGATAGGGATGTATGCGCTATACCAATCGAAAGAGGAAACGTTGTGCTAGGTACATTTCAAGTTTCATCGAGATTGATTTGGTTTCAGATAGGTAAAATTTCATTCATTTACTCATATTGATCATTTCTGCTATAAAAAGCGTCCATTAGACCTCTATATGCGCGCTCCTACGTCTTCTACCAGGTTCGATAGGGATGTATGCGCTATACCAATCGAAAGAGGAGACTTGGGGCTAGGAACATGTTAAGTTTAATCGAGATTGATTTGATTTCAGATAGGTAAAATTTCATTCATTTACTCATATTGATCATTTTTGTTATCAAAAGCGTCCATTAGACCTCTATGTGCGCGCTCGTACATCTTCTACCAGGTTCGATAGGGATGTATGCGCTATACCAATCAAAAGAAGAGACTTGGGGCTAGGTACATGTCAAGTTTTATCGCGATTAATTTGGTTACAGATAGGCAGATTTTCATTTATTTACTCATATTGATCATTTCTGCTATAAAAAGCGCCCATTAGACCTCTATATGCGCGCTCCTACTTCTTCTACCAGGTTCGATAGGGATGTATGCGCTATACCAATCGAAAGAGGAGACGTTGTGCTAGGTACATTTCAAGTTTCATCGAGATTGATTTGGTTTCAGATAGGTAAAATTTCATTCATTTACTCATATTGATCATTTCTGCTATAAAAAGCGCCCATTAGACCTCTATATGCGCGCTCCTACGTCTTCTACCAGGTTCGATAGGGATGTATGCGCTATACCAATCGAAAGAGGAGACTTGGGGCTAGGTACATGTCAAGTTTCATCGAGATTGATTTGATTACATATCGGTAGAATTTCATTCATTTACTCATATTGATCATTTCTGCTATTAAAAGCGTCCATTAGACCTCTATATGCGCGCTCCTACGTCTTCTACCAGGTTCGATAGGGATGTATGCGCTATATCAATCGAAAGAGGAGACTTCGTGCTAGGTACATTTCCAGTTTCATCGAGATTGATTTGGTTTCAGATAGGTAAAATTTCATTCATTTACTCATATTGATCATTTCTGCTATAAAAAGCTCCAATTAGACCTCTATATGCGCGCTCCTACGTCTTCTACCAGGTTCCATAGGGATGTATGCGCTATACCAATCGAAAGAGGAGACCTGGTGCTAGGTACATGTCAAGTTTCATCGAGATTGATTTGGTTTCAGATAGGGAAAATTTCATTCATTTACTCATATTGATCATTTCTGCCATCAAAAGCGTCCATTAGACCTCTATATGCGCGCTCCTACGTCTTCTACCAGGTTCGATAGGGATGTATGCGTTATACCAATCAAAAGAGGAGACTTGGGGCTAGGTACATGTCAAGTTTCATCGAGATTGATTTGGTTACAGATAGGCAGAATTTCATTTATTTACTCATATTGATCATTTCTGCTATAAAAAGCGCCCATTAGACCTCTATATGCGCGCTCCTACGTCTTCTACCAGGTTCGATAGGGATGTATGCGCTATACCAATCGAAAGAGGAGACTTGGTGCTAGGTACATGTCAAGTATCATCGAGATTGATTTGGTTTCAGATAGGGAAAATGTCATTCATTTACTCATATTGATAATTTCTGCTATAAAAAGCGCCCATTAAACCTCTATTTGCGCGCTCCTACGTCTTCTACCAGGTTCGATAGGGATGTATGCGCTATACCAATCAAAAGAGTAGACATGTTGCTAGGTACATGTCAAGTTTCATGGAGATTAATTTGGTTAAGGATAGGTAGAATTTCATTCATTTACTCATATTGATCATTTCTGCTATTAAAATCGCCCATTAGACCTCTATATGCGCTCCTACTTCTTCTACCAGGTTCGATAGGGATGTATGCGCTATACCAATCGAAAGAGGAGACTTGGTGCTAAGTACATGTCAAGTTTCATTGAGATTGATTTGGATACAGATCGGTAGAATTTCATTTATTTACTCATATTAATCATTTCTGATATAAAAAGCGCCCATTAGACCTCTATATGCGCGCTCATACGTCTTCTACCAGGTTCGATAGGGATGTATGCGCTATAAAAATCGAAAGAGGAGACTTGGTGCTAGGTACATGTCAAGTTTCATCCAGATTGATTTGGTTACAGATCGGTAGAATTTCATTCATTTACTCATATTGATCATTTCTCCTATAAAAATGGCTCATTAGACCTCTGTATGCGCGCTCCTACGTCTTCTACCAGGTTCGATAGGGATGTATGCGCTATACCAATCAAAAGAGGAGACTTGTTGCTAGGTACATGTCAAGTTTCATCGAGATTGATTTGATTACAGATAGGTAGAATTTCATTCATTTACTCATATTGATCATTTCTGCTATTAAAAGCGGCCATTAGACCTCTATATGCGCGCTCCTACGTCTTCTACCAGGTTCGATAGGGATGTATGCGCTATACCAATCAAAAGAGGAGACTTTTTGCTAGGTACATGTTAAGTTTCATCGAGATTGATTTGGTTTCAGATCGATGAAATTTCATTTATTTACTCATATTGATCATTTCTGCTATAAAAAGCGCCCATTAGACCTCTATATGCGCGCTCCTACGTCTTCTACCAGGTTCGATAGGGATGTATGCGCTATACCAATCAAAAGAGGAGACTTGATGCTAGGTACATGTCAAGTTTCATCGAGATTGATTTGGTTACAGATAGGCAGAATTTCATTCATTTACTCATATTGATCATTTCTGCTATAAAAAGCGCCCATTAGACCTCTATATGCGCGCTCCTACCTCTTCTACCAGGTTCGATAGGGATGTATGCGCTATACCAATCGAAAGAGGAGACTTGGTGCTAGGTACATGTCAAGTTTCATCGAGATTTATTTGATTACAGATCGGTAGAATTCCATTCATTTACTCATATTGATCATTTCTGCTATTAAAATCGCCCATTAGACCTCTATTTGCGCTCCTACTTCTTCTACCAGGTTCGATAGGGATGTATGCGCTATACCAATCGAAAGAGGAGACTTGGTGCTAAGTACATGTCAAGTTTCATTGAGATTGATTTGGATACAGATCGGTAGAATTTCATTTATTTACTCATATTGATCATTTCCGATATAAAAAGCGCCCATTAGACCTCTATATGTGCGCTCATACGTCTTCTACCAGGTTCGATAGGGATGTATGCGCTATAAAAATCGAAAGAGGAGACCTGGTGCTAGGTACATGTCAAGTTTCATCGAGATTGATTTGGTTACAGATCGGTAGAATTTCATTCATTTACTCATATTGATCTTTTCTCCTATAAAAATGGCCCATTAGACCTCTATATGCGCGCTCCTACGTCTTCTACCAGGTTCGATAGGGATGTATGCGCTATACCCATCGAAAGAGGAGACTTGTTGCTAGGTACATGTCAAGTTTCGTCGAGATTGATTTGGTTACAGATAGGTAGAATTTCATTCATTTACTCATATTGATCATTTCTGCTATTAAAAGCGCCCATTAGACCTCTATATGCGCGCTCCTACGTCTTCTACCTGGTTCGATAGGGATGTATGCGCTATACCAATCAAAAGAGGAGACTTTTTGCTAGGTACAAGTTAAGTTTCATCGAGATTGATTTGGTTACAGATCGACAAAATTTCATTTATTTACTCATATTGATCATTTCTGCTATAAAAAGCGCCCATTAGACCTCTATATGCGCGCTCCTACTTCTTCTACCAGGTTGGATAGGGATGTATGCGCTATACCAATCAAAAGAGGAGACTTGATGCTAGGTACATGTCAAGTTTCATCGAGATTGATTTGGTTACAGATAGGCAGAATTTCATTCATTTACTCATCTTGATCATTTCTGCTATAAAAAGCGCCCATTAGACCTCTATATGCGCGCTCCTACGTCTTCTACCAGGTTCGATAGGGATGTATGCGCTATACCAATCGAAAGAAGAGACCTAAGGCTAGGTACATGTCAAGTTTCATGGAGATTGATTTGGTTTCAGATAGGCAGAATTTCATTCATTTACTCATATTGATCATTTCTGCTATAAAAAGCGCCCATTAGACCTCTATATGCGCGCTCCTACTTCTTCTACCAGGTTCGATAGGGATGTATGCGCTATACCAGTCGAAAGAGGAGACTTGGTGCTAGGTACATGTCAAGTTTCATCGAGATTGATTTGATTAGAGATCGGTAGAATTTCATTCATTTACTCATATTGATCATTTCTGCTATCAAAAGCGCCCAATAGACCTCTATATGCGCGCTCCTACGTCTTCTACCAGGTTCGATAGGGATGTATGCGCTATACCAATCGAAAGAGGAGACTTGGTGCTAGGTACATGTCAAGTTTCATCGAGATTGATTTGATTACCGATCGGTAGAATTTCATTCATTTACTCATATTGATCATTTCTGCTATAAAAAGCGCCCATTAGACCTCTATATGCGCGCTCCTACGTCTTCTACCAGGTTCGTTAGGGATGTATGCGCTATACCAATCGAGAGAAGAGACTATCTTCTTTAACTTATTGGTGCTAGGTACATGTCAAGATTCATTGAGATTGATTTGGTTTCAGATAGGTAAAATTTCATTCATTTACTCATATTGATCATTTCTGCTATAAAAAGCGCCCATTAGACCTCTATATGCGCGCTCCTACGTCTTCTACCAGGTTCGATAGGGATGTATGCGCTATACCAATCGAGAGAAGAGACTATCTTCTTTAACTTATTGGTGCTAGGTACATGTCAAGTTTCATTGAGATTGTTTTGGTTTCAGATAGGTAAAATTTCATTCATTTACTCATATTGATCATTTCTGCTATAAAAAGCGCCCATTAGACCTCTATATGCGCGCTCCTACGTCTTCTACCAGGTTCGATAGGGATGTATGCGCTATACCAATCAAAAGAGGAGACTTGGTGCTAGGTTCATGTCAAGTTTCATCGAGATTGATTTGGTTACAGATAGGTAGGATTTCATTCATTTACTCATATTGATCATTTCTGCTATAAAAAGCGCCCATTAGACCTCTATATGCGCGCTCCTACGTCTTCTACCAGGTTCGATAGGGATGTATGCGCTATACCAATCAAAAGAATAGACTTGGGGCTAGGTATATGTCAAGTTTCGTCAAGATTTATTTGGTTACAGATAGGTAGAATTTCATTCATTTACTCATATTGATCATTTCTGCTATCAAAAGCGTCCATTAGACCCCTATATGCGCGCTCCTACGTCTTCTACCATGTTCGATGGGGATGTATGCCCTATACCAATCGAAAGAGGAGACTTGGTGCTAGGTACATGTCAAGTTTCATCGAGATTGATTTGGTTTCAGATAGGTAAAACTTCATTCATTTACTCATATTGATCATTTCTTCTATAAAAAGCGCCCATTAGACCTCTATATGCGCTCCTACTTCTTCTACCAGGTTCGATAGGGATGTATGCGCTATACCAATCGAAAAAGGAGACATGGTGCTAAGTACATGTCAAGTTTCATCGAGATTGATTTGGTTACAGATCGGTAGAATTTCATTTATTTTCTCATATTGATCATTTCTGCTATAAAAAGCGCCCATTAGACCTCTATATGCGCGCTCCTACGTCTTCTACCAGGTTCGATAGGGATGTATGCGCTATACCAATCAAAAGAGGAGACTTGGTGCTAGGTTCATGTCAAGTTTCATCGAGATTGATTTGGTTACAGATAGGTAGGATTTCATTCATTTACTCATATTGATCATTTCTGCTATAAAAAGCGCCCATTAGACCTCTATATGCGCGCTCCTACGTCTTCTACCAGGTTCGATAGGGATGTATGCGCTATACCAATCAAAAGAATAGACTTGGGGCTAGGTATATGTCAAGTTTCGTCGCGATTAATTCGGTTACAGATAGGCAAATTTTCATTTATTTACTAATATTGATCATTTCTGCTATAAAAAGCGCCCATTAGACCTCTATATGCGCGCTCCTTCTTCTTCTACCAGGTTCGATAGGGATGTATGCGCTATACCAATCGAAAGAGGAGACTTGGTGCTAGGTACATTTCAAGTTTCATCGAGATTGATTTGGTTTCAGATAGGTAAAATTTCATTCATTTGCTCATATTGATCATTTCTGCTATAGAAAGCGCCCATTAGACCTCTATATGCGCGCTCCTACGTCTTCTACCAGGTTCGATAGGGATGTATGCGCTATACCAATCGAAAGAGGAGACTTGGTGCTAGGTACATGTCAAGTTTCATTGAGATTGATTTGATTACAGATCGGTAGAATTTCATTCATTTACTCATATTGATCATTTCTGCTATTAAAAGCGCCCATTAGACCTCTATATGCGCGCTCCTACGTCTTCTACCAGGTTCGATCGGGATGTATGCGCTATACCAATCGAAAGAGAAGACTTGGTGCTAGGTACATGTCAATCTTCATTGAGATTGATTTGGTTTCAGATAGGTAAAATTTCATTCATTTACTCATATTGATCATTTCTGCTATCAAAAGCGCCCATTAGACCTCTATATGCGCGCTCCTACGACTTCTACCAGGTTCGATAGGGATGTATGCGCTATACCAATCGAAAGAGGAGACTTGGGGCTAGGTACATGTCAAGTTTCGTCAAGATTTATTTGGTTAAAGATAGGTAGAATTTCATTCATTTACTCATATTGATCATTTCTGCTATCAAAAGCGTCCATTAGACCTCTATATGCGCGCTCCTACGTCTTCTACCATGTTCGATGGGGATGTATGCCCTATACCAATCGAAAGAGGAGACTTTGTGCTAGGTACATGTCAAGTTTCATCGAGATTGATTTGGTTTCAGATAGGTAAAACTTCATTCATTTACTCATATTGATCATTTCTTCTATAAAAAGCGCCCATTAGACCTCTATATGCGCTCCTACTTCTTCTACCAGGTTCGATAGGGATGTATGCGCTATACCAATCGAAAAAGGAGACATGGTGCTAAGTACATGTCAAGTTTCATCGAGATTGATTTGGTTACAGATCGATAGAATTTCATTTATTTTCTCATATTGATCATTTCTGCTATAAAAAGCGCCCATTAGACCTCTATATGCGCGCTCCTACGTCTTCTACCAGGTTCGATAGGGATGTATGCGCTATACCAAGCAAAAGAGGAGACTTTTTGCTAGGTGCATGTCAAGTTTCATCGAGATTGATTTGATTACAGATAGGTAGAATTTCATTCATTTACTCATATTGATCATTTCTGCAATAAAAAGCGTCCATTAGACCTCTATATGCGCGCTCCTACGTCTTCTACCAGGTTCGATAGGGATGTATGCGCTATACCAATCGAAAGAGGAGACTTTTTGCTAGGTACATATTAAGTTTCATCGAGATTGATTTGGTTTCAGATAGGTAAAATTTCATTCATTTACTCATATTGATCATTTCTGTTATCAAAAGCGTCCATTACATCTCTATGTGCGCGCTCGTACGTCTTCTACCAGGTTCGATGGGGATGTATGCGCTATACCAATCAAAAGAAGAGACTTGGGGCTAGGTACATGTCAAGTTTTATCGCGATTAATTTGGTTACAGATAGGGAGATTTTCATTTATTTACTCATATTGATCATTTCTGCTATAAAAAGCGACCATTAGACCTCTATGTCCGCGCTCCTACGTCTTCTACCATGTTCGATAGGGATGTATGCGCTATACCAATCGAAAGAGGAGACTTGGTGCTAATTACATTTCAAGTTTCATGGAGATTGATTTGGTTAAAGGTAGGTAAAATTTCATTCATTTACTCATATTGATCATTTCTGCCATCAAAAGCGTCCATTAGACCTCTATATCCGTGCTCCTACGTCTTCTACAATGTTCGATAGAGATGTATGCGCTATACCAATCGAAAGAGGAGACTTGGTGCTAATTACATTTCAAGTTTCATGGAGATTGATTTGGTTAAAGATAGGTAAAATTTCATTCATTTACTTATATTGATCATTTCTGCCATCAAAAGCGTCCATTAGACCTCTATATGCGCGCTCCTACGTCTTCTACCAGGTTCGATAGGGATGTATGCGTTATACAAATCAAAAGAGGAGACTTGGGGCTAGGTACATGTCAAGTTTCATCGAGATTGATTTGGTTACAGATAGGTAGAATTTCATTTATTTACTCATATTGATCATTTCTGCTATAAAAAGCGCCCATTAGACCTCTATATGCGCGCTCCTACGTCTTCTACCAGGTTCGATAGGGATGTATGCATTATACCAATCGAAAGAGGAGACTTGGTGTAGATACATGTCAAGTTTCATCGAGATTGATTTGGTTACAGATAGGTAGAATTTCATTTATTTACTCATATTGATCATTTGTGCTATGCAAAGCGCCCATTAGACCTCTATATGCGCGCTCCTACGTCTTCTACCATGTTCGATAGGGATGTATGCGCTATACCAATCGAAAGAGGAGACTTGGTGCTAGGTACATGTCAAGTATCATCGAGATTGATTTGGTTTCAGATAGGTAAAATTTCATTCATTTACTCATATTGATCATTTCTGCTATAAAAAGCGCCCATTAGACCTCTATATGCGCGCTCCTACGTCTTCTACCAGGTTCGATAGGGATGTATGCGCTATACCAATCAAAAGAGTAGACATGTTGCTAGGTACATGTCAAGTTTCATGGAGATTAATTTGGTTAAAGATAGGTAGAATTTCATTCATTTACTCATATTGATCATTTCTGCTATTAAAATCGCCCATTAGACCTCTATATGCGCGCTCCTACGTCTTCTACCAGGTTCGATAGGGATGTATGCGCTATACCAATCGAAAGAGGAGACTTGGGGCTAGGTACATGTCAAGTTTCGTCGAGATTGATTTGGTTACAGATAGGTAGAATTTCATTTATTTACTCATATTGATCATTTCTTCTATAAAAAGCGCCCATTAGACCTCTATATGCGCGCTCCTACGTCTTCTATCAGGTTCGATAGGGATGTATGCGCTATACCAATCGAAAGAGGAGACTTGGTGCTAGGTACATGTCAAGTTTCATCGAGATTGATTTGGTTTCAGATAGGTAAAATTTCATTCATTTACTCATATTGATCATTTCTTCTATAAAAAGCGCCCATTAGACCTCTATATGCGCTCCTACTTCTTCTACCAGGTTCGATAGGGATGTATGCGCTATACCAATCGAAAGAGGAGACTTGGTGCTAAGTACATGTCAAGTTTCATCGAGATTGATTGGGTTACAGATCGGTAGAATTTCATTTATTTACTCATATTGATCATTTCTTATATAAAAAGCGCCCATTAGACCTCTATATGCGCGCTCCTACGTCTTCTACCAGGTTCGATAGGGATGTATGCGCTATACCAATCGAAAGAGGAGACCTGGTGCTAGATACATGTCAAGTTTCATCGAGATTGATTTGGTTTCAGATAGGTAAATTTTCATTAATTTACTCATATTGATCATTTCTGCTATAAAAAGCGCCCATTAGACCTCTATATGCGCGCTCCTACGTCTTCTACCATGTTCGATAGGGATGTATGCGCTATACCAAGCAAAAGAGGAGACCTTTTGCTAGGTACATGTTAAGTTTCATCGAGATTGATTTGGTTTCAGATAGGTAAAATTTCATTCGTTTACTCATATTGATCATTTCTGCCATCAAAAGCGTCCATTAGACCTCTATATGCGCGCTCCTACGTCTTCTACCAGGTTCGATAGGGATGTATGCGTTATACCAATCGAAAGAGGAGACTTGGGGCTAGGTACATGTCAAGTTTCATCGAGACTGATTTGGTTACAGATAGGCAGATTTTAATTTATTTACTCATATTGATCATTTCTGCTATAAAAAGCGCCCATTAGACCTCTATATGCGCGCTCCTACGTCTTCTACCAGGTTCGATAGGGATGTATGCATTATACCAATCGAAAGAGGAGACTTGGTGTAGAAACATGTCAAGTTTCATCGAGATTGATTTGGTTACAGATAGGTAGAATTTCATTTATTTACTCATATTGATCATTTCTGCTATAAAAAGCGCCCATTAGACCTCTATATGCGCGCTCCTACGTCTTCTACCATGTTCGATAGGGATGTATGCGTTATACCAATCGAAAGAGGAGACTTGGTGCTAGGTACATGTCAAGTATCATCGAGATTGATTTGGTTTCAGATAGGTAAAATTTCATTCATTTACTCATATTGATCATTTCTGCTATAAAAAGCGCCCATTAGACCTCTATATGCGCGCTCCTACGTCTTCTACCAGGTTCGATAGGGATGTATGCGCTATACCAATCAAAAGAGTAGACATGTTGCTAGGTACATGTCAAGTTTCATGGAGATTAATTTGGTTAAAGATAGGTAGAATTTCATTCATTTACTCATATTGATCATTTCTGCTATTAAAATCGCCCATTAGACCTCTATATGCGCGCTCCTACGTCTTCTACCAGGTTCGATAGGAATGTATGCGCTATACCAATCGAAAGAGGAGACTTGGTACTAGGTACAAGTCAAGTTTCATCGAGATTGATTTGGTTTCAGATAGGTAAAATTTCATTCATTTACTCATATTGATCATTTCTTCTATAAAAAGCGCCCATTAGACCTCTATATGCGCTCCTACTTCTTCTACCAGGTTCGATAGGGATGTATGCGCTATACCAATCGAAAGAGGAGACTTGGTGCTAAGTACATGTCAAGTTTCATCGAGATTGATTTGGTTAAAGATCGGTAGAATTTCATTTATTTACTCATATTGATCATTTCTGATATAAAAAGCGCCCATTAGACCTCTATATGCGCGCTCCTACGTCTTCTACCAGGTTCGATAGGGATGCATGCGCTATACCAATCGAAAGAGGAGACCTGGTGCTAGGTACATGTCAAGTTTCATCGAGATTGATTTGGTTTCAGATAGGTAAATTTTCATTAATTTACTCATATTGATCATTTCTGCTATAAAAAGCGCCCATTAGACCTCTATATGCGCGCTCCTACGTCTTCTACCAGGTTCGATAGGGATGTATGCGCTATACCAAGCAAAAGAGGAGACTTGGTGCTAGGTACATGTCAAGTTTCATCGAGATTGATTTGATTACAGATCGGTAGAATTTCATTCATTTACTCATATTGATCATTTCTGCTATAAAAAGCGTCCATTAGACCTCTATATGCGCGCTCCTACGTCTTCTACCAGGTTCGATAGGGATGTATGCCCTATACCAATCGAAAGAGGAGACCTTTTGCTAGGTACAGGTTTAGTTTCATCGAGATTGATTTGGTTTCAGATAGGTAAAATTTCATTCATTTACTCATATTGATCATTTCTGCTATAAAAACCGCCCATTAGACCTCTATATCCGCGCTCCTACTTCTTCTACCAGGTTCGATAGGGATGTATGCGCTATACCAATCGAAAGAGGAGACTTGGTGCTAGGTACATTTCAAGTTTCATGGAGATTGATTTGGTTAAATATAGGTAGAATTTCATTCATTTACTCATATTGATCATTTCTGCTATTAAAATCGCCCATTAGACCTCTATATGCGCGCTCCTACGTCTTCTACCAGGTTCGATAGGGATGTATGCGCTATACCAATCGAAAGAGGAGACTTGGTGCTAGGTACATGTCAAGTTTCATCGAGATTGATTTGGTTTCAGATAGGTAAAATTTCATTCATTTACTCATATTGATCATTTCTTCTATAAAAAGCGCCCATTAGACCTCTATATGCGCGCTCCTACTTCTTCTACCATGTTAGATAGGGATGTATGCGCTATACCAATCGAAAGAGGAGACTTGGTGCTAGGTACATGTTAAGTTTCATCGAGATTGATTTGGTTACAGATCGGTAGAATTTCATTTATTTACTCATATTGATCATTTCTGCTATAAAAAGCGCCCATTAGACCTCTATATGCGCGCTCCTACGTCTTCTACCAGGTTCGATAGGGATGTATGCGCTATACCAATCGAAAGAAGAGACTTGGTGCTAAGTACATGTCAAGTTTCATCGAGATTGATTCGGTTACAGATAGGTAGAATTTCATTTATTTACTCATATTGATCATTTCTGCTATAAAAAGCGCCCATTAGACCTCTATATGCGCGCTCCTGAGTCTTCTACCAGGTTCGATAGGGATGTATGCGCTATACCAATCAAAAGAGGAAACTTGGTGCTAGGTTCAGGTCAAGTTTCATCGAGATTGATTTGGTTACAGATAGGTAGAATTTCATTCATTTACTCATATTGATCATTTCTGCTATAAAAAGCGCCCATTAGACCTCTATATGCGCGCTCCTACGTCTTCTACCAGGTTCGATAGGGATGTATGCGCTATACCAATCGAAAGAGGAGACTTGGTGCTAGGTACATGTCAAGTTTCATCGAGATTGATTTTGTTAAAGATAGGTAGAATTTCATTCATTTACTCATTTTGATCATTTCTGCGATTAAAATCACCCATCAGACCTCTATATGCGCGCTCCTACGTCTTCTACCAGGTTCGATAGGGATGTATGCGCTAAACCAATCGAAAGAAGAGACTTGGTGCTAGGTACATGTCAAGTTTCATCGAGATTGATTTGGTTTCAGATAGGTAAAATTTCATTCATTTACTCATATTGATCATTTCTTCTATAAAAAGCGCCCATTAGACCTCTATATGCGCGCTCCTACGTCTTCTACCAGGTTCGATAGGGATGTATGCGCTATACCAATCAAAAGAGTAGACATGTTGCTAGGTACATGTCAAGTTTCATGGAGATTGATTTTGTTAAAGATAGGTAGAATTTCATTCATTTACTCATATTGATCATTTCTGCTATTAAAATCGCCCTTTAGACCTCTATATGCGCGCTCCTACGTCTTCTACCAGGTTCGATAGGGATGTATTCGCTATACCAATCAAAAGAGTAGACATGTTGCTAGGTACATGTCAAGTTTCATGGAGATTGATTCGGTTAAAGATAGGTAGAATTTCATTCATTTACTCATATTGATCATTTCTGCTATTAATATCGCCCATTAGACCTCTATATGCGCGCTCCTACGTCTTCTAACAGGTTCGATAGGGATGTATGCGCTATACCAATCGAAAGAGGAGACTTGGTGCTAGGCACATGTCAAGTTTCATCGAGATTGATTTGGTTTCAGATAGGTAGAATTTCATTCATTTACTCATATTGATCATTTCTTCTATAGAAAGCGCCCATTAGACCTCTATATGTGCGCTCCTACTTCTTCTACCATGTTAGATAGGGATGTATGCGCTATAACAATCGAAAGAGGAGACTTGGTGCTAGGTACATGTCAAGTTTCATCGAGATTGATTTGGTTACAGATCGGTAGAATTTCATTTATTTACTCATATTGATCATTTCTGCTATAAAAAGCGCCCATTAGACCTCTATATGCGCGCTCCTACGTCTTCTACCAGGTTCGATAGGGATGTATGCGCTATACCAATCGAAAGAGGAGACTTGGTGCTAAGTACATGTGTAGTTTCGTCGAGATTGATTTGGTTACAGATAGGTAGAATTTCATTTATTTACTCATATTGATCATTTCTGCTATAAAAAGCGCCCATTAGACCTCTATATGCGCGCTCCTACTTCTTCTACCAGGTTCGATAGGGATGTATGCGCTATACCAATCGAAAGAGGAGACTTGGTGCTAGGTACATGTCAAGTTTCATCGAGATTGATTTGGTTTCAGATAGGTAAAATTTCATTCATTTACTCATATTGATCATTTCTGCTATAAAAAGCGCCCATTAGACCTCTATATGCGCGCTCCTACGTCTTCTACCAGGTTCGATAGGGATGTATGAGCTATACCAATCAAAAGAGGAGACTTGGTGCTAGGTTCAGGTCAAGTTTCATCGAGATTGATTTGGTTACAGATAGGTAGAATTTCATTCATTTACTCATATTGATCATTTCTGCTATAAAAAGCGCCCATTAGACCTCTATATGCGCGCTCCTACGTCTTCTACCAGGTTCGATAGGGATGTATGCGCTATACCAATCGAAAGAGGAGACTTGGTGCTAGGTACATGTCAAGTTTCATCGAGATTGATTTGGTGAAAGATAGGAAGAATTTTCATTAATTTACTCATATTGATCATTTCTGCTATAAAAAGCGCCCATTAGACCTCTATATGCGCGCTCCTACGTCTTCTACCAGGTTCGATAGGGATGTATGCGCTATACCAAGCAAAAGAGGAGACTTGGTGCTAGGTACATGTCAAGTTTCATCGAGATTGATTTGATTACAGATCGGTAGAATTTCATTCATTTACTCATATTGATCATTTCTGCTATAAAAAGCGTCCATTAGACCTCTATATGCGCGCTCCTACGTCTTCTACCAGGTTCGATAGGGATGTATGCCCTATACCAATCGAAAGAGGAGACCTTTTGCTAGGTACAGGTTTAGTTTCATCGAGATTGATTTGGTTTCAGATAGGTAAAATTTCATTCATTTACTCATATTGATCATTTCTGCTATAAAAACCGCCCATTAGACCTCTATATCCGCGCTCCTACTTCTTCTACCAGGTTCGATAGGGATGTATGCGCTATACCAATCGAAAGAGGAGACTTGGTGCTAGGTACATTTCAAGTTTCATGGAGATTGATTTGGTTAAATATAGGTAGAATTTCATTCATTTACTCATATTGATCATTTCTGCTATTAAAATCGCCCATTAGACCTCTATATGCGCGCTCCTACGTCTTCTACCAGGTTCGATAGGGATGTATGCGCTATACCAATCGAAAGAGGAGACTTGGTGCTAGGTACATGTCAAGTTTCATCGAGATTGATTTGGTTTCAGATAGGTAAAATTTCATTCATTTACTCATATTGATCATTTCTTCTATAAAAAGCGCCCATTAGACCTCTATATGCGCGCTCCTACTTCTTCTACCATGTTAGATAGGGATGTATGCGCTATACCAATCGAAAGAGGAGACTTGGTGCTAGGTACATGTTAAGTTTCATCGAGATTGATTTGGTTACAGATCGGTAGAATTTCATTTATTTACTCATATTGATCATTTCTGCTATAAAAAGCGCCCATTAGACCTCTATATGCGCGCTCCTACGTCTTCTACCAGGTTCGATAGGGATGTATGCGCTATACCAATCGAAAGAAGAGACTTGGTGCTAAGTACATGTCAAGTTTCATCGAGATTGATTCGGTTACAGATAGGTAGAATTTCATTTATTTACTCATATTGATCATTTCTGCTATAAAAAGCGCCCATTAGACCTCTATATGCGCGCTCCTGAGTCTTCTACCAGGTTCGATAGGGATGTATGCGCTATACCAATCAAAAGAGGAAACTTGGTGCTAGGTTCAGGTCAAGTTTCATCGAGATTGATTTGGTTACAGATAGGTAGAATTTCATTCATTTACTCATATTGATCATTTCTGCTATAAAAAGCGCCCATTAGACCTCTATATGCGCGCTCCTACGTCTTCTACCAGGTTCGATAGGGATGTATGCGCTATACCAATCGAAAGAGGAGACTTGGTGCTAGGTACATGTCAAGTTTCATCGAGATTGATTTTGTTAAAGATAGGTAGAATTTCATTCATTTACTCATTTTGATCATTTCTGCGATTAAAATCACCCATCAGACCTCTATATGCGCGCTCCTACGTCTTCTACCAGGTTCGATAGGGATGTATGCGCTAAACCAATCGAAAGAAGAGACTTGGTGCTAGGTACATGTCAAGTTTCATCGAGATTGATTTGGTTTCAGATAGGTAAAATTTCATTCATTTACTCATATTGATCATTTCTTCTATAAAAAGCGCCCATTAGACCTCTATATGCGCGCTCCTACGTCTTCTACCAGGTTCGATAGGGATGTATGCGCTATACCAATCAAAAGAGTAGACATGTTGCTAGGTACATGTCAAGTTTCATGGAGATTGATTTTGTTAAAGATAGGTAGAATTTCATTCATTTACTCATATTGATCATTTCTGCTATTAAAATCGCCCTTTAGACCTCTATATGCGCGCTCCTACGTCTTCTACCAGGTTCGATAGGGATGTATTCGCTATACCAATCAAAAGAGTAGACATGTTGCTAGGTACATGTCAAGTTTCATGGAGATTGATTCGGTTAAAGATAGGTAGAATTTCATTCATTTACTCATATTGATCATTTCTGCTATTAATATCGCCCATTAGACCTCTATATGCGCGCTCCTACGTCTTCTAACAGGTTCGATAGGGATGTATGCGCTATACCAATCGAAAGAGGAGACTTGGTGCTAGGCACATGTCAAGTTTCATCGAGATTGATTTGGTTTCAGATAGGTAGAATTTCATTCATTTACTCATATTGATCATTTCTTCTATAGAAAGCGCCCATTAGACCTCTATATGTGCGCTCCTACTTCTTCTACCATGTTAGATAGGGATGTATGCGCTATAACAATCGAAAGAGGAGACTTGGTGCTAGGTACATGTCAAGTTTCATCGAGATTGATTTGGTTACAGATCGGTAGAATTTCATTTATTTACTCATATTGATCATTTCTGCTATAAAAAGCGCCCATTAGACCTCTATATGCGCGCTCCTACGTCTTCTACCAGGTTCGATAGGGATGTATGCGCTATACCAATCGAAAGAGGAGACTTGGTGCTAAGTACATGTGTAGTTTCGTCGAGATTGATTTGGTTACAGATAGGTAGAATTTCATTTATTTACTCATATTGATCATTTCTGCTATAAAAAGCGCCCATTAGACCTCTATATGCGCGCTCCTACTTCTTCTACCAGGTTCGATAGGGATGTATGCGCTATACCAATCGAAAGAGGAGACTTGGTGCTAGGTACATGTCAAGTTTCATCGAGATTGATTTGGTTTCAGATAGGTAAAATTTCATTCATTTACTCATATTGATCATTTCTGCTATAAAAAGCGCCCATTAGACCTCTATATGCGCGCTCCTACGTCTTCTACCAGGTTCGATAGGGATGTATGAGCTATACCAATCAAAAGAGGAGACTTGGTGCTAGGTTCAGGTCAAGTTTCATCGAGATTGATTTGGTTACAGATAGGTAGAATTTCATTCATTTACTCATATTGATCATTTCTGCTATAAAAAGCGCCCATTAGACCTCTATATGCGCGCTCCTACGTCTTCTACCAGGTTCGATAGGGATGTATGCGCTATACCAATCGAAAGAGGAGACTTGGTGCTAGGTACATGTCAAGTTTCATCGAGATTGATTTGGTGAAAGATAGGAAGAATTTCATTCATTTACTCATATTGATCATTTCTGCTATAAAAAGCGCCCATTAGACCTCTATATGCGCGCTCCTACGTCTTCTACCAGGTTCGATAGGGATGTATGCGCTATACCAATCGAAAGAGGAGACTTGGTGCTAGGTACATGTCAAGTTTCATCGAGATTGATTTTGTTAAAGATAGGTAGAATTTCATTCATATACTCATATTGATCATTTCTGCGATTAAAATCACCCATCAGACCTCTATATGCGCGCTCCTACGTCTTCTACCAGGTTCGATAGGGATGTATGCGCTATACCAATCGAAAGAGGAGACTTGGTGCTAGGTACATGTCAAGTTTCATCGAGATTGATTTGGTTTCAGATAGGTAAAATTTCATTCATTTACTCATATTGATCATTTCTGCTATAAAAAGCGCCCATTAGACCTCTATATGCGCGCTCCTACGTCTTCTACCAGGTTCGATAGGGATGTATGAGCTATACCAATCAAAAGAGGAGACTTGGTGCTAGGTTCAGGTCAAGTTTCATCGAGATTGATTTGGTTACAGATAGGTAGAATTTCATTCATTTACTCATATTGATCATTTCTTCTATAAAAAGCGCCCATTAGACCTCTATATGCGCGCTCCTACGTCTTCTACCAGGTTCGATAGGGATGTATGCGCTATACCAATCAAAAGAGGAGACTTGGTGCTAGGTTCAGGTCAAGTTTCATCGAGATTGATTTGGTTACAGATAGGTAGAATTTCATTCATTTACTCATATTGATCATTTCTGCTATAAAAAGCGCCCATTAGACCTCTATATGCGCGCTCCTACGTCTTCTACCAGGTTCGATAGGGATGTATGCGCTATACCAATCAAAAGAGTAGACATGTTGCTAGGTACATGTCAAGTTTCATGGAGATTGATTTGGTTAAAGATAGGTAGAATTTCATTCATTTACTCATATTGATCATTTCTGCTATTAATATCGCCCATTAGACCTCTATATGCGCGCTCGTACGTCTTCTAACAGGTTCGATAGGGATGTATGCGCTATACCAATCGAAAGAGGAGACTTGGTGCTAGGCACATGTCAAGTTTCATCGAGATTGATTTGGTTTCAGATAGGTAAAATTTCATTCATTTACTCATATTGATCATTTCTTCTATAAAAAGCGCCCATTAGACCTCTATATGTGCGCTCCTACTTCTTCTACCATGTTAGATAGGGATGTGTGCGCTATAACAATCGAAAGAGGAGACTTGGTGCTAGGTACATGTCAAGTTTCATCGAGATTGATTTGGTTACAGATCGGTAGAATTTCATTTATTTACTCATATTGATCATTTCTGCTATAAAAAGCGCCCATTAGACCTCTATATGCGCGCTCCTACGTCTTCTACCAGGTTCGATAGGGATGTATGCGCTATACCAATCGAAAGAGGAGACTTGGTGCTAAGTACATGTGTAGTTTCGTCGAGATTGATTTGGTTACAGATAGGTAGAATTTCATTTATTTACTCATATTGATCATTTCTGCTATAAAAAGCGCCCATTAGACCTCTATATGCGCGCTCCTACGTCTTCTACCAGGTTCGATAGGGATGTATGCGCTATACCAATCAAAAGAGGAGACTTGGTGCTAGGTTCAGGTCAAGTTTCATCGAGATTGATTTGGTTACAGATAGGTAGAATTTCATTCATTTACTCATATTGATCATTTCTGCTATAAAAAGCGCCCATTAGACCTCTATATGCGCGCTCCTACGTCTTCTACCAGGTTCGATAGGGATGTATGCGCTATACCAATCAAAAGAGTAGACATGTTGCTAGGTACATGTCAAGTTTCATGGAGATTGATTTGGTTAAAGATAGGTAGAATTTCATTCATTTACACATATTGATCATTTCTGCTATTAATATCGCCCATTAGACCTCTATATGCGCGCTCGTACGTCTTCTAACAGGTTCGATAGGGATGTATGCGCTATACCAATCGAAAGAGGAGACTTGGTGCTAGGCACATGTCAAGTTTCATCGAGATTGATTTGGTTTCAGATAGGTAAAATTTCATTCATTTACTCATATTGATCATTTCTTCTATAAAAAGCGCCCATTAGACCTCTATATGTGCGCTCCTACGTCTTCTACCAGGTTCGATAGGGATGTATGCGCTATACCAATCGAAAGAGGAGACTTGGTGCTAAGTACATGTGTAGTTTCGTCGAGATTGATTTGGTTACAGATAGGTAGAATTTCATTTATTTACTCATATTGATCATTTCTGCTATAAAAAGCGCCCATTAGACCTCTATATGCGCGCTCCTACGTCTTCTACCAGGTTCGATAGGGATGTATGCGCTATACCAATCAAAAGAGGAGACTTGGTGCTAGGTACATGTCAAGTTTCATCGAGATTGATTTGGTTTCAGATAGGTAAAATTTCATTCATTTACTCATATTGATCATTTCTGCTATAAAAAGCGCCCATTAGACCTCTATATGCGCGCTCCTACGTCTTCTACCAGGTTCGATAGGGATGTATGAGCTATACCAATCAAAAGAGGAGACTTGGTGCTAGGTTCAGGTCAAGTTTCATCGAGATTGATTTGGTTACAGATAGGTAGAATTTCATTCGTTTACTCATATTGATCATTTCTGCGATTAAAATCACCCATCAGACCTCTATATGCGCGCTCCTACGTCTTCTACCAGGTTCGATAGGGATGTATGCGCTATACCAATCGAAAGAGGAGACTTGGTGCTAGGTACATGTCAAGTTTCATCGAGATTGATTTGGTTTCAGATAGGTAAAATTTCATTCATTTACTCATATTGATCATTTCTTCTATAAAAAGCGCCCATTAGACGTCTATATGCGCGCTCCTACGTCTTCTACCAGGTTCGATAGGGATGTATGCGCTATACCAATCAAAAGAGTAGACATGTTGCTAGGTACATGTCAAGTTTCATGGAGATTGATTTGGTTACAGATAGGTAGAATTTCATTCATTTACTCATATTGATCATTTCTGCTATTAAAATCGCCCTTTAGACCTCTATATGCGCGCTCCTACGTCTTCTACCAGGTTCGATAGGGATGTATGCGCTATACCAATCAAAAGAGTAGACATGTTGCTAGGTACATGTCAAGTTTCATGGAGATTGATTTGGTTAAAGATAGGTAGAATTTCATTCATTTACTCATATTGATCATTTCTGCTATTAATATCGCCCATTAGACCTCTATATGCGCGCTCCTACGTCTTCTAACAGGTTCGATAGGGATGTATGCGCTATACCAATCGAAAGAGGAGACTTGGTGCTAGGCACATGTCAAGTTTCATCGAGATTGATTTGGTTTCAGATAGGTAAAATTTCATTTATTTACTCATATTGATCATTTCTTCTATAAAAAGCGCCCATTAGACCTCTATATGTGCGCTCCTACTTCTTCTACCATGTTAGATAGGGATGTATGCGCTATAACAATCGAAAGAGGAGACTTGGTGCTAGGTACATGTCAAGTTTCATCGAGATTGATTTGGTTACAGATCGGTAGAATTTCATTTATTTACTCATATTGATCATTTCTGCTATAAAAAGCGCCCATTAGACCTCTATATGCGCGCTCCTACGTCTTCTACCAGGTTCGATAGGGATGTATGCGCTATACCAATCGAAAGAGGAGACTTGGTGCTAAGTACATGTGTAGTTTCGTCGAGATTGATTTGGTTACAGATAGGTAGAATTTCATTTATTTACTCATATTGATCATTTCTGCTATAAAAAGCGCCCATTAGACCTCTATATGCGCGCTCCTACGTCTTCTACCAGGTTCGATAGGGATGTATGCGCTATACCAATCAAAAGAGGAGACTTGGTGCTAGGTACATGTCAAGTTTCATCGAGATTGATTTGGTTTCAGATAGGTAAAATTTCATTCATTTACTCATATTGATCATTTCTGCTATAAAAAGCGCCCATTAGACCTCTATATGCGCGCTCCTACGTCTTCTACCAGGTTCGATAGGGATGTATGAGCTATACCAATCAAAAGAGGAGACTTGGTGCTAGGTTCAGGTCAAGTTTCATCGAGATTGATTTGGTTTAAGATAGGTAGAATTTCATTCATTTACTCATATTGATCATTTCTGCTATAAAAAGCGCCCATTAGACCTCTATATGCGCGCTGCTACGTCTTCTACCAGGTTCGATAGGGATGTATGCGCTATACCAATCGAAAGAGGAGACTTGGTGCTAGGTACATGTCAAGTTTCATCGAGATTGATTTGGTTAAAGATAGGAAGAATTTCATTCATTTACTCATATTGATCATTTCTGCTATAAAAAGCGCCCATTAGACCTCTATATGCGCGCTCCTACGTCTTCTACCAGGTTCGATAGGGATGTATGCGCTATACCAATCGAAAGAGGAGACTTGGTGCTAGGTACATGTCAAGTTTCATCGAGATTGATTTTGTTAAAGATAGGTAGAATTTCATTCATTTACTCATATTGATCATTTCTGCGATTAAAATCACCCATCAGACCTCTATATGCGCGCTCCTACGTCTTCTACCAGGTTCGATAGGGATGTATGCGCTATACCAATCGAAAGAGGAGACTTGGTGCTAGGTACATGTCAAGTTTCATCGAGATTGATTTGGTTTCAGATAGGTAAAATTTCATTCATTTACTCATATTGATCATTTCTTCTATAAAAAGCGCCCATTAGACCTCTATATGCGCGCTCCTACGTCTTCTACCAGGTTCGATAGGGACCCTAACGAAAAAGTACTATAGTATACTATAGTATACTATAGTATACTATAGTATACTATAGTATACTTTACTACACAAAACTTTACTATACTATACTATACAAAACTTTACTATACTACACAAAACTTTACTTTACTACACTATACTACACGAAACTTTACTATACTACACGAAACTTTACTATACTACACGAAACTTTACTATACTACACGAAACTTTACTATACTACACGAAACTTTACTATACTACACAAAACTTTACTATACTACACAAAACTTTACTACACAAAACTTTACTACACTATACTACACAAAACTTTACTACACAAAACTTTACTACACAAAACTTTACTACACAAAACTTTACTACACTATACTACATGAAACTTTACTATACTACACGAAACTCTACTATACTGCACGAAACTCTACTATACTATACGAAACTTTATGAAACTTAACTATACTACACAAAACTTTATAAAACTTAATTACACTACGGGAAACTTTATAACATAAAATGTAACGGCATGGACAATCAGGATGTTTTTTTATAATTCCTTGTTCACACGAATGCGCATTAGATTTTCGTACATTTGCACTGAAAGTCATATATAGTTATAACAGAAATAAAGCTTACGCTCACGCAGCAAGATACGCCCTTTGGGATTTTTTTCACACCACCAAAATATCTAAGTCCCATAACTCCATAAGGACAAATTGGATGAACCTGAAAATCGAAAGGCGGCTTCCTCTTAAGTTCAAAGTCTGATCACAATGAACAAATATCATGAAAATCTGTTGACGCATATTCAAGTTATTGCGTTCCATGCACCTACATTTTGCCCTTAGCTTAACATGTATGTGCATATAACCCCCCCCCCCCCTCATTACACATAATTTCTGGATAATATGACAAAAAATTTAAGAATCCGTTATATATGTGAAAGAACATCCTTTGTACTTGAAGTATACAAAATTTCAAAACATTTCGACCAAAAATAGATTTTTAAAGAATTTTTAACTATTTTAGTATATTTTCATTGTATTTAAAATATCTAAGTCCCATAACTCTGTAACGACAAATCGGATGAACCTGAAAATCGAAAGGCAGCTTCTTCTTCAAAGTCTGATCACAATGTAGAAATATCCTGTAAATCTGTTGACGCATATTCAAGTTATTGCGTTCCATGCACCTATATTTTGCCCTTAGCTTAACATGTATGTGCATATAACCCCCCCCTCCCATTACACATAATATCTCGGTTATGTGATCAAAAAATTAAAAACCCGTTACATATGTCAAAGAGAATCCTTTCTACCTTAAGTATACAAAATTTCAAAACATTTCGACCAGAAATAGATTTTTAAAATAATTTTTAACTATTTTAGTATATTTTCACTGTATTTTAAAATATCTAAGTCCCATAACTCTGTAACGACATATCAGATGAACCTGAAAATCAAAAGGCGGCTTCCTCTCCACAGTCCAATCATAATGTATGAATATAATGAAAATCTGTTGACGCATATTGAAGTTATTGCGTTCCATGCGCCTATGTTTTGCCCTTAGCTTAACATGTATGTGCATATAACCCCCCCCCCCCTTCCCATTACATACAATATCTCGGTTATGCGACAAAAAAATTAAAAACCCGTTACATATGTCAAAGAACATGTTTTCTACTTGAAGTATACAAAATTTCAAAACATTCCGACCAAAAATAGATTTTTTAAATAATTTTAAACTATTTTAGTATATTTTCACTGTATTTTAAAAATCTAAGTCAAATAACTCTGTAACGACAAATCCGATGAACCTGAAAATCGAAAGGCGGCTTCCTCTCTACAGTCCAATCATAATGTTTGAATTTCATGAAAATCCGTTGACGCATATTCAAGTTATTACGTTCCATAGGCGGACAGACAGACGGATGGACGGACTTCACCATACCATAATACAACCCGTCAAATGACGGGCATAAAAAAAGTAGAATTTATGCCCAATTATTGTATTTCTAATAAGTTTCGTCTAGGCTTTTAGAATTTTCAGAAAGGCTGATACAATATCAAAGTATGGTATATACTGTAAAATCAATATATATCATATATGCATGTGCCAGATTTAATGCAAAATAGTTTCGCTTTGCATTCGCTCGACAAAATCTAATGCGTAGTTGATCTGCACAAAACTTCACAGAAATGTGTCTTAAAGCTGTACTACACTGTGTATGGGGGATTATTACATGATAAATATTTTTTATTACGCAACTTCTTTGTAGTACATTTTTTAATGTGCATAGTGTCTGAAATTAGACGATTTAAAAAGGACAGGTAGAATTTTGTCCCAATGCACTATTGATGGTACATGTAGCATTTATATCATTGAACTGATGCAAGCCCCCCCCCCCCCCCCCTTCCGGTTTCTGAGAATAAATTACTTTCAAATAAATATGCTTAAGTTTCTAAGATTGAATATAAATTCAGTAAGTGGAATACATTTGAATGATGTAACACAAAAGATAGGTAGGCTTTGTTTACATCATGATATATCACAATACACCGATACACAATTTAGGTCGCCGCGAGGTGACGCGCCGGCACTGGAAAAATTTCGAGTAAACAAAACAAGATGGACGTCGCGCATATGACGCTGGAGTCGTTCAGACTTTGGACCCCTCATTCCCTAAAGGTTTTTCTGTCAAAGAGGGGCAAGTCAACAGATGGAACGTTTGAGGAGTTGTCGGCAAGGTATTGACATTTTTTAATCCTTTATGCATTTGTTGCTAATACACAGGAGAAGTCCTCATGCAGTGCAGAGCGCACCATGTAATTGTAACGATAAAGATAAAACAAGCACGAATCGCCTTTGAAAAGTGGCACATGTACAACATAAATTAGCCACATTCTCTAGTTTCTCTCTCCCTATATATGCAGAATCGGGTATCGGCATACGAAATTATGATATAGGTTCGCACACACTTATATTAAAAAGTTATTTTTTATTTGTGACCACGCCCCCTTCCCTTGTAAACAAAATTATAAGTATGATAGCACTACAGTATCAATTTTCCATATAATCCCTTTCTTCATGCTGTTTCTATCAAATATATTTGTCTTCAAAAACCTTTTTCTTTTAACTACTATAGGGCATTTTGTGCATGGGAGGAAAACACTCCAGTTCAGTCCAGTGCAGAGGATTCGGAGGCACGACTTCTTGATGAGTACAGAGCAAAGCTTCGATTAATCAATGGCGAGATCATACCAGATCCATTTACCCTAGAGGATGGATGGCTTGGCGAAACAACGGGATTACCCAGTTGGCCATCACTGTGCATTATGGACATTGCCACATTTTTGATTTGTAGAAGTCCTAGTGATATTGTTCACCGAGTGATGAACGAATATAAAGAAGGGAAAGCCTATAGGTACTTTAGCTGTGACTGGGTAAAGGAGATACTATACCACCCTTTTCGTGCAAGAAGTGAAGCGTGTTTATTAAAAGCAAAAGTCACACCTTCTCAGTCTGTCAACAATAAAGAATATGATGTCTGGGTCGCAATAAAGAAAGATACAAAATCGGAGCCGGGGGGTCAGATATTTAGTGGTTATTGCACTTGTACAGCTGGTATGCTCGGTTGTTGTAATCACATAACAGGCCTTCTTTTTCGAGTTGAGCATGCAGTAAAAACAGGAGCAACTTCAGCGTCATGCACAAGTAAGCCATGCGAGTGGAATATTCCAAGTTCAAAAACTACAATTAAGCCAATAAAAGTGTCAGATGCAGAGTGGACAAAAAGCCACTATTCAAAAAAGAACAAAGCTTGTACTGCTTCTGAAGATTCATCCCGTCAAACCCGAATTTCAAAAAATAGTTTTACTCCCATGACAAAGCAGCAGAGTGAGGAATTGAGTAATGGAGATACATTTAGGAAAGATCTGCATGAGAAAATCGTGATGGACATTCCCGAATCTTGCTTCTCATTGATAATGGAAAAAAGACGTATGAAAATCAAGGAGGTTGACAATTGTGTATTACCCATATCTGTAATTGCAGCACAAGCAGAGTTACAAAGTGAAGAAATTCAAAATGCCGAGACTCTTCTGAAAAAAATACAAGTTAATGAAGACCAAGTATTGCAGCTTAAAAATGCAACAAAGGACCAAGCACATTCAGAACTGTGGAAAGAACATAGAAAAGCT
This sequence comes from Pinctada fucata, assembly GCA_028142955.1. Taxonomy (NCBI): domain Eukaryota; kingdom Metazoa; phylum Mollusca; class Bivalvia; order Pterioida; family Pteriidae; genus Pinctada; species Pinctada fucata. The sequence goes on from AP027109.1 coordinate 20,370,255, forward strand.
AGACTAACTGCAAGCAATTTTAAGCGCATATGTACTCGTGTAGTTACTTTAAGAAAGGACCAGACTGCAAGCTCTGCTGCTCTTGTTCACAGTTTGATGGGTTATAAAGAAGTTCGACCAACGAAGGCTATGAAACATGGTACCACGCTAGAGCCTGTCGCTAAAAAAGCGTATGTGCAAGAAATGAAAAAAATACATAAAAATTTCAAAGCAGCCGAGAGTGGTCTAACCCTGTATACATCAAAGCCATTTATTGGTGCTAGTGCTGACTTGGAAGTGAAATGTGACTGTTGTGATGAAGGGCTCTGTGAAATAAAATGCCCAGAAACCATTAAAAATGCAAAACCATGTGAGGAAAATCTTACCTACATTAGTAATGGGACATTAAATGAAAATCATCAATATTTCTTTCAGGTGCAAGGTCAAATGGGCATACTTGATAAAAAATATTGTGATTTGTATATATTTACCTTTCATGGCAACATGAAAATACGTATCAAATTTGATAAAAAATTCTGGGAAATTATGATTGAGAAATTGTGTTGGTTCTGGGATAATTGTATTATTCCGGAAATATTAAAGCCAATGTTAGATGATGATGAGATAGATAATATAGAAAGTGAAGAGCAAGAAGAATGTGATTCAAGTGCTAAAAATTTATTGGCAGATGTAAATAACAATGCTATGGTACCTAGAAGTAAAACAGATCAACATACTGGAAACAAAAACTCTCGCAGAAAGATAAAACTTCCGAAGAGACAGAACGTCTACCCATGTGGTAAATGTGGACTTGTATGCGCAGAGCAACCAAAAAATTACAACGAAGAATCAATTAACTGTGATAGCTGCAAAGTATGGTATCACTTTGTATGCGTTGGTTTAAAAGAGGTTGATCAGGGTAGCGAGTGGATATGCGACTCTTGTAAATCAGAGGACTAAAATCACTATGAATGTACATACACTTTGAACAGTGATAGCAATGCATAATTATGGCTTATATTCATTATGTTGTCATGGTTGTGTTAATCTGTTATGACAATTGTTAATAAATTGTTACCATGAGATATGTGTTACTAAAAACATAGCATGTCCCAATATTAGATCCTGATTAAGCTCCAAATGTCCAACAAATTGAGACATCTGCAAACATAATTTCAGTGTCACACATTATACAAAACATTTGATTTGTATTAAAGGGTAGCTCCCATTGGCTGAACAGCCTCTACCTGCAAACATTTCATTTTTATCGAGGTGACTCAATCCTAGCTGCCGATTGGAAACTTTGTGTATGAATAATTCCTCTGTCAGCAGAGAAAATCAATGTTTGCAGCTGTCTCTGTTTAAGAAATAAGAAATAGCTAGCCCTGGTTTATTGTCCAGTAATTACCCTTGTCGCATGAACCGATCAAATTATCACCGAGCTGCTGCTTCGCAGCTCAGTGATAATTAGATTGGTTTATGCGAAGAGGGGAATTACTGGACAATAAACCACAACTACCTAGTTCTTATTTCTATTCCTACAGTGGGCGGAGCTAACATGTAGCGGACTGACAGTTTGTTGGAGATTTTACGTCAGACAAGCTCTACAGCACAAAAATAGGTGGAGATTAGTAGACTGGATGTTTGTTCGGGATTTTACACCAGGCTAGTTCTGTAATACATATCATGCATGTAGGGAGAAAGTCACAAGTTATAATTTTGGTTAATCCGGATGCAGCTTACTGAAGATACTGGAGTAATATCATGATTATTGTTCTGTTTGTCTCCAGTTTTAATTTGAACCACTCTGCTGTACCAAGAGTGAATCTGGAACTTTCAAATAATGTGAAAAGCTCTGGTCATAAATATACATATGAGATGTCAGGCCCTATCTCATTGAAAAGTTATTATGGCCAAGGTTATAAACAATAGGGTTAAGACAATATACAGAATTCTGAAGGTCATCAAGCTTGGTATCATTTGAGTATTCATCATGTTCATGCTAAGTATCGAGTCTCTATCAGTTATAGTCATTGTTAAAGTAGAAGTCGCAGACAGACATGCCAAAAACTAGATGACCCCAAATTTCATTCTAGGGCATGAAAATTAACTTAAGGCATTAGGGGTATAATACTCTACTTCCAGTCGTTTTGATACCTGTAACAGAATTACAGATAAATTAAACTCGACTTCGGCAGTGTTTGGTACCATACACTGATACAGGTAGTTGAATGAAACATTAAAAAATATATCAATTTTTTTTAAATATGTAAGATATGGAAGTACATGATTTCTAGCTTTTCGACGATATTGTTATTATACCCCTTATACCTTAATATAAATATAGTGCAAGCTAAGACTTGATTTCGCAGACTGAATGGCAGATTTTATTCATAAATATGAAATACCATGCAATACAAGATAACTAATACAGCAAAACTGCATTTTCAATTTTTTGGACTGTCATGATTTTATCCCTATATACATGTAGCTGAAATCTAAATGCAAACCAATCTACTTGTAGACTATCCAACTTCACTCATAAAACAGATTACAAAGCCAAAATGAATTCATTAGTAATTATGTTTTATATATCGGATTTTGCAAGTTTGACAAGGCACAACAAACTGTAACAATGTCATCTATATGACTTATCAAAGATATTGGAATTTCATTCGCTAGAATTCTAAACGTCTTTACTCGTCTTATGACTTGCTCTATCAATATTCGGTAATTTGCAATGCGTTTTGTTTTTTTCACAGCATCGGTTGACATTTGTGACTGTCCTCTCTTTCCTGGCGGTACATGAAGTGAAAGATGTCACACTGCACATTCGCTGGCGATATTGAAACCTTTATCAGCCATTATCATGCTATATGGCGGAACTCTGTCTAAGAATCCACAGTCTATAGTCAAAGTCTTATCTGATATTCTTCCTGTATACGCAGATGATACGAAACATATGAAACTATTTGCTGTGCAAGCAATAAGTATCTTTACTGTATTGTGGTGTTTGTAATCAGACCACGTTGCACCCTGTAAATGTAAGTCTTTCGATGTTTCGATAAATATTTCCGTACAGTCAATTATGGAGTGTAAATCGAGCAAGGATCTGTACCGGTCCGGTTTTGAAGCCAAGATAGCTTCCTGATCAGGTATAAATACAAGATGACGAAGCGCCTGACTGGCTGCACGAAGCCATGAAAAAAATATCCTTGAGCAGAGAGTGCAAGAAATCTGAAATCTTTTAGCCAAGTCCTTATTCAGAAGTCCCAATCTAAGCTTCATGAGCATTAACAGAAATTCACTTTTGGAAGGCAATTTCCTTGATGATCCGAATGTTGAAGGCTTCTTCTTTAAGTTACGAAGACCACGAGTCATTGACAACACTCCTGTCCACCGCCGCTTTACTAGTGGTGCAACAACATCATGTAGTTTGTTAAATAAGGAGCGATTCTTTAAACCGGTGTGAAAATTTACATCTTCATCAGAGTCCATTGACACTTTCAGTTTTTCGGTTTTCAGTTTCTTAATAGTAGCTCTAAGTTCCTCATTTTCATTTTGTAAAGCAGTTGTCTTTCTTTTGGCATCCACAAGCTGAATGATTAAGTTGATTACCCACACAATCCAGGGCCAAACAAACTCAAATATGCCTTTCCTTCTGGGCAAGTTTCCCAAAGGCGGATCTTCAACACTAGTATCGGGACCATAGCCATGTTGAGATTGTTTCACAATCTTAGTTTTATAACATTGTAACTCGTGTGCTTTGTTAGTTCCGAAAGAGTTATGCGTCTCACTCGGTCCTTGTATCCATCATAGCCCAAATTCAGTGTTGGATATGGGTTGTCCACAGTTGGCTGTCCATCAATGAAGTGGTTACTACAGATACGGGAATCTTTGGATGGTGACCATAACTTCTTCCCTTGACCAGCCCTGCCTACCAGTTGCTTCCATCGCTCCCTTTTCTCTCTGTCCTTCTTTTGCGTTGGGAAAGGGAATAACCTAAAAAAGTTTAAAATCAGATCAGTTAATTGAGTAAAGTGGCAAAAGTCTTAGGTAATTTGCAATACATACCCCTCCAAATTTGTATGTAACCACTTGATTAAGAAAAATACATGTATCTACATGTATGTTATTGTAATAATAACAAAAGAAAATGTCATACATCACAGTAGTAGTACAACAAACATCTCTTAAATGAAGCATAATAGTACATATTGATAAATTCTCTCATTTTTTCGCTTGTCATATCTATTTCAGACAACATTTGTATTTGGAATTGAAAATAAATATACTGACCTTGAAATGTTACAAAATAAATAATCTGGCCGTCTCTGTACAGGCTAACTCGGGACTAGTCTGAAATATCTGACCCCATATCCCACCTTTGACAGTTATTTGGATGAATACAGGCACCTGCCCCTATCCGTCCAAGTAACTGTCAAAGGGAGGGCATGGGAGTCAGGTATTTCAGACTAACACAGGACCACCTTTTTACAGTCCCTAAGAGAGAACAGAGACCTCTATCTATACAAAAGTTTGTCAGTGTTTTTTTTTCTCACTTTTGGGGGAAGGGGGTCAGGGCTGATACGTTGGGGAAAAAAATTCTAAATATGTGAGTGAACTACCCACTCAAAAGGGGAATTTTTAATAGATTTAATTTTTTGCATAAACGTCACGGGAAAAATTAGCATGGGAAATGGCCCATTTAAACTTTGCTTTGTCTATTAATTTTGATTGCGTGCACTGACTATTATTTAACTTATACCAAAATTTACAACTAAGCGAGATCTACTGAATGGTTTCAATTTTATTTAAAGTTCTGCATGATAAAATAGTCAAAATCGCATTTATCCAGTTTCCAAAGAGAGCCG